>CM067223.1:30117898-31317898 GCA_034190945.1 Octodonta nipae
CCCAAATTTACAAAAGTGCTTTTATTATTTGCCTTTAGGATATTTCATCCGAATATAAATTTGCATTGTACGCTTGACCCTAATCAAGCCTCTTTTCTGTGTGTCTTTGTTTTTGAATTATTTTAAGGGAGTTGACGTGGTATAAAATAAGCTCCGAAAGTTCGAATATCAAAAAGCTCATAAATTTTGACCCGTAATTATAAGCAATCAACTCTTCAAACATTTGTGTGAAAACGAGCTGTAAATATACAGATATATCAATTTTATATTGTTTAAACTGGCCATAAATAATAAAGTATTATTTATTATACAAGTTTTTGGTTTAGGACTTCTCTTTCTCTCTGTTGAATAATTTTGCGAGAACTCGCTTATCCGATAATAGTCCAGCGAATGACCATTTTCCCGGGTACTTTGTCCAAGCAGCACTCATTTTTCTAAAAGTTTGGATTTAAGGACTACATACCCTCTACTTCAAAGTTGACTGTGTCTGGGGGTTACGCTCTTTTCCAGGATGTGCTACCCCTACTCAAGGGTGCAAATTATTATATGAAGAAAACACCAGGAATGAATAAGTTAACTAATTATAGGCAACTTTTGTTCGATAAAGTTTTTTCTGAAAGTCAATTCTTTTCGAAATAATAGCAAGTGATAGTATCAAAAAATATATATATTCAGTTTAACGAAAAATTCATCAAAAATATAAAGTTATGAAAAACAAAATAAATGTTAGGTTTGTGGTTTCTCGAGAACCAATCCAAACGGAGTTATAGCTTGTTGAAATTTTGTTTTTAGTTGAAAAATCGGTACTTTCACTTGCGATTAACTCGAACAGAACTGCCTTGCAGAAAAAACATTATAGAACAAAAGTTGCTTAAAACTAGTTAATTTATTCATTCCCGGATTTTTTTTTCATATAATATTTTTCATTCCCGAGAAGGGGTAGCATCCTTCTTCCGGGAGAAAAGCAACCTCCGGCACATGGTTACCTTTGAAGTAGAGGGTAAGTAGAAATTAAATCCAAATTTGTAGGAAATTCGGTGCTGCTGAGACAAATTACCCAGTATCACCGTTTTTTTGCCTTCATTGATTGTACGTTAAAAAGATTATTTTTAGGATATTTTACAAAAGATTGCTTGATAAATGTTAAAAATTTTGAAAAAAAAACCTGCCACCTTGTGATGTATCACCCTGTGTTGGGCCCTCTCTCGAGTTTTTGTGGAGCTTTGTCTGTTGGCAGTTAAAACGTTTTTCTGGTTTTGTTTCATCTGTTTAATGTGATATTGATAATAATCGAGCAGTCCTTTGAAAATTATCCTTGATCCGACATATGATAAATTATGCAGTGACTACAATTGACGTTTACGCTAATTTTGTTAAAAAATATCGACGCGTTTCATCATATTAAATGTGTGTGTTGCTTGTATATATCGTAAACCGAGTGTGATACATGCTTGAAAATTAGTACGTTGATTTTTGTCTTGAAAGAAACTAGGCTGGGTACTAAGTGGGAACTGCGTCATTTTCAAGAGAAAAATAATAATGAAAATTTAGAATAGTAATCAAATGGATATGTCAGAGTCGAACGTACTCCCCTAGCCTCAGTAAACGGCTGAAAAATATCCTAGATTAAGTTCGGGGCCTTATACTACCTACTACCCAAACTACAATTGAATTTTGTTAGATTTATGAGGAACAAAAACTATATTTAAAAACTCAAACGTTTTCAGGCCTGTATCCGACCTGATCGTCAATGCAATTACTGAAAGAAAGGAGTAAACTGGCTCGAGAAGGCTACAAAAGGCAGTCGCGAAAAGGCAGGTCAAGAAACTCCCAATTTTGTAATTAAACTAATAGCTTAAATAGACAACAGTTAGAGGAAACGAAATGAAGAATGCTAAGGAAAAAATTAATGGTAAAATAACTGAACTAAATGTCGGCGAGGATGAGTTAAATTATGAAATTCATTTAGTAAGTCAGAGCTTATCCAATTGACCCTAAAGATCTTAAAGAGCAGTTTGAGATACAAATTTTCATAAGTGACATTAGGGGTTTTGACTTTTAGAAACAGTTCAGCGGTATGAGCAACTCCTCTTTTGTACGTTAGAGATAGAAGCAGTGCTCAAAGTCTCCGGATTAGCAATTAACATTTTCATTAGAAGATGGAGAGTACGCATAAAAACAGCACATGGTAACGAGATCAGGTCAATTAAAGCAGAATGCTTTCAATACGGACGTACAGGTCACAGTAAAAGATACTGACGATTTACACTATTATAATGCCAGCTATTGAGGGATGGTGAACAGAGTAGAAAGTTATAGGTCATTATAAGACAAACTGGGGAGTTTGACTGCCTTAATGCTCACCATCCAGAGACAGCCAGTTTACTACTAACATACATCAGCACTGTAATAAGTAAGTAAATTCTGTGAAGATAACAGCACTTTAGTCTTCAATGGCAAAATCAAACACATCGTATTCGCCACTAATGCTCAAGCCCACAATTTTAAAACCTTTCGAGATCCAGCTTGTTGCTCACGACACCCTACTGCAAACCATCTCCAGCAAAACAGTGCTAGCACAAGGTAGGGACAATGTTCATGTGTAATCCAAGCCACAGCTCGCATTTTGCAGGTATCTCAATCATGTTTAGCATGGATTCAACTGTAGTCTGAGCAAGACATCTCCAAAGGTTCGCAGTAGAAAGGGCAGCACCATTTGCGGAGAGGAATTTGTAAATTGGAAAAAGAAAGATAAACCTATGAAACATAGGAGCCAGGAAAAGAAACGAGGTAAAAGTTGCGACCGCACCTAATGACATTTTAGACATTCAAGACGTTGCAAAAGATAACAAGAAGTTTTTCGGTTTAGAAAATTTGTCGAGGACCAGGTTTGTCAGCGCAGAGGCGACACCAGTTCACCAGCCTATAGAACGATCCAAGCTGAAGAAAGCTTCACGTGCCAGGGCTATTGACTAAGTGATGCTATTATGGCACACGTAACAACATTTCGCGAAGAAATAGGAATTGGAGGAAACTTACAACGAATATGGTCTGGGGAGTATTAATAGTCCTCCATCCTGCAAGTCCCTTTCAGATCGAGTGACAACATCAGACCTACAGAAGGGGCGGTGTAACGAACGTGAACCTTTGTCTAAATCAAACAACCCCGTTTCAACACCTATAAATTGTCATGTTCTTGGAGTAAACTAAACTGAGTTCTCTACCAAAGATCCTACAGCATTTCCATTATAAATAGTCCAAAAAGGATCCCGGCTCGAAACGACGAGCACTCCAGCGGGGCTGCAGGGACGGAACGATCCAGAGGTTCCGATGAAAATACCCAAATACCTGTGTCTTAACTGTATAAACACATATTTGAGTAATGAATTTGTATTGTTTTTGAGAACGTCAACGGTTATTTTTCGAGTTGTAAACTTAAAGGTTATAGATGGTTAATAAAATGTGGTAGGGCATTAAAAGTATTATTTAACTGAACCCATGTAGATTACAAGATGTTTTAATTTTTCCTAGCTTCGTGTGTAGTGAACCTGTTCTATACTGAAACAAAAACTAACCTGTGTTACTCCACGACGTTTTTCATAGTTTCAGTTTTCATTTGTAACAGTATTTATTGGATTTCTCTATCCAAGGCAAGCTAGATATTAAATGATGTTATGAACCAAACAAATGTAACTTTTGCTTCATACCTATTAGACTTATGAAATTTAGTTACGGGTATGGGAGAAAATGTACAATACCTTCGCTTTCGGGCCTTTGCAACCTCTAACGTATAACATGAAATAGCTACACTGTCAAGTTTGAAATTTTCTTCACTATAGAAAAGTCACAGACACTTACCCTCATGATAATGCTCAACACGCAATAAACGAAGGTTAGTGTAATGCATTATAATAAACCTTGTCAATTTTTTAACTGTTATCAACTCCTTTAACTTGAGTAGTAGTCATACATTTTCATTAGAGAATTTCTTTCAAAGTGTTCATCGTGCTAGATGACGTCGCGCTTTGGCACGTTTTCCAATTTTTTTGATTCAATTTCCTTCACATATTCTCGCTGAAAAATCACGGAATGTAGTTTAGCGCGTATCAAAGCTCTCGGTTTTGGGCGACAATAATGGTGCATTTAGTATTCATAAACGCCGTTTCATAAATATTGAACAGCGTTACCAACAGATTAATCGAAGATTCAATTATTAAGCGGACGTGCGTTGAGCTATTGAAACTCAAAGGTAAATTTAAAAATCGAAAAAGGGAAAATTTCATTTCATTTTAGCCGAAATTATGTTTAAATTATACACAGTATTACTTTCACTGCGAATGGAAATGTAATAACTGGAATATGACATAATCAAAGGGAAACATAATTGAATACGGAATGCCTTTGACTTTTGACTGGTCGGTTTAAGTTAACGTTAGGAAAGATGTAATTAATATATTAATTTGGAGTTAATTTACAATGAAAGTTACTGCCAAATTTGCAGAGTTTCTCCATGCATGCTTTCTTTTAGTATTTACTTGTTTTAGAAAACGAAGAGTATTTTAATTAAAGCAGAAATTAATAAACCGCAGTAATCAGAAACTCTTTATATCCGTTTTTTAATAGATTAACTTAAAATATTGAAATTAAAACGACTGAATTCTGAATTATAAATTTTACATTTCTACTTGGTGTGAATGGATTTTCTGAGAATAAAAACACGCTTGGGAAAAGTATGTATTTATAAAATTTCCTAGTGTTTCAAATCTAATCCCAATTTCAATGAAAACTAAAACCAAAAATAAAGAAAAAAAAAATTCATGACACTTTTCAATTTGAAATTATATTCCTTGACATTATGAACTGGCTTATTCCTACCCCAGTTGATAGACCCAAGTTGAACTCATTTTCGGACATAAAAATCAACAGCAATTTGCTTATACTATCATGTCAGTAACAGTTTAGAGAGAATAACTGATAATATTTTATATTTGAAAAAGAACCTACTTCAGCTGACTTAAAATAAAGAACCGTTTACAAACCGTGTGCAATAAATCACTGTTTTATTTTTTATCTGATTTAAGGTACAATTCTGTTGAATATTTTGTCGTATTCTTATCTGTTTATCTCTCTTTCTTTCTCTATAATTTGTACTGATTTTCTCTATTCTCCAAATATGTTTTAACTTTTTTAAATTGTTTCACTTAATATTGCATCCAACTGTGTGCTTCTGTGTGTTGGTCACGCTCATATAACTTATTTGTCTATCATTTTCTGAACCACCCTGTGCAACTATAATTTAACCCCAAACAATATTGCAACGACCCTAAAATCTTTAAAACCGCCCTGAACAAGTTTATATCCTCTTCATACTTTTGACTTTTTCTATTTTTCTGTTGTTTAAATTATTCCTATATACCTATTAATTTACTTCTCCCCATATGTCTACTATTCCATGTATGAAACTTAATTAAAAAATAATTTTACTCTACCATTTATTTCAACCTCTGGAATGCAACTGCTTCTAAATTTTTGTCTATGTCTATAATTATATTATAGTCCATCCTATCATTCACATACCTTAATTGCTTGTGCTTGTATAAAAAATTTTTTATACACCCTGAATAACAATAATTTTACTCCATGAAACCCCATCAAATCCCTTGTATAAACAACTACTTATGTTTCACACTATTTTATTTTTTTGACCGCCCTATATAACAGTAATTCTACTCCACCTCATATTTCAATCATCCTGTATATTCAACTGCAACTAATTTTTTTGAAGCCTTCTGTATAACTGTAATTATACTCCTTCCTATAACGCAAATAACCACTCAGTATAACTATAGTTTTTTTCCACTCTTATTTCAGCCACCTTGTATTACTTATGTGCCAACCAATATATTTCAACTATCCTTCTATGCAACTGCTTCTGTACCACCTAATATCACATAGACACACGCACAGACCTGCAATGTAATATTTTCTGACATTTCTCGGGACTATAAACCCCTTGAGTTAACTTCATCTCTAAAAGAAACTGAGTACAAATGAATCAAAATAAACCATTACAAACACCCTGTACGATATACTTTTATCGCATATCTTAACATGTAAAATTTGACATTTACCATGATGTTTACAGTCTATTTGCATATATTTTTCCGATTTCCAGGAAAATGGTATGTTTTACGTTATAGAAAAATATACGAAATCAAACTGGAACATATCTTTGCAGAATACAATTTATAATATTCAAATTGCCTTAGCTGTTTTAGAGAAAACAGTGAAGTCTTATTGAAATTCACTGAAATATTTGCTTTTTTCTGATTTTCTGGAAAACCGTAAATCTCAAGTCATAGACTTTTCGTAAAACTCCTTAATATAACATAAAAAAAAATTGGCCGACGAATTCATAATAAACCTTCCTTTTTGGAAGTCGGTTAAGAACACCAAAATAACGAATTTCTTTTGTTTTTTGGCTTATATAATGAAAAGTGATGAAGGAATCGTAATGACGTTTACAGAAACGTTGTAAAAAGTTTGTAGAAGTACTAGGTGATCCCTTTAAAATCAAGGAAAAAGTAAGAAAAACTCAAAACTATCCTCACCTAGGGTTGTTCAAAAAAACATGACCGGTAATACTAAATAAACTCCAAATAAATTAAGCTGTAGTGACGCCCAAGGATATAGTTTAAGGGCAAGAACTGAACTAGAAAACCTATACGAAACACAAATTATCTTTCAAAAATATTTTTTTGTAAATAAAGCTTTACGAAATGGCAGTAGTACTATAAAAATTTTACATGCAGATAACGGCAAAACATAATAAATCAAGGACGATTTAGTAAATTAAACAAGCATCCAAAAAGTTTTACAGAAAATACAATATACCGATTACTATACAATTACAAATATAAACTTACTGCATTAGAACTCAAAATTGTCACTTCAGAATATTCTAAGCAGAATTTCGATGGTTTACTTCAAATTCATAAATCCCACATTCCTTGCAGACAAATTCTGTAGTGCCTCTGTGTAGTGAACGATCAATATATGTATTAAAAATTAATTCCCAACATTTCTGGGAAAAATTGTCTCGTATACAATACAAAAATAATCAGGCTTTACAATAATGTTCCGTCGCCAAAACACTTATTTTAATAATCAGCATATTTTCAGCTACATGGTGACTTCTACCGATAAGAATTTGGCTTCGCCTTGATTTCTTCTCTACGTCCTGCCTCAAACAATATTTTGGTGGAAAAATCGAATTGCAAAGAATTTATTCAAACAAGAATAAACTTCTCTATTTTGGCGAAGTTCTTTGGACGATATATTCACTATCTGGGACCACATTCTTGTCAAATTATATGAAATAAAGTCGATAGTAATGCACGAGCCATAAGATTCACATTAGAAATTGAACATCATAACAAACTACTACTGTCTTTAGACTTTTTAATAACCCAAAATAAATAGTCATTTGAAACAGGAGTCTACAAGAAACCGACAGAAAGTAACATATATCTTAACACTAACTCTAGTCATCCAAATGAGATAAAAAGGGATATCATTGAATCACAATATATCAAAAGGTTTAGTGATGAAAGTATACTTCTTCCAGCAATTGTGCAAACAACTTCACTAATAAATTGTTAAACAAAATCGAGCACAAAATAATCGCTAACAATCAACACCAAGCTACACCAAGAAATATTCATACCCAGAGTTATAACAATAACCAAACCACACATACAGGAACTTTCAGAAAGATTAAGATGTATAAGTTATAGATTAAATATTTAAAACACATTAAATGAAATACAATAAATCAATTATAACAAAAACAAAATGAAATAACACAACACCAAATTCAAAAAATTGCTTTGGGGTTGTTTATGAAATATGTTGGCAGGGTCTCAGGTAGTGTGACGGAATGTGACAAGGGGTATGGGGGGTTTAAGGAAATGTGACGTTCGCCACATTTTAAGTTTACTTTTTGTCTAAACTGTTTTTATTTGAATTTTCTGTTACCATAGAAATCATAAGTTTAATTTTTGAATATATATAAATAATTTTACTTATACACTAGTAATTTAGTCGTCGCTAACCTTGACGGCCGTGACAATCAGTTCCTCTGTACAATCAATATGATTGAAAAAAAATCACTTCCACGTATTTTCTCGTCAATACCAAATGAAAGTAATACTTTACAAGGGCTATGACAAATTAAAGTTTCTTCTATAATAGTGTTATAACAGACACATAATTTCTTGTATACAATAGAACCTGTTTGAAGGAAATGCTAAAAATTTCCATTAAGTGAGTTAGCGTAGCGAGTAATTTCAGGTATACAAAGGTTTGTACTACTACAATTTTATCCACACATTTTAAAGGTTCCACTATATCTATTTTTATATATTTACTTCATTCGTAACTTTGCAGTTAATTTCCTAGATTTAAAACTTAGGATTTTCGAAAAAAAAATGTCAAGTGTCAGAAGTTATTTAACAGTTACAATAAATGTTATCCAGAAAAATCAACTAACAATTTATACACAAAAACGGAGAAAAAGAAAAGGTGGTTCCTCGTTGAGCTCGAGAGCTACCATGCATATTGGCGGATGAAAGTACAATGGATAGATGAAGATGAAGTAATTGCTTGTCGAAAATAAAGGAAAGATACAGCAAGATCTTGATTATAGATATTTATTCATTATAATAATATTTGTGTAATATTAGACGCATTGTATTATATCTTATAGCTTTCGAGACGTAATATTTATAGGGTGATGCAGGATAAGGGAGTCCGGAAAGGTGAAATTTTGTGTGACGTATTTTATGAACGGCCTCTTTTATAAATTTCCTCGAGAACGTAATATATTTTATAATTTTGTATTGGAGATACCTCTAGGCCTCCAAATATGCGAATAAATTAAAACAAAAATTATATCAAGATGCGAAAATTTAATAATATAGCATTTCAAAATATGAACATACAAAGAAGAGTACAAGACAAAAGATGTCTTTTAATTTTTTCCAATTTCAAAAGAGCTATATTATTTTTATTTGTTCAACGAAATATTTACTGCCACTCTGTATATACAGCAAGTAGTAGCAGTAAAGTTATGTCAGTTCCTAATTTCGAGCATTCTAATTTTAAATTATTCGTTGTCATTTGCCTGGCGAAATCTTAATATTTATTTATTTGTCTAAATTGCCCTTGCAAATGGTATCAGATTGAAAATTCAAATATTTCCCAAGAAATCCACATATATAAACGTATTTACATTAGAGTGAAGCATAGGCTACTGGGTATCTTGTACAAAAAGGCTTCCTCGCAGTAAAAAAGAAACTTGTAGTGAGTCACTGGTCACTGTCAATTAATCTAACTACTAAGAAATTTCAGAAAGAATCTAAAAATTCTCACCTACCATGTTAACTATATACTAATTTGTATAGAGGAATACTAGCAATTTTTCTAAACGAAGTTGTTCTTGACCTTGACTTTACCTTTACTGACCACCAGAGGTCAAGTTTTTAAAATGGTCAAGGACATATTTGAACGTAGAATTTTCCGATCTTTCCATTTCCGAGGTCAGAAATATGTGGTCCCATTTGAAAAAATCGACTTGACCTTGAAGGTCAAGGTCAAGGTCAAATTCAAGGTAACAATTCGATAGCCAGGGACGAATCCTATACGTTTTGTTTGAAACATTTTTCTCTAAAATGCGTTCCCGCCGAGATAAAATGCCGTTCCGGGACTTTTGGGACACCCTGTATAATTTCTCTTCTACATACACAACCAGTATTTCAAAGTCCCATACGCCACTTGAAGTTTTCCAGTTACATCAAAAAATTTATAATAACAGAATATTCATAATCATATTCAGGATCCTGTTACAAAGAAGTCATTAAATATTTGTCTTCTTTCCATAAAGCAACAAACAGTTATGGTGAGTGTTTAAAATTTGTTTTTATGCAATGATGTTATGTGCAACAAAACTTAAAATCGTATCATATAGTTTTGTCGTAAAATTTAATAACACAGATATATACAGGGTGTTTCTAAAATAGGGTTCCAAACTTCTGCTGTATATATAACTCATTCAAATACCAAAAATGTCCAATTAACATGTGCCCTAAAACGCAACCTCAGGAAGTTAAATGCCCTTAAAAAGGCTAACTAATAGTTTTTTATGTATTAATAAAACGGTCGAAAATAAATAGAAAAAAGGTATGGGTTTCGCATAACTTTTTAGGGTAAATAATATGTGCTACTCGGTTTTTCGCAGAAGGGAGTTTTTGGCCCGTGTTTTTGTTATATCAATTTTTTTACAATTTTCTCTACATATTTATAAAATCCTGACAACTTTACGTAAAAAATGTTTGTCCTATGGTTTTCGAGTAAATTGAGTTTGAAAATTTCTCTGTTGTTTAAGTAATTATGCCAAAAATTACAAAAATCTGTTTATCATGGCCAATAAAAACTGACCCACAACGCTTAACAATTTAAGATATTGATAAACTGTCTTTTGAGCTTTGCAGTGCTTAATTAGTAAAAGTTTTTAGTGGAAAATTTATGCATACAAAATTATTTCACCTTATAAAATGGAGTCATATTCAAACACGGCAATTATAGATATGCACTTTTTGTACGACCATGCGGCTGGAATGCTTCAGAAGCGAGGCGTCTGTATACGGCAGCATACCCGAATAAATGACTTCCTTTCTTGACAGATATGTCAGAAGATCCATGAACGTTTAAGAGAAAATGATTCATTCCAACCAAGACTAAATGACCGTGGCAGAGACATCCCTCTTAACCAACCTAAACATGACGCTTATGATCGGCATTTTATTTTCGACCGTTTTGTCAATAAAAAAAAAGCAGTTTTGTTGGAGCACTTTAAGGGCATGTAAGTTCGTAAGGGAGCGTTTTAGAGCACAAGTTAATAGGGACATTCTGGTTTATTTTAATGCGCTCTATATACATCAGAGGTTTGAAACCCTATTTCGGAAACACCCTGTATATTGTAACTTTGAACTGAAATTGTATGCAAGATTTAGGAAACATTGTGATTAACAGTATGTATGAATTGTAACAGAATTGCCTTGCTGCATTATAGTATTTACTGAGAAGTAAATTAAGTCTTAATAAAGAATTTAATTCAATTTATTTACAACAAATACATGACCCCATGCGCTTTAGGGTTGATAAGACTTTTTAACTGGCAAATAACAAATCTTTCTAGAAAAAAATAGCATTTACTTTTATTTGGATATAATATCGAAAGAGACTATTAATTATTTTTTTTTGTATTGAATGTTAAAACTACATGATTAAAATTAACTAAGTGCACTACAATATAGGTTACCTTTTGCAGCTATGATTGTCAAATTTATTTTGGTGTGCAACCATTATCTATCGTTTTGGTCTTACAGGTAATTTATTTATATTATACAGACAAATTTATAAATTTATATCAGATTTGTTTCTGAGTGGAAGGTAGCTACTCAATACTTATAGAGCCCTTAACAGGATGACATTTAACTTTTAACTAAAATAAAGTTGCGATTGATATTTAAGGGTTTGGATCTAAATTATGTATGCATCTACTGTTTATAAGGTACATTTATTCTAAACTAGTGGTCGCCCAGGTGTCGAAATTTGATCAAAATCATTGTCAAAAATTTCTAATTAATATCTCTCTTATACACTTATCTGTGTAGCGATACAAAAAAAAGTTCACTACCATTATAACTAAATCAAAAATTATTTTGCAAAGGATTTCAGTTTTGTTGTATTATGTTTCCAGTTAATGTACAGGTACGATGCTGAAGAATAAGCTAAATTTAATAACGTTCTGTTCTTGAATAAAATTAAATGTAGAAATTACCATGCCATTATTGAACAAATTACAAATACAAATACATGTCAAGAGTTCCAAACGACAATAAAAATCGAGAATTTATAAAAAGCCTTGATCTGGATTTCTTAAAAAGATATGAAATAATGTTGCCCTCAGTCCTCTAGAAGTGGAAAGTTTAATGGCACTAGTTCAGTTATTATGGAATAGAGGATACCAATAACTATTATTAACGGAAAATGTTAGCCGTTTGTTCCATTTTTTTTAATAACACTAAAGGCCGTCAATTAGGAATTGAAAATCTCAAGAAAATCGGTTGACAAACAGAAGAAAATGGTATTTGGGAATTTATTATATAGATATTTAATAAAATACACACATCTATAAAATGTCAATATGTTCATTTCAGGTAAAAGCCGTACACCCTGTATTTCTAGGCAAAATTTTGCAGGAATGTGCCATTGTAATGTTAAATAAAATATCTATAAGATAAAATATATGGACAGAAAAGAGTATCCGCGGGTAGTTTATTTACCTAAAAATAATTGAAGTACATTTTCCGCTTTTATATACATATTATTAAACATATGTTAATAATTATCAGTATAAAAAATTTCAAATACATTTAAAAGTGTTAACAGTACCAATATCAAATAATAAATTAATATTGCATATTATACGTCTAAACGTTTGTCTTTCCAAAATGCTTTGCGGTTATTCAGATATTTCAAAATAATGATTTCAATTTCCAAGAAGAAAATGCAAGAAACCAACTCATAAGTAACTATAAAGTATAAATAATTACAAAACATAAGTACTTAGATATTAGTTCACCTTAAACTGTTATATATATGTTAAGACTTACATTCCCAACCACAACCTCACAAACACAGCACCAAACAAAATTCGAGTGCACCTGAGGATTTAGCTCCTTTTAGTGCTACTTCGGCTTCTTCTAATTCCCGGCTTTCTCATCGTTTCGATTCCATATCGTTCTTGGTTTTTCTTTGTTCGTCCTATTTCTTGACCCATCTCATGCTTTCTTTGGCCCATGTTGTTTTTCCATTCTATCCGCAAAACATGTCCATACCAAATTAGCTCAATGACTATGTCTTCCATCTATGTATTATAGCGTCGTTTCTTTTATGTTCCAGCACCCTGACCCGTATGTCAATCTATTCTGTACCTCTTTATCTGTATACTCGCTGCAAGGTGTCGTTCTTCGCAAGACAATATATATGATACATATTGTTTCTGGTAGGAAACCTTTATCACTTGGGCTTCCCACAATAGAATATCCTCTCGAATACTTACTTATGTATTTGATACATAACGGTAAATTTAATATACATCATATAAATTGCCTACCTTACAAACAAATGACACCTCGAAGAGCGTATTAACTATCTCAGACAGATGAAGAAACCTGAAAATTTTATCGTGACATTCTAACCTAAGAATTACGGGAGAACAGCAATTACACGGAACAGTTCCAGATCCGGAACCTCTGTGTGCTAGTTTCCCCGAAAATCCTAGATGTCGGTCTTTACATCTCGCTTCTACAAATTTAGCGTTATGTATCAAATATATAAATAAGTGTCCAAGAGGACATTCTATTATAGGAAGCGCAACTAATGAAGGTTCCCGACCAGGAAAAATATGTATCATATATATTGTCTTGCAAAAAGACAAAAGAATGGCCCATTGAATTACGGGAGAACAGCAATTACATGGAACAGCTCCAGATTCGGAATCTCTGTGTGCTAGTTTCCCCGAAAATCCTGGATGTCGTTCTTTACATCTCGCGTCTACAAACTCCATATGTGTGTTTTCTTTTACTTTCCTATGTACTTGTATTCATGACACTCACTTATTGTTCAGATTCAGTATTTAGTTTTGTCAGTGTTAAGTTTCAAACCCAATAAAGTTAGTTCTTAACATATATTTTGTTATTATAAGATCATTTTTGGGTTGAATAAATAAATATGAGGTTATATGTATTTCCATTCAACTACACGCCAAATTTACTTGTTTACATATTAGCTTTAAATTTTCCAAGAAAATTTGATGAAGATTTCATTTAAATACTTCAGATTTTTTCCGAATTAATTGCTAAAATATCGCCTGTGAAATTTTAATTGGAATCGCAATTAAAACATTTAGGCTGTCCCACGGCTATGCACGCAAAATCTGTTTGCTCGAGTTCCGGGTAAGGGATCGACACTCGAAAAGACAATTCCAATTGGGAAGAATTGCGAATTTATTTCCATTAATTCCACTTTCCTATGCAACTTCACATCGTAATTAAATTCTCTTTCCTTCATTCTCATCGCCTGAAAATTTAATATACCGAAGAAGGTAAATTACGCCGAATAACAGAAGTACATTCGCCTCTGAAAGCATTCTTTTTTATGTATTTAAAGAATTATCTTTCTCTGCAGCGTTATCACAAAAGAATAATCCGGCCGGTATTAACAATATTACGTTACAAGGATTTGCACAGAATGAGATTCTTTTGTGAACTGTCTCGCAAGTTGTAAGCAAGTATGCCTTTGTGTAGACTAATCAGGTGTCTTCATGTGAATCATGACACACAAGCTTTTAGCATTACGTGGAATTGTGATAACCGTCGCAATTATTCATCAAACAAAAGCTGCAAAGAGATAACGGTATTTGTTTAAATGCTTAATACCAGGTTTTTGAAATGTTTAACATTTAACGAACTCTGAAATAATTGCTAAGGAGGGAATAATTAACATTTCGTTTTTTTTTCATTTACATTTCCGCTCTTTTTAGAGAATAATTATTGTATTTCATTATAGGTATAGCATTTAAGCATTCAAGCCACCTCTAGTAAATAACATATTGCTATACTGACCTTGTTTATTTAACAAATAAATAAAAGTCTATTGCAAATTTGGACTGTGGCGCGATAGGGAACAAGTACTTATCCGATCTGCCGGACCACAGCGTATCCTGATTTGCCAGTGACAATTAAGGGGGAGCAGCCCGCAAGCACTTGATGACTTTGGTCTCGCGCGTTGTAGAGCAGTATTCTAAATTGTTCACTGCTATACATGGTTTTAGTAATTGGCTCGAATTCGGGGAGACTTCAAAACCCTGCATTTAGTAACAGATATAGCAGCAGTGTCGAATATAGTGTAGTAGTTTTAATCATTCATCACAGAATCTTCATCTGCTTAGTGTTGAGTAGGACACGACTTGAAAAAGAGTTTGTAAGAGTAGCCTCTTTTTTGTCCTGAGCCAGTACAATGTCCCACTTCAAATGAGGCGAGGCGTACTGAACCATTTGAATTATTATAGTACGAAATATGCGCGCCTCCTTGCGCCGCAAATGTCAGACGCGACGTGCGCCTCGCCTCGCATGAAAGACAATATATTTCTCTCTCGCTCAAAATATCAGACGCGACGACAGTGACGTGATCACGTGACGTGCTTGTCGTTTGTCTGCCTCGCTCGACCGCGACAAAAAAATTGAAGTAGTACAATTTTAAATTTCGAGGCACTCTTACATTTTGACGTCATGTCCGGGACAAATGAAGCGCCTCATGTATGTCCTACTCAACACTACATCTGCTTACCGAATTGGGAGAATGAGTATATAACTGACTGCCTACGGGTGGCCAGCGTTGTGGCAAATCATCTACGCTGTCAGTCTAATAATAGTACTGTGTACTCAACAGAAACAGTATAACTGTTGTGTTGGGATTGAAGATTCCTATTTGGGGATTATTGTGGTAGCCCAACTTTATAGCCTCTCTTGTATCAATGCAGCAAAAACATTCTGCCCTTTTTATCCTGTTTCATCTGTTGGCGTATCCGTTTTTCTCTCAGGAAAGACTCTGCTGAACATGGCTTCTCTTTGGTTGGCGAGTCGTCATTGTCTAGAAAACTACAGACAGGTTCCGTCATCAAAGCACATAGGCCGGGTGCCTCGCACTTCCGTAAGTCACTACGTAGCAATTTTTTTAATTTTAGGTGTTTCTTATGCTATTGCTAAACGTTTCGGTGCTACATTGGTCTTTAAATTCTTCAGATAGATATAAATAATTAGTGCGATTTTCCCAATCTGCCTTTTATGCTTCTACAAGGTTTTTAAGTATTTCTAGAGCGGAGCCTTTTATAATGACTCAATACAACGCTTCAAAATCTGTACTACAGTTAAAACAGTTCAAGGGTATTGAAATGAAACAGAAATGCCATAGAATGTGACAAGAGTACGTAATTTTGAATCTAATCTGTACACCTTACTAGTGGCGGACTCAATAGGAAATGTCCAAAATCTGTAAATAAATAAAAAACTTTTGGAGAAAGTTAATAAATTGAATTATGTGGGTACAACGGCTTATAAAAGAAATAAATATGCAGAAGAAACTAGAACAAAGGTTATACAAGTCAAGTAGCTATCATTAGCAGTTGGTGGCAGTCGCGTAAGCCATATTTGTCAGTGGGTTCGCTAGTTCCGTAGTGTGTTGTGCACATTTAATTTCGTTTAGCATGCAAGTACTCTACGATAAACCTTCCAAAATGTCTGAATCAGCAAACCAAATTTATGGACCATTCTTTGGTATTATGAGAGCTGCCTCTGCGATTATATTCAGTCCGCTGTGTGCTGCGTATGGAACAGCAAAATCCGCCAACGGTCCGTCATGAGGCTGGAACTGATAATGAAATGTATTATCCCTGTTGTCATGGCGGGTATTATCGCTATTTATGGTCTTGTAATAGCGGTATTGATAACTGGTAATATTGCCGACAGCACTGGTTATCCCCTATTTAAGGGATTTGTGCACCTGGTTGCTGGATGTCTGTAGGCTTCTCCGGTTTGGCAGCAGGACTTGCTATTGGTATCATCGGTGACGCCTGCGTAAGAACAACAGCTTAACAGCCAAGGCTTCAGCGCTAGAATTCTTAAACTGTGTCTCAAGGTCTGGACCTTAAATTTTTTTGCTTTTCCATTGTTACCATTTCGGATGGAGGGCTGGAATTTGTAAAACTTAAAGTTATTACAGATTTCTGAATTTTAGCAATAGGCCATGTGAATAAGATGTCTAGCTGTTATTTTGTCTATTCATGGGTTTTCTCTCCTCCAAATTTTTTCCTGTAACAGATAAGTATTTAAAAAATTGTATATGTAGAACAAAGTGTAGTAAGGCAATTTCGTAAAATTGCCCGGATTACTGGCTGTCTGTACAGAGATTCTTCCTCACAGTTTTTCTGAGAGAAAGAGATGTCTATAAAATGATCAACCAGTATTCCTGTATATAAGTAATGTATTGTATATTGTGTAATACTTATCTGTGTATGGAGACGTTTCAACTCCGAGTCTGGAGTCGTTGTCAATCGTTTAGTGTTGTTTTCGAGGTTTTTTTCTAAAAAATTTTCGCTTTGATTTTGAATTTATTGTTTGTCAAAAAATTTGACACTGACAATTTGTCGTTTGGCGATCACTTGACGCTGAGGTTACCGTTTTTTTGTTCTGTTAGCAGTAAATTCTTCCAGTCCAAATGAAGGTCGGCTGAAGGTGCTCCGATTTCAGTGTTGTTTATCATCATACAGCTGGCTTCTTTAAGTTTTCTCTTTTTTAAATTTTCTTCTTTCAACAAGATCTTTGTTTTATCCCAGTCTATCCTATGGCTGCCGGTGCTCGTTAATACATGATTGGCCAAATTTGATTTGTCCACATGTCTTCTGGAAATGTTATATTGATGTTCTTTTTTCCTTACTTCTAAAGGTCTTGAAGTTTCACCGGTATAAGAATGGCCACAGTCACACAAAACACTGTACACACAATTTTTAGAACTCTGGGTTGCGTTAAACGGTTTGGTATGTGTGAGGATAGAGCGCAAGGTATTATTTGTTTTAAAAACAGTTTTAACGCTGTATTTATTTCCTAACCGCTTAATTTTTTCCGATACACCTGGGATATATGGAATTATGTTCATAATTTGGTTGTCTGTTTGTGTTTGGTTGGTATTAGTGTGATGGTTATTTGTGCTGGTTTGTTGTTGCACAAATAACCATCACACTAATACCAACCAAACACAAACAGACAACCAAATTATGAACATAATTCCATATATCCCAGGTGTATCGGAAAAAATTAAGCGGTTAGGAAATAAATACAGCGTTAAAACTGTTTTTAAAACAAATAATACCTTGCGCTCTATCCTCACACATACCAAACCGTTTAACGCAACCCAGAGTTCTAAAAATTGTGTGTACAGTGTTTTGTGTGACTGTGGCCATTCTTATACCGGTGAAACTTCAAGACCTTTAGAAGTAAGGAAAAAAGAACATCAATATAACATTTCCAGAAGACATGTGGACAAATCAAATTTGGCCAATCATGTATTAACGAGCACCGGCAGCCATAGGATAGACTGGGATAAAACAAAGATCTTGTTGAAAGAAGAAAATTTAAAAAAGAGAAAACTTAAAGAAGCCAGCTGTATGATGATAAACAACACTGAAATCGGAGCACCTTCAGCCGACCTTCATTTGGACTGGAAGAATTTACTGCTAACAGAACAAAAAAACGGTAACCTCAGCGTCAAGTGATCGCCAAACGACAAATTGTCAGTGTCAAATTTTTTGAAAAACAATAAATTCAAAATCAAAGCGAAAATTTTTTAGAAAAAAACCTCGAAAACAACACTAAACGATTCACAACGACTCCAGACTCGGAGTTGAAACGTCTCCATACACAGATAAGTATTACACAATATACAATACATTACTTATATACAGGAATACTGGTTGATCATTTTATAGACATCTCTTTCTCTCAGAAAAACTGTGAGGAAGAATCTCTGTACAGACAGCCAGTAATCCGGGCAATTTTACGAAATTGCCTTACTACACTTTGTTCTACATATACAATTTTTTAAATACTTATCTGTTACAGGAAAAAATTTGGAGGAGAGAAAACCCATGAATAGACAAAATAATTCAAGACCTCCTCAACAATCTTTTCGAAATTACTTATGTCTAGCTGTATTACACTGGGAAAGATATGAAACAGCATAAAAATAACAAGGCCACTAAGAATACGTCATGATAGTAGAAGAGCTGTTATAAATAAATATTGTCGATAAAATCTGAGGAAACTAAATCAAAGCAAGGGGGCGCATGCTCTGAAGCGAACAATTTGAAACATTGAAGCAGGAGATGAGATGACAGAATTTTGTAATGCTTCAATATTCTTCATACATAACTTTTAAGTATTTTATATTGTTAATAGTGCTAACTGATAAGACTCAGAAAGGTCAGAAGCTTCCCTAATGCACTCTAATATGCCTTGGGTTGAGGTGAAATCCGAAATCCAGTTTACTGCTTCGGATTCATTTGACAAAACCAAAGATCTTTTGGGAGTTTGCAAATTTCCACAAATTTTATGACGCGTCTGATTCTGTTCAAAGCAAAAGTCTGAAAATCCAAAGAAGCAAAAGTATCTTTGGAGGAAAAACCTGTAAAGTTTGGAGCTTGTTTTATCTTTTCGTCTGTTCGTCTTCTTCAGCCAGGGAAAGTATTCTGTTAGGCGAAGAAGCCTGGTTTAATCATAAGTTAGATATTTCTAGTAGTTCAAATTTCCAAAAGCACAAAGGCTGTGCCAGTGTCTGGATTTCTTGAAATTTCACACAATCTGGAAGAGTTTTTTCTATTTGACTTACATCTTTGAGTTTGTCTGTTTTTCCAATTTTTTTATGTTTTTGTAAATTTTCGGATATTCAATTTTAGTTTTCCCTAACCTTACAGATTCGGAATACATAATAGCCTAATAGTATAAAGTGTACAATTTTCCAGTTTATAATTTTATCCACTAATCTGAAAAAATGTCATCTTCAGATAACTTTATTAGGTCACATTTAAATTGATGAATTTTTCATATTCCTCTGTTTTAATAATGCCATTTTAATAAATTCTTTTCTGTTCCAACTATTCTGCAACGAAATGGAGCCGAGAAATTTGAATAAAATTCATTTCGACTGTTGACGTTTCATTCAAGTTAGTAAAAGTATGCAAATAGGTCAAGTTCTCTCGTTATGTATTTATTATTAGGAAAGTCATTAATGCAAATTTCTCAATTTTATTATCGGAATACATATTATATCCAACATAGTTAACATGGAATAGTTTTCGTACCTCATACACGTAAATGATATGGTGTTTTTTGGGCTTATACATGACGTATATAGATCTAGCAGTGCTATGTGTTTCCACTCCGGTTAAAGTAAATTAAAACCTGATTCATGCTCATAATATATACATAACCAGTTTATTAATTATTACCATTCGGGAGTTATGTGGAAAGACAGCATAACAAATTTCTAGAAGAAGAACCCATTGGACGGAAAGTTTGATTGTTTTTTATTTAGATAGAACTAAGGACCTTTCACATTCCTTGTGGAGAGTGGGCCCTGGTAGATTTGGCAGAACTTTTCGTATTTTCTAGATCTCAACGAAATAAACAAATGTATTTATGACCATTGTCTGATGTTTTTTATGTTACCGTTCATTTTATATTTATGGTCACGAAATACCACGATGAGCTGGGTCGATATCTATACTACTGTACATATTACTTTTAAAATTAATATACAGTGAGTTTTCGAGGAGCTAGTTTCAGTTAAAATATTATAAGTTGTCTACGACTTCCGGTTTTAAGTGGACCCCTACTATGTTATTTAGAATGGAATACCCTGTTTTTGATAGCACTTTTTGAATTTCCATAACCATATCCAATCCTTCATAATTTATGAACAAATTAAAGAAATGTTTATTTGTTTCTTGTAGATTCTTTCAAAACTGCCTACTGATAACTCACAAGGAAATTTTTGTTATTTCAAGTGCATACAGTAACAATTTAATTTAATTTTGGGGTTGTTAGCAAACTCCCCCGATTCTTTAGTGTAGAAGCCATTGGTGTTGAAAAAAATGAGTTACAAGTTTACAAAGATTAGGATTCTTCAAGTTTTTTCGAGTAAATTCTAGTAAATTTTGACATGGCCATCTTTGTTTAAAAAAACATTTTTTAAGGAGGGCTGCATCTGTCAACATTTTCAAAAAAAACTGGAGTCCTTAAGATATGTGACGTTTCTAATAAAAACAAATGAAACCACACAGTAGTTTCCCAAATAACATATCGACCCAGCTCATCGTGGTATACCCTGACCGTAAATATGCATAACATGAAAACCATTGGTCATTGGACTTTTTCTAAATGTGACAATTCAACTAAAACACGTTGTTCTATAGAGCAACATATGGTTTAATTTGTTATCAGAATCTCCTGAAAAGATAATAATTTATTATTTGTAATAGTTCAGACACTCAAATTTCAGCATCACAACACATCAATGACAATACAAACATAAAGGGATACTTCTAGGTATCCCTGTACAAATATTTAAAGGTTCGTTTTAGTTGGTCCCATGCCCCAGTGCCACATATCTAAGTTTCTATAAATTGAGAGAGGCTTTAGACTAAATTCTATTTTTAAACTTAATGATTAACTTTTAAACTCTCGCCATGTCAATGAATATACAATATACGGATACCCTTATAATATCACTCAGGATTTCTGCCTCTGTCACATCACAGCAATTTTCTCCTAAACTACTGGACGGAAGAGGTTGAAATTTGGTATCAATGTATAGTTTGGTGACCTGATCAGCAGTACATCGTAAATGAAGAAATTTTGATTTTAGGGGTACTTCTGGTGGGAAAAACTAAAAAAATCGACGGTGCCCCCCCTGATCTCCGAAACTACTGAGCCTAAAATTTTGAAAAAAATATGAAATATAGATCGTTGGGCGACCTTTATAGGAAAAATAAGGAGAAACCATTAATATTATATATATATATATATATATATATATATATAATTTTGGGGGGCAAATTATAAAATTAAATGAAAATTTAAAATAAAAAAATTTGTCAAACGCATCATGTAATATATCAAATGAAAGGTCCCATTCTGAAGAACACAGATATATTTTTTTAATATTAAAAAAATTTACCCATTCCCCCCTCTTATCTCCGAAACTAAACAATGTAAAGTTTTGAAAAAAAAAAGAAGTATAGGGTCTGACCTGAGGTTTACTGGAAAAATAAGGAGAAACCTCTACTTTTGATTTTGGGGGGCAAATTACAGAATTAAATGGAAAATATAAAATTAAAATTGTTTCTAACCCATCATGTTATATATTAGATGAAAGGGCTCATTACGACGAAAACAAACATATTTGTTTTCATATTTTTAAAATAAATAAATTAAAAGATATTAACAAAAATATAAAAAATTTTACCCATCCCCCCCTATCTCAGAAACCATAAACTGGAAAATTTTGAAAAAAATGGAGGTATAGCCCCTCACCTGAACTTTACTGGAAAAATAAGGAAAACCCCCTAATATTCATTTGGGGGGGGGGCAAATTATAGATTTAAATGGGAAATATAAAATTAAAATTGTTTCTAACCCATCGTCTTATATATCAAATGAAAGGGTTCATTGTGACGAAAACAAATATATTTTTTCATATTTTTAAAATAAATAAATTAAAAGATATTAACAAAAATATAAAAAATTCTACGCATCCCCCCTTATCTCCGAAACCATAAGCTGGAAAATTTTGAAAAAACAATAAAGGGATAGCCTCTCACCTGAACCTTACTGGAAATATAAGGAAAAACCTCTAATATTCATTTTGGGGGGGGGGCAAATTTTAGAATTAAATGGAAAATAAAAAATTATAATTGTTTCTAACGGGTCATGTAATATATCAAATCACAGGGCTCATTATGACGAATACAAATATGTTTTTTTAATTTTTTTAAAATGAATATTTTAAAATATATTAAAAAATATTTTAAAAAAATTACCCATTTCCCCCGTTATTCCCAAAACTATCACACCTAAATTCTTCTGTTTATAGGAAAAATATTAAAAAATCCCTAATTCTATTATTTGGCCCCCCAAAATGAAAGAATATTTAATATACAGAGTGTGTGTGTTTACATAACTGTGAAAATGAGTATCAACTTTAACGTTGACTATATTTAAAACTGAAATTTTTAATAAAAAGAAATGGTTGTACATTATTTTGTTTTCCTTGTATTATTTATGGCGGGGAATCAATTTGAACGGAAACTGGAGTGAAGGATTAAAACGTTTCTTAGAAAAAAACGATGTAATGTAAAATGCAGTATTAGTAAAGCTATGGTTTGTTTTGTTGCATCTTTGAATCCCAATATTTGACCAGTAAAGTGCACCACCAGTTTCATAACCCACCAGCCACCACTGACCACCTCTCCAGTTTTTTTTATCAAGACAAGAACAAGAACAAGAAGATAAGCTCTCAAAAATTATTTGTACGAAATAATTATACAGTAATCTAACGACGCTTATGACGCTGACATGACACGACACACTTCTAATCGATACATTTGATTGCCAATTGGAATCGATTGTGTGTTAACGATACCTTGGAACATCAGCAAATAACATAATTTATAGCCGTCGAATTGCAATTATAGTTGCTTTAGATTGTTGTTAGATATTGATCACAATACGATTCAACATTATTCTATTGTCTTATAGTCCGTGTCAATCAAGACAGGATCCAAACATCTCTACATCAAATAGCTTGGCAAATTTCAATCGCTTAATAAAAAAATGTATCTCCAAATACAACATTCAAACTGAAGCATTAATGTTACAGAAATTTGACACATTACAAATTTTTAGGTTTACGTATTATTTGAACGAGTGTACTTAAGTTTTAAATATATTGAACCTCTAATAAGTTTCGGCCTTCACCTAAAACAAAGTGAAATAAGGAAATCTCAATTTGGGATGTCTTACAATACACAGAAGATTTCTTTTACTGTAATTAAGAAGAGCGTTTTCCATATCGGGTTGAATCTTCTCAAGCTGGTCAGAACTGGCTGTCCCTGCTGAAATTATTGTGTTTCGGCATGTGTTTTATTTCTCTCTGTATGATCTGTGGCAGTTATTATGATTTAAGAATGTTTTGAAGACGGAATTGAGATTACGTTTATGTTTAATAAATTTAAGTGCATCATGAATAGACATTCAGTAAGCCTCTAAACAGCATTGATTAAAAAATGGTATTTATAGCTGAAACAAAATGTGGTATACCGCATTTTGCAGATGTATAAGACGTAAGCTCGTTCTAGGTTTAACATTTTTTTAGTCATTATGTTATTGTAATTTCAGTTACCTAGGAAATCTTGAATTTCTTGACAATGATTGAGCAGTACCTGTCCGAAGAACTCAACCGTTCATCTAGAGAACACAATTCAACAAATGAAGCTGAAAATTACTGTCAAAATTCTGTCCAAGGAAAATTTAAATTGCTGATGGCAGAGGTTATACTTGTCCTCGGAAGGAGGTCTTGGCCAATGGATGCTGCAATGATAACTCTATATCTGTGATTTAGTACTCATGTGAAACTTGTAAACCCAATAATTGCTATGTAATTTATGAATACTGCATTTGACCTGATGCTATGGTAACAGAAAATAAGCATTTCAATCAAATATTTCGCGCCTAACAGATTTTATTGAATCCGTCAATTGCATCGAATTTATGACATTTCTCAGGTTCACACAATTTTGATCCACAACTTCTCCCTGTTTGAGTACGTGATCCTCTAAGTAAGCACCAGAGAACATCTGCTGAAGTTTTTGACGGTAACCTTTCCTCACTTTGGAAAGTCCATGTCTTGCGCTGTTTTGTCAGTTCCGGTTGAATGAGCACTAACTGTTCATCTTGAGCTATACATTTTGAGGTCGTAGTTCTCAACACTTGTTGTGTTGCGCTAATGCTAATTTTAAGTGGTTTTTTGCGTGTAAAATATAGACTGTATTGACATTCGTGTTTCGGCTTCCTTGCTATTAGGACGCTTGGGAGGTTCGTGTTGTGCTCCGAACTATTCGGACATTTTTTGATCCCGTCTGAAGAGACGACGCTTATTGTTGTTTTTTGCGTTACGATTTCGCGAGTTAGTAGCTTCGTTCGTAACGACCGCTAAACCGCTATCATTTTGTTTCTTTTGTGTTTACAAAAGCGCATCATTTGTTGTTAAACCCGCATTTTTTGTATGCTCAATCAATGAACATTACGTCGCTATTTTTTGTGTAACGTGTTGTCCAGACCAAGCTCTAAGAAACTGTTCCTGCTATTACGGGGCTAGCCTCAGAAGAAAGAAGAACCAAGAAAACACCAGAACTTCGACTTAAAGGTTAGTGATAACTTTTATTTGGTGATTCATTTATGTAACGGCATGTGTTTATTGATTGTTCCGCTAAAGGTCCTTCGTCAATTATATACTTGCATTGAACCAGCATTGAACTAAAACCGCAACATCTAATTCATACATTTTTTTTTAATATTCTCTATGGAATGTGCATCGAAGACATTCCATAATTTGGTGATGTCGTTCCTCTGTAATTTGAACTACAGAGGCCCGCCTCCTAATAACCCTACCACCGACGCCCCATATGCTGCCCTGACATAGCATGACTCTTCGCAGAAAACGGCTCATGAAGTTCTTAACTCCAGGTTTCTTGGGTGTTGACCCAGGTAATTTGGACCCCTGGATTCCGGGAGGGCTGTGGGAGGGGAGAGATGGGTCGCATGTGCTATTCCTTTCGTTACCGGGCTAACAAGCGCGCTATTCCTAATACTTATCATTAAAATTATACAGTAGGCTCGTACGCATTGCGTAACCCATCTTATAAGCTGATTGGAAAATAATTTGTCATCATTGCGACTTCGACAAAATACAGAGCCAAACTTATTTTCTGCAACAACTAATTACTAGAAATTCCACATGCACTTAAAAATTGTAAGCATTCTTCTATATATGGATATTCTCATCTTTTAAGTAATAAAATAAAAGTAGTGTTTTTATCTATTTATTTCTTATCCAGTAGGTAACAGCTAATAGGCTAATTTCTTAGTTGATTCTTTGTGTTTCGAAGAAGCGATTTCATTTGTCATAATGCTGAGGTCATCTGGGTTAACTAATAATAGATTTTTCTGGTGTAATCAAGTATAATTATTTAGGTAAAAACGAAGCTAATAGTACCATTAGTTGAGACCTCTAAAGCCTTCCCATATCTACTTAAAAATCTCATTGAGTGGTGAACTACTAAGGGTTTTGAAGTTCATCGAATCTAATGTAGAAATAATACAGGGCTAAAGGGAAATAAAAAAATAATGTTTGAACTTTAGAAATTGTACAGTCTTTAATGTGTTCTTTGATTGTTCAAACTCTTGAAACAAATCCCTCTCCCCTTCAGATTTCTGGTTTCTAGATGTCGATGATTTGGGTATTGCTGCGGATTGACCTATACGTACCACGATTTAATAATGTTATTTTTCCCAAGAAAATGTGAACAGAAAAGTAGAGAACTAAAGTAACAAATGCCGAAAATCATTCTTAAAAATGTTTTTGTTCCTCGATATTTTTTTTTCGTGGTCTTTGAAATTGATTAAATAAAAAGTACATTTAAATGCACTTTTAGGTCTACTTTTAGAGATTTAGTTAGTCGTTTTAACTGTGAACAATAATCTGAAAAATAATAATTAGCTGAAAATATTTGCTTGGTGTGTACTCTTTTTTACACAGATGAGTTAATAAACAAAACAACCATTATTGGAGTAATTAAAATCATAAGAAACCTACACGAATTTATATCTGGAGATGTTGTTATTGGTCTTATATTTACACAGGGAAAAAAAGAGAGGCAGCCATTTGAGACTGAACGATGGAAGCAATAGCTTCTTACGAAATATTCTTCCCTTCTCTAGTTATCTCACTGTCTCTATTGTTCTTCGTTGTGTCACTCTTAGTAATGGATGTAAATATCAGGTGCATTAAGATATCTGGCATTATTTTGTTATGACTCAAGTATTAATCCTAATTTAATTCTTAATTTAAATATATTTGCAAAGAAATGTAAGTTTAAATATTGAGTAAGTGTTTGTAAATAGGTTTGTACATCTGAATAATTATTTGAACACAATATGTCAGAGAAAAGTTATTTTTGTTCTTAGTTAACATCATTACAAACACATAACATTTATACAAAAACATGAAATTATATACATATATTTCAACAGTAGCCATTTAAAATTTTTAAGTTCTTATTCTATGTAATATTAAAAGGAATTTTATTCATTTTATGTTAATTGAAAATAGTACATAAAATTAATTAATAATATTAAAAATAAAGTATAATTGTTCTGGGTTTCGAACCCGAGAACTTTGGATTCGCAGCTGTGCGCGTTAGACTCTTCGCCACTTATGGTTACTTCATTTATGTTCGTTAGAGGATATAAAAGTTTCATATTTATGTAATGCATCAGCCCCTCTGTTCCGTGGAACACGTACTTTGTTTATTATGATATCAAAACGATATAAACAAAGGACATGTTTTGCCTTAGAGCATGTAACTTTTGGATATAGCCTGCAATGTACACATTCGTGGCAAGGCTAGAATAAATAGAGATAGTAACAGGCTATTTCACTTGGTGGGTGGAAGCAGCCAATGAACAACATGCTGCTCGAATTTCACTGGAAGCAGCTCCCAACCGAAAATAGCCTACTGCCCTCTCTCTTTAGTCTTGCCACGATATATTTATGTGCACTGCAGGCTATCTCCAGAAGGTACCAGCTCTAAGTGTTTTGCTTAATCTGTATCCGTCTATGAATCTATATTTGTTGATAATATGGAAATTTAATGCCAAGTGGCCTTTTCCTGTGAAATTCTTTTTAATTTCAGGCGTCAGGTCTCCAATTTAATATAACACAAAGAGAGAACTGGAGTTTTTATTAGAATGAAAAGCAAATTTTGTGCAGGTATTCGATATTAATTGGATGGTTATATTGGTTTACTTCCTATTTTATTATAGATTTTGTATAAAAGAAGCGAAGAGAAGAGACCTGGCCCATGTTTTTACACAGAGGACTGAATTAGATAGGTATTTCAGGATCGAGACAGTGTGTTTATTTGAACAAAAACAAATATTGTTCAGCTATTCTATATTACTTGGATGGTTATATTGGTTTATTTCCTATTTATTATTGATTTTCTATGAAAGAAGAGACTCTTAATACAGTACTGTTTCCCTGTTTTTCACTCAGAGGACTGAATTGGATGGGTATTTCAAGATTGAAGCAGTGTGTGGTGTCGGTCGGTCGGTCGTGTCGTGTGGAAACAAATGAAATTTCAAGTTATGCATTTCACTCCCTTGCTCATCTATTTTCATATATGTAGGTGTGAGCATATTAAAAATGTGTAAATTTTCATCCGATGTATATACTATACCGAATTTTAATTTTACTCTGCTAATGTAAGAAATTCTTCTCGACCATCGTAACTAAAAGTGTTTATACGAGTAAACAAAGGCGACACAAAATATTTCTTAAATATAAAAATGCTGGTATAAAATATTGGTCATATGCCAGTTGAACTGGCCTACTAAGGGTTTTGTAACACCTTTGAGATTTGTTATAGTGTAACTAAAATTCATTATATATTTTTCTAAATTTTCAGTATTAGATAAGCGCTGAAACATTTTTATTTGATAAGCTACATGATGCGCTTATAAGAAATAATATCAAAAATGACGCTTTTTATTTTATATATGGCATGATACGTTTAGAAAAATTTTAATTAGGGATAGCTTTTCCTGTAAAACCTGAGCAACGTTCCCTATAGTTATCAAAATTTTACGGTTATTAGTTGGAAGTACCTTTCAAATCAAAATTTCTGCATTTACGACATTATTGACTCACCAATCTGTACATTGATACCAAAGACCTTTCTTACGGAAAAAATGGATGTCAGTCAAATTGTTTGGAATGTCGTAGAAGCTGCTGTTCTGACAAAAATAGTCCATGGACTCAAATAGATTTTATGAGTAGTTTTGGAGATATAGGGTGTTAAAAATCGAAAATGTCTCATTTTGTAGTATCAGATTTCCCATTATAGACGTGTTATTGGAGAAATCCTGATTAGTTTTTAAAAAATATGTAACATTTTTTGGAGAAAATATATTGAAATCATAAGAAGATGTTTTGGCACAATCAATATCTCGTTAAAGTAATAATTTCTTGGATGTGATTCACATAATATACAGTGTGAGCCATAAATAAAGCTACAGAGGGCATATATTGTTATTAATAAGTCACTCGTGTTGGAATTTTTATATAACATTAAACAAATATAGAATCTATCTCTTTATACTCCGCAGGATATTAAATTGCACATATTAAAAAAGGTTGTTTTGACAACACCCTGTAGTTATAAATTTTCTCCGTTAACTTTGTATCTTATTACATTTTTACGTTAGCAAAAGTTCGGTGTTTAACTGAGCATAATTTTATTAAAATTGTTTGACTAGCTTTTGCAGATATAGGGTTTTAAACATCGGAAATGTTTCCTATTTCTTATCAGACGTATATTATTTCCGTTTATTGCAGAATACGTGATATTCACATTATTCAACAAAACAATTGCTATTAATTAGTTTTGATTACAAGGTGTTTCGAACATACGTGAGTTAGTTTAAAAATACAGTGTGAGTCATAAATCTTGCTAGAGTGGGCGTATATTATTTTTACCATTAATGAGGAACCCTGTATAAACTACTTTTTAAATTGGTGCAGTTTTTGCAAACCTGTGGAATCTGGTGTGAGGGCTCGACAATTCATATAAAAATTACAAGAGCCATGGTTTATAGAGGGTTACACAAATAGAAAAAATAATAGACGCCCACTATAGCACTATTTACGACTCACACTGTATAATATATGAACACGTCCAAGAATTTATTTCTTTAACATTATAATGATTGTGTAATTAGTTCTGATTATGTATTGAATGTTATAATAAAAAAAATATTTCTAAAAAAGCATGTTTCGTATATTGGAAACATCCTGTAATTAAAAATAATTAATAGTAATTGTTATATGCAATATTTGTGTCAAATTATGTGCAAATCACGTTTTCTGCAATAAAATAGCACTCTTTAATAATAAAACAAGTCTACTATGAGAAATATGATTAGAAAAATACCTTTCAGATGTTAAACACTGAACATTTGTTAACGTAAAAATGTAATAACATACAAAGTTGAAGGAAAAAATTTAGAACCACAGGGTATATACAGTATAAAAATCTACCTTTTCTTTGTATATACAGTTTTTGCAATCAGTTTAACACCCTGTTGAGTATAAAGAGACGGATCACATATATGTTTAATGTATTATTAAAATTGTAGAAGGATTGGTTCGTACAGTGTTACTCATTGATGTATTCCCTAACTGTATATTTTCTGAATCGCATCCAAGAAATTATTACTTTAACGATTGTACAATAACATGTTCTTATGTTTCCAATGAAACATTTTTTCCCACAAAAATAAGTTTCGTATTTTTGAAATACTCTGTAATCCTCCAAAATTTACAGCAATTGTTTTGAAAATTAAGTATGTCCAATAATGTACAAATCACGAATTCTTCAATCACCGGAAATTAAACTTCTTTGTCGTGAGAAATCTTATATCAAAAATGAGGCATTTTCGATGTTTAACCACCTGTATCTCGAAATCTAGTAATTGAATCTGTTTGAACTCATGGACTCTTGTTTGTCAGAACATCTACTCCAACAACATACCAACATTCAAACAATTGGACGGAATTCCATTTTTGTATAAGAAAAAAACTTTTCCGGCAGTAATGTAACAAACGGAGAGATCAGGAAAGGGTTTGCGTATAATAAATGTACAAAACTCTAAAAGATACCAAATTATCTAGTCCTTTACTAGCTAGAAGAGGAACAATCGTTGAATACAAAATAAGGGATGCAGCGGAGTTGAGATTAGTAGATATATTTGAAGAAAATTAGTGGATTTTAGTTGTCATTTTGTGAGAATAATAAAATTAAATAAGAAATATCAAGGCAATATTCACAATATTACTTAGTGATAGTAAAAGTCAAGAGTTCGTCGATTATTCCTTACTTTAGTAGTATGCTTTGGACTAACTAATGTAACAAATTTTGTCCGAACGATTATACCTTTCAACTAGTCACGTATAATATATTGCATTTCCATCGGTTCGAATTTTTATTCGAGGACAATAAAACCCAAATCAGGATAGGAAAAAGTAACATCTGACAATAAAGGGAAGCCATCAACCGAAAAGCATTTCATCGACAATTGAATAGCAAAAGTGCGAAAAGAGTCAAACTCATCAATTCTTTGTAGGAAATAAAATTTCCGACACGTACCTTCGTAAAGCAAAATTCATTAGAATCATCGGCATTAGCTTGTACACAAGACCGAATTCGAGCAGGATAAATACGGTTTTAGTGTACTTTGTATCTTCCTTCTTTACTCTCTATCATTTTCTCCCATCCCGAACCCATTTCCTTGAACCCGATAGCGGGGTTATAAAAGAATTTATTAACCTGAACACTTGGGATTCAACACAAATTAGAATTCGTCAGGTGAAGCCGTAAACATCTGTTATGTTTTTTAGTGAAGCTTTGGAGTTTCATTAGGCATAAATAATTTCGTTTTCTTCCTTTATAATATCCCTTGGTAAGACACGAATTAAATTAGTTGAAGTGTTGCAAGGCGTTATATAATAATATTTCATTAGCATTTAATCATGCTGCCCTTTTTCATTTAATTTGTTATTTCGTAACCCCCCCACGAAAATACAGGGGCAGAGATCTGCGTTAGAAGTCTCATAACTTATAACTATAATAGCAGTAGCAGTGAGGAAGAAGTCGTGCATTTAACATTTTCGAACAGGACGCATCTGTTTTTGCATAGATGGTAATTTTTTCAAAAATATCTTTAGTATAACGTTATTAAGAATAATTACATTGTACCTCCAAAAAGTAACGGAATATTACTTTTTCTGCAACAACGTGAAAAAATAAAATACTTGTTTCTTCCAAACTTTGATAGAAATCAAAAGAAAGTTCAAGAGAATAAATGTTTCGCATTTAAACTTTACAATAAGATGTAATTTGTAAGAAATGTTGAAAATAATAGGTAATACTCTATTTGGCCGTATCCTAAACATCTTGCGTTCCGAATTCGACAAAAGGACAACTTTTTGCTATTTATTGGATGTGAGGTTCTTAATAAATAAAGAACACTATGAAATTGTAAATAGGTTTTAATTAAGTATTAGACATTACCATATAATCAAATTTTTTGCAAGACAATTGAGAGAAAAAAATTACCATCACTAGGACCTTCATATGGAAAGAAAATCGTTATAATATAATTAAAATCAAACAGCAATAAATAAAATAATTAGAATTTTCAATCCATTGAACGCAGACAATATTTGTTCTCAGTAGAGATATTTCATCAGTTGCGATTGAAATCTCAAATAATTATTTATGTATTTAGTATATACTAGTCGCCCAGTGGTCGAAATTCGACCCTATTTCATGAAATTGTAAAAAGTATATTTTTATAAGAAACAGAGTTGTGGAGAAATCGGAGAAGTAGATGTACTGTTCACCCACATTGACATATCTATTGAAATAAAAAGAAAATAAAAATGTAAACAAATATCGGTATTAGAAATATTTCTGACAAATGAATGACCCCCTAAATTTTTGGCTGGAACCGCTCCTGGCAAAATATTCGATATAATAATTGGAAGATTGTTCTTTGCAACCTAACAGTTTTCGTCATTTGTGGTTTCAATCAAGTGCAGGAATACTTACTACAACGCGTCCGAGAAATCAATACTGATCTACTACATTAACTATTTTACCACTAAACAATAACAACGCTTGCATGCCACTTGCAGAAGTGCATGCTCTAAGTTATAACAGCATCTAACGATCGCTCCGTCCAAATATAATTACTCAATGTTTTGTATTTTGACCGTCTGGCGGCGGTGGCACTGTCAGTTGTTTGGCGTTGACAGATGGACGTAAATAATGAATTTCTATTATATTTTATTTAGTGAATGAACCAATATTATAAATTAATATTAGCATTCTGCACTGAAGGTTCTCAGTAGCTACTAAACAAAACAAAAATAAAGAAAATCGGTTGAGAGACACAGTAGAAAATGGTACCTAATCGATTTATCTTTGCCTATTTATATATAGATAACTGAATATAATATTTAATCGCGGAATGAATTTCGACATCTAGAAGTTTCAGATAAAATTTCTCAGAGAGACTCCAATTCTGGAGCCGTACTTGTGTACTGCCATTTCCCTGTGATTCCTAGGATACAAACACGTGAAGAAAGTTGTAGGTTTATTAACACCTAAAACGGAATTTATGATACTACATTTTGGAGAATTTTCAATCCGTTGAGAGCAAGACAATATATTGTTTATAGTCGAGAACCTTCATCAGTTCTGTTCCCCTCAACTATTTGAGATCTCAAATAATTATTTATGAATTTAGTACCTATAGCTGAATTCAATATTTAATCGCGGAATGAATTTCGACACCTAGAAGTTTCAGATGAAACTAGCTCAGGGAGACCCCAAATCGGGAGTCGTATTTGTATAAGGCCGTTTCCCTGTGATTCCTAAGATACAAATCGCATGAAGAAAATTGTATGTTTACTAACACCCATAAAAGAAATTAAGATACTACATTTAGGAGAATTTTCAATCCATTGAGAGCAAAACAGTATATTGTTTCTAGTCGAGAACCTTCATCAGTTAAGTTCCTCTCAACTATTTAAAATCTCAAATAATTATTTATGAATAAAGTACATGTAACGAAATTTAATATTTAATGGCGAAATGAACGTCGAGACCTAGAAGTTTCAGATAAAACTAGCGCAGAGAGACTCCAAATAGGGCGTCGTGCATGTGTACTCCCGTTTGCCTGTGATTCCTAGGATACAAATCACACGAAGAAAATAGTAGGTATACTATCACCTATAAAAGAAATTAAAATTCTACCTTTTCGAGAATTTTCAATCCATTGTGAGCAAGACAATATATTGTTTGTAGTCGAGAACCTTCTTCAGTTGCGCTAACTCAACTCACTGAAATTTCGAATAATTACTTATGTATTTAGTAAATATAACTGAATTTAGATGTCGAAATTCATTTCGCGAATAAATATTAAATGGTTTTTAACGTTAAACGACTACTGTAGACGTCCTATTGGATTAATATTAACTTTTCCTGGGACTCGAGATAAAATATTAAATTCAGTTCAATGGATTGAAAAATCTCCAAAACTTACTATCCTAATTTATTTAATAGCTTTTACTTAAACTACGAATATTTTCTTGTGGTTTTTATCCTAAGACTCAGAGCAAAACGGCGTTACACAAAGTCCGACTCCTGATTTGTAGTCGGAGTCTGAGTGCATTTTTATAGAAGTAAAAATTTTCAAGTATCTGAAGGCTCTTATTTAGACGTGGCCACATTTAATAAATTTAAAAAAATTGATTGCAGAATCAAGTTATGGAATCAATTTTAATGAAGTTTCGTGTGATGTTTTGGTATATAATTAAGTTTTTCTTATCAGAATATGAAAATCCTAGATTTAACCTAAGTAACTTAATTTTTTTAAATATTTAGTCTTAAAGAAAATTGTATCTTGGGTAAAATTAAATTATGAAACTTTTTATCGTAATCAATCACAACAGTGGTAATGCTCGCATTATTTTCTCGGCCCCAACAGAGTAAATGTTTGTATATATAATTTCCCAGGGCTCTAATGGAAGTATTGAACATTCTCAACATGATTAAATGCTCTATTCACCTAACGAGATCAGTATATAACATACAAATGTTTATGCCTGTACTAATTTCTATATCGTATTTAAATTCTTAGCAAAAACGTACATTTTATGAAGTTGTTTTTTGCTTTTTATATATTTTTTGCATTTGATTCGTTGTATATTAGTCATAGATTATAGAGGGTATTTCTAAAATAAGGTTCCAAACTTCTGCTGTGTATAGAACTCATTAAAATATGCCCAAAAGTCTCCATCAGAATGTGCCTTAAAGTGCACCCTTAGGAGTAATATGCCCTTAAAAGGGCTCAAACAAACTGTTTTTATTTATATTATTGACAAAAAGGTCAAAAATAAATAGAAAAAATATATAGGTCCTTACATAACTTTTTACGTTAAATAACAGGGCTACTCCGTTTTTCGGTATGTAAATCATAAATCCTATTTAGGTTGGTGAAGGGCGTTTTCGGTCCGTATTTTTTCATTTAATTTTTTTTACAATTTTCAAATTTATAAAATCTTACCCATTTAACTTTACTCAGATCGATATTTCCATTTTTTTAGAGTTAATTGGATTTGAAAATTAATCTGCTCTTTTAGATGTTAAATTTACAAAAATATGTTTATCCTGACAAATAAAAGACTGACGTTGCCACAACGCTAAACAATTTAAGTTATTAATAAACTGTCTATTGAGTTTTGCAGTGTTTAATAGTAAAAGTGGAGACTGGAAAATTTAAGTTTACAGCATTATTGCAAGTCATAAAATCGAGTCATATTCAAACACGGATATAATAGATATGCACTTTATGTACGGCCGTACGACTGAAAATGCACGCTTATGTTACTGAGTTTTCAAACTCAATTTAAAAATCTTCAAAAATATCGATTTGGACAAACATATTTTTTTACGTAAAATTGTTAAGATTTTATAAATCTGTAGAAAAAAATGTAAAAAATGGAAATTAAAATAATTAATTGCCGAAAACCTATTTCACTAAACTAAATAGGACGCTTATATTTTGCATGTCGAAAAACGGAGTAGCACATATTATTTAACGTAAAACGTTATGTAAGACTCATAGATTTTTTTCCATTCATTTTCGACCGTTTTGTCAATAACAGAAAAAACAGTTTTGTTTGAGGGCACCTGATAATAGGGACTTTTTGCCTTATTTTAATGAATTCTATACACAAAAGAAGCTTGGAACCCTAGTTTAAAAACACTCTGTATATTACGAGAAACTGAGTGGTTGATGCATACTCCAAGGTTTCCCCTTTCTATTGAGGAATATGTCAAATATAATTCTCGATTGACCTAGAGAGAGTTAACAGGAACAAGGCCAGTGATGCTTGCAAGTTCAGCATATGGTAATGTATGATCTTGGTATGAATGGGGTCAAAACCAAATTTTGAATGATGAAACTTATAGAAAATTTAACGTTCTACAAAAGTCAACAGATAACTCTGAACAAGGAAAAATGTTCCAGGACATAAACATTCAAAAGTCGGCCTTTTTAACCTTTCTTGTACTATTTACCAACTGCTCCTTTCATTTGAAGCGCTGAATATCAGTATATGTTGTATATGGTTAAAAGAATAGATTCTCTAAGCCACAATTATACAAACTTTAGGGCCCTAGAAAATGAAGTAGAGCGATCTAGTTGTAGGAACCTGCTACAAAAAATTATAGGACAAAAACTGAGAGGGTGCCCATATTTCAGTGTTTTCTTTGATTCAACGAAAAATATTTTCTGGAAGACAAGCCCTGTGAATTGAATATTGTTTTGTTCGATTTTGCCAGAAAAACTTTTTAAAATGACACCCCACTACAATTTTTTCTGTTTTCTAATTTCAAAAATTTACTCCTTCTCCACTCCCAAATCATTGTTCCAGTCCTCTGTCTCTATCGATAAGGGAAAATTGTCTGCTAGCGAGATCTTAGTATTAGGCATATGGAAATCTCTACTCGTTATAGATTCAACTTTTCAAATTTGTTTTTATCATGTTTTGTCTGTTGAGAATAGCTCCAAATTTGCAGCCGAAACGTTGTGAATTATTAAAACTAATATGTTATAAATACTTGGAAATTAGCACAGCTATTGTATGTATATAGATCAGATATGTTTGGCTACCAAAATTGCTAAGTTTCTTTACTAGAAAATTATTATGTATATTTTTTCCCATTTTTCTGTAGGCCTGTGCAAAATGTTTTCGAATTGCCGTAATATGAACCTAACAGAATCCTTAGCTAACGAGAAAAACAAGCTCATCAGATTTGTGTAGTTAAATGGAGTTTAAAACATCCCTGTGCAAATAACGTATATCAAGTACACAAGCATATCGTATACTGTGATCACATCAACATATATATTCATTATGACATCTCATTAAATACTGAATATTTGATATTATTTTGGCGTTATCGTTGTTTCATTTGCAGTTCAAATATTGTGAGAATATTCTATTTGAAATGTGTATATTGATTTAAGCATTACGAACGTTAGCATATCGAATAACTTTAGTACAATCATGAAATGATACTTTGCAGTATTAGTAATTTAACAGATAATTAGGTGCGGAGCATTAGGTGTAGTTTGTGTTCGAAATTCAAACTATAAATTATCACATTTTTAAAATACCTTTCAAAAATTTCCCAGAAAATATGTTATTTACAAATTCACTATAATATAACAATTTATTCTATCAAGCAAAATCGTCTTCATATCAGTTTGCTAACGAGGACAATCTGTGCCTACATACTATGAAGTCCAGGAGGATACATTTAGTATATAGGGTGTTAACGGTATGAGTGCATATACTTAATATTAAGAATAAGATTTAAGATGAAAATAAATCAAAATATCTGTAACATTTTTAAATATATTCAATTAACAATGGAATTCCAGTCAGACTCTTCTCTCCCGTTTCTTGATGTCCACAAAACAAAAACCAACAACGATAGATTCTCACATACCGTCTATAGGAAACCAAGCCATACTAATCGATACTTAAATGCTTAATCACACGAACACCCTGCCAAATTAATTTCTGTAATGAAAACTTTGGCTCTTAGATCTATCCGATTAAAAGATATTAATAATAGACAAAACAAACGTAATAATTTTCAAAAAATTCTTAGACAAACCGGTTATCATGCGGACCACATTGCAAGCATTATTCTTCAATCACAACAACTCCCGAATACACTAAATCCGCCAGAAACAAACCAACAACACCGTCTTCCTTCCATACATTTGAAAAGTCACGGACAAAATAGCACGTATTTTACACCAACATCAAATAAAGACAGTCTTCAACAGCACTCAAACTATAGCCAATTTAACCGGAAACCCTATGACAAAGTACCTAACGAGGACCGAGGTGTTTACGAAATTACATGTAGCTATTGCCCACAAAGTTATATCGGTCGTACCTACAGTGTGTCAACCGTCGAGTATATGGACACTTTCTATCAGTATGTAAAAAAGATACGATTTCAGCTCTCGCGCATCATCATATCCAAACAGCATACTCTATCAACTTCAAGGACAGTAGGACTATTATATCCATCAATTTCCGTAGGTCCTCCAGTATTCGCGAAGCTACCGAAATAGAAAAACGACCCCTCTGTCTTAACCGACGACGCGATGACAACTCCCGCCTTCTTACAGCATGGACCTCCGTAATTGCCAGATTAAACAAACCAGTCACGCCTGCCCAATCAAGGCACAACCTCTTCATCACGTGACATCCGATTCTAATCGACTCATAACTATAAATAAAAAAAGTAGAGCAGATTCACGTTTAGCTCGGTTACCTAGTGACCCTTGAGGAGTAGGCAGATTGTGGCCCCGAGTTAAATCTAGTTTTGTGTATATTCATCGACCTTACTTGTATATACAACTGTTTTTTATACTAAGTCGTGTTTGAGTAATAATCTTAATTATGTCACATGTTTGCTGATAACTTTTGGGGCCATATCTTAACACTTGCCATTATAATCTAATTCTGCGTAACATTTCCGACAAACTAACACTACCGTACGTAATTTTTTTCTCAGAATATTATCTGTATTTGTATAATTCTTTATATACTAGGATTTCAAATATAATTTTTAATATTATTATAAAAGAAAATGTTCTCAACTAAAAGAACACACAGACATTCGATAAGACGTTAAGGAACCAATCTTCACAGTGCTGAGTAATGTCAACCTAATATATTATACCGGGAAAACTGTGGAAGCTTTGGTGTGTCACAATCGTATAAACACTGTTTTGTGCCTGTTCATTGGGTTTTCACTCCTAAAATTTTTTCCTGCAGCAGATAAGTAGTTGAAAATTTTATATGGAGAACAAAGTGTAGAAGGCAATTTCGTAAAATTGCCCGGATTACTGGCTTTCTTCCTCACAATTATTTGCAAGAAAGAGATGTGTTCAAACTGTATTCTTATATATGAGTAGTGTATGGTATATTGTGTTATACTTATCTGTGTTTGGAGATGTTTTAAATCTGACTCTGGAGTCGTTATGAATCGCTTAGTATTGTATTTCAAGGTTTCTTCTAAAAACTGTAGCTTTGATGTTGATTTTGTTGATTTGAGGAGAGAAACCCCAATGAACAGGCAAGATAATTGAAGACTTACTCAACAACATTTCGAAATTACCAAACCTTTATTTTTTCACTTAAGGCACGTTTCAGCAGCAAAGCTGTCATTTTTATGAAGTAAATCAAAACCACTTTTTATTGCATTAGTGAAAAGAATATAACATTCACTCTATCTAGAATACTCTAAAAATATATATCATTTTTATGTTTTTAATATTTAAAATAATTTTATATCCCAAGCAAAGGAGTGATACATGGCGTTGAACGAGAAATTATTTATTAGTTGTTTTGCATTTTCATTTATTTTTGTACACTTTTATAAACTTCGCCAATATTTTATATATTAAAAAAAAATTGTCTGACAATTATAAAAATGAAATTGCACTAGGAAAGTCCCATTGTTGGGTTAAGCTCTGTACCAAACTAAATCTGTTTTAAGTATATTGTATCTCAGTTGCTCTCACTTGACAAATTTCGTTTACTAGCTAGCATCCAATAAAGAGATTTATAGCGTGTGTTGATTATAAGAAGTGAAATTTTATTAACCTCCGTTCTTTAGTTGGGTTGTTCACTTGGAACATTGACCCTTAATTCAATCTTTTAAGGAGGACCAGCCCATGATGTTCTTTTCTAGCTTTGTCGTTGCAGTGGGAGATTTTTTATCCTATTGTTACCATAACTGTCAACTACTTTCTATATTTTATCTTCGGTAGAAGAAAAATAAAAATAGTATTTTAAAGACATAGGGTCGCGGCCGTTATCGCTAGTGACTTCATACATTTGGTACTACAGTAGTAATCAAAAATCAAAATTATATCAGCGATGGTTTCACTACACTGATGCATTACCATAAACTGTTGGCATACAAGGCTGTTGCAGTATGCATGTGCAAATATATAGAATATTCATATAATTGGTATACGTGGGCGAGATATACGTATACAACAGGGTGTAAGTAAAAATTTATGGTAATTTGTGGATGATAAGAAATTCAGTCTACGAGCTTTGATATTTGCTGACAGTGTGACAACACCAACGTTTGCTGACAGTATTTAGAAACTGGAATGTAACTACGCAAGATGTAAGGTTACAAGATGTTCATATATTGGGTACACGTCTGCAACACATCTATAATTTTATAGGTTTATATGTAATGGGCGTAAGCATTCAATATATTACTATATAATATACAGGATATACCTATGCAAGTTATACAGGGTGTTTGAAAAAGAACTCTTTAGTTTTAATGTGTCATAGAATCTGTAAAAAGTGATATACACTATTCTAGTTTGTGGTGTTTGATTCAGCAACTGTCTAAGTTTTGCCTCCCTGCAGTTGGCAGACCTGCTTGACCTTGAGACGGCGCCAGGGAACAGTTCCCTCAGTTGTGTTCGGGCGTGCGGTGCGGTGCAATGGCTACTCCGCAACAAAAAGCGCAGTGTGTTATTTGGTTAGTGCAAACTGAGTCTGTTATAACAGTCCAACGTAATTTTAGACGTCAGTATGGTGGTGAACCTCCTACACCAAAAACTATCCGTCATTGGCTAAATTCTTTGAAGGAAACTGATAGTGTTTTAAAAGCGAAATCACCCGGTAGGCCTAGAACTTCTGAAGATGTTGTTGAACAGATCTGTGTTTCGTGTGTTCGGAGCCCAAAAAAGTCATTGGCCAGACGTAGTCTACAATTAGGCGTTCCTAAAGGTACGGTCTATGATGTTGTACGTAAAAGATTACATTTGCGTGCCTACAAATTGCAACTGTTACATTAAATAAAACCTACTAATAAAATCAAAAGGCTAGAGTTTGCTATTGACTTTTTAAACAGAATTGATGATGATGAAAATTTTTTTCAAAATATTTTTTTTCCGATGAAGCTACATTTCATGTAAGTGGGACAGTTAATCGTCATAACTGCAGAGTTTGGGGGCAGAGCATCCACATGAAGTTATTCAGCATCATCGTGACTCTCCCAAAGTTAATGTTTGGTGCGGCTTGATGGTTGATCGTGTGATTGGTCCTTTCATTTTTGTAGAACGAACAATAAATGGAGACATTTACTACGACATGTTGACAGAGTATGTCTTTTCCCAAATGGAAGATATTGAGGCGGAAAAAGGGCTTGTGTTTGCCAACAAGATGGCGCCCCTCCTCATTACAGTAACCTTGTGCGCGCGGCTCTAGACACTTGCTTTCCGGGAAGGTGGATAGGGAGAACTGGCCCAATTGCTTGGCCACCACGAAGCCCGGACTTAAGCCCTCTGGACTTTTTCTTTTGGGGACACATATAAAATTTTGTGTACAGTGAAAAAATCCGAGACATAAACCATTTACGGGAAAGAATCGTCACGGCGGTTGGGACAGTTACACCTGATATGTTGGTGAATACATGGCGAGAATTTGAATATCGTCTCGACGTGTGCAGGGCAACAAATGGATCCCATGTTGAAATGTACAGATGTAAAACAAAACTCGAAGGTTCTCTGTTTCACTGTATGTACTTGTTGATGTAGTTTTTCATTAATTTACACATTAAATTTATACCTAAAACTAAGGAGTTCTTTTTCAAACACCCTGTATTATAATAGTGGTATTTCCTTATGTCCCACCCTGTATACAAAAATAAAATTATTGGTTCAGATCAGTATACTTCCACCAAGTAATGCGCTTCTATCGGAGGTTCTCTGGCACTGAAAATATACCAATAAATTTATGAAGAGTACCTACTCATTATTTTTAATGGCGCAATGAAGAGACCATTGTAATGTTACTGATACTTTATATTATCTCGTTCTTTATACGATTTTGTTGATATTGTTTGTATTTAATGGCTCATGATTTCACTCAAAAATTAATTTAATTAATCATAAAATTTATCAAACAAATGTTTGTATAAATATTTAAGCCTCTTTACATATCCTAGTACTCATCTTAGTTTAAATGCTCAGAGTAAAAAATATTGAAAGTTTTTATCTTGGCTAATTCTTACAGTCTATATCAATTTACATTTTAACAATTTAACTTTAGTTTAGTTTTGTAGTTAACCTTAGTGTTTTTATTTCTCTTTATCTAAATTCATGTTTGGCAAGTGCAAACAACTAATATTGTCTAGATCCATTCTAAGCTATTGCACATAATTTTACATCTATGTACATATATATATATATATATATATATATATATATATAAACAAAATGTGTTGTAACGGCTGAATAGTTAAAACAGAAACAGTTAATAGGAAAGCAGTCTGGTAAAACTAAAGGTTTTAGGAGACACTTTTTATTATGAAAGCTTTCGGATTTACATGGTACATTACTTAAAAAATTGGAGGTAATAATGTTATTATTGGATAACTTTCATACTTTCCGACAGCTTTCTGAGTACGTAAAGTGACAAGAATTGTCTGTCAATTAGAAAGATCAACAAATGTTTTTAATACGCACCAAGCTATAAAATGATACTGTGATAGACAGAAATGATGCCTGATTTAGAAATGTCTAAATATTTGAAATTAAGATATGAATTAAATTGTTTTGTTCCTTTATCTTCTCCTAATTTTATTTAACTAACAATGAAAGAATTACAAATATAATTTATACAGATTTCTTTATTGAAAAAGTTGAATAGAATGGAAGAAAAGGAAGGAGAAGTTTGTAAATAGCAATTCTCAATCAATAGTATCAACAGAAAAAATCGTTTTGTAAGGTTTATCAATTTCTAGTAAATAACTGTAAATGAAGTTAAGATTCTGCAGATCCGTCTTTTTGTTGATAGTATTGGGGTTGTTGTGTAGATAGACCATATATATGAATTTAAATTAGATCTTGGTTTTTGGTCAACATGTGTTTATTTCAGATAAAAGTTTCGGACTTACATGTGTCCTTTTTCAACAAACATTGTCATGAACAACTAGACACTCATTTGTATGACACAAAATTATTGTCACATTTATATATAGTATCACAGTTCACATTATAAATGATAAGCGGTGCTGTCGGGTTGACATTACTTTACGTAACATATATGTTGTCATAACTTAATTATTAAAGCTCATAGACCATTAATTTGTAAGAGTTTTTTGTTTGATTTAATGTGGACTATCTCCACCTAAAATACTGTATACACCCTGTATACATGCATTAATGCAGACCGCCTAACACTACATTACATCTATTTCAAAAGCTGATTATGCTCATAGCTGGGCTCCTATGTACTAAATTAATCAAAACTCGATTGAATCCAAAATAATTTTGACGTTCATTAATCTTCCCTTCTTTATAATTCAGTGACCGACATAATTAGCTGGCAGTTGCATTAATTACGACTGTACTTTTCATATATCCGACCCTCTGGCCGGCGAAATGCATCATTTAGTTTTGTAAAAAAATTCCGGGTCAGTAAACAATACAATTTCAGATGATAAATAGCGCATTTCGTTTACAGTAACGTTTGAATAATACACTGAAAATGTCGAATTAACTTACTGTGTAGCGGAATGGCACAAGAAATCCCAATTTTTCAGAAGCATTTTCATATAACTGGTATTTGTCATTAAAATTATAAATATTTCAGTATAAATTGTTTTGGACATACAAGAAATAAGTGCATTACGTTTAACATCATTTAATTATTATCAGAAATATTTAAGATATATTTAGTAAATCTGCATAATCGATTGTCCACGAAAAGTATATGTAACAATGTGTTACTCTCTGACATCTATCTAGAATAACAAAAAGGACCCCACACAAATCTTATGGGTTTGGGCTACCGCTCAAACTGGCTGCAGTTTTGGTATGTTGTACTTCATGACGTGCAGTCAAAAAGTTAAAATATGGAAAGTTTTTGAGATATCAGGGCCATGATGAACAAAAATACAGAATTTTCGGACTATCCAAGATTTATATTAACTTGAAAAGTATGAACTACTACTGCCTAAAAATTCTGGTTAATTAAGTCATAGGTTATGGCATGGAACCTTTGCTCATGACCTTGCAAGTAACCTTCAAGGTCATTTCAAGGTCAACCTGATTTTCAAGATAAGAATACGATTTTTTTATAATAATTGGAAAGAGGGCTATAGAAGAGCTATTCAGATTTTATCAAATAGAAAACCTGATTTTTAAGATAATATTGCGTATTTTTTAGAACAATAAGAAAGGGGGCTATCAAAAAGCTATTCAGCTTGTATGGATTAGACTGAAAGCTCGTTTTGTTTCCAGATCACGAGTTTCACATCGTCTGATTCTTAAGTTATTATTTTGTTGAGAATTTTCTGACTCTTTCCTATTGTTATAAAAAATTACGCAATCTTATCTTGAAAATCAAGTTGACCCTGAAATGACCTTGGAGGTTATTTGCAAGGTCGTCATCAAACGTTCTATGCCATAACCTATGACCTAATTACCCAGAATTTTTAGAGAGTAGTTTATACTTTTCAAGTTAATATGATTCTTGGATAGTCCGAAAATTGTCTATTTTTGTCCATTATGTCTCTGATATCTCAAAAACTATTCATTTTAGACTCCCAAACCGATAAAATTTGTGCGGGGACCTTTCTTTCGCTTCTTTATCAAAGAAGGCATTTCTTATTACTTTAGATTTTATATTAATAATTGAATTCGACATTTACCTAATAATTCTGGTCTCTATCTCTATACTCTCTATCTAGTTAGATATACTGTGTGCTGGTAAAGTATGGAACATACCAAATAAAATCTATCCAAATAGAAGAAGAAAAAAAAACCCTTGGAGATGTCAGATTTCTCATGGCTTTATTTATGTGAACACGCGAGATGTAAGACCGACATCTAGGATTTTCAAGAGAATCAGTACACAGAGATTCCGAATCTGGAACCGTTCCGTGTAATTACTGTTCTCCCTTAACTCCTAGGACAGAATGTCACGATAAAATTTTCAGGTTACTTCACCTGTCAAAGATATTGAATACTCTCTTCGAGATGTCATTCCTTTGTACGCAAGACAATATATATTATATATTAATATAATATATATTGTTTCTGGTCGGGAACCTTTATCAGTTGCGCTTCCCACAATTGAATGTCCTCTCGAACACTTCTTTATGCATTTGATGCATTTCGTTAAATTTGAACACGCGAGATGTAAGACCGACATCTAGGATTTTCAAGAGAATCAGTACACAGAGGTTCCGAATCTGGAACCGTTCCGTGTAATTACTGTTCTCCCTTAACTCCTAGGACAGAATGTCACGATAAAATTTTCAGGTTACTTCACCTGTCAAAGATATTGAATACTCTCTTCGAGATGTCATTCCTTTGTACGCAAGACAATATATATTATATATTAATATAATATATATTGTTTCTGGTCGGGAACCTTCATCAGTTGTGCTTCCCACAATTGAATGTCCTCTCGAACACTTCTTTATGCATTTGATGCATTTCGTTAAATTTGAACACGCGAGATGTAAGACCGACATCTAGGATTTTCAAGAGAATCAGTACACAGAGGTTCCGAATCTGGAACCGTTCCGTGTAATTACTGTTCTCCCTTAACTCCTAGGACAGAATGTCACGATAAAATTTTCAGGTTACTTCACCTGTCAAAGATATTGAATACTCTCTTCGAGATGTCATTCCTTTGTACGCAAGACAATATATATTATATATTAATATTAATGCGTACAAAGGAATGACATCTCGAAGAGAGTATTCAATATCTTTGACAGGTGAAGTAACCTGAAAATTTTATCGTGACATTCTGTCCTAGGAGTTAAGGGAGAACAGTAATTACACGGAACGGTTCCAGATTCGGAACCTCTGTGTACTGATTCTCTTGAAAATCCTAGATGTCGGTCTTACATCTCGCGTGTTCAAATTTAACGAAATGCATCAAATGCATAAAGAAGTGTTCGAGAGGGCATTCAATTGTGGGAAGCGCAACTGATGAAGGTTCCCGACCAGAAACAATATATATTATATTAATATATAATATATATTGTCTTGCGTACAAAGGAATGACATCTCGAAGAGAGTATTCAATATCTTTGACAGGTGAAGTAACCTGAAAATTTTATCGTGACATTCTGTCCCAGGAGTTAAGGGAGAACAGTAATTACACGGAACGGTTCCAGATTCGGAACCTCTGTGTACTGATTCTCTTGAAAATCCTAGATGTCGGTCTTACATCTCGCGTGTTCAAATTTTACGAAATGCATCAAATGCATAAAGAAGTGTTCGAGAGGACATTCAATTGTGGGAAGCGCAACTGATGAAGGTTCCCGACCAGATACAATATATATTATATTAATATATAATATATATTGTCTTGCGTACAAAGGAATGACATCTCGAAGAGAGTATTCAATATCTTTGACAGGTGAAGTAACCTGAAAATTTTATCGTGACATTCTGTCCTAGGAGTTAAGGGAGAACAGTAATTACACGGAACGGTTCCAGATTCGGAACCTCTGTGTACTGATTCTCTTGAAAATCCTAGATGTCGGTCTTACATCTCGCGTGTTCAAATTTAACGAAATGCATCAAATGCATAAAGAAGTGTTCGAGAGGACATTCAATTGTGGGAAGCGCAACTGATGAAGGTTCCCGACCAGAAACAATATATATTATATTAATATATAATATATATTGTCTTGCGTACAAAGGAATGACATCTCGAAGAGAGTATTTATTTATGTGGTCTATGTGACGACACAAAGATCTAGTAATTCTTCATATATGAGGTTTAAATTTCAAATCAGTTACATGACAAAAGTTTCTAGATAAACAAATCTTTAATATACTTAAACCAAAAACAAATAACTGAAATGCATAAATAACTTCCGGTTAAGATGTCGGTCCAGCCATATGTTTGCAAATTAGGTTTATTGCAAATTTTCTACCGAATTTTTCTTATTCTTTTATACCTTTCAAGTGATATGTTTTGATGTAAGTGAATAAAATAGATTTTTTTTCCAGAAAACCTTTTTATCTAACCGATTTGAAATTTAAGCTTCGTGAATCTATATATCAAATATTGGAGTTGCCATTAAAAAAAATCGTTTATGAAGACAGACCACATTAATGACGTCTTGAGATATCCATTCATGTCCAAATTTGTGCATTATTAAATTAAGGTTAACTTGCCTGAAAGTTTTTTTCTCCATTCATCTTGATAGGCTTTGTTTGGTATGTTCCATACTTTACGTACATAAAATATATTGTGGTGTATATTAGCAACTGCCCAGAACAGTAGAAACTGGATAGATATCGAGGAGGCAATGTCTAGCCGAGAATGCGACAAGAGTGATGACTATAATTTTCAGTGAATCACTAGTGGAATTCGATATAATTTATTTTTAAAAAACCGACTTCAACTGGCTTCAAATAAAAACCGTTTAGAGACCGTGTGCAGTTTAAGGTACAATTCTATTGTGTGTATTCACTTTGTATAAGTGTAACTCTAATTCACCGTATATTGCAACCACCCTGTATATGTTTCAGTGTATTCACCCAGTATTAATTATTTGTCCGTAATTTTCTGAATCACCCTGTACAAGTATAATTCAACATTACACGATGTTGCAACCGCCCCTTATAAGTATTAATCATCTCCACCCTATTGACTGTTTCTATTTGTCTACTTTTTAAATCAGCCTGTATAAATACCTATAATCGATATGCCAAGTATAAGCAACTACTTGTGTTCCACACAATATAACATTTTTTAACACTGTTGTATAAATATAATTCCACGCAATCTTATATTTCAATCATCCTGTATATGCAACTGCTCCTAACATTTTTTCAACCCTCCGTCCTATAGCTGCAATATCCTTACCGCAAATGCTTATTTAACCCTTTTTAAGTTTTTTTATCCACTTTGTATAACTATAGTTTTACTTCACTCTTATTTCAACCACATTGTATACGTAACTACTTATGTGACACCCAATACAACATTTTTTGAACCACCCTATATAACTTTAATATTATTTCACCTTATATTTAAACCATGATATATATGGGACTGCTTATGTACCAACCAATATCACATTTATTTGTAAGATTTTTTGGACTGTAACTGTAATTTTACTTCAGCCAATATTTCAACTGCGCACATTGCTTACTGCTTAAATTTCGATGCACGGACACACCTACAACCGTATACCATATAGAAAACATCGCTCACCTAAAAAAATTTCTTTTCGATGCACTAATGAAATATTTTGTACCATGTCACTCGACTGCAATGAAAACCGTTACAAACATCTTGTACGATATACTTTCAGACCATATCTTGACATTTAAGCGAGATATTTATGATGAAAATTTGACATTTACATAGATGTTTACCGTGTTTTTGCAAATATTTTTATGATTTTCGGAAAAACGGTATGTTTTACGTTATAGATAATTATACGAATTCAAGCTGGGACATCTCTTTGTAGAATACAATTTAAAATATTCAAATTGGTTGAGCCGTTTTAGAGAAAACAGTCTAGATTTATTAAAATACACTGAAATTAAGTGGAAAACTGTAAATATTACATTATATATATTATTTCTGTAATATTCCTTAATACAATGCCGTTTAAATCATCAAATTTGCACAAGCCGATATTGAATAATCACTGAGTATACACACAAAAAAAACGTGGCGACAAATTGATAACCTTCTCATTTTTAAAAGTCTGTTAAAATTGAGACATGTTGACACTATTACTGAAATACTAACTAAACTACCATATTTATTTCCGGAAATTTTAAGTTATTTCCGGTATTACTTTTAAATTGTAATAAGTAGGTATTAATTAACCAGTATTTGCTCATTATATTATCTTGCAGTAGATGTTAAATTTTTCAAAACTTTTTAATTATTTTACTAAAATTATATGGCATTTTATTTTTTAGGCAGTTTTTACTTAATTTCCGACAGAAAAAAACGTTTTTAAAATTTATTGAAAAATTTCCTGTTTGCTTTCCGCTCGCTCTGTGCTGCCTAACATTTAAATGAAAAATGTTTGCAATATCCATATATAAATGCCATTCGGATGATGCAAAAAAATAAATTTATTCTTGATGTATTATATTAGATGATTCCCCCAACCGCGGAAAATTTACGAGATCTTTTAACTACGAACGTAGTCCTTTTATTCATGAATTTAAATCTTGAACACTTATTCTGATAACAATCTGGCTAATGGACGATTTTTTGTATTTTTTTGCTTAAGGGACTACTTATTATTTTAGTCCTCTTATCTTGTTCTTTTAGATTTAAAACCCTCAGTTTTGACAAAAATTGATATAATCTCATTACAGTTTTACTACTGAATTCGTATAGTATTAAGTTTCTTGCAATTTATATAATTAGGTTATACTGAAATGTATGCCTATTTAAATAGCATATAGTATAAGTTGATGCATTTAAATTGTCTTCAAGGTTTTATGATTATGTTACATTTTCGTATATTGAAATATATTTCCGTGATTTTGGAGTTTCATTTTGTCGGAAATACAGATAAAATATAAATTTTATTGAATGAAACTTATACTGAACAAGATTTTTTTACAGATTTTTCTTGCGTTGACTGTATGAACATATTTTGAAAACTATTACTCACATTGAGCTCCAAATGGTGTTTGCATTCTTCTCATCATATCACCAAACAGAGTTTGTGAATATAATTGACGTATTACTTTTCATTGATAATTTGCCGCGGAGCAAAACTACTCCAGTTTTGCAGCGCTCTAGCTGATACCAAAAGGAATTAATAGGCTTCTAGTTTAGATTATAATGTGGCCTATATGATATTTGAATCTAGACAACTCAAAGTAATAATTAGTCCTGATGCCAGGCATTACCTTGAATCACGTTTCCAATATCAATCATTAGTCATTTGTCCAATTAGTTTCCCAACTAAAACCTCCCCAAGGAAATGTACCTGTCGTCCCAATTCTACAAGTTTCTAGCTAATCTACACTTATAATTTCATATACATGACTTCCATAATTATATTCTTTTCACATCAGTGAATAGAACACTTTTCTAATTCTCGACATTCCCCGTAGCAATTTTACCAGACGTGTTGATTTTAAACCTACTTGTTTTATTATACGTATAACCACACTTCACGTAATTTTTGGATTTCTGATTGTTAATGTACAGCTTCGAATTACGTCTCAAAAGGAACTCAAATTCCTCAATGCCTATTTGGGCCCTCCACCTTTGACTTTGTGCGATATCTTTTTACATACCTATATCCGTAGCCATATAGACATAGCTACTTTTGTAGGATTGCAATGCCTCATTAGTTATGTTTTTTTAAAATAGCTCAAATCTTTAGGAATTAGAAGAAAGCTGCCCGATTTGTGGTCGAGTTATCTTGAATGTGTTAGTGATCGTGTAGCTTCTAATGGATTTAATCGAGTAAGGTTTTGTCCACACGAGTTATTTGTTTTATTAAGACGATGGTTCATAGTTTGGGTAAGATCCAACAGTTGATGCAATGTACATGCCATGGCTTGACTAATTGAACTCATAGTCACACAACGTATTTATGATATCGAAACGATGGTTCAAAGCTATGCTATGATCTACTTGTGACATACAACCTTTAGTAGAAAACTAGTAAGTTGCAGTAATGACAACACTAAAGCTCTTATGATGCTTGTATTTGTGGGATATATTACACAAATGAGTCAAACTATTGTAAAATAAATGCAACGTAATGCTGGCTGCATTGAATTTATTTATAGAGAATGTGAGAGATTTCTATAAATTTACCGGACTTCCTTCTCATTAAATTTGACTGATCTCACAATGTGCGTACCGAGGGGGCAGGCGGAGAGGCAGCTTACCTGGAAAGCCTGCCGTCGGCCTTAAAAGCTTACAGTAAATTTGATGACTTGCCCCCCAGGCCAACAGAAAAGATGATTTGCCGTTCTTTATCGGATTTTTTTTGTGATTTGCTCCTCCCTAAATACTTAATACTTACCAATATTAGTGATTGGACAGTTGGTATGCAGATAACTTACCTGTAAAAGACAAAAAACTTCATTGCTATAATTTTTTAGACACCAAATCTAGCAAACAAATTTCACAAGTCAGATGATAAGTGTTATTGAATTTTGACCTGAATGTCATATTGGTAACATGTCTGGAGCTTTAAGTTTTTTTTTCTTAATTAATATTCCGACTTTGTCATAGTTTTGATTGTAAATGTTAATTTGTAATTGAGTTTTATAGATCAAATTAAATGTCAGACGACTTCAGGATAAAATAATTTAAAATGTTGTCGAATGTTTAATTCCGACAATATTTGATAATGCCAACCGTGCTTGATACGGGTGGCACTAAGTATCTACTACAGAAAGACTTATTCAGCTACCCGATAAAGTTGTTAACACTCTGATAAGCAAAATGATTTAAATAATACAAAATGCTGAAGTTTTTCGCGAGAACAACTGTATCACATGACAATTAATGCGGGCTAAATAATTTCATGGAAATTTGTTTATTATTTTATATGCTTCGAATGCTGGTTTTAAAGTTAGGTTTACAATTTAATTGACCAGCATATAAAAAACTGCTTATTTCAGAAGCGAGTGACATACGAGTGTTTTAGGATAATGCAATAATAATGAAAAAACCGTATAATAGTTGTATGCATTTTCTAACATTTTAATTAACTTGACGTGATAAGTAAATCCATAACCAAAAAAGTTTCAAAGGTAACAAAATAGTGCTCAGTTAAGCATAATAATTGACAAAAAGTTTAAAAAACTATTTAGATATGATATTTCATGATTTAAAATTTTTATTCATAACTTGTATACAGGTATTCCTTTTTAAACAAGCTTGAGAATACTTCATTTTTATCACATCTCTTCGGCTGTTAAAAAAAATTTTGTCAGTCAGCTTTCTACGTCGGCATGGTAACCTATAAAAAAAATTATATCTTCTCTTAAAATGTGATTTGAAAACCTATTGGATTGCTGCTTGCTCCCAAGCGTTTGAATTTTTCGGTGACTGTTAAGTATCTTGAATCACGTACAGGCAAGACACAGTTTGAATCATACTACCCGATTCTAAAAAAGAAGTATTCATTTACATAAGCTGGTGCTAACGAATACAGTGAAGGTCTTGAAAATATATAAGTTTATAAACAGCTACATTGTGCCTATTAGATGGTTTAAGATCTGTGCATATAAATGAATAACTACAGTTGTTCTGCATGTGATATGGATCAATATACCAGTTATTTGTTTTGACGTAAACAACATTTACTTTAATCATTCCAGAAGTTGTTGAATAACAAAATGCGCTAGGTAAACAATATGCCATATAGGGTAATAGTATTCAATAATTTCGTTCGTCAGTTAAGTTTTTGTCCACTTCCTATTTTAAATATACTGCATTATTCCAAACCAACATATAACAATATAGTTCCAAACCTAACCCAAAGGAATTATAATCATGTGATGCTGTAGCTAAATTATTAATTTCCGATACGCCGCGGTTAACGAGAAGTTGCCCAAATATTTATAGCGATTATCTTAATTTTCAACTCAATATCAGCGGTTATTTCATTAACGTACCACAGCATTCTCAGTAACTGCTAAAACTACTGATTAAAACATAACTTAATATCATATTATTTCATGCAAAATTTACTCATACATTTTTTTACTAATCAAAATTTCTCTACATTATTTATTTTTAAAGCGAAGCCTTTGGTGTCCCAACGGAAAATGTGAATTCTTATACTCGTATATAAGTTTTACGATGTTCGTGTTTTAAGATTTCGTATGGTTCCTGTTTTTTTGCATGTCATCATGGCAAACTTTCGAAATTGACGTAAACACATTGCTATTGTTGAACTATTCAATAATTCTGTACCACCTTCAAGATTTCATACAATGCAGGTGAATCAAAGAATATCTTTTTTTAAAATTCCAAATTTAGAGAAGCATAGAATGAGTGCATTTTCCTATATTTTCCCCTAAACTCTTTCAAAAGGAAGCATTTTCAATTTATAAAAATATTGACAAATTAACATTAGAGTTTTATTTTACTAATAAACTTTCAGACAAGCCTTTTATAATCTGCTATTTGAATTTTAGGCTCTAAAGATTGGAAGATAAAGGAGAAAATAGGTAAAATAATGAATTATTATATCTTTTAGACAAGTTATTTACAAATACAATTAAAATATATTTTCAAAATGTTCCATAGTTTAGTTTCTAAAGTGGGAATTAAGTCGATGTTTAATATTTTTGTTATAATCTTTTAAATGATTTGAAAATATGATATATTTGTAATTCACATAATAAGCATTTTATTTGATATATTACATGATGTGTGTGAAAATTTAATTTTTTTATTCTTCATTTAATTCTATAATTATTTTCAAAATTTTAGGTAGTATAGTTTCGGAAATAAAGGGGGAAATGAGAATTTTTTATATATTTTTGTTAATATTTTGTAAATATGAAAAATATTTATTTGTATTCTTCATAATGAGCCATTTCAGTGGATGTATGGCATGATTCGTTTAAAAAGTTTTTTTCATTCTCCATTTAATTATATAATTCTCCCCTCAAAATTATTAAAAAGGGTATCTTCTTATTTTTCTGTAATGTTCAAGTATAAGTTTAATTTTCTCTTATAGATTGGAAATAAAACGGGGGGACGAGTAATTTTCTTATATTTTTTTAATGTCCTTTTTAAACAATATGTTTGTACTTTTCATAATGAGCCGCCATTTGATTTGATATATTGCATGATGCGTTGGAAACAATTCTAATTTTCTCATTCTCATTTAATTCTGTAATTTGGCCCTCCAAAATTGGCTTTCTCCTTATTTTTCCGGTAAAATTCAGGTTAGGCCCTATATCCCCATTTTTTTTTTAAATTTTACTTATTATAGTTTCAGTGAAAAGGGGGGGTGGAACTGTCGATTTTTTTAGTTTTTCCCCCCAAAATCAGAGTTTCTTTATTTACGATATGTACTCCTGATCGGTTCACCAAACTATATATACAGTGGTACCAAATTTCAACCTTTTCCGTCCAATAGTTTAGGAGAAAATTGCTGTGATGTGAAAGAGGGAGAAATCCGGACTGATATTATAAGGGTATCCGAATATTGTATATACTATATACGGAACCCTAAAAATAGCGGATTAAAAAAAATACCAAACAATCAACATTATTTCTCTTATTCAGTCCTATTTAGAAGCGCCACATAAGGAAGTACTGTTGGAAAATCAGTAAGCGACGAAATAAAAAATTCAACATGGTGTACCTCAAGGCTCTGTGCTGGGTCCGCCGTTATTACTTAACCACCTGTTGAATCTATTGATAATCCTGCTTACTGATGATACCACTAAGTTTCTGCGATATCAATCTTTCCACTCAATATCTCAGTGGATTCAAATCAAACAACATGAAATTGGAAATTGGTTTTTAGTCTCAATAATAGTAAGCCTTAGAACATCAACTCTACATTACCACCTTTAGAAACTGATGCATCAGTGAAGTTCGTGTTGGGGGTTTATTTACCTTGATTTTATGAAGACCTGTGAAGACATGTCATTTTCATTAGCTCCAAATTATGTAAAATAACTTTCTTGATAAGGAGCCTGTCAAAAAGTGTATCTAGGGATAATTTTGAACTGCGGTCATGCTTCGCACCTCGAGTGATGTAGAGATGATTTTGTGAAGCTAAAACTACTTACCCCACCTTGGATTTTTATCCTTCAGTGTCGAGTCTATATTCTGTATTCAACTAGGAAAGAAGACTTACTTCTCAGTTACTACGGAATGCAACAAACGCTACTTCTGATTATGATGGCATAAAACTGTCACTCTTTTTGCGTTTAGTAAATCTTGCTAAAGCTGTTTTTTCTTTACATTGACAAATGTCCCAACTTCCACAAACTAATTTAAAACTTTTGCAGTAAATAAAGCAAACAACATTAAAAAAAACAAGATTTTGTATACAGTACAAAAAGAGAATGAAATTTTAACTCACACAAGTTTCGGATTTTACTGGCCTCCTTTCATCTAATCCAGGAAAAAAAGGCATGTAAACCGGTATTTATTGTGATGTTCTACAAGCATGTTTTGCTGGATAAATTTATTTTATTCCGCATGTATTATCTGTAAACATGAGACGAGGGTTCCTTCTCCTGTGTCCTGCATACACGCACTTTACCAACTTTGCAAATAAATCAGGCCCAGAAGCAGAAGCCGGATACACAAGTTTACGGTTATTTTGTTACGGCCGCTTACTGCTTTTCGTTTTTGTATTTATCCTACTAATTCGCCCGCTTTCACTTCGAAGATAAATAGTGTAACAGGAAGCAGCTTTATTGTATCGTTATGGCCGATCCGGGATAGGTGTAGTGAGAATGACTGGCAAACTGCTATTTATAAGTGAATTAGTTCATGTATGAATATTATATGCAAACAAATATCTGGACAAACACATTAGAAATCTCTATAATTTATATTTAAAAAAGAACCAACTTCAGCTGACTTAAAATAAAAACCGTTTAGAAACCGTGTGCAATCAATCAATATTTTCAGACTTATATTCTTTTTTATCTGATTTAAGGTAGAATTCAATTAAAAATTTTAGCGTATTCTTATTTCTCTCTCTCTCTCTCTCTTTCTCTCTCTCTCTGTCTCGCTCTTTTTCTCCCTCTCTAATTTTTATTCTTTGTCTATATTTTCCAAATATATTTGAACTTTTTTATTTGTTTTATTATTTGGACCACTTTCTATATATGTAAATATTTCACTCTAAATTGCATCCACACTGTATATGCTCTGTGTATTGGTCACCTATTTATAACTTATTGGTCTATCAGTTTATAAATCACCATGTAAAACTATAATTCTACTCAACACAATATTACAACGGTCCTGATATCTTTATAACCACCCTGTATAAGTATAAATCCTCTCCACACTATTGGTTCCTTCTATTTTTCTATTGTTTACATTATTCCTGTATACCAATGATTTTACTTCGGCCCATATGTCTAGTTTTCCATTTATGCAACTGCTCATGGTATACCCTATATAACAAAATTCATATTTTTGAGTCACATTTTACTCCACCATTTATTTAACCACCCGGGTATGTGCAACTGCTTCTACAATTTTTTTAACCCATGTCTATAATTAGACCTCGTCCTACGTCCTATAATTCAAATATCTTAACTGCTTATGCTTATATAACAAATTATTGATACACCCTGCATAACAATAATTTCACCCCACACTTACTTCAAACACCTTGTCTAAGCAACTACGTGTGTTACAAACTACATAACTTTTCTAAACCTCCCTGTATACCTGTAATTTTACTCCACCTTATATTTCAACCATCCTGTATATTCAACTGCTTCTGACAATTTTGTATAACGGTAATTATTCTCCGTTTTATAACGCAAATATTCACTCTGTATAACTATCACAACCACCTTGTATGCGCAACTACTTATGTGCCAGAGTCAGAGAGAAGATAGCGTTCCCCGCTAGTAAAGGGCTGTTTCAGTTCAAGGTCCTGCCCTTTGGGTTATGTACTGCTCCCGCAACATTCGAGAGGCTAATGGAGTATGTCCTGAGCGAGTCAACATGGAGGACGTGCTTAGTATACCTCGACGACATTCTGGTCATGGGTCAGACATTAGACGACCATCTGAAGAACCTGGGCGAAGTATTCTCCAGAACTAATAACGCCAACCTGAGAATCAACCCGAAGAAGTGTTCCTTGTTCCAAAAAGAAGTAGAATTTTTGGACCACGTCGTTTCCGAATCAGGAATCCGCACCAATGAGGACAAGATAGAAGGCATTCGTGATTGGCCAGCCCCAAGAGACAAGCATGAACTCCGAAGCTTCTTCGGCCTCTGTTACTACTAGAGGCGATTTGTTGAGGGATTTGCCACCATTGCCGCGCATCTACATCGGCAGACCACTGAGAAAGAGCCGTTGGAATCAGGATTGTGAAACCTCATTCAGACGTCTTAAGGGAGCACTATGTTCCAGCCCAATCCTAGCCTTTCCTACACAGTCCGGCAAGTTCATTTTAGACACCGACGCAAGCAAGACAGGTTTGGAGGCCCTCCTATCCCAGGTGCAAGATGGGGAAGAGAGGGTGATCGAGTTCAACAGCCGTGGATTCTCGAAACTGAAATTATTGCGTCACCAGAAAAGAACTTCTTGCAATAATAAGGGCTGTAGACCATTTCAACAAATACCAATATGGTCGTCATTTCTTAATCCGAACAGATCATGCCGCTCTCAAATGGCTGCTGGACATGAAGACACCGGAAGGACAACTGGCCAGGTGAATGGAGAAATTACAGCAATACGATTTCAAGGTGGAACAACGTGGCGGCGGTTTGCACAATAATGCCGATGCCCTATCCAGAATACCCTGTAGAGCAGAATGCGGACATTGTCTGAAGAAGAAACAGCTAGAGGGTATCTCCATCAGACAGATCCGTGTGCAGGCCAATGAAGATTGGACAACGGAACAGTGCATCCAGGACCAAATGGCTGATCCAGATATCGAACCAATCTTGTCACTTAAAACGAGAGGGGCACCCAGGCCACGATGGGGCGAGGTAGCTAGATACTCGGGCGTGCTGGATCGTTATGGGTCCAATGGGACTCTCTAAGAGTAGAGAATGGAATGCTCAAGCGAGTCCCAACAGGTAGTTTCTAAGAAAAAGGTACCAGCTATCCTCACCGAGGTACATGATGGGATTACTGTAAAACAAAATTTCGCCATACTACTGCTTCGAGACGTTGGCGTTAGACCAGAGGCGTAACTTCGAATCGAATGTATTCCAGAAGGTTTGCAGGATGTTGGGGATCAGGGAAACGAGAACAGCACCATTGCACTCGCAGTCAGACGGAATGGTGGAAAGATTCAACAGGACCTTGGAACAACACCTATCCAAGATGCGTCAGCAATAACCAGCGTGATTGGGATGAGCATATTCTCCTATTCCTGTTGGCATATCGCTCTGCCGTACATAATAGTACAGGCCTGACTCCAGCCAGGGTCGTCTTCGGAAAGGAGCTGCGATTACCTTGCGATTTGGTTTTGGCTCCCCCGAAGAACCTTCCCAAGACATCAACTCCGTCATAACATGCTGGCAATACACGAATTAGCCCGAACGCAGATGTTGGCTACCAGTGACCGTATGAAGACGCGATACAACCTCAAGGCCAGTTCAGTCGGATTCCAAGAGAGGGACAAAGTCTGGCTGTACAACCCTAACGGAGCAAGGGTAAATCTCCAAAGCTTACACCCGCCTGGGATGGTCCATACGAGGTGGTCAAGAATCTTAATTACGTCGTTTACCGGATCCGTCGAAACCCCAGGGCTAAGTTGAAGGTGGTCCATTTAGATCGACTTTCTTCCTACCATGGAGAAAATGTTTCTGATAGGACTACCTTTGTATGAATAAGCTCCATCGGACGCGAAATAATTGTCACAATTTCTAAATAAAGTGTAAGTTTGTAATCAGTTGTATTATTCGTCATCATGAACATCAACATCCACCAAGTAAGAGCCCACTCAATCCAACCTTGACTTAACTACAACCCTTGCTACCCATCTCGCACGAAATTAAACTAGAAACTCCAATGAGTTAAATTTGGCTACATCTCTCTAAAATATTTAGCTTCATTATAAAATGATTTTTTTTTTTGGTTTTGTAAAGGTGATGATCTCTGATACAACTCAAACAACCCTAAACATATTTTCACTAAGAAACCCAGAATATTGTTTATATTTTTATGAAGATGTCTTTAGGTCTTTAGGTCACAATATGTGTAAGTCAATTGGTAACAATATTGCATGCCTGCGTTTTTGGGGGCCACACAATATATGTAGTTTTAATATTAAACCATTAATGTTTTCCACGTCCAATATACTTATTGGATTTAATGAATGTTCTATCCAAAAAACAATCCTTTTTTCATCTGTGAGGTTTCATGAAGAGACAAATTTTCCTTTATAGCATTTATTAGTTTCTACATGTAAGTCTATTCATTAGCGGTTATTGATATTCGTCACAACTGCCCTCGTTTCAGGTCTGAATGAAAGTGAACCAGTCTGAAATCTTGCTAATACAAAATTCATCCAAAATTACATCAACATTTGATTTACACCATACAATTCGCATAGAAGCTGTTAAAAGCCATTAAAGCGAAGTATTGTTTCATCAAATTAGGTTCTTGTATCAGTGAATTCACGCACATACCATATAAGGGATCCGGGTTAAAATTGCGGTACTCCTAAAACAATGTAACTCGAGCACAAACTTTCCAACACAATACTCGAATAAGTTTTGCATTTGCAGCGATCTCTCACGTCACAAAGTGCTCTCTTGATGAGCATCCGCTCGGAATAATACGACACGATTTATACAATAGTAAGAGAAACCTGCGAGCGATTATTTTATCGTCGGCATGAAAAGTTCCCTTGTTCAGTCCGTTACTTCGATTCCTTTCGGCTTTCATCACCTTGCTTATAATGCAGAGTAAATTTCACCCTACGCTTCATATTTCAGGACTTTCCTCTCCACAATGCCCTTCGTCGTCCCACGTATTTCTATTTTATGCAGAGCCGTTCGTGTCGTTGCTTTGGCGCGATTCCGAAATTGAGTGAGATACCCCTCGAGCGAGCCTTCGCGGTATCTACATATGAAGTGAAGTTCTTGTGTCATGTTAAAAGACGATTCTGTAATGTGTTAAATATTTTTATCACTCGAATGGAAAAAAATGCGAGGAAAATTTATTCAAATAACCGCTACGGGCGTGAAGTACGAGGCAAAAATTGCGGAAAAGGGGTCTGAGAGATGTCGCTGACATCGTTATTGATAAAGACATTAGGTATTTTAACGTCAGGAGTTCGTATTGTGACGACATTCCCTTTTTTGCGATATCTATTCCGATATGTAGTAAAGGAAATTAATCTTGCACGGGAATATATATATATTCCTGATAAATGATTTTCGATACAACCTGTCGCAAAATGTTCTATGCAGGTTTATTAATTTATTGAAGCGAAAACTTCTTAACGGAGGCCCACAACGACTCATACAAAAATAGATGAGCAAGGAAATGAAATTAATAACTTGAAATTTCATTTGTTTCGACACGTTCGGATCGACCGACCGACACCATACACTGCTTTAATCTTGAAATAACCATCTAATTAAGTTCTCTGTGTAAGAAACAGGAACCAGGTAATATACCAACAGTTTCTTCTTTTATGGAAAATAAACTAATATTACATCCAAATAATATACAATATCTACACAAAATTGCTGTTCGTTCTAATAAAAACTTCAATTCTCTGCCATTAAATTTATGTACTGTCTAGTTTCATATTATAATGAATAATATTTAAAATTTATTGACTGGAAAAGCTTAACATGTAAAACTTTAAAAAGTTGTATTCACGAATAAATATTGTTGTATTTGTATTATCTTTCGTCACTAGATGGAGTCACTGTTAATTGAACAAAAAAGCCTTTTTTAAATTCCTTAATATTGCACTGTAGACCATATACTGCTGGAGGTAGCATGCAATGTACGTTAATAACGGCCTTAGAGCATATACTCTATGTGACTAAAAGCACAAACAATCGAATTATCGTTTAGTAACTTATTATCAATAGCAAAACTTAGAACATATGCATCTTATGACCTTAAGAGCATAAACACAAAATTACCGTTTTGTGGTATTACGTTACTATGTTTATGATCTGTGGTATTATCGAAATATAATTCGAGTTGGATATTGAAACCAAACGTAAAGTTTTTCGCAGGTTTGTCTCTGTTCGTGTGTTATTTTATACGTAAACACTAATTGAAATATTGGGTTCTAGTGAAATGTCTCTAATTATGGACATCTCAGTTCAGAAAGTGACGCGAATAATGGAATAAACACTATAACAGTGTTTGATGATGTACACGACATTCCAAGGTGTTTTTACTAAGTTATTATTGAAGTGAAAGCTTCTTAACAGAGGCCCACACGTACACATATGAAAATAGATGACTAGGGAAATGAATTGCATTTGTTTCGGCACATTCACACCGACAACACCAGTGGTACTCATAGGTAATGTTGGTCAGCAGTGTGAACTGTATGGTGTTTGATCGTAGCCCTCTTAACAAATTTTTCAAGTACTATTTTTGATAGTTACCCAAGTGACAGACAAATGTGATCTTTTTTATCGGCCATTATCTTTATTGTATGATTAGGCTTGAATAAATGTTTTGTCGGCCATTATGAATTTATGTCTGTGAAAGCTAAAGCCATCAGCATCAATCGCTCTCTATTTTTTCAATTTGTGCTGGTATTTGTATACAATTCCGTTCCTGGCTTTTTATACATAGTTAAAGTGAGTGAACAGGCATGTAGCAGTACCAGGACATTTGAGGATGATCATTTGTATTACATTAGATGCAACCTGCAGTAGTCACAGTCACACAAGAGTAAGTATTTTTTAGTGTTCTTGAATAAATAACATTTTGATGATTTGACAGCATACCAATGTGTAAAAACATCATCAAATCCAAGTAGCCAGAACCTTAGAAACAACTGTTGAAGTGGAAGAGAATAGCCAGAAGAGCTAGCAAAATGACACAAACATCATTTACAGCTACTGCATCAGAAGCAATGTGACTTAAGGTATTGAAAAATGTTATAGTACAACCATAAATTTCTTTATGAGTCAAATGAGGAATCAAAAGTTAAACCGAAGGGAAGGTGCTTTTCATTAGATGATAATATTTGCATTATCACTGTATAAACAAAGTGCCAAAAGCTATAGATTTCTTTCAAAGTTTTTAGTTTACCATCTCCTAAGAATCTCAGTAATCTTGTTATATTGTTCCCTTCAATGTGGCTATAATGAACATATCTTTAAAATTTAATAAAATTGTTGAAAAATTAACAGAAAAAGAGAAATATTGTATATTATGTTTGATGAAGTATCTTTAAGTTGTGCCTTACTTATAATTTTTCAAAAGATCATATGGTTGGAATTGTAGATTGTGGTAGTGGTGATTGATGCATGCATTTCAAATACTCAATACTCCACCATTTGTACAGTTTTTGTTAGAATTATTTAATAATAATAATAGTGTCATTTTTAACTGTATTTGTTAATTTATCTTTTGTAATAATAATTAATATCAATATTAGTTTCATTTATTTGATGGTACATTGTCTTCTAAATGTTATATTTATTATATTCTTGATTGTTTTATGTGTTCTTGGGAAATAACACCACATCGAAACAAAAATTTGTATATTCAAGAAAATTTGCTTTTTCCATAAATATACAGATTTGTTTCGATTGTGTGTATTCCAAGAACACAAAAATAATTCGATGGTACAGCCTATTGGTGACATTTGGACCAGAAGTGCAGATTCCTTCTTTTAGTATGGTGAGATCTGTCAAATTCAACAAACGTCAAATTTAGTACTTGAAGAATTTGTTAAGATGCTTTTGATGCTAAACCTAACCTGTCATAGGACAAATGTGACAATTTTTTAACATTGAGTTGCCCATCTATCTTTATTGTATGATCTGTGGACAACACAAAGTACCCTGATCTTGAGATACCCATAAAACTCAGTTTTCATTGTGAGAAACAGGTACCAGTTTAGTAATTAAGATCCTCTTCGTTTATAGAAAATAAATAAATATATATAAATATACAATACCCACACAAAATTTGGTTTTCGTTCTAATAAACACTCCAATTCTCTCTTTGCGATACATTAAATTAAAGACGTGAGAAATTAGAAAGAGCACCATAAAAAAGTAAGTTGACATTAAATTTTCATATTTTCAACGAATATACTCAATGATAAATAAACCTGCATACACATTTAATATTTTTTTAACAGTTACTTTGTTTGCTTTGTTTTGTAATCGTCACAAACCAAGTATGTTTACCACGCAATAGAGACGCTGATGTATTACATACAGCCGGAGTTTTTATAACCTCCAAATAATTCAATCAGAGACTGGTGGTTAACGGTCCAGGGCACATGGTTGCATATCCAAAGTTGGTGGGTTCGAATCTAAGAATAATTGACTTTCTTAATATTAAGTAATTATTAATTAATTTTATGTACCATTTTCAGTTCACTTAAAATGAATAAAACTCATTATAATATTACATAGAATAAAAACTCAAAACATTTTAAATTATTTCTACCGTTGAATGTATAGTGTATATATATATATATTATATTCACTTTGATTCAATTCACTTTTTAAAAAAATATATTTATTTAGAAACATACAAAATTAAAATTGAACAATTAAAATGACTTAATATTTGAATAACTTAATACTAAAAGTGATAATATTTGAATGACAACACGAGATCGTTTCCAGTTGCTTTTATAACTTCGAGAAAAGTGCTGATGCAAGTAAGCGATTTTACTGGGTAAACGGACTCGTGTAGGTTTCCGGGAAGTTTGCATATAATTCGAGATATCCCTGAGAAGTCACGTACGCTTTATTCCGTTGACTTCTCGACTGTGTGAACTAGTGCTGATATATCTTGCATATAACATATATATATGTATATATATATATAAATTTGGAATTTCCAAAAAATTCTAGCCGTTAATTACTAGTTTAATATATATATATATATATATATATTATATATATATATGGATATATATATATATCACGTGATGAGCCTCATCACGTGACATCCCCCTCTAACCAGCGCTAACTATAAATAAAAGAAGCAGAGCAGACTCAAATTCAGTTCAATTACCCAGTGACTCTTTTTCACTTTTGTCTCTTGATAATGGCTCCAAAGCAGGAGTCGAAACGTCGAGTATATAATAAATTCAGACGCTGTTCTCACCCGGAACCGAGCCTTGTTCATAGTAATGACCGCGGAAGCCTCTCAGAACATTTCATTCGCCTCTACGGGAAGGACTTCTTTCAACTGACTAAAACATACAGCAAACTTCTCATTCGAAAATCTCTGCTTCTTTGTGATCTCGTTTTCCTTAAATCTTGGAGAACTCACAACATCATTCCGAACACTTTCAAACTAAAACATCACACCTTTTCACGTTCCGTTTCCAGGATTCTTAACAAAGCAAGTTTCGCCCTATTACGAAATTCCATCCATTCAATCAGACATCAACTTGACCAAACCAACCGAAATTTGTATCATTGTTACTCGTCATTACATACTTTCAACCCTCATCCAATTCTGTGGGACAATTTTGATCGTATTTCGAGCGATAAAGCGGCACACTTGGCTCAAAAGAAACCTGCTGTCACCTCACTCCCTCAGACGACTGTCCATAACTTTTCTGACTTCTCCTTAGACTCTACCAGTTTACACGTCCTATCCAAACGTTTCAATTTTGCAGTGACGCCAAAAACTATCCCAACTGAAAGAATTATTTCTGAAGTTGAGGTAGCTTTAGTTGAACTAGCAGATATTGAGGCTGAAGATACTCGTCAAGACATGGCTAGAGTACTCCGCACATCAAAGCCACCAAAATCAAACCTAACTTCCAACGAAAGACATGCATTAAAACAACTACGTGACAACGGTGACATAACTATTCTTCCTGCCGACAAAGGTAACGAGACTGTTCTTCTCAACACTAAGGACTATATTCACAAGATGAAATCTCTCCTCCACACTCCAGACTACGAACTAATTAACAATAATTCTTAGAGAAAAAGACCAAGGAAATCATCAACACAACACATCTTTCTCTTGACGTCAAAAAGACCATCATTCCTGCCGAAAAATGTTCTAAAATTCCCAAAATTTACGGACTACCCAAGATTCATAAACCGGACATTCCTCTTAGGCCCATTGTCAGTTCGGTACAATCCCCGACTCAAGAATTAGCCCGGTACTTAGCCAAAACCCTTCAACCTCTAGCCGAACAAGCATCCTCGTACGTAAATAACTCTTCTTCCTTTCTAGATATATTAGGCGCTTATAGAATTTCAGAAAATGATATCCTGGTTAACTTCGATGTTGTATCTCTTTTCACCAATGTCCCCATTTCAGAAACGTTAGATATTCTAAAAAACTAAACGCAATATCTCTTCTGACATCATCAAACTGGTACAGCACTGTTCTTCTAACACATATTTTTTATTTCAAGACACTCTGTTCAAACAAGTACGTGGGGCCCCGATGGGTTCCCCTCTTTCTCCGGTGCTTGCTAACATTTTCATGGAACAAATAGAAACCCAGGCCCTAAACTCATCTAATTTAAAACCTTCCTGCTGGATAGATATGTTGATGATACTTTTGTCATTTGGCCTCATGGCAGAGAGTCGTTAGACTTCTTTCTACAACACCTCAATATGGTATACATTCTAACATTCAATTTACAATGGAAATCGAATCCGATTCTTCGCTCCCGTTTCTTGATGTACTCATAACAAAAACCAGCCATGGCACATTCTCAAATACAAGTCTATAGAAAACCAACCCACACCAATCGATACTTAAATGCCCAATCACGTCATCACCCTGCCCAATTAAGTTCTGTAATGAAATCTTTGGCCCTTATATCTATTCGCCTAACAGACATTGACAGTAGACAAAACGAATTTAATAAACTTCAACAAATCCTTCGACAATAAGGTTATCATCCAGACCACATTGCACGCATATTTCGTCAATCGCGAGTACGCCAACCCCATCAGAAACAGACCAACAACACCCGAATGCCTTCCTTCCGTACATTCGAGGAGTCACTGGAAAAAATAGCACGAATCCTACACCGACAACAAATATAGACAGTCTTCAACACTAGTCAAACTATAGCTAACTTAACCGGGAACCCTAAGGATAAAGTACCTAACGAGGATCGCATAGTTTACGAAATTCCATGTCGCGATTGCCCACAAAGCTACATCGGGCGTACAAATAGGCGCGTCAACTATCGAGTATATGAACATTCTTTGGCAGTTCGCAAAAAAGATCCGACTTCCGCTCTCGCGCATCATAATATCCAAACAGGACACTCTATCAACTTCGAGGGCAGTATGACTATCGTATCTCTTAACTCCCTTAGGGCATCTACTATTCGCGAAGCAATTGAAATAGAGAAAAGACCCCTTTGTCTAAACCGACGCGATGACAGCTCTCGCCTTTCCACAGCATGGATGTCCGTAATTGCCAGATTATACAAAGCAGACACGCCCACCAATACCCGACCAATCACAACACAGCCTCATCACGTGACATCCCCCTCTAACCCAGCGCTAACTATAAATAAAAGAAGCAGAGCAGACTCAAATTCAGTTCAGTTACCCAGTGACTCTTGGGGAGTAGGCAGATTGAGGCCCCGAGTTCGATCTAGACTCTGAAACTTTTTTCACTTTTGTCTCTTGATAATGGCTCCAAAGCAGGAGTCGAAACGTCGAGTATATAATAAATTCAGTCGCGGTTCTCACCTGGTACCTAGCCTTGTTCATATATATATATATATATATATATATATATATATATATATATAACCATAGTCAAAAACCTTGGATGGGTTAAAAATCTCACTAATTTGATGTGACTAAAAGAAAATGTTATGGTACTTGAAAATTAACCTACAGGAGGGTCAGATTTTAGTAAATTACAATATATTACATTTAGGTTGGATAGATCAGTTCTTTTATTGTTACTATTACTTCCAAAAAACTTCTTTTAAACAGATTATGTTCAACTACCAGGATGTTGGAATTGTCGAAATCAGGTAAATGACCCTTTTTCTATACAATGGTTTGCCAAAGCACAGGAGTTCTTGTTCAAACGAATATCACTTTTGTGAGCCGTTAGTCTTTGTTTTAAGTTTCTGGAAGTTTGTCCAATGTAGGTCGCTGGGCAATCACTACAGTCGATCTAGTATACTACATTTGATTTCAATTCCTTGTAAGTTTTGTCTTTGATCTTACTATTTTTAGTTCATTTATGGTTTTCATTGATTTGTGATGTTGTTTTCATTTTTAAATATTCTTAATATCCTGGGTGTTAACTCTTTTAAATAAGGCAAGGGTATATAATTATATTTGACATTTTTGCAAGTGCTATCAATATTCATATTCATTATGTTGTTAAGGTTACTATGTCGAGAACTATCAATAGTTCTCCACATAGTAAACTTAACAACATAATGAATACTCAAAGACAGAAAAACAGGTAGTGAGATAACGAGAGAAGGCAAATATATTTTACATAGATATATATATATATATATATATACGATAGATAATAGGCTGTAGGTTCAATATAGAATCTAAAGCTTACTCTGATACAATGGTGGCATATTATGACAACAAAGTAAAGTTGATACACGACTAAAGGTCGTTTTTATAAAATTACTTTAAAGTAACTTGAACTATAGTTTCTTTACAACTTTAAAAACACTTTAAAGTACACATGTTTCACAATCTCAAATGACAATTGGTTTCGTCAAATTTTATATATTGCGATCCACTGGTGTTGCCAGATCTAATTTTGCCTTATTTAGTTATTTTTGACACCTTCAACAGAAAAATAACTTATTAGTATATTTATTCTGAGCTTATTTTTAAAACTTGTAGTTGTAATTTTACATTTATATATAAAACCCGAGTTTAAAATTATATTTTATTTAATATGCCGTATGCAAAATGGTGTTACAATGACAGCCCCCTTGCTACAAGATTTCGTATTTTTAATGAAATATTTTTTACAGTTTGAACATCAAGAAATAAGTAGCTCTTTCGATTCTCGTAAAATTCTGGTTCATGTCTGCCCCATTATATTATTAACACTAAATAATTTCTAAAAAGAGCAATGATCCTATTTGACTTGCTTTATTCTTTTTACACTTAGCAGATGAAATTATTCTGATATGGCTGCAGGCAATTACTCAACATCTATTTCATGTAACTATTGGGAGGTTTTCTCAATTTCAGTATTGTTTGTTATTCGGCTACATTTTGTCTTAACGAAGCAATACCCTCACTTACTAATCTGCCTGCACCTGGTGCTATAGATACGCCAGCAAAGCCAGACACAGCCTGTAAAACGTTACCACTTGCCAATACCGCACAAAATACACCCCAACATATCAAAAAAAAACTGCTCTTAGATACTACTCTTTGTGACTTTCAATTACATTACTTATTTGTGTTTTCATTATGAGAAAGTGAAAATCCACATAAATATCCAAAATAACTATTTGCCTCCTCAATCATTTAGAAACTACTTATCAAAATCGTAATAGATGAAAGTGTTCTAAATGTGAAAAAATGGTAACCACTCAGCAGTTATTTTAAGAATTGGAGTATAATATGAGGAGCACACACACTCTATCCGTTCAACTCTAGAGCACTATTTTTATCTTCTAATTAGTGCACAAGCTGTTAAAATAGGAAAAATACGTATGCTGCAACCAAGTCCATCATATGAAGTTAAAATTTTAAATTAAGCTTTTTCTAAATTCGATTAATCATAGAACTTTCACCCAATCAGGTATTGATAACGCACCCCAGTTTCCACTGTTGGAAATATCGAAAATATCAACCAGATGGAAAAGTTGTATACACTCTAGATTATTCAAAAAATTGGCGTAAACTACCCAATTAAAGGTCATCACAAACGTTTCAGGTACATAATATCTGATTTTAGAAGAATCAGCTATCTATAACAATGATAAATAGAGGCATTTACAGAAATTAAAGCAACTAAGTGAACAGGATCATCATCATGTTTGTGATGTGTTAACTCAAGAAAACAAAAAGGATTAAAGAAAGATTATTGCAAATATGTTGAAAAATATAATATTAGCATAATATCTTTTAGATTTGGAAACCAATAAAAAGTATTCTCTGCATTGGCATGTCACAACAAACATAACTGAATAAAATGAATAGTATTGTAGAGGTAATTACAATGTGTTGCTCTAAAGATGGTTGAACGGCTCCAATGTGAATTTTGCCGAAAATATAACAAATGAATATTTCACGTTATGCTATGTTGCTGCATTATATTTGTTTGATTTCCTAACAATTCTCAAAGCAATGGCACTTTTGAACTTGAGGTTTTTTGTATATTATACAGTTTTTCTTCTTTCTGTAAAATTGGGTTTTGTCACACGCCCTGCAACGATATGTGAATTTGAGTCAACTCAAGTTGTCAAATTTTTTCAGACAGTAGAAGTGAAATATTTTCGAGCCACCGGTGTTTGCTGATACACCGAGTTTAAAATAAATTTAGCTTTTCCGGTCACATTTTTTCGACTACGGCATTCTTTTATCGTTTCTCCTTCGGTGAATAGTTTTCCACGTTTTGCAGACAAAGGAAACCTGTCACGAGTTGCAACCTCTTGTTTAATATTGACTTCTGAAACAAAACTTGAAATTTTGTAGGACGTATTAAAATAGCTACTTTCAATACGTGCTTCGAAATTTCAAACGTTTCTCTTTGCAAATTTCCAGTATATTTCGAGTAATTTTGGAAACATTTCGTTTCATAATGACGTTTAATGTTAAATTTTTTAAGAACGGCTATGGTTTCATGACAATTAAAACATAGCACCTTTTTAATGGCCACGAATAACGAAATAATGAAAATTCCATTGATGTTGAAGGTTCTGCTATGACTTACAAAAAAACAATACTAGTCTAAATACAATACTGCGGTGTGTGGTGGTTCAAAGATACATTTTAAAAGGTGACTTCTGGTCGCGCCGCAGACTGTTACTACAGTTTCAAAAGTACTACTAGCGCCTCTAACAGCATTTTGTTGAGACTCCTATTTGTTATCCCGTCTCTTTCCGTGATTGAAAAATCTCACCCAATACTGAAGACAATTTCTTAGTATTGCAGTCTTAATAATTCCATTCATAAGCACATCAAAACCTGAAGGAAAATATAAAATATTAATGCCAAAAAAGTGTATTGTCTTCTACCATTTTTTTTAATCCGAAGGTGAAACACTAATCCTATTTCAGTGAGTTTACTTGCACCGTCTGCCCTAATTTCCATCACAAATTTGTTTAGGAATAGGACGTTAAGTAAACCACAAATACATTTTTGATTAGTATTGCTTAATAGCATTTAAATTTTCAGCTTTTCATTGATGTATCACAAGCAGGAGGTTTGCATTTAATTGAAAGGAAAGATTCTTAACAAGGGATCACTCTTCTTTGACCTTTAAATATTCATACAACTTAGATTTCTAGGTAAGAAACAAGGACAATGTTAACTATTACATTGTAGTAAACTAGCAAATATAATATTCAATTAATACACAATGCCAGCACAACAATTGCGTTACGTTCTAATAAATATTCCAATTCTATTTTTGCGACATTTTAAATTAGAGACTTTAAAAATGTCAGAATTCAGAACAACACCAAAAATGGCAATGCTATCAACTGTGGTTACCGGTTATAAAGTTACCATTGCATTTGTGTTTTGACCAAGTTTATATTATAGAGTAAACATTTTAGCTTAACACATCTGGGTAATATTTAAAATTCCTTAATATCGGACTTTAGAGCATATACTTATGGAGGTATACTTTGGAAGCATTAACAATAAATTATTGTTTTGTGGTATTAGGTATTGTCAAAAAATAATTTGCATTTGAAATGAAACGAAATATTAGATTCTTTTCAGGTTTCTCTTTGTTCTATTTATTATTTATGCCATCATGTTTGAATACCGTTTGAATGTCTACACTTGTTACCACAATTATAATAAATATTTCATTGGAGTTTAGTTACTTTCGGTTAGGCAAGTAGTAGGGGATTTGAAAAAGACCTCATCTCTGGAAAAATATGTTTACAAATCGCTGACTTGGTGGAATTTAGAATTCCAGATCGACAGTTGGTCACCCAGATACCCTTGCATTCTTCAAGGTTTACTTGAATAATGTTCCTATAATTCGATTAAAATAACATCGTTAAACAGGATAATTATAAATAAATTCTTAGTATTAAAATGCAATCTCAAAATGAACAATCTTTATACCAACGGAAAGATGAAGTTTCAAAGTTTCGGCAGGCATTGATGGTTCCAGAATCAGCCGGTAGAGTTCGCGCTGTAACAAGCCGCTATTCGTTTCCCTCTCAATTGTGAATGAGATGACTACTGTAGAGTTCGCAAGGAGTAAGTCACAAATAAATAATAAGGAAGCTGTTTACATCCCACCTCTACCAATAAATCAGGATAATCTGCAGAACCGTATAATAACTACCATGCACTCAGTAACAGTAGATAGACTTGCTCGTGTGTGGGACGTGTTTGGCTACCACATAGATGTTTGCGGTGCCGCAGACGGCGGACACATTGAACATTTATAATGTACTGCAAAACAACTTTGAAAGTTCCACTTTCCATTGGTATAAAGGTTGTTCATTTTGGATTTGTACTTATCTTCAAAATTGGGTTCATCCTTTATAATAACCAGGTATATTGCCAAAATATTAAATAGGTGATGTATTATTTCAACTAATTTTATATTTAAATTAAAAACTAAATTACACATTAGGATTAATACTGGAATCTTAACAAAATAGTAACATTTATTATAATGTTAGTCAAATTTATGTTCGTTACTAACAAAGAGACAAATAAAGAAAAACAGAGACAGGAAGTATATTTCGTGAGAACCTTTCGCTTCTATCGTTCAGTCCCAAACTTTCATCTGGCTTTTTAAAATTATTTCATCTTTTTTGATCCCATTTCATAGCACCAAAACGTTTTGGAAACTATCCTCTAAATATTTTGTTATCTAGATATATCCGATAATAACTTGTATTGGCACCCGGTTTATAATATTGAAATATTTGAATGGCATTAGTGAAATTTCGTTAACAAGGAGCTTCCATAGTGACAAATTACAATTTTAGTCTCCCCTTACTAAACCCCTTGTAAACCTGCTCTTCCAGAGAAATAAACGCTCATGTTTCAATATGAAACAGAGTACAGTCGACGCGTGCTCTAGCGATTCTGTTGGTTTTCATTTTGTATGGTAGGCATTCAGGCTAACACCGTTAACCTACGTTATCATATTTCATTTCCGGGTGACATATCGGATTACGTTTCAAAATTAAATCAGTATATCGAACCATCAATTGCACTCTGCATAAACTGATAGTATGCGGAGTAAACGTTCAAATTCGGATAAGATTTTGCGATAAGGCATAAGAGGATAACTCAAGTTTATGCCGACAACGGAGGAATATTATAGTTGGTTAAGGGAATTCCAAACATTCAATTCAGAGTTTAGGTACTTTTAACTATTTTTTTGAGGCTCTAAACATTTATAGACTTTGCTTTTTAGCGTTGTCGAAAAAATACTAATTACACAGGTCAACATTTGAACTAAGCGGGAAGACGGCATGCCTTATAGTGTACTAGGTGTTTTTCGGGGCTCTGATTACGATGAGAGAGTTGGTTGACCTTCATCACGTCAGGTTCAAGCGCATTTGAAGGTCAAATCGAGAGAGTTTTTGTAGAATTCTCTCGATTTGACCTTCAAATGATCTCTGGGAGAAAGCGCGAGATCAAACAAACTATGGATTCGAACTCAGAGAGCTCAAAAACATAAGCAATATTTTTTTAGATTTTTTGGTAGACCTCTCTAGATTTGACCTTGAAATAACCTCTGGGGAAACAAACTACGGATTCAGACTCAGAAACCTCAAAAAACATTAGCATACATTTTTTCACTTTTTTGGTAGAACTCTCGATTTGACCTTTAAATGACCTTCAAGTGACCTCTGACAAAAAGCACAGTCACACAAACTACGGATTCGGACTCAGAGACCTCAAAAACATAAGCAACCATTTTTTCAGATTTTTTGGTTCAATTCTCTCAATTTGACCTTCAAATGCCCTTGATTCTGACGTGATGAAGGTCAACCGACCCACGCATCGTATTCAGCGACCCAAAAAACCCTTAGTACCCTACACGGCATGCCGTGTTCCGGCTTATCATTAAAAGTGATACATATATAAGTTGAACACTCTTTAAAAAACAAATTCAGGGAATATTGTAGTTAACAATAGTGGAAAATGGTTTTTACAATTTGAAATAATCCCTACCTTAAGTACGGTTATACTCAGTATATTCAAAAGAATTATTTATTCTAAGAGCTTGGTATAACTTGTCGATCATCCAATTTATTTTTTTTTAATTTTTCACAATTTTTGAGTTACACAATATGTGCAACAAAGGGCGAATATTTTCATAAATATGTTTTAAACAAATTCTTCAAAAAATATCAAAAAATAATATTTGAATTCCTAGTTAAGAGCCCATGCGTCTGACGTAATACAATATGCGCTTGAACATTTTTTTTGCGTTTCTTTAACATTTATAAACTCTCCCACAAAATTATTTTTCCTTCAAGGTTGAAACCCCATATTGCCTAATATTTTCAAAACTTTAGAATCAATTGTTTCGGAGATAAAGATGCGGGACTAGGTCTGTTTACTTATAGTGATGTTAATTAAGATCTTTTAAATAAATATATTTAAAAACATAAAAAAATGTGACAAGCGTTTACTTTATAATTTGCACCTTACAAGAAATTCATGTTAGGGTTTTATTTTTCCTATAAAGTTCAAGTTGGGCCCATAATTCCATTTGTTCTAAATTTTAGGTCTTATAGAATACTAGCCGTTACCCGCGGATTCACCCGCGTACGGAATGTTCAAGCCTTCGCAAAAAAATAACTTCTGAACATATGGGATATCCTATATCAAAATTTTTTAACTTGTTTCAATCACTCTACTTAACCATAAATCCACCAATCCCGAATATATTTCACCCAAACTGCAAGTACTTATGGGCCACCCAATATAACAATTTTATTCGACATTTTTTTGAATTACCTTGAATAAATGTAACTCTACTTCACCCTATATTGAAACCATCCAGTATGCTGCTATTTGTCACCCAATATAACTTTTTGAACACCTGACTATAACTCTTCTCTAGCCTATAATTCAGCTATGCAACTGCTAATGGTCTACGCTGTATACAATTATTCCTGATATTTTTTGAACGACCGTTTAAAGTAAAATTCCTCTTTACTCTAACATTTAATCAACCTTTATATGCAGCTTTTTCTCACATTGTGTTAAACAAACTCTAAAACTATAATCTTGCTTCTCCCCATATTTCAGATATTCCATATAGTAGAATGCAACCGTTTATGGTCTACCCCATATAACATTTTTGTTAACTTTTTAGATCCATACTAACAGAAATGATGTGGACCCCTTCGTGAATGACAAATATAAAAACACCCTATATAACAATTTTATTAAAAAAAATAAACACTTTGTATAAATAACTCAACTTCCATCTACATTAAAACCATCCTGTATACACCGCTGCCAATTTGTCAATCATTATAACTTATTTGTGAACCACCCTGTATAACCATAATCTTACTCTACAAAATATTTCAACCACCCTGTATGTGCATCTGCTTAGGGGCAACCAAATATAAAATTTTTAAATACTTCTAATCACACTGTATGAATTATGATTTTACTTCGATCCATGTTTCAGATATTGCATATATGCAACAGCTCCAGTTCTATTCTACAAAAAAATTATCCAACCTATTTGACTATAAATCTACTCCACCCGCTATTTCAACCACCTTGTATTTGCAACTACTTATCGGCCACCCAGTATAACATTTTTTCTACCACCTTGTATAATCCATCAATGCCAAATATATTTTTTCCAAAACCGCAACTGTTTATGGAGCACCGAAAATAACAATTTTGTTCAACATGTTTTTGAAACATATGTATTACAACTACACTGTATACGCTTCTGTTTATTGGTCAACCAATATAACATTTTTTAAATAATTATCATAACACTTCATTACCCAATCTTTCAACTATCATATCTTTGCAACTTATTATGAACTACGCTTTTCACATTTTATACTTATATTTTTTCAAGATATATTAAAATATAATTTCTCTCCACACTTCACAACTTTTTCTAACCTTATTTGAATGACACTGTATAACTATAACTTCACTGCGCACCATACTTCAGGTAGTCTATATATGCAAGTGCTATATAACAAAATTTTTCAAGCATTTTTTACCCACCCTGTATAATTCTAACTGTAAGCCACCCTATATTTCAACAACCTTTTATATGCAACTACTTATTTGCCACCAAATATAACATTTTTGTCCTACCCTGTATCCTTAGAATCCCACCCACCCTATATTTCAACTATCCGGTAACTGGAACAGCTTGTAGATCTTACCATTACTTTAAAATATTTTTAAACCCTCCTGTATAGCTGTAATTATACTCCGCTACATATTTCAACCATCCTATATATGTAACCACTTGTGGATATAAAACGCCACTCCACCTTATATTTCAAACACCCTGTATAAATAAGTGCTTCTAAGCTGCAAGTATGGGCCACCCTATATAACAATCTTATTCGACATTTTTTTAATCACCTTGAATAACTATAACTCTACTTCACCCTATATTGCAACCATCCTTTATATGCTGCTGTTTATTTGTCACCCAATATAAATTTTTGAACAACTGGCTATAACTTTTCACTACCCTATACAAATCTGACATATGCAACTGCTTATGGTGTACCGTGTATAACAATTATTTCTGATATTTTTTTAACCACCTTTTAAAGTAAAATTTCTCTTTACTCTATATATTAATCAATCCCCATATTTTAGATATTCCATATAGTAGAATGCAACTGTTTATGGTCTACCCTATTTACCTTTTTTTTGAACTTTTTGTATCCATCCTAATGGAAATGATGTGGAACCCTTCGTGAGTCACAAATTTAAAAACACAGTTTTGTACCCTAACACCAAACTTTTATTTAAACCCTTACCCAAACTGCAACTGCTTATTGGCAACCCTATACAACAATTTTATTCAATAATTTTTTAACCGCTTTGTATAACTAGCTCTTCTTCCATCTACATTAAAACCATTCTGTATACACCGCTGCCAATTTGTCAAACATTACAACTTATTTTTGAACCACCCTCTATAACCATAATTTTACTCTAAAAAATATATCAACCACCCTGTATGTGCATCTGCTTAGAGGCAACCAAATATAATTTTTTTAAATACTTCTAATCACACTGCATGAACTATAATTTTACTTTGATCCATGTTTCAGATATTGCAGATATGCAACAGTTTATGTTCTATCTTACAAAAAAATATACCCAACCTGTTTGACTATAAATATACTTCATCCGCTATTTCAATCACCTTGTATTTGCAACTACTATCGGCCACCCAGTATAACATTTTTTACCACCCTGTATAACTATAAATCCATCAGTGACAAATATATTTCACCAAAACTGCAACTGCTTATAGGGCACCGAAAATAACAATCTTGTTCAACATGTTTTTGAATCACCTTGTATGTATTACAACTAATACTTTAAATAATTATCATAACACTTCTTCACCTTATGTTTCAACTATCCTATCTTTGCAACTTATTATGACCTACGCAACTTCACATTTTTTCCTTATATTTTTTCAAGATATATTAAAGTATAATTTCTCTCAACACTTCATTTAAACCACCTTTCATTTACAACTTCTTCTAACCTTGTTTAAATGACACTATATAAATATAACTTTACTGCGCACCATACTTCAGGTACTCTATATATGCAAGTGCTATATAACAAAAATTTTCTAGCATTTTTTACCCACCCTGTATAATTCTAACTGTAAATCACCCTATATTTCAATAATCTTTTATATGCAACGATTTATTTGCCACCAAATATAACCTTTTTGTACGACCCTGTTTCCTTAGAATCTTACCCACCCTATATTTCAACCATCCGGTAAATGGAACAGCTTGTAGATCATACCATTACTTTAAAATATTTTTAAACCCACCTGTATAGCTGCAATTATACTCCGCTACATATTTCAACCATCCTATATATGTAACTACTTGTGGATATAAAACAAGTTTTTAATCACAACATAAACTATAATTCCACTCCAACTTATATTTCAAACAGCCTGTAAAAACAACTGCTTCTAACATTTCTTTAACCCATTTCATAACTATAGTATCTTATGAACATAATTCAAAGTCCTAACTGCTTACCTAAGACATTTTTTTAAGTTTTTTTATTCAGTGTATAAATATTCTACCCTATTTCAACCACTTGGTATATGGAACTATTTATGGCCCACTCAATATAATTTTTTTGGACCACCCCGTATAACTAATTCCACTCCCCTTATTTCCACCAAATCGTATATATCCAGCTGCTTATAGGACACCAAATATATATTTTTTTTTTAGATTTTTTAAATCCATGTAACACCCGGTAAAATTACGCTTGACATATGTTGATTTTGTTAAATCGAAACATGTTACATTTGCACATTCCGAATTTTGAATAAAAGCTAAGCTGATTCCAGTATCTAATATTTTGTGCGTGCGTTGGAACCAACTGAGTAATTGAATTACCCAACATGGTAGAAGTTTTTTCGCAATATCTACCGTTTCTATCAATATAGAGAGATAAAATGTCTACCAGATTTTAAGTCAAAAGTTAAGTAGTTCTTACTTGATGCCCGAACAAACAAACAAACAAACAAACAGACAAACTTACAATTTTATAATAGTATAGATTAAACATGTTACATTCTTCGATGACCCCTGTTCGCGATATATTACATGATGAGTTTGGAAAAAATATATCTTATTCTAAATAGTTTTGGAGATAATTTGGGGAATTTTCGATTTTTGTTAAAGTTCACCCCAGAGGTATCCGTCAAAATCAAAATTCCTTAATTTATTTCCGAAAAAATGGCCCTGACAATATAATAAAAACAGTAATCTACTATAAGTAGACATATTTCGTTGCCATCTTCAGCAAGATGCTTTATACTGGATGGCTTTTAAGTATTTTGTAGTCGCTGTTCACCAGTTTTTGAATATTCAAATGTAATGTTCTTCAAGTAAGCCAAACGTTGTGCCACATTAAGTAAAAAGTATTAAACTTACTGTATAATATATTGTTAAAAGTAATTATCATAACTCCAATGCTTTAAAATATAATCTCTGAGTTATTTTACTTACTGTATATATTTTTCAGTTGGTTCCAGTTATAATATTAATGGTGAGATGCTGAGTCTAATAGTTCATATTACATTTTATATTTTAGTATGACCTTGTCCAATAAAGAAATGATTAGAGGTCTTAACAATAAATAAATCATCAAATTTGTAATACAAACAATTTTTTTTATTTTAAATGATTTACAATAACTGATAAAATTAAAATCCAAGTTATTTCTAACACAAAAGTTTCTGAAAGCAAGTTGAACAATCCATTATCTGCAATTATTGTAGTCAACATTTCCTTTAAGTTAAAATTCAGTTCAAAAGTTAAAACCACAATTACGTAGTAAATAAATATTTGTTTATTGATTACAATTCTGGTGATTTGATAAGGGTCAAATTTAGACGAAGAACTTACCAATTCTTGAATAAATGTAGGGTTTCCAGCTGAAAATATAATTTGCAAGGCTTCGCTTACCCTTTGGTCAAGCAGAAAATCACCAACATTTCGGAATCCTAAAAACCTTGGTCTGGGTAAATATGCCATTTTTACTTCATACTTCACACACCCCTTCATCTCGCAATTGTGCCCTACGTGATGAGTCGCAGGTGAGGTGTACAGTATATCCGACGCTTGCAGCAGCCTCCGTAAGCTTTAATGCTGAAACTTTGAGGATAGTCTCGCCCTTTAAAGTGTCAAACCAGCAGCTTCTTTCATGATTAAAGCTAGCACTAGAATTATGGTAGCTTGCGGCACGACGACTCGTTGCGTATTCTTGACAAGCGCTTGACCTTCGCAGATCCCTGGCTGCCGTCGTAACTATTTTCTGTTAAGGTTCTCTGATTGGGCTTGGCCAAGAACGTAGTCCAATCATTTTTGCTCTCTTCTGATTATCCTTGCGTTGACCTTCTAAGATAAGAATTTTTAAATTAGTCGTAAAATTTTCCAATTTATTCAAGACCGCTTTAAATCTAGAAGTTCCCAATTAAAGTGACTTGGCCCTGATAGGACGTCAAATTTGTTGACAAGGTTAAATTCAGTACACCATTAAATAGCCAGTGAAAAATTCATACAAAATTTGTATATACTACACATTATGAACAACTCTAGTGTTTCTTTACAAAATTTACTTCAGTGCGTTGTTATTGTCTTTGGATGTATTATATGAATGACATTTTGGTCAATCTAGGCTGACATATGTGAGATCTTAATTGTACTAACTAATACTTTATTATCTGTTATGGTTGGAATTTTTGTACCAAATAAAGAATTCTCTTTTTCAACAACTTGACTTGATCATCTATGGCGCCATAACACAGAACGTCTAGTATCTTTTTCGGATTAGTATAGTCAGCTTCAGTCCTCATATATCCTGAGTAATTCTAGGAGAACCAGTTATGCAATTTATTGTTTTGTCTGAAAGCGTTGGAATATTGATTGAGTTACGAGGAAACGCTAATAACAAATTCCGACGATTTTCATTTTCCAATATATTTTCAGATAACTCAATCCCACTTCTGAAATATCTAGCAATTGCCCAACTAAGTATCCCACAAAATGACTTACTCCTTTTTCGTTCTAACCAGTAGCGAAATGACGAAATCCCAGTAAGTAAAACTAATAGAGAGAAGCGAAATCAACAATATCGAGCTTTTATATTGAGACTGAACGTTTCTTATATATTTTCCACGAGCGCTCGTGACGACATAATACGTGCTGAATCAATAGGTTTACCGCATCGACGGTGAAGGAAGCTGCTTCAAGGGAACTTCTTCAATCAGTTTTGAGAAATTAGTTCCAATAAAGGATGAAATGACTCATTCCGTTCGACGGGTCCTCCGAGAAATGGAAGAGAATAAATATGGTAGATGAAAGGAAGAATGGAAGATCGGGTAATTTATGTGTTTTCAATGAGATTAATGATGTTTGGTTATAATGTTTCAATCTTGTGATACGGTTTTGGAGAAACATCAAATTTATACGAGAACTCGTAAAATACAATATTGTTGGTCGTAGCGAAAACGAAATGTAACCTATAAAAAATATTCGTTTAGTTTATAAATTACGTATGTGGCATGTAATTCAACATTAATAAGCTCTCAAGTAATGACTGTGACAAAGCTAAAATCAAATCGAAAAAAATAATGTTTAGCAATTACTAGGCTCCACTAATTCAAGCGAAAGCCTCTTCCCTTTCATTTCTTTAATTGCATATTCATAGGTGATATGAGTGTGACTGATGATGCATTTATATCGAGACAAGGTGAGATCTCGAGTGAAACCTATTTTACAAATAAAAGACTTCTATGAGCTATCCAATGGACAATATTGCCGTCCAAAATATGGATGAAACAGAAAATCTGGCAACTAAAAGTGTTGGTTTACGGTTCTCTTTCGAAACTCTCCGTAAAAATTGAGCCTGGGTAGTATTTTTTTATTAATAGAAAGCTATTAAAAAAGTACTACCATTCGAAAATGTTATTGTCTGTCCCAACCTGAAGTCCTTGGAACAAAGAAACCCTATAACATTTATCTGAAACTTTTTAACAATCAATGGAATCCTATGACACTTGTCTCTAGATAAATGCCCTATGCAATAAAAAAAACAAAATGTTTATTCCTGTTTTTATACTACTAAAAATATTTTAGATACCTTGAGCATTTTAACATTATGTTGAGCTGTAATTATGTCGACTCCGATTTTTTTGTATTCTTTATAAGTTATCGTTTCCCAAGCCTTGCATTATCTGCATTTTTATTTTTCCAGTTTAAGCTTATTCTAGCAACAGAGAAAAAGGATGCATACCACACATGGTGCCACAAGGTTTATATTATTTTGAAAAGGAAAGTAAAGAATGTGGTATCAAAACGAAATACTTCGTGGAATAAAAGCCGTAGGCATGTCGGAATTCAAAAAACACACCAAAAAGTCATGATGATCGATGTTATTAGAATGGGTACTTGGAAGGACTACCATAACAATCAGCTTACTGAAAATAAATCAGCAGAAATACAAGACTAGAAGAATACATTGTCTGATGATAGTTTTTCCAAAGAAGACACTGATTCGAATGGGGCACAATTGAACTAACGGACCACAAATGCTTATAGAATTACTACCCAATGTATTCACTTGTTTTTTATGTGGGCCAGACTACCAATGGAATAGAAAACGGGTCTGTACATTCATTCACCAAAAAGGAGATAGGGAAAGCATTGCTGAGTGTCACGAACACTTTCTGCAAACTGTACCGTAACCTAATTAAGGAATGGAAAAAAACTAGATAATAATGACATCGAGAAACATAAACCAATCATGTACTCGCACCAAGATATCTAATACAAAAAAGACGTATTAGATAAATTGAAGAGAGCAATGAAAACAATGAAGGAGATATAAATATGCCGTCGAGTTTCTATATTCTAATGTAACACAAATGAGAAACACCCCATAACTAAGAATCTGAGACAATGGTCTATAATCTCCCCAACATTCTTCAAGATATAATTAAATACTCTTTTGAAACAGTGGAATGAAAACAACATGAGAATCCAGGTGGACTACGATAGAAACCTGCTACTTTTCAACACTTGGTCCTGATCTCGATATTCTCATGGCACTCACCCCTGCTAAATCCCGTTAAATTAGTATTTATCCCGTATTTTAGGTATTCACCCGGTTATATTTACACTTTCTCAGGATTTTTAAGTTCTCCTACCGCTAAACTGGTATCGACACCTTCTTTCGATACTATTATCAAAGTCTTTGTTTCGATAGTACTACCGATACCGATACATACTTAGATAAATTTCCTACTAAATTTTGTGAACAAATACTGAGTGATAAAGATGCTCTTATACGAACGGATTAGATCATATTAAGCGATTTTATTGCAAAATGGGTAATATATCTGTTTTTATAAGAATTTGCATCTTAAAAATATGTATTTTTCTATGTATTTCTATGCCAAAAAGTTTTATAAACAATTGGAGGTTTAAAAATCGAAAATTTTCAGGTTTTTTTCAATATCTTCGTTGCTATCAGCTACATAAAAAAAATCTTCAAAAATTGGGAATTTTTTAAAATTGAAAGTTATAGACAACATTATTTTCTAGTTCAGAAAAAAGTAAAGTAGTTAGTCCTCCCAAATATGGGCCTGTATCAGTTCACCAGAGCAGTAAGTAGTTGTTTGATTTTTAAAAAATGAAAATTGTATAAACTGCCAATTCTAAAATAACGAATAAAAATGTTTGTGAAAATAAATTTAGGATACCTTTAACATGTACAATTGTTTTTTTAACTTTGGATGGTTTTATTTTTTATTTCACAATTAAGATCCGTATAACTAACTTTAATTTTCTGTATTCATTTTTTACATTTTCTAATTATACAAAATTGATTTTAGGCCAAAGATTTTTCCTTTCCAATTTATTACAAATAAGAACATATAAAAACTCACCACGTAACTGAAATTTGTTTTTACTTATAAAATTAGAAAAAAAAATTCAACCTTCGCACATGACCAAGGCGTTTGTTCTACCTTTATATACCCAAACAACTTGACACATTTACGTTAATTATATCAAATTTGGAGCTCCTTCAATTTGCATCAATTCAGACCAACTCAGTAGAAGGGTAACTACTATAAAATATCTGGCATATTCCTGAGATTCGATAAACTTGAAGTAAATTTTCTGCATCAATTGTTTAATTTCTTGTAGAGAATTTCAGTCTAAATAACTTTTAATAAGAAGAGTTTGTCGTACAGCCTACAGGAACGAAGATATAAAGAAAAAACTACAAGAAAGATCATTTTTCGTATTTTATTTGTTTATACAAAATTGTCCCAAACTTACTGATATGGCGCATATAGATACAATTATTGTATATATTATCTAGAACGCATTTATAAAAAGAAACAGGTCTATTCACCATTGTGCAGAAAATATTGCAATTTCCATCGGAATATTTGGCCAATATTCATTTTTGAAATTTATACTTTGACCCTGTTTATCCCGAAAATTAGTTTCCTTAGCATTCAAAGTTATCACGCGTACCCTATTTATTTCTCCACTTGCCATTGCCTTACAGTCACATAAATTCATTAATTTAATTTCACCAGTATTGGTACCTTTTATATTTTCACGAACCTCATCATAAACAAAAAAACAAGAAAACAATTGCAGCAAAAAGATATTCATTTAGTTCTCCTTTCATTTATATAATTGTATTTAGTTGCCACAGATCTGACAATTAGGTCATTCTCAGAAAAATTATTTCAGAAAAACAATTACCTAAAAAGTTTCCGTAATTTCTGAAAAAATCGAGTTCTTATAAACCCTACCTTTTTAACCGACTTCAAAGAGATGGAGTTTCTCAATTCGTCTGTATCTATTTGATTTATATTTGTTCAGCGAATACTCGCAAATGGCTCAAGGAATTTCCACCGTTTATACTGGATCCTGTTCCGAGTGATCCCGAGATGGTCCCATATTTTTTTCAATAAGATAATTTGTGAAGACGCGAGATGTAAACACCGACATCTAGGATTTTCGGGGAAACTAGTACATAGATGTTCCGAATCTGAAGCCGTTCCGTGTAATTGCTGTTACCCGTAATTCCTAGGTTAGAATGTCCCGATGAAATTTTCAGATTAACTTCACCTGTCAGAGATATTGAATACTCTCTTCGAGGTGTCATTCCTTTGTGCGCAAGACAATATATATATAATACATATATTATTTCTGGTTAGGGAACCTTTATCAGTTGCGCTTCCCAGATATCACTGTCCTCTCGAACACTTCTTAATGTATTTGATAGATATCGTTAAATTTGAAGACGCGAAATGTAAAGACCGACATCTAGGTTGTCTCTCGAAAATCCTAGATGTCGGTCTTTACATATCGCGTCTTCAAATATAACGATATGTATCAAATACATAAAGAAGTGTTCGAGATGACATTCAATTGTGGGGAATGCAACTGATGAAGGTTCCCCTACCAGACACAATATAAATTATATATATTGTCTTGCGTACAAAAAAATGGCACCTCGAAGAGAGTATAACATAATTTGTACCGACTTCAAAATGTAACTTAACTAAAAAGCATGAAATAAGTTTTTAATGCAATAATTAAGAACTCTCTCTGAAGTCTATTCCAAGCTAAAGTGAAAATAATTTGGCACCAACTTCAGAAAAAGTATTTAATTATTGCAATAAAAAATTATTTCATGCTTATTGTGTTTTTTTTCAAAAATGTATTTATTTAAAATCCATTAAAAAATAATAATGTGGGCTTTTTGTAGTACTCTAAATGTCTGGATATGTCCATATAATAAGTTCCAATAAAATTATTGTAACTTCTTGGATTTAAAAAAATATAAGTTTATCTAATCTGATTGCTGTTGAAGATATATTTCAACTCAATTTCGTCAAACATTTCCCAAACTCCTTCAATTTTCATTTGTCAGATTACAGGAAGGCGATACGTAATCGAATATTTCAACAATTTTGAGAGCATTTCGCATACATTTTTCATACATGCTTGATAAATGGTTATCTGGGAACTCTGCTGCATCCCTGCCATTTATTAATTGCCAATATTGAGCCTGTATCATTTATTATCTTTCATATTGATGACCGTTTTTGTTCCTTTTCAAGTATTCGGTAAACAGATTGTATGTTTGATGTTTGTTAATCCATTTCCTGTTTAGCCATACCTATTTGTTATGTACGCGAATAAAAATTTTACGGGATGGTTACAGGAAATGCTTGAACGGAATGTCATACACGTTAAATTAAACTTAAATGGAGATTAGTAAATGTAGTAAATGCAAATATAGACACTATATACAGACTATTAATATAATTTTAACTATATTCAAACAAGCACACTTTGGTGAGTTCACTTATTCATTAAATGGGGGAATGGTAGAGGTATATTCTGATTTTAAGCGGTTTATACAGTGTAGAACAGCTAAATTGAATAAATTCGATAACGAATAAAGCAGAGCTTGTAGGAAAAACGCTTGGACCGGTCGATTTGTATTCATAAATGCGCATTTCTCCAACAAAAAAAAATATAGAGTGTGTCATGTGACAGTGGCTAATACTGACTTTCTTATTTTAAAAGCATGCCCCTGATATTTTTAATTTTTTGGATTCTCCAGAAAATTCTTGACATACTTGATGTACAATGTTTCTGAAATATTAAGTGTTTTCAGATTTATTTAAAAAATTAACATAAAAAAATAAAATTATTTTGTTTCACAAATTTGCTATATTACATTTATTACATTCAATATTTAATTCCCTTTTAGCTTTGTTCTTGAGATAGTAAGCAAAAACCATTCCTGTGTTCCTTTTTACTGATTTTGTTTATTTTCCTCAAAACTCAAACCCTTATTGTATTCTTGTCTGCCTGCATGACAGTGATGATCTCTATCAGTGCTATTGTTAACTGTACGGTAATAATATCAGAAAAATGGTTCATTTAAAAGAATTCACAAAACAACTATTCTAAAATGATTGGTTATGGAGATAACAGACGGACACAAATGGAAGTTTCTCGCTTATTTTACGAAAATTTTCTAAATTTGAGTCCTTTATCCCAAGGAACAATTAGCAAAATAGAATAGCAGTTTCGCGAGCTTGGTCGTGTAAGACAGATAAAAAAGTAATTGCCAATGCTATAAGTCATAATAAGAACTTCCATATTTGGTTGAGTTTGAGGAAAACCCACATAATTCTAGTCGAAAAACAGCCCCACTGTTCAGCGTTAGCCACACATCAATTTGTAGAGTATTAAAGGAAAGTAAAATGCATCCCTATAAAATGATGCCGACTCAGGAGCTCATGGAAGATGATTTCGATAGGGGAACACATTTACACTTCACGGTCATGTTAATCGTCAAAATTGCCGCTATAGGTCTATTTAAAATCCTCACTGGATGACAGTGAAACATACGTAATATCCGGAAAAAGTTGATGTTTCGACAGGAATTTTTGGAAATCATATCGTGGTTCTCTTTTTAATTGCTGGCAACTTGAATGGAGTTAAATATTTAGAACTGCTCCAATGTAATATCGTGCCAACTTTGACAAATTTATATCCTGATCCAGTAAACCCACAACAAAATCAATGTCCCACTACAAAATCAAATGTCCGGCAGTACTTGAACCAAATGTTTCCAAATCGGTGGATTAGGTGGCGCGGATAGAGAGAATGGCCAGGACGATCTCCTGATTTGATGCCATTGGACTACTTTTTTGGGGATATGTCAAAAGTAGTGTACACAAAACTAAACTCAGATGATCTAAAAAGACGAATCACGCTTGTGATTAGATCCGTTACACCTGAGATGTTGAGTAACATTAGAAGTCATTTCTATATCAGATTGCCAAGATGTTCGTGGCGAGCATTTTGAACATTTCCTACATTGATATTAATAGTTTTTTGTTTTTGTTTTTATATTATTAAAAAATAATCAGCATTACTTATTGGGTTTTTAGTGTAATGTAGCGAATTTGTGAAATAAAATAATTTTCAGTTTTTAATGTTAATCTTAGTAATAAATCTGAAAACACTTCTAGGGTTAGGACATTGTATATGAAATATGTCTAAAATTATCTGAAGAATCCAAAAAATAAATAATATACCGGAGCTTGCATTTGAAATAGGAAAGTTGGTATTAACCACAGTCACATGACATATCCTATATAAGTTTTTTTTGTTGAAAAAATACCCATTCAAAAATACAAATCGAAGTGTCCCAGCGTTTTTCCCTACAAGGCCTCCTTTATTTGTTATCGAATTTATTCCATTTAGCTGTTCCACACTGTAAACGATTACACATAAAATAATTTTGGTACTTGGTGGTATATTATACTTATATAATATTGCTCATGGGACCAAATGTCTCTCGCAAACTGATTTCCTTTTTGCAGCACTTTCACGTTTATCAATAGGAAGTGCAGTAATTGTCTTCTAAACGTTGTTTGTGGCATATTCTTGATTACTTTTATGTTTATGTCATAAATCAAATTTTCATTTTGCAATCTACATCAATAAATATAAAGCCAATGACAACGAAGTCAGAATAGACTTTGAAACGTTTGGTATTCCTGCAATATACGTAGTTTTATTTCTATTGTGGTGTTATTCCCCAAAAAAACATAAAAGTAATGAAGTGCAGTACTTCTTTTAATTAACGGAGTCAATTTTAGAAATCCGAAATGTGATTAATAACAATTAATTTGTAAGAAAATCTTCTTTATTTTCTTGCATATGCCCATACCTACCTATTCTGAATACATAACAATAATCAGCCATCACAATTATATTCTAGTGACCTAGAAATGTCTTCTCCACAGAGAAAATATCCTGGTGAAATCGTTTCCTTCCATTGTTACTAAACTCACAGAGATTTCCCGGGGACTGGTTGAGTTGGTGGTACAGCATTAAATGCTTAATACTTTGAGAGAAGTCGTGGGCTATTTTGTTTCGCAACAAATTTATCATCACTGGGCCAAACACGTTCCGTGCCCTTTTTGTCATTTCTTTTTACTTATCTGGTGATATTAGGATCTTTTATTAGTTTTCTGATCTCAGGGCCATCAATAATTGCTGCATTTTCTTTTTAATATTCAATTTAAGCCATACGCCCTAAAAACATTTACATTTTTTTAAGATTTTTACATACTGTTTTATTAGGTAAAATTTAACAAGTAATATTAGTAATGCAATTAGGCCACCTAAAAGTGGAGCACTTACCACATTTAAGTTCCACAGAATCAAAGACTTCATACAGAAGCAGCATTTGTTAGTCCGATACTCAGCTTTCAATCTGCTAAATGTTATTTGTAGCATATTCTTGATTAATTTTATGTTTTAGGAAATAACACCCCACAATCGAAATAGTAAGCTGTATATTGAATGGTAAACCAAACGTTTCAAAGTTGATTCTGACTTCGTTGTCAATGGCTTTAAAATATGTATCGCTATGCTTGAGTGTGTTATATCCTAATATCCTGTCGCCTTGAATATTTAACGCTTGGGATTAAGCGAGATATATAGGATGTCATATGCTTAGTCAAATTTGGTAAGCAATGGGAAAATAGTGTCCTACCCAATACGGTACCATTTGTAATACATTATATAGCCTAGTATCTACCGCGTCGGAATAAATCAGTCTGACGTTTCAAATAAATTACACGAACATAACCGAACATAACCTCACATAACCGAGCTAGAATGAAACATTGTTTGTTAGAAGAGAAGTTTTTGCCTGAAAATCAAAATAATAACACAGAAAAATGGTTAGTCTGGGCAGTACAGAATACTTTAATGAAGTTTCAAAAGTAACTGAGAAGTAGATAAACAGAAAAAGTTATCTTATTTGCACAAATTGTTTTATGTCATACATATAATCCAGTAATGACAACATTAACAAGAAACTTGCACCCATGGGAAGAATTTTTTAAAATATAGTCAAATCAATACAGGAAAGAAAATCCAACAACAATACATATTTTACAATTTGTTGATACAACTTATATGGGATACATATAATTTCAGATGCATAATGGAAAACAACAACAAAATTATTTTATTCAACTACATATGAAAGATGTCAAGCATTTTTCAATGGTATCTTTCTAACTTAAGCGCAAAGAAATAAGTTTTACAAACTATACATAATATCAAAATTGAAATATAACGTTGAAGTTAGAAGAAAAAAAACAGCTTTCTTTATTAAGGAAAGAATAATGTCAAACGTGATAATGAAATGTGATAAACAGATTTCAAATATAAATAAAATACATAGCAAACTTGTCTATATCCTTACACGTTAGCATGAAGCTTAAGTTAAGATATTGATTTGGTATCTAATGTCGAATGGGATAGTGAAGCAAATTCGTTATTATAATTTCAAGTACAGTGTGGATCTGTGAAATGAGTCTTAAATAATATATATTCAATGATTGAATCGTTGATGACGACCTGATTCAAATCCACCCTACACTAAACAGTTCAGAAATTTTCTCATAAAAAATATTTTACACTACATGTGTTTCGCCATATTATGGCTTCGTCAGGTGAACAATGTATTTTAAACAACTACTGTTGTATGCTAAATTTATTCTATTTATAGTAATCTACAGAACCATTAAGGAGATTAAGGAGAGGGGAGGAATTTGTATCTAGTTGGTCATTTAACAACAGGCCTAAATATTTCAGGTTATTAATTTCTAAAGTTTCTAAATAATTCAATTTTAAACTCTTTTTTCTATATATAATTATATTATATTATAATAACGGGTACTCCCCAGAAACGATTGATTTAATTCTCGGCAACAAACAATTACAAAATGCATTAAATTTAGTCACAAAATAAAGTCGATGATCAATAAACACGATTTAAACGTTGCATTTAAAATTTCTAACAATTTAGGAAAGTTTATCTAAAATAATAAATAAAATACTGATAAAAATAGTAAATCATGGGTATATTAACTAAATTATGGTACATGTTCCAAAACCTACATCGGTCGCACAAAAATGTATCTCTGAGCTTAGAGTGAATTATGAAACAATTGATCAAAAATATAACCATGCCGTACATTTAGCTTCTGAAAATCATCAATTTAACGAAGATTTCTAAATTTTCTATACAGAAAACAAGAGTTTAAAAGTGAGTTATTTAGAAACTTTAGAAATTAATAACCTTAAATATTCAGGCCTTTTGTTAAATGAGCAACTAGATACATATTTCTCTCCTCTCCTTAATCTCTTTAATCGTTCTCCATGAGATTAATATAAAATAATAAATTTGGCGTACAACAGTAGTTGTTTAAAATACATTGTATACCTGACGAAGCCCTAATATGGCGAAACACATGTATTGTAAAACATATTATATGTGGAAATTTCTGAACTATTTAGTTTGTTCTTTAGAATATATATTTAGATTTCAATAATTACGTATTTGCCCTGTGAGTGCTGCCATAGTCAGTTGTAGTCATAATATTTTTAATATCCTTACATGTAGTTTAAAAATTAGCCAATGTTCAAATATACATTATGCATACATACAGTTAGTTTTTTAACTTTATAAAGTTTGATGTTGTTCATTATAATAATGAAGTGAACGAGTTTTCAAAGCCTAATATTTAAAATAAATATCTAAATGGTGAAGATTCCATTGAGCAAAGTGAAAACAATTATAGTGTTAAATACAACTTATTGTACAACCATTAATGAAAAACGAATTTAATTGAAATACTATTTTCGTACTTTTTTCGAGGAGTCATTCTTTTGTACGCAAGACAATATAAATCAGTTATGTCTAAGTAATTCTTGGTTATGAAACTTGGATAAAAAAGGCACAATTCTAAGATATAAATTAAAATATTTGACAATATGTATTATTATATTTTTTATATATATTATATTATGATATATAGAATATCCTCTCGAACACTTATTTATGTATTTGATAGATAACCGTAAATTTTGTCTTGCATCTCGGGTCTACAAATTTACTATCTTTGTGTTTACAAAATTTTCATTTCTGACAAGTCCGTTTCGAACCAGGAGTTCTCGTCAGCTGTCATACGTTGAATGATATAGTTCTAAATATGTGGATATATATCTGTATATAAATTTACTTATGTGTTTTTATATAAAACACTCGAACCATCTGTCAAGGGTATGGTATATGTTATAGCATAGTATGCCTTCATGTACTTAAATTACTCAATAGACGGTAGATGTCACCGACATTTATTAGGTTCAATACACTGACTGTTGTCTTACTAATGTGTATAACATCCAAGTATTTAACTTTAGAACTTGTTCAAGGAAGCGTATCTCACGAGAACTCCTGGTTCGAAACGGCTGTCATACATTGAATGATATAGTTCTAAATATGTAGATATATATCTGTATACAGATTTTATACTTTGACTAACTTCATTTTTTGTTAGTAATTGGAATTAAATCAGATTTTTAGAAAGCGTTTTTGTTAGGCTTAACCAGCATAGTAAGATATGATGACAATTGCTTGGATTTGAAGGGAAAGTATGCAGAAAAATGAGTGAGGTATTATCACACAAAATTACACATTTATATTTTTTAAGTCCGTGCATTTTTGAAGATTTATTTAATATTGTTTGCAAAATCTGAAAGTAATATATTAAATAACCTGTAAGGGCATTTCGAAAAGTAAAAGTAGAACACACTAGGGGCAGCACTCACTGCTTAACAGACCCAATAAATATTTGTGGATTGATGTAGTATGTTTGAATACATTGTGAATTTATAGATTTATTAAGATAATTAAAATAATAAAATCATAGAAATTAAATTATTGGTTAAGTAAGTTAGAAAGAGTTTTAAATAGTAACCTTTTCAGGAAAAATATGTGTATATAGCAAATTTGGTGAAATATGGAATTCAGGAAATCACGAGCGAGGCTCGGTCGTCCAAGTACTATCAGTTAATTACATAGGTTACTAAGAACTTGGCCGTTGTATATGTTTACTACTCTTTATATCGAAAATTTGTTCAGACCAGCTTGTAGATAAAATCATATTATTCAACTTTGAATTCAAACTATTTTACGTATGTTTCATTATTTAGAAATCAATTCAAAAATAAAAAGAAAATATTTTTTATTTTGAAATTTAGGGCCAATACCGACGAAAATATTTTCTAATATAAACTGTGTAGCTTTAAACCCCTACATTCACCATATATTCTCAGACAGCATTTATGAAGGTGGAACGTGTTCAAAACAGTACTAATATTGTGGCTGTTCATTTGGGTTTCGCTCCTCAGATTTTTCTTGCAACCTCCTGAGGAGATAAAGCCTAAACGAAGAGGCTAAATATTTAAATACCTCCTCAGCAATCTTTTCGAAATAATTGGACTAATATGCTTTGCGAATTATTAAGTTTCAAATGTTTTCATATGAACTTTTATTCACAAAAACAATTACGAACTCTAAAATCGTTTTTAAAATATATTATTTCATTGTAGTATATTAAATACGAATACGTCCTTCGTCCTGACAAAAAACCCGCACAGAAGCTGAGCTCGACATGAAATCATTTGAGAAAAGCGAATTGAAGTATTGAATGAGAACAGTTGCTTGAATTCGAACCCTGACCTGTAGGCAAACTACTTAGGATTTCAATAGTTGAAGGGTCCTTTGAATATCGTTAGATCCGATTTAAAAAGGAAACGTTTAAGAAAAGGCAGCTTTTTATGTAGAGTAATATTTTCGTTGGAATGCTGGCGGAATATAAAGGAAGTCGAGATCGCGCTGCGAAGCATTGGAAATGCGAAAATGTTAACATTCTGATTGGATGTTCTCGATGGCTGTTTCAAGGTAATTCCACTCCAAAGTGGAAACTTTCACTTCGTTATTTGAAACACAGTTGGGCGTTTTCGAATCATGTTTTCGGAATCGTTATGAACTCTTACACTGGCAAATAATTAGAATTCCTTGATGGAGATTACTTTTCTTGAGAAATTCTAAACCTTTCCTTGAAAAGCTCTGACTACAAGTAATGTACGGAGTAATTTTAAATATTCGGCTTCTATATCGAAGAAACGGATGAAATTTGAAATTTGGTTTTTACCTAGTACACTAATAAAAAAGATTTTTTTTAGTATGAAAATTCAACAGCAAACCGCTTACGCCACCACGTAATTAACAGTTTATAAGCCATAATTTACATAATTTTAACAGCAAACTTGTAGAAGTAAATAATTTGTGCATTATAAACTCCAAACAATTGGATTTTTTTTTCGTTTTTGGTTATATTGTGAAAAGCAATAACGCGTTCATACTGCCGTCAATGCAAAAGTTCTAGCGGATAAGAAAATCTTCAGAATTAGTATTTACATATTTTTCACAGCGAAAAGCGAAAAAACTGGATATGAGGTGGCTGTTTTTTTGAATTCATTACTTGTTAGTAATAAAATTCGAACCTTAGCCTTCCTTATTTAATATCATCCGACCCATGGAGAAAACTCACTACAAAAATGTATTAACGAATCACGGGACTGCCAGAAATGCGTGAATAATTAGAAGGAGAACAATGAATGAACTAAATGGTAGAGGTAGAATTAGTCATAAAGAAAATACGGAACTTCTAAAGAATGGAAACACTAAACTCTGCGAAAATCTGCATATGTTTTCAAATGATGTATTAGCGGAAAAGGGCCTACATAGTATTCATAAAGAAAGACAATAATCCCAACCCCTGAAGTTATAATTTCTCGTCCAGTTCTAACACCACGATTATTTCTTGTAGGGTTATTTGGAATCAAAGGTATATGTAATCAAACGCTGAAATTCGATGAGACTAATTTATCTAGAGAATATTCGCTTATTTCCAAGATGCTGATAGAGGACACTTCCAAGGTTAGCTTCACTTACATAAAATTGGTACTGTTCTTGTTAAATTTCCTTTGTTATTACTGTATTTTTGAAACAATGGTTTATTTAAACCTCTAAAAGTTCAATAACAAAATCTGATAATCTGAAGCTAGTAGACAATGGACCTCGGTTCTCGAAGTTTTCCTGGACTTCCATCGTCTTCAAATGATTGATCTCACAATGTTTCAATAGCTTTGGATCTGCTATCATCAACAGGTGAGTGATGGAATATTCAGATTATCGGACTCAACCGGTCATATATCGCTGGCCGTGCCTACACCAATACTAGACATTATCACTTCAGTAGAGTTAGCAATAAGCAGTAGAGACACCGCAACTAGAGGAATTTCTAATGAAAGTCAGGACCGCAATTGAGAAAACACAACACATTAAACAAAACATCATCAAATCCGAAAGAAGGATCTTAAAACAGTTAAGGACGACAAATCGATAATCATTCCACCAGCTGACAAAGGAAATGCCATCATCCTGATCGAGTGACCGTAAGAAAACAGGAAAATCGATGACGTACTCCCAAAGGGGAAATACAAGCCATTGCCAACTGATCTATTGTCAAAATACAACGGAAAAGTTACAACACTCTCATAGATCATAGTAAATACATTTCACCAGAGACAAGGCTGGAGTACCTCTCAGAAAGATTACAAGCTCACGTGACTCACCTGCAGGAGAAAGAGAGGGCAAAACATCATCGCACGTCAAGGATTCAAATCATTTTGTCCAAATCATCGAGGCCATGGAACTTAAACCAGAACATCGCTTAGCAAGATTCGTACTCTTCACAATGTACCATTAGACAAATATCTCGACATATTGAGAAAGAAACTTACTGAGGACGAAGCTCTGATGGAGAGTAAGCACCTGACAATAGATTAAATACAAAAATAAATTACCACAGTTTCATATTTTATTAAACAATCATATTCTAAGTATACCAAATTATTCTAATGGATTTCTCAGTACAGTTGTCTAAAAGATATGTCAGGGTCCGGACGTAAATTACAATGCACATATATAGTTTATCTCTTCAAGAAATGAAATTGAAAATCAAGGAAATTATTAGTCAACTTAAGAACTGAGCTGCAGTGTGACAGAATTCATGCAGGAATCTTATAATTGCTACTCCCTACATATTATTGGTTCTATCTTATATAATAAGTAATGGTATTTTTGAAAGAACTTGTCGTAGACAACTTAAGGCTACGGAAATTTTTCTAGTGTATAAAGATGATCCAGGAACTGATGGATATGATTAAAGACCCATATCCTAATTATCAAATCAAACAAAAGTATTTAAAAAAGTAATTTTTTTCATGACTGCACAACTCAGCAATGATACATAACGTCATTACTTTAAATTATTTCGGTTTCCTAAAGAAGAAAGGCACTTATCTATACTACAATAAAATTGTAAGCTTGTCTGGTTGTTTGTTTGTTAGGACATCACTAAGAACTACTGAACTGATTTTGCTGAATCTTTTTTTGTTGCAAAGCCTATAGTTTGACTTAAAATCGGGTAGATATTTTATCTCCCTAAATTGTCAGAAATTGGAGATATAGCGAAAAAACGTCTACCATTTTGGATAACACAATTACACTATTGGTTCCACCGCACTCACCAAATAATTGATACTTGAATAAGCTTAGCTTTTAATCAAAATTCCGAATATGCCAATGTAATATTTTTCGATTTAAAAAAATCAACAGATATATTAATCGTAATTTTACAGGGTGTACTATATATAGGACATTTAGTGCAGAGTAGGATGATATGGATTTAAAATATCTAAGAAAAAGTTATATTAGGTGTACCATAAGCTGCTGCATATATACACTGTGGTTGAAATAAAGGGGAGTGGAATTATATACGGGCTGGTTCAAGAAAGTTATATTGAGTGGGCCATAAAGAGTTGCATATCCCAGGTGGTTCATAAACGGTTGGAGTAGAATTATATTTATATAGGATGGTTAACAAATTGATATATAGTTTGGCTCATAATTAGTTGCATATACCATATTGTTGAAATAAGGGTAGAAAATTTATACAGGGTAGATAAATTTCCTTTAGAAAAAAATGTGTTATGCAAGCAGTTAGGATATTTGAATTATGTTCTTGATTTATTACTGTTATGACACTACACAAGTAGTTGCATATATAGGATGGTTGGATGTAGCGGAGTATAATTACAGCTATAAAGGTGGGTTTAAATAATTTTTTTTTTAATGTAGAATTTTAAAGATACTGGGTTGTACCAAAATGTTATATTGGGTGGCAAATATCTAGTTGCATATACAAGTTTGTTGAAATATAGGGTGGGGTAAAATTATAATTATACGGGGTGGGTAATAAATGATAGAAAAATTTTGTAATATAGCAGTTGCATATATGGAGTAGATACCTGAAACATGGGACACTGTGGTGTAATTCAAACAGGGTTAGAAAAAGTTGCAAATGAAGGGTGTTTTAAATGAAGTGTGGAGAAAATATGACGAAAAATTGTGAAATAGCGTGGCTCATAATCCGTTGCACATATAGGATAGTTAAAATATAGGGTGGAGAAGTGTTACAGTTAAGTAATTAAAAAATGTTATATTGATTGACGAATAATAATAATACGTACAAGGTGATTCAGAAAAATGTTGAACAAAATTGTTATATAGGGTGCTCCATGAGCAGTTGCAGTTGTGATGAAATATATTGGGCAATGATGGATTTATAGTTATACAGGGAGGTACAAAAAATGTTATACAGGGAACTACAAAAAATGTTATAACGGATGACCGATCGGTAGTTGCATATACAAGGTGGTTGAAATAGAGGGTGGAGTAGAATTATAGTTAAACAGGTTGGATAACAATTTTTTGTAGGATAGAACATAAGCCCTTGCATATATGCAATATCTGAAACGTGGATCGAAGTACAATTATAGTTATACAGTGTGATTAAAAGAACATTAGAAAAAGTGGCATATACGGGTGGTTGAAATATAATGGTGAGAAATTATACTTTCCAGAGTGGTTAAAAATGGTTATATACTAGCCCATAAGCTGTTGCGTAGATAAGATAGTGAGTGTAGTAGAGTTATAGTGTAAGTGTAAGTGTTTAAAAAATGTTATATTTGGTTGCCCCTAAACAGATGAACATACAGAGTTGTTGAAGTATTTTGTAGAGTAGACTTACGGTTATACAGTACGGTTCAAAAATAAGTTATAATGTTTGACGACTGGTTGGCAGCAATATATACAGGATGGTTTTAATGTAGACGGAAGTACAGTTCTAGTTATACAAGGCGGTTCAAAAAAATATTAAAATTGTTATGTAGTGTTGCCAAAAGCAGTTTCAGTAAGGATGAGTGTTTAAATAAAGGTTTGGTTTTATGGTTCGAAACTGTGTTTTTACATTTGTGACAAACCAAGGGTTCTACAGGCATTTCCATTAGGATGGATTGAAAAGTTAAAAAAAAGTATATAGAGTATGAACAGATGCATCCTACTATATGGAATACCTGAAACATAGGACGAAGCAAGATTATAGTTTTAGAGTGTGACTAACACAATTCGTAAGTAATTTCGAAAAGATTATTGAGGAGGACTTGTATTATTTTGTCTGTTCATTTCGGTTTTCTCTCCTCAAAATTTTTCCTGCAACAGATAAATATTTAAAATCGTATTTGGAGAACAAAGTGTTGTAAGGCAATTTCGTAATATTGCCCGGATTACTGGCTGTCTGTACAGAAATTCTTCTTCACAGTTATTCTGAGAGCAAAGAATTTAAGATGTCTTAAAATGATCAACCAGTATTCCTGTATATAAATAGTGTATGGTATGGTATAGTGTTATACTTATCTATTTGGAGACTTTCAACTCCGACTCTGGAGTCGTTGTCAATCGTTTGAGTCTTTCTTGGTATTTAAAAAAAATCGCTTTGATATGGATTATGTTGTATGTCAAAAAAATTTGACAGTGACAATATGTCATTTGCCGATCACTTGATACTAATGATACCATTGTTTTGCTCTTCTAGCACTAGATCTCTCCAGCTCAAATACAGCTAGCTTCTTTAAGTTTTCCCTTTTTTAAATTTTCCTCTTTATGAAAACTTAATAATAAGTACTTGGTGTTTGGGTGAAATATATTCGGGATTGGTGGATTTATAGTTATATAGGATAGGTAACCCATATGTGGCATAAGTTATTTCTTTTTGCAAAGACTTGTGCATTCTGTACGCGAGTGAACCGAGGGTAAGGCTAGTAACTTATAATGCAATTGCATTATTAAGTAGGTTTATTTATGACAGCCTCTGCTGCACCAATCAGGGGTTACTTAGTATAAAGTAAGTTTTCGTATATAAGTCCGGATTATATGAAGTATAGAATGACCGAAAGACACTTTAGCTATTAATCAGGGACGTTAAGTTTATTATTGTATTATATAAATATTTGTGAATGCTGTATCATTGTGTTAACTTCTAAGATACATTTAATAAATAACTAAAACTATCATGCTCTTCTTCAATATAGGATTTAATATTACTAATCTTAATGAATATTTAGTTCTTACTTTGTTTTATATATTTAAATGTTTTTTTTAATTTTAAATATGTAATATTATTCTTTGAGGTGTGTCCCTTATACTTCTTAGTTAGAATACAATTATTAAGCCTACCTAAGTACGGTATATGTCCTTATGCACTGTTGTGTATTATTGTACAATAGAGAATTAGTAATAAATTGAATTGAACTGAATATTTTCATGTTCAAAATATAAATAAAAATGCAAAACAATAAAAAACAATTAAATTATATGTTTTTCTAAATATTCCGCCAATTTTACAGAAAACCTGAGACTAATAAAGAAACAAATATTGGACGTTCATTATGAATACGTTAAGCTAGTATAAAAAAAGTAATGTCATGAACATCTAAAGCCTAAAAACGTCGAAACAGTGAACACTCACTCGCCTGGAAAATTCATAGATTAGTCAGTTCTGAGGCTGCAACATTGTGCTCCTTCGGTAGACTTTTCGACATAAGAAACGTGATTCGAGCTATACGGGTATGCTAATAAGACGCTTTCTATCAAAGAGGAGGAATAATTTGAAAATAAGATGTCTTCTCTAAAAGATATTGCGTGTCTTAGAATATTATACCTTTATGCCAGTCCTTGAACTCGACTATCAACCCTTGGAGGAGCTGATGTGAAGCATGACGATTTTCTGCCATCTGATTAAAAAAATATGCGGCTAAAGAGAAGCTGGATGTTTTATTTGAGGTACATGCCCTATTAATGATCCTTCATTTCGACTTCAAAGAAATATGAAAACCAGATGCGGTGATTATGGATTTTGGATAAAAGAAATATGGTAACGTGGTGTCATTGAATTGGTAATGAACAAATCAATGTGTCGGTTCGTTATATTGCTTCTCGAAATATAATATAAAATATGTAGTAGTAATTTAAATCAAAGTTGTAAATAATTAGATCAGCTGAAATTGCAGTAGTTTGCTTCTGTAATTTTATGCGTACGATATAAAACATTAAAAGTAAAAACTTTTTAAAGTCCAAACCGTTTATTCAGAAAATTGAAAATATATTTCGGCCTTCTAACATTTTCTTAAAAATACAAGGTTTGTTAAAGTTATCCGTACTACTGTAATCAATAACACATAGATGAGCATCAAAATTAGTAGTTTTCAATTATAAACGGATTTCCCTGCAAGGAAAGAGAAGAAAACACCAATACAGACAATGATCCACTGATGATTTTATAATAATTTTATTAAACCTCTTTACAGCATAAAAGTATTTGAACTTTATGCATGGCAGTTCTTAACATCAACATTAATTTACAAACAATTGCGATTAACGGTAAAATTACTACACCACAATAAAAATTAAACAATTTTCTATCAATACTCATCTTAAAAATTTGTCTGTTTCTGAGACCTATTTGAAACTCATTCTTCTTCTTAATGTTTACGTTCACCATAAGATCATGAAATGTTACTTGGCATAGATATAAAATAACGAGTAGCTCCAGTAATATCAAAAAGGTTTATTAAACTTTAGGTCACCAAATAGATCCAAGTCGAAATTAATACCAAAATTTGTTGCTAACTCCTTACTCTAAATATAATTTTGTAGTTCTTAAGATTCAGAGAAACACTGATGTTCGACTTCAATTTAAGCTACAGCGATCATAGCAGTAACTTTCTAATCAACACAGGTATCAATGTATGAAAATTGCAGATCTTGATACACTAAAGCGACATTTGTTTATATTTTTAAGTAATATTAATATGATAATTCTGTAAAATCGATAGACTTTTTTGGTAGTTATTACCTATACCAGGAAGAAATGGTCTGTGTAACATGTTTATCTTAATCATCTTATGGGCCATAGCTGTAATTTTGTTACCAAAATTCTGACAGCGGCCAATTTGTTGGTATATTACACAAATTACCAATTTCGAGAAACAATAACAATGTCCTCTCTCTGTAGTTTAATCAGAGGCTATATCTGTAATTTTAACCAACAGAGATTTCAACATTCTGTTGCGTTGAAAATAAATTTGAATTCCTTATCGCTGTAGGAAACAATGCCGCTGTAGATTATAAGTCGCGACAAGTACCTTATTAACCAATTCTGCCAGCGGTAGATTTTGTTGCTATTTTGCTTCTAATATGTTATTCTATGAACAGTTTCGATGCTTCGACCGATTCAGAGACAAAATGATCTGTATGAGCTACAAAGTACAGAGGCTATGACTGATCTTCTTAATCAGTACAGCTATCATCAGTTTAAAAAGTAGTTGCAATTTCATTGTTAGTTTGTTACGCTTAAAATGTTAACTTATGTTTATAGAGGCGAGATCTAATAATCGACATCTAAGATTTTATGTTGCTGGTGATTGTTTCTCATAATCGATATGAGCTAAAAAATTGCTTTTAGCATAACAATTTAGCTACAACATTTCCCACTTTCTGAATTTTGATAACTTTATTGGTTATAGCTATGACTTGTGTGGCTTAAATTTAAGCTGCAGAGGCCACTGTAATCAGCAATCGGTAAGAGCTACAAAACTATTTTTAATGTAACAAATTAACATCTAAATAGCAGCAAAGTATAATTTATGTCTCTTTTGGTTAAATAGTTAAAGTTATGGCATCTGTAGTTTAAACATGTTACAGAAGCCATTTTAACAACTACAAACTTGATTTTATACTAGCAAAATGGCACCAAATTGCTACAGAATCTTTTGCTTTTAGTATTAAATATGCAATTTAATAAAGAACTTATAGCTATGACCTCTGCATCTTAAACATTTTAAAGAAGCCTTAATTTTTCGGAATCCGAAGGGCTACAAAACTACTTTCAGCTAAATGAGTTATCTACATCATTCGACTCCTTTAGACATTTGATATCTCTTTTGGTTAATACGTCTGTAGTTTGAATTTGTGTTAATTATTTGCAGCCTATTAAATTAGCAACATAACAGGAACAAATTATGCTATCTTAGAAGCTTCTCTTGTTCTTTTTCCTTCATCCGGAATTGCAAGTAAGTTCTATTGTTGTCTTGTCATTGAACTTTTTTTCTCACCACTTCATTTCTCTAAAAAGTTACATTCAAATGCCTCAAGTCAAAATCAAATTACAAACAAATTACTCCTATAAACAAAACATGAAAGAAAATTTACTGCAACAGAAACTTATGCAGTTCATATTCACTCAACGGCAATACATTCAAAACTGCTAATGAGGTAAAGCTTTAGTTATACTTGTCAAATTGTTGAAGAATCTTATTAAGACAGGAATATACTCTAAGCTGAAGCAAGGCCTATCACTAAAAATAGAAACCACAATTTCCATTCGACGTTCCAAAAGTACGCAATGACACAATTATTAAGAATTTAATATAATATAACCATATGAACACAATCGAAACTCTATGAATAATTTTTGGAAAAAAATTTATAAAATATAAGTATTACCAGCAGTTATATTCTAGACTAGATTATTTCAACTCAGTTAGTCTTTATACAAATGTTCCCTTAGCAAAACAATAACCCATAATAAAAAACAAACTAGAACATCACACAAGAAAAAAACAAAAATAACTCGCACAATTTTGGAGCTCTAAGAACCGTTTAAGAACAACAAATTTTTCATTTGAATGAGATTTTTATATAATTGATGTTTGGTATGACCATAGTTTCTTCATTGACGTCTTTATTTATGACATCTTAAAGAAGTTTGTTGAGGAGATTAGGGTGTTTTGGGAATAGTGTTGATTATTTAAACTCATTTTTATATTACAATAATTGTTCCCAGTTACTAATAACATTCATAATAAGAAAAAAATATATGTTTCTCTTGATATACTTATAAATAACCTGATATTTCGTAACACCGACGAACACTAACACATATTTAAATTTCAATTTCAACTAATCGCAAGGACGTAAGGAAAGATGCCGTAAACATGTGATCATCTAGTGAAACATTTATAACAACGAAAACATCAGTAAAGCGTATTTAACAAATATTATCAAAAATGATTATTGAAAACTATAACCAAAACAGAGCTACGATTAATGCGACTAAACAATAAAATATTTTTAAAAAAAATATAACTGACTTCCACCTATAACTAAAAAGCTGAAAATAATTATAACAAAATACAACTCTAGCAAATAAATAACACATTCAATATTGTTAGGTACCTACCCAGGAAGTAAAAAAAGTAAACACTAAAAGGTGTCATTTTGTACAAATTAATTACCTACCAATCTAGTATATTTTTGAAGTCGGTGCCAAGCAAAATCCTTCATTGCGTACTTATCTACTACTTCTTCAAACTTGATTGTTGCTTCGCACCGACTTCAAAAATATACTAGATTGGTAAGTAATTAATTTGTACAGAATGAGCACCTTTTAATGTTTACATTTTTTACTTCCTGGGTAGGTGTTGTTAGGTACATTGAATGTGTTATTTATTTGCTAGAGTTGTATTTTGTAATATTTATTTTTAGCTTTTTAGTTATAGGTGGAAGTCGGTTATATGTTTTATTTTCAACTTTTTAGTTTTTTTGAACTCAGGTAGTTTTCATTCTTTATTTTTTATTTTGTATGTATAACCTTAATAGAAAGTACCAGGTAACATCGAAAGCCTCAACATTAAACAATGACTCATTTTCATTTAAAGTGACAGGTAAATGTTTACGAATAAAATGTACTAGTACGCGTTGACTTAATAAGCCCAAAATATATTTATGCCTTATGGACCACGCCATGTAACCTTTTTTCAACTCTGTACAACTATATATAATTCCACTCCACCCTATGTACCAACCATCCTGTACATACGACTGCCCATGGACAAGCATAAATTTGTTAGATGCCTTCTGTAAACTATAGAACGCAGTAGAATCCATCCCATATTTACGGAGTCAAATCCGTCCTATATTTCAACCATAGTATATAACTTGTGGCCTACCCCATAAATTATTTCATTTTTCACATTTTATATTATCGGCCTGTGTAACACTAATTCCTCTCCACACTTTATGCAACTTCTTATGTGCTATAAAATAAATAATTTTTTAATTACACTGTATAAATATAATTTAACTTCAGCATATATTTCAACCATCCTACATATGATTTGTTTACGTCCATATCATATAACAGTTTTTTAAACACCCTATATAACTTTAATTTCACATTTTTTCCAACATTTTTATACCACCAATCGTCCATTCCACCCTATATGCCATACATCCTGTATATACAGCTAAACGGCCTAACTTATATTTCAATCATCATATAAATGCAACTCCTTCTATCACTTTACTTTGTGATTTTGTTTGCTATAACTAAACATCCTGAGTATAAACCCGCCAAATAGCAGTTTAGATTGACATGTGTTGTCACTGAATTGTCTATTAGGCCGGGAGAATGTGACAACCCAAAGCACCGCTTCGCAAAATGGAAAAGTTTTCATTTAAATAGGTATTTGCCGGGTATACAAATAAATAGAGCTTGGTACTCATTGATTTAAGGAGTCGAAAATACTAAGTTTTACTACGTATATGCTTGAGATGTACATAGAAAATTTTCAAATTCGCAGTGCCTAAAATTCCCGCACTATTTCGTTGGAATTAAAATATTTATGAGGAAATGTCCGTTATGTCATTTCGATAAAAATTTTGATAACAATTTTGGAATTTTCGGAGATTTTCTGCAAAACTGCAAGTTGAACGTCTCAGAAAAGTATATGAGATCACCTCCTTAATAGATTAATCGTTAAAAACTTTACACATCCATAAGGAGTTTTCTAAAATCGACAAATATGTTAGGGATATTGGTCGATTTCCATGCATGCATGTGTTCATTCACAAATTTCTTCACTTTACCAATAGAATTCTTTTCCCAAATTTGAAGTTTCACCAATCCGGATATATACTTTATAAAACAAGACCATATTCATACAAAACGGTTCACTACAGGAGACGAATTCAGGTAACATACATACAAAAAAAAATAGCCGACGAATTGATAACCTCGTCCTTTTTGGAAGTCGGTTAAAAATAACTAATTCATCTATAATACCAACCAAGCACAAACACCAAAGCACATTATGAGCATAATTGTATATATTCTCGAGTTTGTCAGAAAACATTAAACGCTTAGTATATAAATACGAAGTTAATAAGGCTTGTAAAACATATAAAACTTTTCAGTACAAATTTTTAAGAATTGCATGCACAGTGTCTGTTGGGTTTGTGGGCATACATACACAAGTCGAGACTTATCGAAGTTAGCAAAAAAAAACACGCATGCACTATTTTCAAATTTAGTCAACCATATTTTAATCAGCCCTGCAGCCGTCTCTAGTGCCCCATCCTACATGTAAATAAATATTAATCGATGATTATAACAGCGGAACTGTCATTTTCAAGTGACCAAAAAGTAATAAATGTCAGATATATCAAAATAAACACAGAAAAGTGTATCTCACGAATGTTGATAAAATGACGCATTAGTAATGCACTACTCTTCCAGATTTAAACTTTTAGTAACGGAAAACTAGTAATGCACTTTGTTTGCTTTACAATTTTCAAAGACTTTCTTATCGAAAACAACGAACAGGCAGAATAAATAAGGACCTTCTCAACAATCTTTATGAAATAAAACATTAAGGTAAAGATATAAATTACGGTCTTCTGAACGATCATCACCTGATGACGGTAGCAAGTTTAAATGTTTCGAAACGTTATGAAATCAGTTAAATTAAAGAGAACGGAAGTCCAAGAGAACTACAAGAAAAATCAGTTGTGTTCGTTATGATTAGTAGTAAAATAATTTTAATTATTTCCTACATAACACAATATTTTATTATGGCCGTAAATCTTTGTTATTCAACACCTATTAGCTGATCACGGTTGTCAGATCCATCTGTTTCAATTTTTGAGATAATAAAAATGTAAATTATTTTAGGTACCTTAAATAAACCCCTGTTTGTCTGTCGAAAGCTATATACATCATTTTATTTCGCATCCCCGTCAATGGAAAAAAGCTGCAGATAGATAAACATCCATAAATATTACAATGTCAGTGAATAATAACAAATGGCTCATATAAATTATTCAAATGGATATGAAAAGGTCTGTTTTCAAATTTATCTCAATTTTCACGCTAGATATGAAACTACTGTCAACAGGAAGAAGTTGTAAAATGTTTGAAACCACTAATGATTTATAGCTGAAGTGTATACGTATTGGAGTTGTTTTAAAATTATTTTTGACTTGTCCTGGGGAACTATCTTATAACAAGTTATATATTTTGTCGATAGTTCAGTTCTATAGCTTTGTTAAACAGACTTCTAAATATAGGATGCATTTATCGTCCACAGTAAATACGCATGTATTTTATTTGTTGATGTCCTATGTTGCGTATACGCATAGGTACTGTCTTATTTGTACCAACCGTCCTGAAGATTTTTTTTTCTAAAGATTAAAAACTTTCTTTAACGGATTTCAAAAAGGAGGATAGGAGGTTCTCAATGCGCCGGTATATATGTTTTTTTTTATTTTTTTTTGTTTTCTTTTTGTGTATACCAACCACCTTTAAGATGGAAGTTGTCAATTTGTACCTCTATATATGGTATGTCTTCACTAGTTTGAATCAAATAGAAAATATTCTTATAAATAATATTTAGAAAAAAATTATCTTTAAAAAAATGGCATAGTCTGGAACCTATGCGGAATAATTAAATGCCAGTTTTTCAACTGTATACGAGTTTTGTCAAATAATATGAATTTTGCTTAAAAGAGAAAAATTATGCTACATCACTCTGTTAAGTATTCCGAATTGGTCCAATATTGTTTTATTGTGATGGATAATACCGATTTTTAGAAAATCGGCAAAAGAAAACAATTATCGCTGTTGGAAATCTAAAGTGTAATAAATTGCAAACAGAATTGAATTAAACCAACAAAAGTCTGTCGACCAACTTCAAGCTGGAGGTTCTTATTTCATGTTATATACAGTGAGTCTTCATAAGTCGGAATTAGATGCAACATTTTCTTATGAATAATATACAATAAAAATGTTGTTCATCATAAAAAGATTTGCATGGGCTGAAACCTATACTGATATCATCACATTTCGCTTCTTCAACAGTATACGAGATTTTTCAGCAAATATGATTTTTTTTCAGTTAGTTTTATATCTGCTAGTTTTGAAGTAGTTTTTTGTTTTTTTTTTGATATTTATCAGTAAACATAAAACAGTTTTCACAAAATAAATATTGCATAGCTGACATCTGTCATTTTTCGTCAGTTTTCAATCTTGTTGGTCGGATATCCAACCTCTAGTACTTCCTTCAGCTGGTAAATTAAATTTTGTAAAGTAATCATGAAGATCAACAATAGGTCTACTCGATATACACCTCACCTAAGTGGTCCGTTGAAAGCACCTAATTCAACTTTTTTTTTATTTTGACAGTTACTCAACGCAAAAATCTCTTTTCTACCGAGCGAGTTTACACAGAAGAAGCCACCATAAGAAAGTAAAAACTCAGATTCTCCCTGCGTCAACTTTACATATATACCAGGAGTTTTTCTTAAATTAGTAGAATTGTAAAAATTTTACGCAGGAGTAACCGTAATTCTACCAAGTGGTACAACCTAGGCTATGGGTTTGCTTTGACTAGTGCTGTATTAAAGTCATACGAATAGATTTAGTTGAAACACGATAATCTTAGTATGACAGTTTGATTGTTTTGACAAAACTATCAAACTTTCAGTTACAAATTTATATTTTACCATTTTCTATTCTTTTGTAATATACAAACGTTATATTTAAACTATTGAAATATATTCCGTGGGTTCAAAAATGTACAAACATTCACTTTCACTTTCAACGTCTTTAAACAACTGTTCACTTCTTACGGTCGATTCAGTCACAAGCCGCGATATAAGCACTCAACTTGTACAACCGTCGTCTTTAAATAGTCAGTGGAGAAAATACTCGAATGCCATAGTTCCTTCTCCTTTACCAAAGGGTCTTTCAGGAACCTTATCGAGATTTCGGGGCGACTTTTGCTGATACTTTTTATACACATACATTTTCTGGATAGCCGCTGTGTTGTTCTCCTTTTTTATTATTACAGCTGTTATGTTTACCTGTTGCTTTTCTTGGAACCATTAATTTAGAGGGTTTCGCAATTTTTTTTGTGGCATTAAATGAATTTTATAACAGTATTTAACCATACACCATAAAAAGAAGATAATTAAATTTAAAAAAATGTATATCAGTTTAACTACTTAGTTCCCAAATTTGTTTTATTTGTTGATTTTTTCACGTATACCGTTTTGTTCAAATCAAGCAACTGGTAATAGATAATCCTTTCCCAGTCTCACCGTATGCAAATTCTGGTGTCGCTTCTTTACAGAAGCCAAACTAGTTTTGCCAATTCTTCAGATATATCTACAGGGGAAATTTGCCAATGAGTAAAGATGCATATTCATAGCAGTTTGAGAGCATTGTAGTTTCCTTGCGAGTTCCTTTGTTACGCGAATTTTCATTACTATAATTGCTATTCATCGAACTCAATGGAATTGCCAGAATGAGGTGCGACTTTGAAGTCAAAACTTACCTTTTTGATATTGGCATACCAACTACAATCACTTTTTTCAGCACCCTCTCCGTACACATCACAAATGTCCTGAGCAGCTTTTGCGATTTTAGACCCTTGCTTAAAAGCAAAGAGAGCGAGATTTCGAGTATCCACAATTTTCTAAACGTTGAAAACGCATCAAATATCAACATCTAAGAGCTTCAGAAGTCGTGCTGTTAAAGGTCATTTCTGTGAAATTCCTAAGGTATAAATGATACGAAAGGCTTCGTAGGTTAACTGAAATCTATCTAAGCAAATTATACACAGTTATGCTTGTGTGAAAAATTATTTATATACTTAGTACGTACAACTGTTTTTTTATTTATTTAATCGTCAACTGAATATAGGCATATAGAAGTTCCGGAGAAAATTAGCCCATAGAGACACTAAGGCTCAGGCCATACGGTCAACACTTTTCAATGTTACTTCACGACACTCCACACCTGGGGAGGTACAACCTAAGAAAAACAAATCTATCAACAGAAGAGGACGCCACAAGCCACTCTCGGCAACTCCTATCAACGCTTTGTCAACAGTAGGGGAGGCAACTGTTGTTACGCCACTGTTGGTAATGGTCGAAATAGGGAAACTAGTGCTTTCTGCTACATTACCCGCAACCGCCAACTGAGACACAGTTTGTCAATAAAGATTGCAAGGGATCTGACGGTTCAAAACAAGAAGTTTAACTGTAAAACACATTAATAATTTTTTTCTAATTGCTCATTTGTATCCATTATGTCTAAAAGATATTATAAAATCGGTATTTGCCTACCGTTTTATGAATATTGCACAAGTGAGAAATACGTTTCTGTATATAAATTTTTTACCAAAGTAAATTGGAATTTCACATGGGGTCCCGTGGTCATATCTGAATTTTCCACAATATTACTTATCTGTAGTTTATGTTTTAGTACTTTCAGCGGCATAAGTGATCAAAGATGTGGTTCAAATTCTGGGGGCAAATTTGACAATTGAATGGAAAATAATAAATTATTTTTTTATAGCTTCATGTAAGACATCTAATGAAAGGGCTCATTATGAGGAATACAATTTTTTTTCATATTTTTTGAACTATATATTTAAAAGATATAATAAAAATATGCAGAATTTTAAACATCCCCTAAACTTGTAAGACTTAAAATTTTGAAAAAATAGGCTTGAACTTAATAAAAAAAATTAGGAGAAACCCCTAATACTACTGCTGGCGGGCACATTATAGAATTAAAAGGAAAATAAAACATCAAACTTTATGAAACGCATAATGCAGTCTATTAAATGAAAGTTCTCATTATGAGGAACACCAACATATTTTTTTCATATTCTTAAAATCATTTGTTTTAGAAAATGGAATATAAGGTTTCGCTTGAACTTTACAAGAAAATAACTGGGGAGGCCAAATTTCAAAATTAAGTGTTTTTTTTAAAACGCATCACTTAATATATCAAGTGGAAGAATGAGGTATGAAAGTATATTTATTTACATTTTTGGAATATTTTCTGAGGTCGACCCATTAAGAAAAGTAAAACATAAATGCTGACAGTAATTTATAAAGCTAAGTGAAAATTTTTTTTTGCTAAAGTGCATCTGTAATGTAATGTATCAAATGAAAGAGATTATCAGAAAAATACAAATATATTTTATTTGTATTTTTAAAATAATTGTTTAAAAGATGTAATAGTTTATTACTTACATTTTGACATATTCTTACCTTTATCTTCCAAACTACTGAGCCTAAAATTCAGATAAAAGATTATATATGGTATTACTGAAACTTTATTAGTAAAATAAAACGAAAATCCTAATCTTAATTTTGGGGCAAAATTAAATAAATGTTTTTATTAAAATCAAGCGAATAATGCAGCAAACAAAGTAAAAATGCTGTGTGTGAGGAATACAAATTTAAAATGCTTAGTTTAAAATTTATGTATATAAGAAAATGCACTAATTCCCTGCTTGTCTAAAACTGTGATATTAGAAAAATATGTACTTTGATTCATTTATATTGTCTCAAATTTCAAATTTCAAAGGTAGTACGGAATCTTTAGTGTGTGAGTCCAACTCTCACTTGACCAAATTATATAATGTTACAATTAGCTGAGGATTGTTTCAGTCTTTACTTGATGACAATTCATTTTTAAAATTAAAAACAACAAACACTTAAAATATCACTTTTTTATGTCTAAAATAATTAAAAGGTCTTAATTCTGGAGACTTTCCGAGGAAGTGGGCAAGGGTAGTTCAGCTAATTATACATTTATGAACCATTATTGATTACACTCTTTGAGGAATGACACCTCAAAGAGAGTATTCAATATCTCTGACAGGTGAAGTAACCTGAAAATTTTATCGTGACATTCTGTCCTAGGAGTTAAGGGAGAACAGCAATTACACGGAACGGCTCCAGATTCGGAACCTCTGTGTACTGATTCTCTTGAAAATCCTAGATGTCGGTCTTACATCTCGCGTCTTCAAACCATTATTGATAATAGATGTTAATAATATAATATAAATTATAAATAGATGCTGAGATTAACTAATGGCGATGAATTGGTATCGGTTTAGACTTTTAATAGATTCGGAGAATTTTTGTTTTTGTTGATTTCAATGGATTGAAGAAGATATAGTTTTTTACTTTTGTAAAATTTGGATTGTATTTTGAGGTAAATGGTTTTCTTTTAATAAGTGGGCTGCAAATGTAGATTTATTTTGTTGTTGATTTTCAAAAGCTTTAGTGTGTTTACGCCATCTTGAATTGAAAAATCTTCCAGTGTGACTAATATAGAAATTGGGGCAACTCTTTCAGACATCCGAGTTATAATTTTTGTCAGTCTTGTCCTTGTAATTTTTTATATGTCTAGATAAATTGTTATTTGTTGTGAAGGCTGTATATATGTTCCTGTTTTGTAAAAACTTTGAGATTTTTTATGAGGACCACTTATTTAAAGAAAACCAAGTCCCTCAAAATACAATCCAAATTTGACATTTACAAAAGTAAAAAATTATATCTTCTTGAATCCATCGGAATCAACCAAAACAAAAATTCTCCGAATCTATTAAACGACCTAATCGATCTTCTTTACCTAATCGCAACATCCATTTCTAATTAATATTATATTATTTTATTAACATCTATTGTCAATAATGTTTCATAAATTTATAATTTAGCTGACCTACACCCTGCCCACTTTCTCTGAAATTCCCCAGAATTAAGACCTTAATTATTTTATTACCTTACCTGTAGTTTCTTTGTAAGACACAAATTTAGCGTTCATTGTATTTCCAATTTCTGATGAAGTCAGACTTGGCCAAACATATCAAATTTAAAGAAATAAAAAAGTGATATTTTAACTGTTTAATATTCATGTTATCTTAAATAGAATTGTAGGACTAACCGATTTAACGATCGACATATTGTATGTAGATATATTTAAAAAATGTTTTTACTATGTACAGGGAGTCCCAAATATAAGAATTTATAATTAATTTTATTAATTTAGAGAATCGTTTAAAACATATGTATTACGAAAGTTAATAATAAATATAATTTCCATATTCGGTACTTATTTTACTGCATATTGCAGATTTCCATTAAAAAATATGATTCGTTAGCTTTCGGTCTACCTTGTTGCAATCATCGGACGCCACTATTGTCCACTTAAAATCAATAGATATTTCCAATCATTTGCCATTGTTCTGTTTTTATATCAATATTTGATTTGTTGTTTGATTGTTCCGCTTTCTATGCGTCACTCAAATGTATGAATGTTGCATTTTTTGAAACGTTAGTAAAGATGAATGAATGCATTCAGTGAAAACCTATTTCAAATTTTAAATGTATTTACTCGTAACTCAAACACCAACTATACAATTACATTAGTTTATTTTACAATCTATGAGCTTCAAATTATTACCAGGAGATTGGTTTATATTTATAGATTTTCAAAATGTATTTGAAGACCGGCATCTAGGATTTTCGAGAGAATTAGAAAACAGAGGTTCTGAATCTGAAGCCGTTCCATGTAATTGCTGTTCTCCCTTAACTCCTAGGACAGAATGTCACGATAAAATTTTCAGGTTACTTCACCTGTCAGAGATATTGAATACTCTCTTCGAGGTGTCATTCTTTTGTACGCAAGGCAATATATATTATATATTATATAAAACAGATATTGTTTCTGGTCGGGAAACCTTCATCAGTCGCGCTTCCTACAATTGAATGTCTTCTCGAACATTTCTTTATGTATTTGATACATTTCATTAAATTTGAAGAGGCGAGATGAAAGACCCGCATCTAGGATTTTCGAGAGAATTAAAAAACAGAGGTTCCGAATCTGGAGCCGCTCCGTGTAAATGCTGTTCTCCCTTAACTCCTAGGACAGATCAGTCATTTCTTTGTTCGCGTACAAAGGAATGACACCTCGAAGAGAGTATTCAGTATCTCTGACAGGTGAAGTAACCTGAAAATTTTATCGTTACATTCTGTCCTAGGAGTTAAGGGAGAACAGCAATTACACCGAACGACTCCAGATTCGGAACCTCTGTTGTCTCATTCTCTCGAAAATCCTAGATGCCGGTGTTACATCTCGCGCCTTCAAATTTAACGAAATGTATTAAATACATAAAGAAGTGTTCGAGAGGACATTCAATTGTGGGCAGCGCAACTGATGAAGGTTCCCTGACCAGAAACAATATATGTTATATATATTATATATTAGTAGTTAAACAAAGCGGTTTCTGGAGCGGAAGTGGGCATAAAGGTAACCAGTCATCGAGTTCTCGCCGGGAGCTGCTGCCGAGCTGTTGGTAGTTGTTGTTTGGGTAAGAAGAAGACATTGGGAAGAAGAAGAAGACATTGGGGGTGGTCGTAGGGGTGTGCGAAAGACATTTGGGTGTGTCGCAGAGGTGCGTGCCATCTGTTGTTAATAAATGAAAGCAATTGTATTGTGGGTTGCGTGGGTTGCAGAGTGCACGCCATCTGTTGATGGTTGTGGTGGTTACAAAGAAAAAAAGCTAAATACTTGGCCGGGTATCGAACGCGGCTTGCCTGATTACAAAGTCAGGTGTCCACCGAGCTGCGCTAATGCGGTTAATCGAGAAATGTTTATTTGAAAAGGTATAGTACATGCCCGTTGGGTGGGCGCGGGTTTTTGGGCGTTGTTCGGTTAGATATTTGGGGGCTGGATGGGGGGATATGATATTTTGTTGTCTGTAAAAAAATTTAAAATCTTGGTATTTTGTTGTCTGTAAAAAAATTTAAAATCTTTTGCTTAAGCCTGCATGCGCGAGAACGTCCACTCCTTCGAGTCTATAGTTATCGTAAGCGACCGCCTACCTGCGCAAGAACGGCAACTCCTTCGAGACTCTGATTTTGTCGGATGATTCAAGGCATTGAACGCCTGCAGGCGCAAGAACGTCCACTCCTTCGAGTCTATAGTTTTCCTAAGCGAGCGCCTACCTGCGCAAGAACGGCAACTCCTTCGAGTCTCTGATTTTGTCGGATGATTCAAGGCCGAGCGTAATAATTTTGAGACTTGGAAAAATTTGTTTCAAGCGTCTGAAATTTAATTAAGGTGAAAATAATGGATATATTAAAACTAGACAACTGTTTAAATATCTTTATTAGCATATAGTATATTATGAATTTTCAGAGCATCCTTAATAATTAAAGCTATATTTTGTTTTGTTTTTGTACAATATATAGTAAGGCCGCCATCATCCAACCACATAGTCAAATCCAAAGAAATACCATCAGAACAAAGCTGGCAATCATCCCATACAGTGTCAGGTTCATCCTTTCCATGTGAAGGATCGTTATGGAAACCATATGCAAATTCCAAGTATTTTTTAAGCACCGTGTAACTCTCCACCGTTAAATGTATAATTGTTTCACCAATTTTGAGAGTGGTCTCGGTATCGGTAATATTAATTGTTAAAATTTCTGGTACTGCCGCATATATGCAAGTGCGTCCGTTGTAGGTAATCACAGTTGTTAAAACGTCTCGTACCACGTAACATCCATTTTTGGGATTTAGCTTTCCAGTTAAATCTTTCGGTTGTATAGTTCTCGTTGACACTGCACTCATATTAAATCTTACTTGGTCATCAAGTAAACTTTCCAAATTCATGACTGGATTGTTACAGCTTCAACTCAAGACTGAATAAAAGAAATAAATTCTTTTAACTTATTGTCGTGAGTGTGTGACGACAGCAAACACTACAAATATTAGATTTTTGTGGCTATAGGTGCAATCTTATTCAATTCACTATGAATAAAAGGTGTGGAATATGTTTGGAAGAGATAACTAATAATTTTGGGCTATTGCCAAATTGTAACCATTGTTTCTGCTTCCCATGCGTAAAAAGATGGCATCAAAATAAAGACTTTGAATTGAATATTCGCAGAGGCTGTCCAGAATGCCGTATTGTGTCTCCTTATGTCTATCAATCTGAGGTTTATTACCAGAAAGCGGAAAAAGATCGTTATATAGCTGAGAAAAACGAAAAAATGAAGAAAATGCGATGTAGGTATTTCCGAAAAAGCAAACCCAAATGTCCGTTTGGAAACACTTGCTTGTTTAGCCATCGATTACCAAATGGGGTAGAAATAGATATAGGGCCACCTCAAATGAAACGTGCAGGTATGGGCGGTCGTACTGATTTCATAGAGGCTCAGTTCACACGTGGAGGAGGTAGAACTTAGCGCCCAACAATAGGAGGACTCCCAGATACTTTTAGTTTACTCCTGGTGGAACCAGGAATTTTTTACGTCTTGAGAGATGATTAAAAACCTGTATTTATTTAAAAATTCATGCCAATAAAATCATAAATGTATTTAAAAATTCCTGATAATAAATTCTCAAATCATAAATCTGTATTTATTTAAATGTAATGTTAATAAAATCGAAAAATAATATAAATCATGAATCCGTGATTATTTAAAAATTCCTGATAATAAATTCACATTATATCGGGTATTTTAGATATCAAAACCACAAACCGGAAATTTCCTGATAATAAATTCACATTATATCTGGTATTTTAGATATCAAAACCACAAACCGGAAATGATGACCGCAGTGAAAGGAAACTGTCATATCTTGTTTACGCTAATTGAAACCGAGCTAAATAAATTTACAGGAAGCTGTGGTTTGATTAGGTTATCATGTTGTTTGCAGCAACAAACTTTTGCAGGAAGTTCCCATATGATAAGCATTAATTAGTTGTTTTTCTAGAACTAACGGAAATTTCGTTATACGCAAATGACGTAGTTCGATGCTGATAAATAAAATAATTGCGAATTTTTATTTCATTGTTAATTCAACTATCAAAGAGATCACATATCAACTACAGTGATTGTGTTTGTGCTTTGTGAAATTAACTGTTAATTCAACTTGCAAAGTGTATCTAGTGATAGTGTGTGTTGTTCAAAAAAACATTATGTGAGTATTTACTTAATTTCATTTATGTTAATTTGCTTTTAGTATTTTGTGACTGCCCTTCAAAATATTTGAAATTAATAGAGTATGTTTTTCGAATTGAATATTTTCTGCCCGCTTTTCAATTCAATGGTCTAGTTCCAACTTTTGTTAATTTGCATCTAATATTTTGTGTGTGTCTTTCAAAAATTATTAGGAGTGTTTGGATTCATTATAAATTTGTAGTTTTGTTATTCGAATCAGGTAGTTTCTGTCTGCTTTTCTTAAAAATTTCAATGTTCTATTCCTAAATTTTTGGTAATTTGCTTCCAATATGTTGCGCCTGTCTTTCAAAAATTATTAGAGTTTAGACGCAACCAAGTTCATAGTATTTAATTTTTGTTATAGAAAATGGATTTTTTGAAAGAACTTAATGCAGTTTCCTCCGCAGAGATTGACAACAAGCCGGCAATAAAAATTCAAGACTTGCAGCTTAACCAGAAGTATCGAATTCTGGCAGCCAAACTGGTCAACCCAAGATACGGTGAAACCATCTTACTTGAATTAGAGGACCACGTAACCTTCCTGCCGAAACGGGTCACTCAGGTATATAAACCACACCTAGACAAATTTGGCGGTGGAAAGTTCCACATCGAATTCATCGGGCTGCAGCAACTTGGAGGCAAACTACAACCCCGAGTGCTTTTTCAAATTTCTGCGGAGTGAATATAAAAGAATTTAGTTGTAAGTTTTTATTTTAAATTTTGCATGCTTCAGTTATACTTTTACTGTTAATATTCCATTGATATTTCTCAAGTTTGTAATAGTTTATTATATTGTTATACGAGTAAAAATGAATTCAGAGGCTATAGCGAATATTAGTATCGATATTATTAACAAGTTTAGATTAGCATCAAATATAATTTTCTCAAAGAAACGTTGCTCTCCAGAGCAAATATCTAGCTGGCTGAAAATAAGTAAAAAACAATTAATTTTATGTAACAGAGCTATTCGTGAATCAGATTTACATATAGGAACTTTGAATAAGCTTCAGTCTGAAATTAGTCATATAAAAAGATTTAGAAATGATTTGAAAAATTATGCTAACATCAAAAGGGGTGGGGGAATTGGTGAGAAGTCAAAAAGAAGTGATCGCGTTAAATGGTATGATGTAGAGTCAGCGTTTCGCTCACGTGTTCGAACAGGAGTAATCATTAATCTCATTCATATCAATATTTTTAAATTTTTAGATGATGCATTTTTCCTTTTTAAGGCGCGCATAAATAATACTTTGAAAACAATGCCTACTCTTAAAGTAAATACAACCTTTTGTGGTGAATTCATAAAGAAATCTGGAATGGAGGAAATTATGGAATATAAATATTTTAATACGAAAAACGCGATAATAGATAGGGGTACAGATTTGAATGGGTGGTTCTATGAACACATTCGGAATGAAATTTTACGTAAATTAGAGGAATTTCAGGAAAAGGCATCAGGATGGAGTTTGTATAAAGTTCTAAACTTAGAAATAAACATAAATAAATTTGAAATTGGAAATGGAGCCTCATCTTTCATAAGATTACCAGAATCAATTTCTAAAAAACATGCTGTAATCAATATTAAGAACTATGATGATGATCTTTGTTTTTTATACAGCGTTATAGCTCATTTGTACCCTACAGCCATTAATGTTGATAGAATATCAGCTTACCCCGAGCCATCTACTGTATTAAATCTAACTGGTTTGACATTTCCTATGACTTTACAGCAAATTACTAAGTTTGAGAAACTTAATAATATTTCTATTAATGTATATGTCTTAGAATTGATAAAAACAAAAGATAATGAGTATTATCAAACAGTTCCAGCTCGAATCACTAAATGTAAGTTAGACAAACATGTCAATCTCTTAATGATTCAAAATAAATATGTTCCTAAAGTCAATGATTTCGAAAATGTAGAAATAACAGCAAACGACGTGGAAATAAAATATCATTTCTGCCTAATTAAAAATTTATCACGTCTTGTTTCAAATCAACTTAGCAAGCATAAAAGTAAAAAATTAATATGCGATCGTTGTCTAAATTATTTTAGTGACTCCAGCAGCCTTGAGAGCCACATTGAATATTGTAAAAATGTAAATAATTGCAAAATATCTTTTCCTAAGAAGGCGGTAGTTGAGTTTAATAATTTTTCATTCTAGGAAAGGCTTCCTTTTATTGTTTATGCAGATTTTGAGTCGATTCTTTTACCAATTTCCGATACTACTTCTACCAAAACTCATAAATATCAGCAGCATTCAGCCATATGTGCTGGTTATTATTTCAAATGTTCCTATGATGACTCTTTTTCGTACTATAGGAGCTTCACGGGCTCTAACTGTATGGAGTGGTTCACCAATGAAATGGCAAACTTGACAAAGTTCGTGCAGTCCAAACTAACCGATGTTGTACCTCTCAATGTGGAGGTTAGTCTCAAAGATGCATCTGGCACATGTCATATCTGTGAGAAGCCCTTTTTACCTCAAGATAAAATCGTTAGAGACCACTCTCACCTTTCCGGTGCATTTAGAGGCTATTCACATAATTATTGTAACCTCAGGTACCGAGAGTCTTTCATAGTTCCAGTAGTGTTCCACAACCTAAGTGGATACGACTCCCACTTTATAATTAGAGATCTCGCCAAGCATGATCAAATAACTCTTGTACCAATCAATAAAGAGAAGTATATTGCCTTTACTAAACATGATAAGGACACAAAAATAAAATTTAGATTTATCGACTCATTTAGATTTCTGGGATCTTCTTTGGATGAGCTGGCATCCACTTTAAAAACCGATCAATTTGTTAATTTAACTTCAATCTTCAATCATGTGTCGTTAGCGAAACTAAAGAGGCTAAAACGAAAGGGAATCTTTCCTTATGATTATGTTGATTCATTGGAAAAATTAAGTGAAACCCAATTACCGCCTATAGAGAATTTTTATAATAAATTGAATGACCAGAACGTTTCTCAAGCTGATTACGAACATGCTAAAAGAGTATGGGATTCCTTTGAATGCCAAACCATTCGCAACTACATGGAGTTGTACATGAAAGTGGACATTCTTCTTCTAACTGACGTGTTTGAAAATTTCCGTGATAGGGCCCATCAAACATATGACTTAGATCCAGCCCATTGTTACACTCTACCTGGATATTCTTGGCAGTGTATGCTCAAGTACACAAGTTGCCAATTGGAAATTCTTCAAAATGTTGACATGCTGATGTTCATTGAACGTGGAATACGTGGAGGTATTTCCCAATGTTCTAATAGGTTTTCCGAGGCGAATAACAAGTATATGCCCAATTATAATCCTAATAAACCCTCCAAATTCATTTACCACGTAGACGCTAATAATTTATATGGATATAGTCAAAGTCAACCCTTACCCTACGGGGGATTCCAATGGTCTGCTGATACCAACATCGATGTCACTCAAATTCCCGATGATTCAGACATTGGTTATTTTTTGGAAGTTGATCTGGAGTATCCCAAGCATTTGCATGATCATCATAAAGACCTTCCCTTCTGTCCGGAGCGCCGCACCCCTCCCGGCTCTAAACTTCCCAAACTCATGACTACCTTGCATGACAAGGAAAAATATATTATTCACTATAGAAATCTGAAACAAGCTCTTGAGAATGGTATCATTCTCAAACACATTCACCGGGTGTTGAAATTCAAACAGTCTCCGTGGCTCAAGTCCTATATCGATCTAAATACTTCCCTAAGAGCTCAGGCGACTAATGATTTTGAGAAGAATTTGTTCAAATTGATGAATAACGCAGTCTTCGGTAAAACTATGGAGAATATCCGAAAGCATCGTATCGTTAAACTAGTCAACCATTGGGAAGGTCGATACGGTGCTAAAAATCTTATTGCTTCCCCAGCATTTCACAGTCGCACCATATTCGATGATGAGTTGATGGCAATTGAGTTAAACAAAACTGATTTGCTCTTCAATAAACCTCTGTATATCGGGTGCGCAATTCTGGAACTTTCAAAAATCCTAATGTATGACTTCCTCTATGATTTCATTTATAAAAAGTACCCTCATCATCTAGTCAAACTTCTATACATCGATACTGATTCATTTTTGCTTGAGATAATTTCTGATGATATATATGAAGAGCTCGTCAAACCCAATCTCCATCGTTTCGACACATCAGACTATCCCCCCGATAATATCTACAACATCCCACTAGTTAATAAAAAGGTGCTTGGTTTAATGAAGGATGAGGCTAAGGGCTACATTATTTCACATTTTGTAGGCCTCCGTTCGAAAATGTACACCTACCTAATCCTAGGAGGAAAATGCATCAAAAAGTCAAAAGGCGTAAAATACAATGTAGTTAAAAATAGTATTACGTTTGATGATTACCTCTATTGTTTGCAAGAAAACCAGCAAACTATTGCTTCCCAACGCTGTATTAGATCATATGCTCATAACATATTTAGTGTAGAGCAGACAAAAATTGCCCTCAGTCCTTTTGATGACAAGCGCTATCTGTTAAAAGGCTCATATGATACTTTACCCTGGGGCCACTACAGCCTCTAAATTAATTTTTACTTTCAAGATATATGTATAAGTAATATTTGATGTAGTTATGTTATTAGTCTATGTTTATTTATTTTAAATAAAACAGCATATTGGTAACTTTGTCTTTTATTTTTAACATACATATATTTTTAAATAACCTGCAATTTTCCGTCTACATATGCAGCAATGATCTATTTTCAGAGAACAATCAAAGCAACTAGCAAAGTGTCTGCATGGCATAAAAACAATTGTCATTTCATTAGTTAAGCAAATTTTACAAGTATTATGATTAGAGTCAGTGTGGGGATTTGGTGGGCAGTCTCTAAGCAATAAACATTTAGCTGATCCCTTTTTGTGAATCTCTGTAATATCATCACAAGGTAAGAGATTCTTGAGCTCTAAGCCACAGCAATGACAAGTGATCCTGTCACCGTAGCCCGTGTAAAAGAAGCCGGCGTTGACAAGCTCGGCGGGTGTCTGCTTCAAGGCAATAGGCCAGTCTTTGAACGTCTCAAGTCTGCTCTCAAATGTCACTTTGCTTTTATGTCTGATAGGTCTGGTGATGTGGTAAGTGTCATCAAAATCAAAAAAGCGACAATATGGATTCCAGTCCAGATGATCGGCAACAGGGTCATCACCATCTTCCCAGTTGAAACCACGTGTATCACAAAATGGACATTCAACAGCATCATTTAAGCTGCCATCGGATTCTATTGCATCTTGTCGGTAGATAAACCCTGCTCTTGCTAACTTTTCAGCAGGGAAGTTGGAAGGCCAGTTTTCAAAGGTACGTAATCGATTTTCGTATATTTGGAAGTATTCTCGACACTCCATGGTGAAGAACTGATGAAATAAACAACAATGTTTTTAATTTATAGGCATTTATTCAATTTTTCTAATGTCAATATCTCTTAAAATAATGTTTTTATAATAATAAATATGTTCTTTTAATGCAATACATAATGGAGACCTGTCATCTAAACAAAATGGTTTTAACAATTTTTCAATCGGCAAACGATTTAGTAAATTTGACCATAAACATATTTCATCTATTATTTTATAATAAAAAGTACAGTAATTTAAGCGCTCCAAATAAATTATTTTACTTGAGATAATAGGGTTAATAGCTAAGAGTTCAATCACATCACTATAATCCAAATAGAGCGCGCAAATGTTTTTCATCACCAACACTTGTTTGACGTCTTCATACTGGATCTGGGATAGATGGAGACAATCTCCGCAGGTCACTGGGGCAGCAAACTCTGGAGGTGTGACATTTTCAAAAAAGTTTGTTTTCAGGAGCTTGAGCTCAATGATGACATCCTCCCACTCGTACATAGTCATTACAATTTTCGTTGGTGTTCCAGCGGCTACAGGTGTTTTTTGCAAGATAACCACTGGAGAATAGGATCTTGCAGGACTGAGTGCACATTGAACATCATACTCTGAATTCAGTAATGGAAATCTCGAATGCAGCAAGTAATAGTCTTCCTTTTTCGCAGCTTCATCATACATTTGTAACACTCTATCCAAGTCCGCACTGTAACTGATAGTGGAATCACTACTATAACCACTATCCATGGTTTCAAAACTGCTGATACTACTCATTTTCACAAATCACTCGAGAGGTAAACTGGGACTGGGAATATATGTAGGGAATTTTCACAATTTTATAGTTGAACCCCTTCCACTACCTGATTGCGGTTGATTTCAATTATGTGTTCCTACGCCAAGATGGAAAAGTAGATCTCTTGTTGCTAATGGCTCCTCTGTTCCCCATCACCATCATCATATATGTAAGGCTTTTAAATATTGCATCACTTGTTGTTTTTCACAATAAAATTTGATATCTTTCTGTAATCGTTTAAGTTTGGTGATATGTTGACTTAAACTTTTCGAATACTTTACAGTGATGTTTTCACCCTGAGTCTTCATTTTGCAATGCAAGCACATGTCTATATTTATGATAATTTATTATCAATTTATGATTGACCTTGGTGCTATAGTCTGTTTTCAGTGCCAATCCAACTGTCGTGGCTCGAATCAAACCCAAGCCACCGAACTTTAACCTTGTTGCCTTTTCGTTGCAAAATTTTCTCAACGAGATACACATCAGGATAGGCAGCCTTTTGCAATTCTTCTTCGTAAAAGCTCCCTTGAATCGGTGTACCAGACATATCTTCCAAACTATACGTAACTGGATTAGTTATTTTAACCTGCGTAATTTTAAACAATTCCGTACTCCAGCTGGGAAGGTAACCTTTATCAAAAACGTGCTTGGTTTTACTTATTCGCACAACATCTCCAACTTTCAGTTTTCTTGGCCCAGCAATTTTCAGGTTATTGTATACTTTAATATCTCGAGCGTTTTTCCTATTAATGTCCACAGGTCTCATCTTTGTCTTGGAATGTTTTTGATGGTTGTAGTCCTTAACGATTTCCTGTAGAATATCTATCCATTTGTAGGTGCCGTTCAAACTAAAGTACTTGTAGAGCCGTTCTTTCAGCGTTCTAATTACTCGTTCAGCTATTACGGCTTTCAGTCCACTAAATGTACTATAATGATTGATTCCGTATGACTTCATTAGTTTCTGAAAGCAACTATTGTAGTATTCCTTACCCTGGTCGGTTTGTAGATTTTTCGGGTGCCGTCCTTCCTTGAGAATACTCTCAAAGGCACGAGTTACCTCTTCACCGGATTTCGTTTTGAGCGGTCTCGTCCACACGTACGTTGAAAAGCAATCAATCACCACGAGGAAGAACTTGAAATTACGATTGGATTTTGCATAGAGATCCATTTGTGCGAGGTCCGACTGCCAGGAGTCATCGAAACCTTTAATTATTACACGTCGGCGAGGAAACTTTCGTCTCACAGGTCTATGCAGTTCCTTAACAACTTGAACTTTTTCTTTGGAATGTTTCGCTATAGGAGCCATCTTGTATACTGCTTAAAAATAGACAAAGGCATGTTTTTATTGATCCTAATGATGCTTTTTAATTGCAGCAATACTGTCTGCGATTGCTTCAAGTTTTTGATTTTGGTCCAAGATTTGATTTGCAATATCATCATGTAGTTTTTGCATGTCTCGGTATAGCTCAGGCACTACTTTTGTCATCTTGTCTCTAAGTTCAGTTAGATCAGAAAGATCTTTAGCCTTATCCTTTCGAACAATATTTAATACTTCTGCTGCATCAACACCTTTAGGAGCTTGTTTCATAGAAAGTTCCAGATCGTTTATACGTTTTTCCTGTGATATACGGTTGTCATTAAACGAGGCTTCAAATTTTGTGATGGTTTCCTTATATTCTTTCCGAGCAGATTCGAACTGAGCTTCTAATGTATTGAATTTAGAAATGAGAAGCGATATATTTTGTAGTTGGGTTTCCATAGCTTGTTCGGTTTTCAATATGCGAGTATTCATTGCAGCAAAGTTTTGAGCTCCACGTTCCTCGCTAACCTTTTCGTTTTGCTTAAACACAGATAAGGTTTGCTGAACTTCACCAGTGTAGTTGCTGAAAGCTATTTGAAAATCACTATGTATTTGCTGAAGTCCGTTTGCTATTTTCTTATCAACGTACTGCTTGTTGGCGGCATCCATAGCCTTCGTCGGTACTTCGACATTGGTAATTTTCAGCTTCTCAGCATCGATATTTCCCTCCGCGGTAAAAGAAAAAGGTACTTTCATAAAAGCTAGGTTATGTGATTTTGATGACATTAGTTGCTGATGGGCACTACGCCCAAACTTGTTTAAAGTCATCGTGAAACTGACATGTTTGCCATAGGATAAGGAATAATATACACTTTCAAGTTCGAAATTTATTTATCTCGTATAATATTAGCTTCCTTAAGTTCATTTAAAATGGCAATTATTTCGTTGTCGTGAGAGGTGTTGCCTGCTTCCTTGGATGCAATCAGTAGTTTCAGCCGTTCAACCAATTCGTTGGGATCATCCCAGTAGACGTATTCCATTGGCTTGTTATTGTAAGTTAATTCCATACCAGTTCCAGCAAAACGTTGCTTTTTTGTCAAGGGAGGAAACATTGGCTTTATAGTTTCAGTATATTTATATAGACTTGAAGCTTTCAAACGACCTGCTGCATTCTTGTGTGCTGATGTCATTACCAACACTCTTCGGTACGCTTCTAAATCATCGGGAGCATAATCAGGTGACTTGTAAAATATTAGTTGATATAACCCTGGAGTACCTCGAAACTGTAACCCATCAACGATAATGTGACCTGTACTACGACTGAAATTGATTTCCTTTTGCCCAAGAAACCATTTGGAACTTGCAGCGTCATATATAGGTCCATATATGTTGTCAATAACATCGCTTTTAGTGATATATTCTTCAAGATATTTGTGTGCAACTGGAGGATACTGATCCATGTAGTCCTCTATTGCTTCTTTAGAGAGATTACCGGGATCCTCGTAAAAGGTTTCGTTCTCCACCTCATCATCATCATCATTGGTGTGCATACTAGTTTCAGCGATTGGTTCTTCATCGAGGTATTGTGTCTCTTCCAACTCATGTTTTTTGACTGATGGCAGCTCCTGCACTTCTTGTTTAATTACCTCACGCTTAATGGTCTGTGTTGGTATCTTAGTGAGAACTTTTGCCGTAGTTGAGGCAATATCTTGTACCGGTGTCATTACCGGTCTAAAAAGTTTATTCAATGTTTCATCATGTTCCGACTTTCCCAGCTTCAGACTAAGATATTTCTTGCGAATAGAACGTGCCAATTACTTGATCTTTTTCTTTCGAGCAGTGGCAGCAATGTTGCTACTCAATGAAGACATTTTTATCAACTAACAGCAATCATCTTTATTGAACCTTTATATATTTATCGAATCCTTTACGGTAGCGGCCATCATTCAAGTTGAAGTCCTTAGCTATTGTAATAAAGCCAAAACGATTTTGCCAGCATTCCGAACACATTCTCTTAAATTTATCATAGTCCATGTCGGGAGACACGTGCTCATCAAAGACGTGCTTCAAATTTACCTCATCTTGTCTGAATATGACAATTACGTTGCAATTGTCTCGAATCAGTTGTTTAGGTATTTTGCTATACGTTTGGCATAAATATATTGAATCGATATTCCTGTGCCTTCCCATCGAAAAATAATTCTGAATCTTGTTTTGTTTATCACCATTCACATCATCGAAAATGAATACTGAACATTCGCGTGCCTCACTCAGATCAATTACTTCTTCGTTGTCTTTAAAGGGAAAATACGATACACCTTTAACCAGCTTGAGAACGTCTTGTAAGAGCTGGTACTTTGGTTGGTAGAGTGACTTGGAATAGATGTAGACGTTCTCGAATCGTAGGCCGTTTTCATTGAATAGCAGTGATAACGATGCGTTGGTCTTTCCGCAACCACTAGGTCCACAGAATGCTGCTCGTAGGGAATTTGGTAACAATTGTCCGTGTCGACTTGCTGATGATGGTGATTCTTCGACAAAGTCCAAATTTTCGATAGGCAGTTGGACATCTTGTTGCTTCATATACATCTTACGATATACTGACATCATCCTTATTGTGTATACTAATTAAATACAGCAGTCTATCTCAGTTTCAATCAGTGTCATGCTAACTCCCAAAGGAGGTAGTCTACTGAATAGTGCAATCAATAAATTACCATTTGAACTACATCTACCTGGTTATCAGTTTTGTGGACCCGGTACAAAACTTCTAGACCGTCTCTCCAAGGGTCAGCAGGGAATCAATAAGACAGACGCTGCTTGTCGAGCGCACGATATCGCCTACAGTAAATACAAGTCTTTGGCGGATCGTCATAAGGCTGATTACGAGTTGGAAAATCGAGCCTGGGAGAGATTCAAGTCAAAGGACGCTTCACTTGGAGAAAAAGCAGCTTCTTGGCTTATAACTACAGGCATGAAGGCTAAACGCAAGATGGGGCTTGGAATCAAAAAACGATGTGGAAAAAATCTTTTCGACAGAATGTGGTTCTACCAATCAAGAGAGCTATTGCCGGATCTGGAAGTGATGTCCGTAAGACATCGTTATTGGCGTTGAGAGCAGCCCGAGCAGTCATTAAGAAGGCAGGTGGTCGCAAGAAAATCCATGTACCTCGAGTCATTCCTTTTGAGTCGAAAATTGGTGGTTTTCTCCCACTAATACCCCTATTTGCGGGGTTGTCAGCACTAGGAGCTCTTGCCGGGGGAGCCAGTGGAGTAGCCAAAGCCGTGATAGATGCAAAGAACGCCCGCAAGAAGTTGAAGGAGGACCAGCGCCATAATCAAGCCATGGAAGAGCTTGCAAAGAAAGGAAGCGGTATTTTTCTTAAAAAGTCCCGCAACGGCTTCGGGCTTTACTTAAAGAAGCAAAAAAACTCCCAATAAAGCTACCCAATCGAGCACTTTACAATCACGAGCTTGAGCAATATGCCAAACATTTGAAGATCCCCTACTTTAGGGGAGTATTTATGCGAAACACCTTACCTAAACATTCACAAACAAAGGAGTCTGCCATCGTTAATTTGGATACCAGCAGTCATCACGGTACGCATTGGGTAGCTTATGTGCGAAATGGAAACACCGTTCAGTACTTTGATAGCTTTGGATGTTTGAAACCACCCCAAGAATTAGCCAACTACTTTGGCAATGGAGTGAAAATCCTCTACAACAATGACTCTTATCAGACGTACAATCAATCAAATTGTGGCCATTTATGCTTAAAATTTCTCTATAATAAAAAATAAATATTTTGCATTATTGTTGTTTTACCTTTACCTATATTAGCAGCTAACAAGCATCCAATTTTCAGTCATGTCTGTGATCATCACATTGAAAGGTCGCAGCCCAATACTGTCGATTGATTTTCAACCACCTATTCAGTTGGATTCCAACTACAACTACGGACTAGCTTTATTGAGTTTTCACTCGTACAACAGCATCCCAAACATTGAGAGAGGTGACAAGATCTACCTGTTTGACGATCAAAACACGCAAACATTCATCGACTTGCCCGAAGGTTCATACGAAATTGGTGACATCGAAGCTTATATTAGAAAGGCACTTGGCATTCATTTGGCAAAGGACGTTGAGAATATTTTCTCATTGAAACCCAACAACAATACTCTCAAGTGTGAGCTTTTCAGCAGCAAGTACGCTGTGGATTTTCAACCGCAAGACAGCATCGGTGATATTCTGGGCTTCTCTAAACAGCTGCTACCACGCAATCAAGTTCACAGTTCCGATTTACCAGTGAACATTATAAAAGTTAGAACGATTCATCTCGATAGCAACATCACATCGGGAGCCTTCTACAATAACACTCCTTCACACACCATTTACGAGTTTGCCGTTGCAGTTGATCCTGGTTTTGCCATCGACGAAACACCTCAGCATTTAATCTATTTGCCGATTAAAGAAGCGAAATACATAACCTCACATTGCAAATTTTGAATCAAGACTCTGAACTTGTGAATTTTCGTGGTGAAGAAATCATCATTCGACTTGAGCTGAAACAACTACAATAATAATGGGTCGACTTGTATTTGATGAAGAACCATATAAGAGGTTAACCGCTCCTCGTCCACCATCAGTTTCTATGAAACCTCTCAAGAGATCACTCACGCTCTCAAACAGATTGTTTCTACAAACGCTCGGCTACCATGTCAACTCCTCAAATGTTCGATATCTTCCGCAAACCAAATTTTGATGATAGTGTAAGACGCGAGGAGTTGCGAACCTACTATCCATACGTCAAGTCATTCGGCAACAATGATATCGTTGAAATCACCGTCAATCAAACAGATTGTTGGTTTTCCATGGCTGATTCCTGCATCTCAATCCAGGGACAAGTGGTGAAGACAGCAGGCAATGGAGATGTTTCTCTATCACCAAATGCTGGAGCTTTCTTCTTCGACAGCGTTACGTACGAGTTGTGCGGCAAGGAAATTGAAACCGTGAGAGACCCTGGTCGCGTGAGTACAATTCGTGGATACTTGTGCTACGACCCCAACAGTTCAAAGGACCTATTCATAGCCGGTGGAATTTTCCACATAAAGCGTATATGAATGCCGCCGATAAAACTTTTCACATGTACATTCCATTGGGACATTTGTTTTCCATCTTCAACGACTACAAGCAAGTGATGTGTGGTAAACAAACAATTCGTCTGGTGCGAAGTCGTAGCGATGATGATTGCCTTATAATCACGGATGCTGCTACCAAGGGTAAAGTGACAATAAACAACATCGAACTCAAAGTCCGTCACATTTTTCCAAACGATGACGTTAAATTGGATTTACTGCAAGCCGTCAAAGCGGATTCCAGTATAATTTTACCGTTTCGTAAATGGGAGCTAAATGAGTTGCCTGCTCTCAAAACAGGTGCTACTCGTGAAATTTGGGCTGTGAAGACGTGTGCCGCACTGGAAAGCCCTCGTTACGTTATCTTAGCCTTTCAAACGGATCGCCACAGCAACATCAAAGAAGATCCCACGGAATTTGACAATATTCACATTTCCAATATTCGTCTAAATCTAAACAGCGAATTTTGGCCTATGGAGAGATTTGATTTAGATTTTTCAAAGAGTGAGTACGGTGAGGCGTACAAAAGGTATACGGACTTTTATCCCAGCTTTGGCGGCGGCAAACACCCTCTACTGGATTATGTTGCATTCAAGACGCACACCCTATTCGTCATCGATTGCTCCCGACGTGAGGACACCATGAAATCCTCGACTGTAGATATTCGCTTGGATATTGAAAGCCAGACGGGATTTCCCGATAAGACCCGAGCCTTCTGCATAATTATCCACGATTGCCTAATGGAATTTCTCCCACTCAGCGAAATTGTCCGAAGCTTATATTAGATCACTAAGCTGTTTAGAAAATCAGTTTCGTTATAGCTTTTCAACGGTTCACAATGGAAATTGCAATTGTCGACATTCAAGGTTTCGAAATCGAGGGAAGATTTGTTCCCAAGGAATTGGTTTCAAGACACGTAAACGCACAGGAGTGTTTTTGTTTAAACCACCTAAACCGTATAACTATCTATCAGCAGCAGACAAAAGGCAAGTACGATATTTGGAACAACGGCTACATGGACTCCACTACTCTGATGGCCACTATGATTTGAATACTATGAACGACATTTTGAGAATTTTCCTAACCAAATGCACGCACATATATGTACGAGGCCATCAGAAATATGACTTTTTATTTAACAAGTTATTTGAAGAGCTGAAAATCAACAATTTGAGAAAACTGCTTAACGAAGATGGGGAATCACACTATCACCTAATCAATCTGGAAAACTTCAATGGTGCTGTTGAACTGAAACCTTCTGAGTCTCCATGCATTTTTCACTGCCGCTGCAATGATCCAGTACGATGTGCAAAAGAAAATGTTGATGTAGTTTATTATTGGCTTCTGAATAGTGTTTTGCATAAATAAAACATTGTATATAACTATGTGTTTTAATTATTCATTATTTTCCTAATACATTTCACAATTAATTTAAGTAATAATATTGTAATTGTAGAAAGTGTTACACAAATAAGAATTAGCACTTTGTGGAGCTCCTCTTGTAGGTTAGCATCACGTATAGTCATTGAGCTGTTGGATAGTAAAGTTTTTTCATCTTGGCATGAAGATGCTGAAATCCAGTCAGTGTCACCTTCAGTGTCATCAGAAAATATCAGCTTCAGTTTGAAATTTTTTGTTGTGTTTGACAGGCGAGCAAAATATACAGGCAGCCGTCCATCGTTTAATCTATCTCGAGCCATCAATGTGTAGTTGGAGCGGTTCAAACAGTTCCCTGAAGGGCATACAGCCATGTCCTTGGTTCCATAAGGTATATTAACATACAAGACATTTTTCAAAATTAATGTGAATATTATAAAACTTGATTTAAGTAAAGTCATTTTTATCGATCTGCATTCAACAGTAGTTGGTGAGACACTATGCTCATCTTGCACCTCTTTCGTTACTTTATACTAAAAATTATTAGCAGACTACTAGAAACCATAACATCAAATTCTTGATTCATCATTAAAAATTTTTCCAAGTCTCAAAATTATTACGCTCGGCCTTGAATCATCCGACAAAATCAGAGACTCGAAGGAGTTGCCGTTCTTGCGCAGGTAGGCGCTCGCTTAGGAAAACTATAGACTCGAAGGAGTGGACGTTCTTGCGCCTGCAGGCGTTCAATGCCTTGAATCATCCGACAAAATCAGAGTCTCGAAGGAGTTGCCGTTCTTGCGCAGGTAGGCGGTCGCTTACGATAACTATAGACTCGAAGGAGTGGACGTTCTCGCGCATGCAGGCTTAAGCAAAAGATTTTAAATTTTTTTACAGACAACAAAATACCAAGATTTTAAATTTTTTTACAGACAACAAAATATCATATCCCCCCATCCAGCCCCCAAATATCTAACCGAACAACGCCCAAAAACCCGCGCCCACCCAACAGGCATGTACTATACCTTTTCAAATAAACATTTCTCGATTAACCGCATTAGCGCAGCTCGGTGGACACCTGACTTTGTAATCAGGCAAGCCGCGTTCGATACCCGGCCAAGTATTTAGCTTTTTTTCTTTGTAACCACCACAACCATCAACAGATGGCGTGCACTCTGCAACCCACGCAACCCACAATACAATTGCTTTCATTTATTAACAACAGATGGCACGCACCTCTGCGACACACCCAAATGTCTTTCGCGCACCCCTACGACCACCCCCAATGTCTTCTTCTTCTTCCCAATGTCTTCTTCTTATCCAAACAACAACTACCAACAGCTCGGCAGCAGCTCCCGGCGAGAACTCGATGACTGGTTACCTTTATGCCCACTTCCGCTCCAGAAACCGCTTTGTTTAACTACTTATATTGTCTTGCGTACAAAGGAATGACACCTCGAACAGAGTTTTCAAAATGTAGCTACAACACTAACAAAAAACCTTCTAGTTATAAATAAGAATTTGTGAAATAGATTGTCTATTGAGGTGCGCTTTGCGATTTAATGTCTGCTATTTTTGTCATATTTATGCAGCTCAAAAAATTCAGCTGTTCTTATTTATAAGAATGTTTGTTTTTGTCTTGAATAAATGTGACTTTATCTTTACTTTACTTTATCTACAGCCCGTCTTTTTTGAAGATAGTTCTAGCATGTAAAACACTGAATTCTCATTTTTATTAAATATATTTTTGTGCTGTCTGTCATCGGTCTATCATCGAATAATATGTGATATAAGGATATACAGGGTGGAAATAGTTTGAGTGCATAAATTTGAGGTGGAGATAGTATACACCGAATCGAACAAAAAATTGGTCTGGTCTGGTTTGTAGTCCTTTATAACCAAGAAAATCCAAACTACATTGTATGGAAACTGTCGCCAATCCGGCAATATCGCAACATTATATCTGTTTTGTTTCGCAAAAAATTTATGCAAAATTTTTGACGTTTTACGAAATTTAGGAGAGTTATGATTTTTGTATAGCTTTAATAGTTCGATCAAAAGTGTAGAGTTCATTTGTCTGTTTGGATGTAGACCCATGCAACTAGACTTGTGTTCGTTTACAGCAAACCCATTAGTTCTTTCACCAAGGTTTTGAATTCAAAGAACTCTGTTGCCACCATGACGCAAAACTAATAAGTCGTGCTAATAGATGATCAAAGTTTTAGGAATTAAACAGTCATGGTGAAATTAATGGTCTATTTATCAGGGCCTAGGGTAGGTTTAAGGTCAAGAACTATCCTCCATCTTAACTTTTTATTTTATAGAAAAAAAATTATAAATATTTAACTTACTGTGACTTTAGCCATATGACGTCCTGCAGAACCAAAGTTTACAATCGCAAATTTTAATAGGGTATTGCTAGCATCATTCCTAAGATCTTTTAAAGACTTGTTCTTTCTTCAAATATCTCGTTTAATCGTTCATAGTTGACAGAATATTGTAGAATACTGTCAATTCAATTATAGCTGGTTCTAACAATTATAAAGGGATCTGACTGATAAATATTATATACAAAGTAATGTCCGTCGTCTTTCTTTACATCCATACACAGTTGGTAAAATATTTGCAATCAGACAATTACTGGAAAATATGATAAAGATTAGCACCAGCTACTTGTTGACTTTTGACAGGCATTTCAAGGTTCTTTTGGACAACCATGATAGAGCTGGCCAACCCCTAATAAGAAGATGCGTCAACCATACATTTGCTCCGGCGAGAACAGGTAATGGAAAAACAGAAACTTCCGATAAGGAGACCCACTCTCATCTCTGCTGTTCAATCTCACTCTAGAATATACGATGAAGAAAGTAAACCGAGACCTGCAAACATATAACTCCGCTCAATGCCCAAAGATGATCTTGGCATATGCTGATGATGTTGACACAATATCTCAATCAAACAGAGATGTAAAAGAGACTCTTACTCGATTCGAACAAGCTCAAAATACACATAAATGAAACCAAATATATGGTGCGATCAAAGAATAAATGTAAGTTTACAAGACAAAATGGACCTGTTAGTGATAATAATTTTGAAGTTGCAAATGAATTTCAATAATTAGGATCGACCATCACTTTTAATCATTTAGTAGAAATGGATGTCGCAACAAGGAGATTTTAAGAAAAAGAGGTTTTCACCTCGCAATATCTGTTCAAGTCTAGACGTAACAGTAGAAAAACAAACATCAAAATATATAAGACCAGTTGTCACTTATAGTATTGAGACTTGGAGGACATTGATAAAATGGACATACGTTAACTGGTGGTATAGGAAAGAAAGATACTACGTATTGTGTATAGTCCTTGTCACGAAGAGAATACGAACGAGTGGAGGTGTAAATACAACCAGGAACTAGAAGAGCTATACGCGAAGGAAAACATCTTCAGATATATTAAGGCCAATGGATTGAGATGGGCAGGACATGTAAGAAGTGAAGATCAGCCTTTTTTTGGTATTTATGGTATTGGGAAAACCAGAGGGCAGACGATCGGTAGGCAGACCCAGAAGGAGATGGGAAAATGCCGTCACAGAACATTTACGGATTGTCGAACGTAAGACAATTGGAGATCCTAGCATACGGTCATCCTGTCCATAAGTTATATGTATTTTTTTATAAGATAAAGGTTTAAAGTGGATACTATTTCTTTGAGGGATAAAATCCTTGTATCTTAATAATGGTTGTGGAATGATACTGATCTGGTAATACCTATGGTGTGGTAGGGTGAAGCTGCTCTTAATAAGCAAATGATATCAATGTGCTAATATATAACGCAAACTATTAATTATGGTTCTAGGAACAGTGAGTTAAAATTTTTTGAGTAACCCTACGATATATTTCAAAAGCCCTGCGTATTACAAAAATATGTATTATCTTCCAACTTATGACATGTCAATAAGAGAAGGTGTTAGTTGACATATATAATTATTAGTGTACCTATATTTCTAACTGACCTAATTCGAAACTTCAAATTGATTAGGTAGATCAAATTAAGGCCGCACATTGCAAGGATTGGATTTATTCTTACGTGATCATATTACAGCCAAATTTAAAAATTTAATATATTCTACTTAGTTGTTCAAAATGAAACGAACGTTACTAGTTTCAACCTGAATTATCAACAGCTATTAACAACTGAATTTTACTCATGGAGATGTGAATCAAGAAATAGCAAAACAGCTATAACTGTAACTAAATGAAGGCAGGCAGTTTTTGTTAACATTTTAATATATATGAGATTTTAAATACCCAAATCAAATATTTGAAACAATTCATGTTTTGAAATTTACTATTCCAATGTGGTAGTTATTTCCAAAAAAAATGGTAAATATAAACAACTATTTTCATCAATAAATAAAAAACTGTAAAGTAAAAAATATTTATTTGAAAACACTTACACTGTTATATTTTATGCAACATTGTAATCAATGGACAAAAAGAATTGTTCATTTTCCTCATAGCAAAGTTCATTGGTATCTACAAAAAAATTCGCAAAATTAAAATTCTTTTGTCAAACATTTTAGAATTTGACGCATTTATAATATTCAGTATTTACTTAGAGACTTTTTAAAAAGATACTTGTGAAAAAAATCAGAATCATTTTGTTTATGTAGAACTATTGATTCAGAATTAATATAACTTCAAGCGAAATAATAATTTATAATATTTTTTTACAGATTTTGCAAAAAATAATATTTGTAATTGTTTGTTGATATTCTTTGGAAATCAGTAATTGTCTTCAAACTTTCCAATTTTATATTTTAAAATACACCATTACACAAAATGTTTCCGTGAATAATCAACTTACATATTTCATTGTAATCCAAACAAATGTAGATGAAAAATTCTGATTTATTGCCTAAATATTAAGAAAAAAATCCCTCTCACAATGCCCGCCCACACGTCAGTGGCTTTTAACCTTTTCATTTAATAAATTAGGATTAATTTTTAATCTCTAAATTCAATTTTCACGAACTCCGACTTTACGTACCTCCCACATTATCAACTCCGAACTCATTGGTGTAGAAGTATTCTCATGAATAGTTTGGTTAACGGCATTCGTATCAATATCGTCGAACTGTGGAAACTTCCTGAAAAAAATGGAGCTCTTACTGACAGGAATCGCTTGAGTTTCTGCTGGAGTGCATATCTGAAATAATAACTGAATTGAGAATATATCCGTTCAGAAGTGAAGCTTGTTGAACTGTGAACAGCTAAAACTCAAGGAGCCTTTTGCCAGATGGTGTTCGAGTATAAATCTTTTCAGCGTTAATTTGTGATTGAAAGTTCTCTGAGAGAAGCATTCAGTTGCTACATAAAATTGATTCTTCGTATCTTATGCAAATAGCCGCACAAACATATGTGTGTGTGTGTGTGTTTGGTGTGTTCTGTTGAAAAAAAAACACTATTGGCGTTTTGTCATATTTAGTACCCTTTGAGAAAGCCAAATATGTGTTTGTATGATATATCATTATCTTATATTCAACCAACTTTTCATGGTAGAATTGAAAGATTGTAGAGGAAGAGCTGTAGAAACGGAGAGCTTAAGGTATTGAGAGGAAACGAAGAAGAAGAGCCGAAAGGACTGAAAGACTTTATTGAAGAGAATTCAAGATAGGTGGACAAATGGTGTTTTCGACTGACTGAAATGAAGAATAACAGAAGGAGACGTGTGCAACTGAAGAATTGAAGAACTAACTCTAAGGCTCGAAGTTCTGACAAGAAGAACAGTTTTCATAGTGAATTCAAGGCTAGAAGTTGAGGATTTGGTCTTTGAATAGCTAAACGTGTGAAATAATGTATTAATAAAGAGAAAAGCTAAAGAGCTAATCGGATACACTTAAGTTCTTAAAGGAACAGATGAGGAGGTTAAGGTCTTTGTTTGGAAGAATTGTCTCGAATGATTGCGAAGATGAGGAATATTTTTAGAATTTAACAGGGTATAACTTCCCACACTCCCTCAATGCGGGTTGGTAAGGGGCAAATGGAGATTTTCCTGTTTATTGCCATTTACGTCAGAGACGACTGTATCCTTTGGAATTGTATCACCTTTTTTTTAAACTTTGACTTGGTTAGGATTCGATCCCGGATCCAGTTCTCTTATCAAGCTCCAATTTTTATACAATGGTGTTATATGTATATATAGGAATAATTAATGTGGATTGAAAGGTCTATTTCTATTATATATCAGAGTAACTTAGAACATACCGTAACGGCTTTTTAGGGAGGGGACAGTAAGGCAGGTTTCTGGATTAGACGAAAGCAAAGCAGACATTTTCTGGACATATAGATTAGTAATGTATGTTCAACACACTAGGTACTAACTAAAATAAATAATTATAGGTTAAATTTCACATAAAACGAAGCGCCAGTTTACAGCAAGAGAGGTCTAGTGGGTGGCTGCCCCTCTTTTAGAACCTGCTGGAGGAGCCATTGCAAGGCGTCCTATCTATCACATTTATGTTATTTTATAACTTTTAAGTTAGCGCTGAAATACAAAAAATTATGGATCTATACTTAGAGTTTCATTTTATGAGAATTCAACTTGTTTTTTTTTACTACCTTAGCTGGAACGTATAATATGGATATTTAAAATATAATATTAATAATAACTCGTAATTTTTGCCTATGCAGAAACTGCTTGAGTATGAGACTAATTTCATTAGATAGAGCACCCTCAAGTACCCGTACATACCAGATTTCGGATAGTTAGTACAGTTGGTTCAAAACCTCTAATGGTCCATCGATGTGACACACATCCTTGAGCTGTAGTTTACATTCTTTAGAAAATCGCCAAAAAGAACATAAATCAAGAATGCCAACGACATATCGAATGACATAAAAATTCAAGTTAAAATGTAATTGTTAGCGAGCCAATGACCCTGAAATCCCGTCATAGCGGCTTTGAAACTTGGACATTGCCCATTTCAAATTTACTAGCGGCTACCCGCGGCTTCATTCTTTTATAGTATGCAAATTTAAATGAATATAGTTGAAATCAGAACTTGCCTTATATGGTTGCACTTCGTTACTGAAGTGCAATTACTGTACACCCTATATGCTAACTATTTTGTATACTGTATATGCAGCTGCAAATGTTTCTACCTTTATACCTACGTATATTTGATATATTAACATCCCTCTGTATACCTACTTACTTTCTGTTTATTTATCATAACTTTGTACTTAATACTAATATACTACTAGTAGAGTCCAAACATCACGGTGCAATTATAAATATGTTTATATCCCATTATTGTATTGCGCATGTTCGAAAATAAGTAATTTTTCACCTCTGTCTTTGGGGTTATGTTTTCTATCTGTTTTATCTGTGGTTAGTGGTTTCCGATCACATTTACATTCTCTCAACAGATTCGCAACGCTTGCGCACAACTGGTCAAGTATAGTAAGAGGATATAATCTGCTCTCTCTTAGTCGGTGACCCTTTCACTTATGGGTGATAACAATACATTAGTATTAAGTATACGCCTTCAGACTAGGTAGGTGTAATTACACCCCTAATGCAAAAATGAATATAATTCAAGTATTAAGAGATATACTTGCACCCTATGTGTTACCTCCGTGTATATTTACACTTTGTGAACTCACAATCTGTATACCTACTCCATCTATGTTACTAATTAAAATTGTATATTGTAAAGGACAATTATAATGTGTATAAATTGCTAAAGGTAACTAACACATAATTTGATAAAGATTAATATCGCATCCGCCTAAATAGAATACAACATTATTAGAAACTTTTGTGGTAAACAATAAAATAGGTACAGTAAACCTTAAAACATTGATATATATCATACGGAAATTTTCTGTAGGTCAGTAAAATACAAACAGTTCCAACGTACATTATTTTGCTATATCTCAAAAGAATTAGGCAGCGTTTTTAATGAACTTCCCAGTTTGCTAGATATTTTCGGACGTTTTCAACAATAATGTTCATATTTCAATCAATCTATACAAAAAAAATATATAGACACAAACATTTCTTGCATTTTAGAGAAAACTGTGACGACTCATTGAAATTCACTAAAATACAGTCCTTTATTTACTTTTTTTTTCTGATTTTCTGGAAAACAGTAAATCTGATGTTATAGACAATTATATGGTACCTGTCTATAATGTTCCATAATATAGAGCAGGTTAAATCATCAAAATTGCCTAAGTAGTTTTTGAAAAATCGCTGGTCACACATAACAAAAAAGGGACGAATTGATAACCTCTTCCTTTTTGGAAGTCGGTTAATGATGCAGGTGTACCCGATGTTCTTTGGATGAGAAGTGATAAACTGACACTTTTCTTCAAAAAAAAGAATCAATATATTATTCGCCATTTTGCCAATTCTGAATTTATGGAATGGTTGGGGACTGAAAAATGTTTAATATCTGATTAATCGCAGGTGAATCTTAAAAAAAGTTAGAAAATGTCGAAAGTATAAAAAATGTTAAGTGACAAAAACATAAAATGAAAATAAATTCCAAAAAATACAAAGATATTAAACAACTAGAAAATGGCTCAACCATCTAACTGCCACACGTTGAAAATGTCAAAAAACTTATTTCCAAAAATACTTAAAATGTCAGTGATTTCGAAAACGTAATATCAAATATCGGAAATCTCAAACACGTCAAATATGTGTTACTCTCCATTTTAAATACCAAAATAATGTATTTTTAGAGGCTGTTATAGACATATCATGTGTAATATGTATGGGTTGTGAAAATTACCAAATGAAAAAATGTTCGGGTAGGTTAAATACACCCACTTGTGTAGCTCCAACTAGTTACACTTAGTTATGCCGACTATGATTACTAAGGGGTGTTTCAAAAAGAGCGCAAGATTTTAAGTTTTATTAAAACATGGTTTTCTGCAGCAAAGTATTGAAACATTTATTGATTTATAACATATAGATTTAGAAATTATGTATGGCACAACGTACACTTCTGACAAAATTTGTAATAACATTATTGTATACATGTGGCGGTATTTCACTGATAGAACTTCTAAATTCCGCTTTTAGTGCTTTGGTGCCTGCGAGATTGATGGTTTAAACCCGTGATCGGAAGCCAGAACTCCAAAGGAGTTAAATCGCAAGACGGTGGCGCCCAATTCTTGTCTCCAAACCAGGAACTGAAACGACGAGAAGCAAACTAGTTCATAAGAGTTAATGTTTCACTAGCGAGTGACTTTTGGTTCCATCCTTAGCCATTCACTGGTAATGCATTATCTTCCTCGTTTTCATAGAACTAGCTGTCGCTCAGTGGTCGAAATTCGACCAATTGTGTCAATATCTCTGGCAGGTTAAGTAACATGAAAATTTTATCGTGACATTCTATCCTAGGACTTTAGGGAGAACAGCAGTTATACAGAACGGATCCAGATTCGGAACCTCTGTGTGATAGTTTCCTCGAAAATCCTAGATGTCGGTCTTACATCTCGCTTCTACAAATAAGTAACGAAATTCAAGTGTTTTTCAGATATAATTCATAGAACTTTATTTGTGTTCAAATTCGTAATTCTTAATTTAATATGACAACAATTCAACTGCTAATGGGCTACCCTACATATTTATTTTTTCTAACACCCCTGTATAGCTATAATTGCACTCAATTCTTTAACATTTATTAAAATCCTCATTATAATAATTTCATCTCATTATATATTTCCACCACCCTATATATGCAAATGCTTATGGACCACGCATAATATTTTTTAACATTTTTCAACCACCGGGTAAACCATTCTGTATATGCCACTGCCTATGACCCACCATATTTACTCTTTTTGTTTATGAAATTTTTAATTATCTTCTGTAACTATAATTCTACTCCGACCTATATTTCAATCATTATATATATGGAACTCTTCGTCGTCTACTCTATAAATCATTTCCTATTCTAACATTTTTTATCACCATCCTGTATATCTATAATTCCTCTTACCCTATATTTCATCTTAGCTATATATACAACTGCTTATGGGTTACGAAATGTTGCATTTCCATTTCCGTCACCCTGTATATGCATCTATGTATAACATTTTTTGCACCACCCTGTATAACTGTAATTTTACTGCACCTTCTATTCCAATAACCCTGTAAATTCAACCGCTAATGGGCTTCCCTATATAATTATTTTATTAGTTGTAATTGCACTCTACTCTATATTTTAAACACCCTAAATATGCAACTGCTTATGTGCCACCCATTAAAAAAATTATTTCTAACATATCTGGAATCGCCCTGTATAATTATGATATTCAACTATTACTTTACCCACTAAACAATAACAACGCTTGCATGCCACCTCCAGAAGTACATGCTCTAAGTATATAATAGCATTGGTCTGTCTAAATATAATTACTCTATGGTTTGAGTCTGGCGGCAGCGGCTCATTCATTTGTTTGGCATTGACATTATTGACGTAAATAATGAATTTTTATTATATTTTATTTGATGAATGAACCAATATTATAAATTAAGATTAGCATTCTGCACTGAAGGTCTTCAGTAGCTACTAAACAAAACAAAAATGAAGAAAATCGGTTGAGAAACAGAGGAGAAAATGGTACCTAATCGTTTTGTCTTAGCCTATTTATATATAGATTATGGTCCAATAATTCCTCTAGACCACAATGCAATATCGAACAGTGACACGTTTTGGATGCATTGTTTTTCGGTGAACTATCGTGGAGTTTCTAAGCCACAGATTTAGTCGATTAATAAAGTCATCGAGGTTAAAATGGACATCATCACTGAATATGATTTTATTAAGGATCCAATTCGTGAACTTTCTTCTCTATGCATGATATGTTGGCAAATATTAATGAGTAGATTGGACTTTGTAGTCGTGTAGAGGTAAATATTGAATTCTTGTAAAGGCCCATGAAACGACATCACTGGAATTTCGGCTACATTCTCGAGGACTGCTGTGATGTTTTGTTGTAAACAATCTCGGCGAACTCATGTCGTGTGTTTCACATCGCTAACTAAACCATCACCATGAAATTCTTCGTTTTTCGATTTCAGATAAATGAATTAGTGAAATACTAGCCACCGAATATTGGACGCACTTTACGAGTAGTGTCAATCAAACTTTCACTATTTTAATATTAATGCCTAACAATTACTAACTCCCATCTGTCAACTTTCGATCTGTCACTTTATAACTGGGTGTCATTTTGACTGCAAAATATGGCGGGCATTTACTTACCAAATACTTCTTTATCACAAGGTTTTCTTTGTATACATTTTATCTTGTTGTGTTAAGCGAATTCATAATAAAAATTATTCATAGTGAGGTAACTTTGTAACCACAGTTTCAACTCGTATTTTGTTCAAATACTCATAGTGGAATTATTTGTTAAACTTGTTCTCTACACCTTTTATGTAGTGTTCAACTGTACAATTGCCATTGAAATGATTAGTTCAACCAGGACAAATTATTTGCAAAGGCACCATCACTGTAAAAACAATATCATTGTTCATTTGTGTGCAGTTCTATCCCATAGTGAGAGGTATATATATTTCAACTATACAATGCTTTGTGATTCAACGCAAGCACGACAACTAAACTTTTATTAAACGAACATTTGGAAATAAACGAGTTTCATTACATTTTTTGAATTCGACTTTGTAATTTGGTGCATGTTGTGATGGAAATTAAAACAAAACCAATACAAATATTTCCGAGTAACATTAATTACTTTCTACGAATTTCACCAACACAATGCAGTGTAAAGGACTCGAAAATTATTGGTTCTGGGAAATATGAGATTCCCAGAGAAAAGTACATTACTTTATTATATCGTTTGCTATTATTTAATTGAAAAAATGTTAATAAAATAAGGACATTTTCCAGATCTATTATTAATAATTAAAATTTTATTTTTTGAAAATAGCGGAACATACGACAAGGGCTAAGTGCAACTCAAAAACGGGTTGTAACAACTAACAAAACATAAACCGTTAAAAATCTGGAAAAATAATAATATTATTTAGGCTCTTTAGGAAGACCGCACATCAAAGAAACATAAAACGTGAAATAATAAATCATGAAAAGCGAAACAGTTTCTTCGTTACATACTAATCAGAGAAACAAAAACAAAGTTGCATAGTTGTTGTAATATTAGTTGAGGCCACGTTTATTTCAAACAAGATACAAACAATTACAACAATATAACTCTTTATATATTTTTTATTTAATTAGATAATAAAATTTTAAATTATTTCTTAATTTAAAACGAATTAAATAAAATATTTACACTTGTCAATTCACCATCACCAGAGAAAACGTTAAAATTTGCATTCATCATTCTACATATAATTATTAACTACTCAGTTATTATTTGATATTCTGTTACACAATTTCGTAAAGAGATATTATAAATAACTGAATATAACGGTTTAATATGATTTTCTATAAAAGAATAACTATCCTACTTTTTAAAATTTTAGGTTATCAAATTTAGATTAGTTGTCTGTTTCACATTTTAACATTCAAATCTGCATAAAAAAGTCGGCCAACTAACAAAGATTGTAACTCCTTTATAATGTCCAAAAACCAAAAAAGATATTACTCTTAAACATACTACCTATTTGGTTGTAAAGGAATTAAACAAACTTCACGACAAATTTCAAGTTGATCAAACAGTGAAACTAAAACCGAAAAATAGAAAGTGTTCTATTTCATGAAACTTGCTTCAATACGATTGCAAGCCATAAAAACAACACACTTATTTCATTGGTGTGCGTATTACTACTTTTTACGCCGTATTCTATTTTCGTAAAACGTGTTTCAAGTTTCATGTTTCATGTTTTACCTTTCATGTTTCTTTCATGTGCCTTAGGAAACAATATTCTGTTAACACAATAAAGTGACATTACCTACTATGAGCCTAATATTAATGAACTATTTTTTATAGCGTCCGTAGCGGATGATTAAATTTTGTGGTGGGTTTTGTAAACAAAGAAATTATATATAAAATAAATGAATCTAAACTAAGAGGAAATTCAAAAGCTCCCTTGTGTACATATTTTGAAATTCTATTTAGTTGACAGTGCGCGGATCAACAGCTCATACGAATAATGTTCAACAAATATCATGACATATTATTTTGATTAGCGCTGTTATTTCGGAGTTGGATGGCGAAATCTCATTAATTATTTAAGTTGTTCTTCTGAACACAAATTAATAGTCAGCGCTTTCTCATTACTCATTTATCAGAGAAATATTGAAAATGATTTTCTTAACACCTATGTTTGAATCTAACGAATATTTATAAAAAACTAAATCTTCCCTCGAAGCCTATTTCTAGATTATTATGGTTTTCCCGAATCTGAGCGATTGGTCAAAAATGAAAGTGTTCTCACCTAATTTTCAGAAAAATGCCGAAATATTGAAAATTACAGAAATTGACAAATAAATTGTACCTGCAGCTGCTGTAGATTATCAACTCTGTATATGTTTTGAGTGGCTGAACCGGAATCTCATGTCAAAAAAAAACAGATGCCGAAAATATTTAGGTAAATAGTGATGCAGTTGCAAATGAATGAAGAAGCTTTGCTACTGCAGTTTGTCCATACTTAAGTAGGTTTTATTCATTTTGGCTCCAGCCAGCCCTCAAACCCATAGCCATGGTGGAGATTTCGACATGACAGTGTTAATGTTTAAACTCCTTTTGACTTTGAATCGACGTTGACCTTAACCTAATGAAGTCAAATGGACCTCGCCGACTGTAAAAGCATTACATAAATTTAGATACACCCAATATTTTTTATGAAACAGTGAAAAATATATTTTTTCAGACGATTTAAAGCATTTTTCTGTAAAGTGAAGGGAAATCAAACTTGTCTAGTAGATCAAAATACTTGGGATAACTTATTTCGTATTTTTTCCGAAAATATTTTTGTCTGCCGTGCTATTTATTCCATTAAAAAATAGCATCCAAAGATAAAGTAGCATTAAATTTTAGAATGGACTGAAACACAATTTCAAAAATTGTGGACACACCACATGAATTTTTAAATGTTTTGTTTATTAAATCATTGAATCAGAATTCCAAAATTATTGAATTCCAGCGAGCAGAAACAACGTATTAATTCATTTAGAGCTGCATTTCTTATGTATAATTTAAATAATTTCTTGAAATATAGAGATTATATAATTTTGAAAATGTGGTTACAAAATTTCGTACTTCAGGTGCCATCTGATTGCCCGCACGATAACGAAGGGACGAATAAACTAAAAATTCTGATCGCTTTGTGTTTGGACGAGGCTATCTTTCCTTGACAGTAGCTTCATCTTTTAACTGGTCGTGGAATAATGTATTTTTCTGGTTATGGGATCGGGAATTCTATAGTAATACGTCAATTTTTGTTGATAGTGATGAGGGTTGGCCAAGAAACGATTTCTATGGGGATTCAAAGAATTCTCATATTTCATTTATTTTTTGCGTTATTATTTGGAGAAACGAGATAATTTGTCAAATTTCTGTTGGTAAACTTTTCATGAAAATGAACTTGGAGCTATCATACTGTTACATAAATATTTAAATTCGTTTAAACATTTACACGGCTTTTAAATTGAATTGTGGCTTTAACTTATCCGTGTTATTATAGTCTTGGACAGATTTATTACATATGTCGCATTTGTAAATTTGTTCAGAAAACATTTTTTTTACTCTTTTTCTAGATTTTTGGATAAAAAATACCGATATGAACAAAAAAGTTAACACCTTTCTGTCTGCTTAGTATTTTTATATTTTTTAACTCTCGCTGGCAGTTTAGAAAGAGATTGTCATGTAATATGAAGATGGTACTTCTAAACTACTTCATTGAACCGATGTCCTACCAAACTGTAATTCAACTTAAGTAGGAAGGAGCCATCTGAGGTAGCTCTCAAGTACTAAAGATGAATCAAGTCTCCCGCCACATTATTAAGCGGTTCTAGGAAACTCAAAACCTGAAAGGAAAACTTGAAATGGATACAATGTTTGGTAGTGTTAGCATTTTTTCGAACCCGAGATGCAACTGTGTCAAAACTAAGAAATTATCTACAATAAGTCAGTTGAACACACGAACGAAATAAATTAGTTTGAAAGAGGCTAAAACAAGGGTTTTCCTTCCAAGTTTCCAGTACAATGTCAATGGGTAAGTTCTCCTTTTATATCAGTCGTATAACAATTTACTTGTAACTATCGGAACGAAAATAAGACATGTCCAAATTTGGAAACCTGGTTAATAAAACTTCATATGTAGAAGACGTCAGGAACATCTTATTTAATGTACAATAGTTAACATTAACCTTGGTAGAGGTTCAGTTCTGTACTGGACTGGAATAAATTGTGGGAAGAGTAAGAGATTACTGAGGTTAGCCACGGAATCTTAGTAGAAAATATTTCTGAAAAATGATGTCGTGCAGTATGTAGGCATCACAAGATTAAACAAATATTCTTCTTAATGCATAATAATGCACGAACCCACGCAACCGACTGGTTGGTACAATATCTGCGAAATGATTGATATTTCGAAGAAGTACTAGCGATACCATCGCTTTCATTTAATAAAATTTAAGCAGAGTCTTTCAGCTTCCGTGTTGTATTGTTTTTTTTGTGTTATATGGTTGAATTTTGAAATGGTATATTATCACAAAGGTTCTAGGGATGTTCACAAATTTTTGACATTTCAAATTGTCGTTTCTTTATATATTTTGTGGTCAATTATTCGAAAATTTATGGGTTTATAAAATTTGTTATATTCGCCAGGAATTTTAAAATATATTTTTAGAGTTTTGTTAAATTACTTGGTTTACCTTATGATATAATCGTTTTCAGTGTATTCCTAGTTTTGAATGTTGTATTAACATTAAATCTGTTGCCACTCTTTTCAGTCCTTCAGGAAGACCCTCTATGTAAGGTATAGCAGTTGTATGTAGTAAAGTGATTATCAAGGGAATTAGTATTATTTGGAGCAACATAGTGTTGAATGGTAGAGATTTTTTTGTGCTCGTTATTGATGAACCCTCTAGGATAATTGTTAGCAGATTTTATTCATTTCATTTTTATAAATGTTTTTTCTTCATTTAATTTACTGATATCAGAACAGTTGGTTTTTGCCCAATCATATAAAGAATTAATAAAGCCTTTTTATGGTTATAACATACAATTTAAAAATTCAACCATATTACAAAAAGAAGAACACAACAAACACAACACAAAAGCTGTAATTTTATTAAATGCAAGCGATTCCATCGCTAGTACTTCTGTGGAATTAAGCCGTTCCTGGTTACCAATAATCAAGGATGAAATTAATAATGGTATCCCTGTATTATGAACTATCCCTGTATCGGGATAGTTCATAAGGTTTTTCTTAGGTTTTCCTTTATGAAATAATTAGATTTTTCGAACATTAGAATTTTATTTGTTTTCGGAAAGGTACATTTCAAATAGTCCAAACGTTTTAAGGTCTAAATAAGACCCGTTTTTCTTTCACCTCATTTTTGACGAATGCGCCTAATAACACAGTCGAATCTAGGAGCGCCACATGAATTTCGGAAGATAACTCATTCAAATTCTACCAATTTGAAAGAAGCTTTGTTATTTCACATGATCTTTAGAATTTCTTTTGTGCTAGCCTGTATACATCAAATTAACAGTTAGTTAGATGAGTTTTATTGTCAAACATTTCATGTCAAATTGTGAATTTATTTCTTATTTCGAATTTCCTATCCTACGATTGATGACGGGGAGAACCAACAGCTTACCGAAATTTCTCTACCGATTTTTACTTACGATCAGGGGCGGCTGTCCCTTAAGTGCACTCGTGCGCTGAACCACCAGGTTTAATAAGCTTTTAATAAGGTTAAAAATAATCACAAAGTGTTTAATAAATATCATTTCAATACTCTCTTCGAGGTGTCATTCTTTTGTAGGCAAGACAATACATATATAACATATTGATTCTGGTTAGGGACCTTCATCAGTTGCGCTTCCCACAATTGAATGCCCTCTCGATCACATCTTTATGTATTTGATACATTTCGTTAAATTTGAAAACGCGAGATGTAAAGACCGATATCTGGGATTTTCGGGGAAACTAGCACATAGAAGTTCCGAATCTGGAGCCGTTCCATGTAATTGCCGTTACCCGTAATTCCTAGGTTAGAATGTCACGATGAAATTTTTTTATTCGCATATACTTCAAATACTTACAAGAGGGATAATGTTGTATAAGCCGAATGAGTATCTTCTTTATTAGTACTTAGTATTTACCAGATCCTGTACAAACTATACGTCCGAAACCGGAAAACCACGAAATTTATTTATAAACGCTAGAAATGATTAAAATAACTATATCGTGAGTGTATTATTCTTACATTCGGTTTGGCTTGCATTTAAAATTTTCCACGCCTTAATAATCGTCAATTTCAGTAATATTATATGTAAAGAAACGAAATTAAGCATAATATTCTAACGTTATAGGTATACATATTTATTTTTACTACCTAATTATATGACGAGTTATGGCAGCTCTTTTTATAACAGCCATGATAAAATAAAATTTGCTGTACTTCCATAAAACAAAATTCAATTTGGAGAAACGCTATCATAACATTTCCATATAAAACCGCCGTTTCCTCTGTTGACTTGAGAGTTTAACAAATTCTGTTCATTATGTGATCTCAGGGGGAAAATGAGTTTGATATGGGTTGAAATTTTCACGCTAATCATAACAACGTTGATAAAAAGTGTCCCAGTACGAGGAAAGGAAAATGACAAATTTATGTGACAAATTGGTGCATTAAGCAAAAATTTTACAATGGGAATATTAATTGTGCGTGGAAAGATTGCTGTCATTATTAAATATGTTGCCAACCCAAAAAATATATATATTTTCTCTAAATTATTGTACAGGTTGTCAAATGTCAGTGAAATTGAGGAGGTCACCTGAATATTGAACAAAAGACCACATTAATTGTCACACTCTTTTCTATTTATTACAAAATGTGCTCCGTATTATCTGTTCTTGACTGACCTGTCATCCTGACTACAGGATTGTATGATGTATTCAGGAGTAGTGCAGATTTCTTCATTTCTGCCATACCTACATAATAATATGTAAATAGTAAATTAATTTATAAGTGATAAATTCCAAAATCGCACCATTTAAAAAAAGAAGTGTTTTCTTTGATGCATTTTTAAACAACCTTTCACAAAAATGTCTACTAGATTTAGTCGTTAGATTTTTGAACAAATATTCTGCCAAGATACTGCGCTAGCAATTGTCAAAAGTTATTTAACAATAAAAATAATCTGTTGTAACAATAATCCTTAAAACTGACACAATGTTTGCAGCAGCATTAGGTCTGAAGCTGGTAGTCAATGCAACTCGTTCCATCATCTTGAAATGGTTGATCACACAATCTGCGGTCGTCATAAAGTCATAAGGTGAATAATGGGAAATTCATATTTTCTATCGTCTTTATAACTTTAATCGGTCATGCGTCCCTGGCCATGCACTTGGGTTACTTAATCCCTAGTTTTATCCAATCACCGTCACAATACGTGGCAATTGGTTGTCGGTGATGTCTCAAGAAGGGGTTTCCAAAGGATTTTAATTTGGTCGTTGGGCTCACCAAGTATATTCTCGATTTTTCGATCAATGCGTGATTAGCTAACCCAGACTTTATTAGCTCCCCCCTTTGAGTATCTATGCAGCGCTCGTTAACCCTGTGGTCTAGTGGTCGCTTGTTCTCCTCAATGTAAACATTGCCACATTCAGAGGGTATGCTATATATAGAGTTTTTTTGTACTGCAGGAGTATCCTACTTTGTTTTGTGATCATGCTCCTCAAGGTATTGTTGCTCTTAAAAACCATTTTGATTCCATACTCTGTCCAATACGTCTGTGTTTTTCCGACAAGCCTTTATTGTATGGTACTGTGCCGTTGTTATTGTGGTTTTCTCTTACTGTCTAGGTGGTTTCTTCAAACTCCTTGTTAATGATGGTTTCCGTATATCTATTCGTCAAAAGGTCTTCTCTAAGGTTGGGTTGTTCTTCTTTGAGGGCCTCTGGGCTCCGATTCTTGAAACCATGCCAACGCTCTACCACTCGACTGATGACTTCAGTCGAAGGAAAACTAATAGAAATACCGTTTTCGTCGCATAGTATGATTTCAAGAATTAGGGCCAGATGCGCTGCTGATATGTTTGGCTCAGTAGAATAGTGTTTTGTAGTAGTTAGAAATCTTCCGATCCTTGTACTTTGGCACTTCACGTCCAGGAATGGTAGGCACCCATTCTCTTCCCTCTCCGTGGTGAATCTAATGGATTGTTGTTATTGGATTAGATGCTCCAGAAATTCCTGTGGTTATCCATCTCCGTGTTGCCAAATAATGAAAGTGTTGTCAACATACCTCCACAGGAGGTTTAGTTGATTCTTGTACCTCTTCAGCACATATTCTTCAAACCATTCCATATAGGTGTTAGCGACAGGTGGCGATAACTGGAAGCCTATAGGTAATCCTTCATCTTGCATGAAGAACTGGTCCTTCTTCTGAAAGTAGCAGTTCTTGAGGCATCATTGTAGTAAGTCCAGGATTTAATTTAACCGTTCTATCAATCAGGGTTTCTTCTCCAGTAAGTTTCTTTCTCACTATGTTGAGTCATTCATGTAATGGTACGTTCGTGATGAAGTTCTCAACGTCGAAAGTTACTAAGCGACGTTCTAACGAAGGTTCCACGGATTCAATGATTTGGATGAAATGAATTTTCGACCAGCGATGATTTGTTGGCCTTTAAAGGTTAGATGATTGATAGAAGGAATTTTAATAATTTGGAGGTTGATGAGTTACGCAAGGTTGTAGGCTTGAGTAGTCCATAAAGATGTGGTGGTTTGCTGTGATGTGGCGTCAAATTTATCCTTATCTGAGATGTATTCAGCACGATTTCTGAGAGTGTTGTTAGTTTTTGTTCTATCTTGGAAGTTCATTAGTTTGGCAATGGCTTGTATTTCTCCTTGGAGAGTACATCGTCAATTTTCCTTTTGTATTCTGTTCTGTACATCAGGATGGTGGTCTTTCCTTTGTCATTTGGTAGATAAATTTTTTGGATTTGCAGCAAATGTGTAAATTATCAAAAATATGTTTTTTTAAATTTATTGCTCATATTACTAAAATAGATGAAATGATCGTATATCTTCAAAGCCAAAGTTTTTAAGAATGTGAAAACCGCTATAATGATCGTTTATTATTCGAGTCTGACGAGTTTTTAAACAACTTTGTCAATAAAGGTATTGCGCACCCAATCTTTATTGGCAATTTTTTTACAAATGGGAACAATGACAGCTGTTGTTAAAAAAATGAAGAAAATTCAAGATATGTAAAAAGTAAAAAATAATTCACTTAGGTATTTAAAAAAATATATCTATATTTATGTTCTATAAAACTGTGTTTACATTGATGTCAGGCGTAAGAAATGCATATATTTTACACATGACTACAAATAGCTTTATACATTAAATAATTTACCTCATTAATTAATAAAGTCATTATACCATATGTTACACACATATTTTTTGGGCTTGACACGAACTTCAAACACAGTTTTATAGGACATCTTTCGATTAAAATATCCCAGTTGGTTTACTCCATGATAATGACAGTTTTGCTGTTGAAACGTACGTGGAGAAAGAAATAAAGGTCTTTTGGCTCGTCTGTGACACACCAAAGGTTCCACAGTTTTTCTAATGCTGAGTAAAGAACATAAAATTATTATGCATAATATCAAAAGTCAAATAAGAAAATCCAAACAAAATTTCAAATGAGCCTATTGGTTCCTATGTTGTGCGTAACTCCTGGTGATTGGTGTATCGGAGGATGGGGCATTGTCTTGCTTCAAAACTAGCCCTTCTTGTTAATTGTTTTAGAGTATTAGTATTATTATTTAATAATAATTAAGTCGAGATTTCAATTAGTATATACAGAAATATTTGTTCTTTATCTATAGATATTCGGTAACTTATTTGATATGCCATTTAACACTGTTTATATTGTGCAGTAAATAATATGTCAATAAAAAAGTTTTGATGTCTTAATGACCTGGCGATATTACCCTTCGATACCCATAGAAAATTAATGAACGCTTAAGCCAGTAAACGGCTAGTCGTGTTCGTTGAAATAGAGGAAAAGGATCATTAGACAATGTCGAACCCCACCGTTATGCTTCTAAATCTCGGGCTATACAATGGAAATAAATCCTTTAAAAATGTGGTTCTGACAATTTACAAACACAATACGAAACGAGTGAATTAGGGTTTAACGTTTCGTTGAAATTAATTAAACGCCTGACAAGCAATAATGAGGTTTCAATAGTACATTTAGTCAAACACATTTACAGATAATCAATCAAATTTAGTTGAACAATTGCGGTTAGAGGTGGTCAAATCAACGAATTTTCGATGCTCAATTTAGCATTCCTTCACAAACTTTTGCTCAGATAACAAGTATGTCGGCACTTGTTCTGTCTGTCTATCTATATATTTATATACAGGGTGTTTTCACCAAAAATGTAGGCGGATAGGTGGGCTGATGTGCTATATTATATAGCCCATATAACATCTAGATGGCTGACGGTTTTTAATTTTTTTAAATTTTTTTTCCTAATTCCCAACTTTTTACATACTAACTTTTGTAACTTATTCATTTTTCACTGTAACTTCACCAAATAACTTAAATCCATTCCACGATGTTTGTTTGCTCTTCTGCAATTGATATTTGACCCAAATAATTGGTTGAAAAACTGATATAAGTCCACAAATGGTGAGGGTCAATAAAAAAGTCATAAGCTAAACACTTTATCACATTACAAAAAAAAACACATCGAGAACTTCGAATGCTTACAAAAACTTCTATATTTCAGCTTCTTGCCAACGATGTACCACCTATATTGAAAAGTAAGTAAATAAAACTTGAAATTCTAACTTACAAGGTTTGCACTACAAAAAATAAAACGTACAAAAAGTTCCAATAACTTGTTATAAATTGCATTCAAACTGGCTTCCACCACTACAATGCAAACGTAACAACTTTTCTGACTGCTACAGTCGTAGGCTCTAGTCGCATCTCATCCTGCATTGTTTCAAAAGTAACATTAACTGTTTCTCTTACCTGCTTCTTGGTTTCTATTACTGTCTCGTATACGAGTTGCTTGGCCCGTCCCCATATAAAAAAATCAAAAGATGTCAGGTCTGGGGACCTTCAAGACCACAGTATAGGGCCAGCTCTCCCAATCCAAAGGGAATCAATTGTTCCTCTTCCAATGGGACTTCATCTAATAAGATGGGTAAATAGTTCATTAAAAATTCAAGTCGTTTACGCGATAGAAATAGAAACCAAGGAGCAGTTAAGAGAAAGAATAAATATTGGTTTTTGAAACAATGCGGGATGAGATGCGACTAGAGACCACGATTGCAAACTTCCATTTGACACTGTCATCCTCCTATACTTTGAAATGTAAAAACATTACCTTTTACGTTACAACTTTTATAATGTATACGTTGTGCTGTATAGTTAATACGGAATTCAATCTGAACAAACTTAAGTTTTATTACATTTTATGGAAATTTTATAGTTAAACTTTTGTGTTAATTGAAGTGTTTTTACTGATGCAGAAATAAATGACGAAAGCTCTGACAACATATAGTTAAAAGTATAATTTTATGTATTGGCTGCTTCCCGATAGCAATCTACAATTTTATACTTCTATATAATATTGCAGAAGTGTCACCAAGGTCTCATTTGACACTATCAATCCTGTGTCCGTGCTATGTATTTATAGACCTTTGTGGGAGATTGTAGCGACACTGAATGGTTGAGGCGGGCGCATCCTCCTCTGCAGTTGTTTGGTTACAAATTGCGTTGGGCTCCTGCCTTTCCCCAGTACTGCTACTTTCATGGACTAAATCAAATTCTTAATAGTATTCATCTAAATATCTATTTGACTATTGAACTATATTCTAATTCTTCTCTTGTGTCTCTGATGTGCTCATAACAATAAATAATAATGGAACTTTCTAAAATATTGTCTTCAGGAAACCACCCACTCAAATCGATTCCTTAATGTCCAAGCGCAACATCATCCTACCCAATTGAATTCTGCCATCAAAACTTTAGTTTTCAGATCTCTTCGACCCACGGTTATTGATAACAGACAAAACGTTCTAACAAATTCTCAAACATAATGTTATCACACAGCTCACATCTCGCGTACAATTCGAAAATTTTTACAACAGATGGGTACCACAGCTCCTTCTGAAACAGATGAAGAATGTAAAGCATCTTCGCCATACATTTGAGGAATTAGGGACAAAAATCACGGCTTTTTAACGTAAAATTAAAACAACTTTCAGCACCAACAAGACAATAAGCGACCTAACCAAAAGCCCAAAGGACAAGGTGCCCAATGAGGATAAAGGAGTCTAAGAAATACCCTGACGCGAGAGTACACAACGGATGTTTGAGATATATTCAGGGTAGAGACACCGGCAAGCTCAACCAGTGGGGCTTCTCTCCACCCACTTACCCATTTTAGGATCTTAAGAACACCCCCGTTCGTTTAAGATGGTCCACGCCGATGGGTGACACGCTCGACTTCCTACAAGCGTACCTCTTTTACTTTTCTCAACGAGACTGATATCCGCTATCAAGGCTTTCTACTTGTGGGACGCTTGGGCACAGTTTTAGGAGTAACAGGCAAGTGGGCGGCAAAGGTAGTCTCGAATACGAGGTCGCGCCCCATACAGGGCGATGACCAGACATCTCAAGCAACGGTGCCACTGTTACCCGCCAGGTCGTTTCATCGCCACAATCCCGAAGAAAAGCAGATCTGACGACTACTTGTATTAATGTCTAACAAGGCGCCTGGTACCCTTTCGCTCAATTGCGAAGGAAAGTGTGTAACTACTTATATAAAGTTTTGACAAGTCACACTCGAGGGCCTTTCCAACCCTAATTGCTAACGGCCACCGCCTTCTCGCCAGAAACGAGGTCTGGATCCTACTACCATGACTTCGAAAGTTTTATGGGTAGCAACTCGGAAGTGGATTTGGCTACCCCGAATTTAAATGAGCCAATATCGGTGCAAATAATAAACAACATATGAATAGGTATTAAAAATCGCCCGATTTGATAACCTTCTCGTTTTAAGAAGTCGTTTAAACAACAAACGCTTTGAAATAAAACATACTGTTTCTGAAATTGAAAAAAAAACGAATTACAAAATTTTACGCGTGTTAGAAATCACTATTAAACCACAATTTTTAAATACAATTCATTGAAGCAAGTTGATCTTCCTTAAGACAAAAAAAGATTAATCTCAACAATTACATCAGCGCAGATAATTTTTTTTAATTAGTTTGTTTAAAGCTCTACAGCCTCAATGTTAATTTGATTTCCTAGTCAGAAATCTCGCATGTTACATATATTTTTATTCTCAACTTTATATTCTTTGTATTGTAGCGCAACAACAAAGAAATAAGAATATAACCCACAAATATGGAAAAATGATTTTTTGCAATTACATCACATACATACAAGTTTACACAATCAATTTTGAAAATGTTGTACTTGTGCTAGCGTAACAAGGTTCTTATCGAAAATAAATATGTTGGAAACAATGTATACTTACATGTAAGCTGCTGGTATTGTATATGTAAAATAATAAATTCAAAACGAGGTAAATTGTTCCGGTAGGAAGCGGCGGACATTTGCAACACATGATTTCCAGTTTTAAACTGTACGTCAGTTCAATTTGTTTTGAACAATTACTGCAATTTCAACATGGGTGTCATTATTTCTATATAGTTCGAATTTTATATTTGTTATTTTTCAAGTGAACGATTTTTAATGCGCTGTATGTTTAATGATTGTGGGCTCATTATTATTGAATTAAAATCTCAAAGAGCATACGTTTTATTTAAATATAATTTGTTACGTAGTTAAATCGAATTTGCTATTCAGCAACATTATATTGATATACATTATCTAAATTTTATAGTTATGATTGGTAGATTTTCAACACAATTTTTTTAAACAACTTATTTCAAACGAATAACAAACAAATAATTGGCGAAAAGTCCAGAGAGAAAAATTAAAAACGTTGCAGATAGATTGCATGTGCAGCAACAGAACAGATCTTTATTTTGCCTGTTCATTAGGATATTTTGTCCTCACATTTTTCCTGCAACAGATAGGTAAGTATTTGAAATTGAAAATGGGGAATAATTTCTAAAATTTCTCATATTACTGGTACAGAAAATCTTTCTCACAGATATCGTTAGAGAAAGATATCAATCAGTATTCCTCTTTCCTCGAAGTTTCCTTGGACTTCCATCGTCTTGAACTGGTTGATCTCACAACGTTTCAATAGAAATTTAGATTATCCGTCGTATTTATATTATACCCTTAACCGATTATGCGTCGCCGTTCATGTTCATTGGGTCTTATCTGGTCCAATCAGCGTCCTCGTACCTGGAGGTTGGTTGCCGGTGAAATATTTTTAATTTGGACGCTGGGCTCGCTAATTATATTTTCGTTCGAGATTATATATGCTGTCTCTATGAATTTTCTTTTGTACCAGTTCTCTTCCTTGTGAATTGCTCTGGCCTGGTCTCAGTTGATATTATGGTGTTCGGTCCATGCGTGATTAGCTAGCCTAGACTTCGTTACCTCCGCCCTTAGAGTGGCTGTGCGGTGCTCCTTAATCCTGGTGTCCAGCGGTCGCTTTGTCTCTCCAATGTAAAGATTGCCACATTCACACTGTATGCTATATATGCAGTTCTTTGGTCTTGCTGGTGCGTCCGGCGTCGTTCTTGTTATCATGCTCCTCAAGGTGTTGCTGCTTTTGAAGATCATTCTAATTCTATAGCTGTGTGCAATTCTTCTAAGTTTCTCCGACAAGCCTTTATTATACGGTAATATTAGAGTTGCTACCGTGATGTCCCCTTCCTGCCTAGGTGGTTTGTCCAGCTCTTCAAACGCCTTGGTAATGATCGTTTCCGGATATCCATTTGCCAAAAGCTCTTCCCTAAATTTCACTTGCTCTTCTTTGAGGGCTTCTGGGGTGCTGCAGATATTTTTGGCTCTATGGATGAGTGTTTTGATGATGCCAGTTTTCGCTGCTGTTGGGTGGTTGGAATTGCAGTGAAGGTATAATCCCGTATGAGTAGCCTTCCTGTAGACTGTTGTTTGGATTCCGGTCCTAGTCCCTTGACACTTTACATCAATGAATGCTAGGCACCCACTCTCTTCCATCTCCATGGTGAATCTAATGGATTGTTGGGATTGGTTCCGGTGCCCCAGGAATGCCTGTAGTTCTGCCTCTCCATGTTGCCAAATAATAAAGGTGTCATCGATATACCTCAACCACAGTATAGGCTGCTTTTCGTTACTCACTGCATGTTCTTCGAACCATTCCATGTAGATGTAGGCGATGGTTGGTGATTGGTGATAACGGGGAACCCATAGGCAATCCATCTTCTTGCATGAAGAACCGGTCCTTCTCCTGAAAATAGCAGTTCTTGAGGCAACATTCAAGCAAGTCCATGATTGAGCAGCTCCATCCTCTCCATTAGGGTTTCGTCTTCAGTAAGTTTCTTTCTAACTATGAGATTCGTCTAGTGGTACGTTCGTGAAAAGGTTTTCAATGTCGAAACTTATTAAGCGATGTTCTGGCTTAAGTTCCGTGGATCCGATGATTTCGACAAAGTGCTTTGAGTCCTTGACGTGCGATGATGTTTTGCCCTTCAAAGGTTGGATGATTGGTAGAAGGAATTTCGATAGTGCTGCCGTTGGTGGGTTGCGGGAACTTGTAATCGGTCTGAGAGGTACTCCAGCCTTGTGTATCTTGGGTAATCCATAAAGATGTGGTGGTTTGCTGTGATGTGGCGTCAATTTTCTTCTTGTTTCGGGTAGAATGTATTCAGCATGATCCCTGAGAGTGTTGTAAGTTTTCCGTTCTATTTTGGATGTTGGATCAGTAGGCAGTGGCTTGTATTTTCCCTTTGATAGTACTTCGTCGATTTTCTTGTTGTATTCCGTTCTGTCCATCAGGATGGTGGCATTTCCTTTGTCAGCTGGTAGATTTATGATAGATTTGTCGTCCTTAAGTGTTTTTATGATTCTCCTTTCGGATTCGATGTTTCGTACGATGTGTTGTGTTTTCTCAATTGTGGTTCTGACTTTCCATCGGAATTCCGTCGGTTGCGGTGTCTCTTTGCTGCCTATTGCTGCCTCCACGAAACTGATGATATCTAGTACTGGCATCTTTTTTTTGCATCGATTCAAAAACACTGTGACAAGATCAGACGAATCGGCCAAAAGGTGCACACTGAGAAACTTAACAAACTCACCAGGTAGCAGGTGCCGAAGGATACGACCAACAGGAAAACAGTGGTTAACTTGTCATCCAGATTTTTCACAGCAGTTGATGAAACATTGTTTTCTAAGGGGCTAAATTACATTGTCTACCAACTACAGACTACTTTATACAAATAATGTTTTGTATATGGTGTGATACTTATGTATGTTGACTAAATATTTATATATTTTTTAGAATAAAATCTCACTTTTGAAAAAGTTTGTATAGTTCGTATCAGAGTTTAAATCACACCCCATTCCGAATAGGATTTAAAAAATAAACAACTGGCAATTTATCCCTTGGTTTAAAATAATGTTTTGAATTTTGTAATCATTATCGTTTTTATTTCAAATTGCTGCGGCATTACCTTTATCTGCTAGTAATAGTTTCATAGTACAGTCATTTATAAACGTTTTATTTAAATCCAATTCATTTTTAGAAAAAAATATTTTTTAACCTATATTTAACTTCTGCTCTCATTTGATATTTTTGAGTTTAACAAAAGTTTAATTTGTTTGCTGATTGTTCTATAGATCTGATAATATCAAGCTTTGGAATATTTTGAAGAAATTTCAGTCTTCAGGTCCTTTTATAAAACAAAAGTTTCCCAAAGTATTTAATTTTTTTTTCTGCAAAATAATGACAGTTTTTCTTAGGTCTAAATTTATAATTTGTTTGTATATTTTCGTTTAAACGAAAATTTTAAAATTTAACTACGATTGTTTGATTTTGTGATCTAAATTCCAAAAAATCACAAACATATGAAATACAGTGTACTAGTCTGACAAGTCTAGTTACAAAGAAGTAGTCCTCTTTATAGACAAACCATAAAGTAAAGTATCAAATTGGGTTTAAATAGAGATTTAAAAAAAAAGAAAAACAGTACCATGTTTTCAAAATTACACCAATTACACAGAGACGTCAGAAATGTAGTACAAGTACTTTTTTTTGTTCAAAAGTACTTTTTTATAGATTTTTTGACAATAAATGTATGTTCGGTACTCAAAACATTTAATGAAATGAATTGCGCCCATAATTTTTCTATTATAGTTGGCTTACACACCAGTGGCAAAACCTAAAAATGAGATTTTCTAGATTGTTTTCCTTGCCGGTATACAGCTTTAAGATATATTTTATAAATCCCTAAATGCTTTGTAAACGTTTGAACTTATTTCTAAACTTATTTTATCAGCTGTAGGATCATTTTCCGATCGGAGTAACATTGAGTTCTATTTCTCTTCCACTTACTATATCAAAAAAATAGGTCGGGAAATATATGAAACTGCAATTTTCTTTGGGAATGTTTAATGTAAAATCTTTCATAGTAATAATAAAACCCTTGCTAATTATTTAACTTGCCTATTTCTTCTGAATCAATCAATATATTGCTTGTCAATATTTTTCTCTGCTGCTAATACGAATATGGTCATTAAAGTTGTCATTCATTTGATTTACAATAAAAATAATAAAAGATAATTAACAATAATTCACTTCAATCACTGCTAATAAAATGAGGTTATAGACATAACCTCACATTTAGTGAATTAAGTCCTTTAGGTTCTGTGACATTGTAACTTTTTTAAGAAGGGTCTTTCATAACTGATGGAAAATCAGTCTCACTAAATATGCTGCTTTGTACTACTAATTTAAATCAACGCGCGTTCCAGCGCCATGTTTTCTTCATTTACGGTAGTGTGCAATTTTTCTGTCCCATACTAAAAGCAACTTTGGAATACCTTCCTCAAGATACCCTGATGTTACTGTAAAGCCCAGTTGCTTTTAAGTTGGAAGTACTTGAAAACGTTGTCTCCAGAATTTAAAAAATTGTATTTCCGTTGTTTCAGTTATCGCCCTAATGTATTAACTGGAAATCTAAGAAATAAAATTTGATCTACCCCGATATAGGGAATGGTCCATAAGGGTTTTCCTGGGTTTCGCCCGTTACTTTAATACGATCAGTGAAACAACAGATATATTTGATCTCACAAATAACACTAATTTATTTGATTACTGTGTGACACTGACCTGGTATTCATAAAATCAGAAACCTTAAATTTGAACATATAACCTAACTTGCCATTCTCTCAATTGCTAGGCGGCTGCTTTTCATCGGGAATAATATGGGATGTGGGTAAGATATTAAAATACAAAATTTATATTTATTATCGGCGTCATTTGGTTAAAAACTTGTAAGTGAACATACCATAAAAACCAAAAGAAACACTGTCTTGTATTGTCAAAAAGAATAATATCTGTGTTCAAAATTTTCACTTGTGCTCACTTTATAAAAACTCTTTAACAAATCGATAATAAAAAATATGTGAAATGTAAACAGATGAGAGTTTAATAAAGAAATATAGAAAAGTATGTGGAACAAAAAAAATATTAAAAGAAATGCAACAATCTTTATAATGATTAAATTTTGAAAATCTATGATTTCTGTAATACTGAAAAATTGATATATGTTACAATGTTACAACGGTGAAATTGAAAATAAATTGTACTCAACTATGATTCAAAATGATCGGTACAAAAAAAGATGGTATAAACTATTAACAGAATAAACCTACCTTTTACAAACATGATTAGAAATTTTCTATTACTATATATACATCGAAATGGTTATTTCTACTATACTTCTAATCCTGGAAACTCAGAGCCAAATATCTCAAGGTCGTCTGCCATCAAAGAGACTGTATTTCGTATACCAATAGTTGTACAGTAAACGAATCCCCTGAAGTTTACTGTTAAATAGCCACTTGGTGAACAGCTAAATTTTCCAAAAATCCAAGAGGTAAACTGAAAAAATATAAATTTCACATGTCCATTTGTGACATAATATTTCAAAACTACGGCTCCCCCATAATATAAACTTCTCCATAAGAACACTCCAAGCAACATACCCCGTTCATCGTAAGGGAACAATTCCAATGTAAACGCAAAATCTCAACTTGAAACGTAAAAGAAGCCTCCCAACATAGATGAAGGATTCTAATGTAAAAGTACGATCCCAATGTAATACCCTAAAATATAATATTACACATGCCGACTTTAATTAGACCCAAAATGGGCTTCTTCTAGCACAACGCCATTTATTACCAAAAAAATTGGAGACCGCATTAAGGTACCTAGTTTGCTTAACGACATCAAAACGAGAAGAGAGAACGGTGTACCACGCGTTCAATTCGAGCCTGAAAAATGTTCCCCACCAAGACAATAATTAAAGGGCGACACCATGACTTGCGTTAAAAAAACTAAGGCGACGGACAGGTCCGGGTTCAATTTTCCTCTACCCTTTACAACTGAAGAAAAATAGTGCAGAGAACGTCGAAGTTCAGACGTCATATGTTCTCATTTTTTTAATGAAAAAATATTGGCCTGACGCCAACCGTAAAAGTAACTACTCATCGTAATTCATTAAATAAATACATAACTTTGGTGATCATGCCTATTAAAATTAATATCCCTAATTAGTATAATTATATACCAGCTAACGACAAGTACAAAAATATTTCCAATACGAATACAGTCTTCTTTACGTATCCCGTATAGTAATAAAAATGTTCAAGTGTTGCAAACAGTATTTTATGACAAAGCATTTTTACCGCAAATTTCTGTCTCTTCTGAGAACACAAACCCGCACTCCAACTCCCTTTATACATCCCAATTTCTTATACGAAAATAAGATTAAGAACTTCTCATATATTTGATATACAATTCAAATTACCAGCTTCGTATTACAAAAGGTCCACGATTGCAAATCTGAAACTTTCCCTATAATTCTTCTAAAGAACAAATATTAAAAGAAGTCCGCAAAAATGTTTTTATTCCTTTGTCAAACTGAAAAGTATAATTGAATAAAACTTTGTCGGGTCAAAAAAGTTTTCGCGTATTTTGAAGCCGAAACCGCAAAGTTTTGGGAAATCGACGAAGACTGTAATGATATTAAATAATCCGACCGACACAGTGGTTAGCTCTGCGTGAAGCAAACAAATATTTAATGTTCTTGATGGAAGTCTATGGCATGAATTTAATTACGATCCTACACAATGATTACAATAGGTAGTTTCCACGTATTTTGTATAATAGTATTTCATTAACGAGATAATTCAGGATTAAAGGTTGTGTGATTTTAATACCACATTTGGAGTTATCATAATAATATAATTACAGTACGATATCATCTGGAAAGATGTAACAGCGCAGCAAACTGTACGATGACTTAGTTAATTGTTGCGTAAAGTTGACATGCAATTTTTTCTAAATGTGATGTTGATTATTCTCATATATTGCAGTGTGATTAGAGTTTGTTTAGATAACGCTTCCGCGGTCATGTTATTGGTATTTTTTACATCGTTATTAAATGACAAAATTTTGTGACAAGAAAATTTTTGTTTCTTTGTAATGACATACCATTATGATATAACAAAACTTTACACCTCTGTACATGCATAAAAGCGTTGTGACGCGAACTTTATAAGACGGACCAAGACCATAGTTATAAACTTTACGAAATAATTTACCCTGATTTATATATTACTGCAGACGGCAGCTTTTCATCGGGAACAATTTTTGGGTAGTACGTTAAAGAATTGCATAACAAGTTTAATTAAATGTCGCCAGACGAACCTCCTAACTGACAAATTCGAGTAGAAGCTTAGATGATGAACTTCCACCGGTGAGCTATTATTATAACAATTAATATAACATTTCTAATAGAGGAATTCTCTTTAAATTTATCATAAAAAACTAATTCTTCGAATAAACAAAACGTTTATCAAAAACATATTTCTAATTTTTACAAGGATACTGCGTGAATAATCGTGAGTAACTGATATAGGGCCTCACGTCAAGGGCAAGGCAGCAAAAGCTGATGTTGCGTTTTACTCATCGTTTCAATATTCGGTGGAACAGTTTTGTAGTATTGGTTATGATTTTTTTGTAAAAATGAAAAGATGATTTTTCAACCTATAGAAAATTTCTAGCAGTGTGGGAAGTGGCATTAAGTGGATTTTACGATAACAATATATTTACTTCAATTACAAGATACATGCCTGGTGGCATGTCTATCACGGAATGTGAACAACAAAATTTAATTGAAGGGTTATTTTTAACCGACTTCCAAAAAGGAGGAGGTTATCAATTCGTCGCGTATTTTTTCGATTTTTTTTGTATGTATGTTACCTGATTTCTTCTCCTGTGGTGCACCGTTTTCAACGAATATGGTCTTGTTTAATAGAGTATATATCCGTATTGGTGAAACTTCAAATTTTGGAAAAGAATTCTATTGGTAAAGTGAAGAAATTTATGAATGAACACATGCGTGCATGTAAATCGACCAATATTCCTAACATATTAGTCGATTTTTCGAAAACTCCTTATGGATGTGTATAGTTTTTTAACGTTTAATCTGTTAAGGAAGATCCTTAGGTGATCTCATATACTTTTCTGCGACGTGCAACTTGCAGTTTTGTAGAAAATCGCCGAAAATTCCAAAATTCTTATCAAAAATTTCATCAAAATGACATAACGGACATTTCCTCATAAATATTTTAATTCCAACGTAATAGTGCGGTAATTTTAGGCACTGGAAGTTTTAATTACGAATTTGAAAATTTCCTATGTACATCTCAAGCATATATGTAATAAAGCATAGTATTTTCAGCTCCTTAAATCAATGAGTACCCTGCTCGTTTTGTTTGTATACCAGGTAAATACCTATTTAAATGCAAATTTTACCATTTTGCGAAGACGGTACTTTTGGTTGTCATATTCTCCCGGCCTAATAGAAAATTCAGTGACAACATATGTCAAACTTTAAACTGGTACTTGGTGGCTTATAGACAGGGTGCTTAGTTATAGCAAACAAAATCACAAAGTAAAGTGGTAGAAGGAGTTGCATTTATATGAAGATTGAAATATAGGACGGACTAGAATGATAGTGGTCCGTAGGAACCCGTATATACAGGACGGTTGGAATATAGGGTGGACTGGACGTAAAAAACGTATAGAAATGTTGAAAAAAAATGTGAAATTAAAATTATATAGGGTGATTAAAAAACTGTTATATGATGTGGACATAAGCAAATTATATACAGGATGGTTGAAATATATGCTGGAGTTGAATTATATTTATACATTGTGATAAAAAATTATTTCTTATATAGCCCATAAGAAGTTGCATAAAGTGTGGAGAGGAATTAATGTTACACAGGGCGATAACATAAAATGTCAAAACGGAAATAATTTATGGGGTAGCCCCCAAGGAGTTATATACCATGGTTGAAATATAGGACGGATTTAACTCCGTAAATATACAATGGATTCTACTCCGTCCTATAGTTTACAGAACGCAGTTAACAAATTTATGCTTGTCCGTGGGCAGTCGTATGTACAGGATGGTTGGTACATAGGGTGGAGTGGAATTATATATAGTTGTACAGAGTTGAAAAAAGGTTACATGGCATGGTCCATAAGGCATAAATATATTTTGGGCTTATTAAGTCAACGCGTACTAGTACATTTTGTTTGTAAAGATTTACCTGTCAATTTAAATGATAAAGTATCATTGTGTAATGTTGAGGCTTTCGATGTTACCTGGTTCTGTCTATTAAGGTTATACATACAAAATAACAAATAAAGAATGAAAACTACCTGAGTTCAAAAAATAACTAAAAAGTTGAAAATAAAACATTTTAAAAATATATATAACCGACTTCTACCTATAACTAAAAAGCTAAATATAATTATAACAAATTACAACTCTAGCAAATAAATAACACATTCAATGTTGTAAGGTACCTACCCAGGAAGTAAAAAATGTAAACATTAAAAGGTGCTCATTCTGTACCAACTACTACCTACCAATCTAGTATATTTTTAAAGTCGGTGCCAAGCAATATTTTTTTAAATGTTTTATCTAAATTTGAATTAAATGGGCAAGATAGACATAAAAATGCAACAGGAACAAACTGAGTAAAAAGGGCACCGGCAATTTAAACAACTAGTACTATTGGAAATATAAGGCAGCAAAGCAGTAAATAATAAAATAGAGAATTAACATCAAACCTAAAAGCAATAAATGATGAAATTAAGTTTCTAACAAGTTCAGTATTATAGAGTCAGCAATTCAAGTCAAAGCAAAATAGAATGTAATCATAGAATTATCCAAACTAAAGTGAAAACGATGATTACTTAAGAAGACTTGCAAAAGGAAATATATCAGAGCAATGGAAGTACCAAAGTTAATTAACCGATAGTCTACATTTCTAGTAATTTCAATAGGAGTTCCAGCGTTAGAACTTCTGCAGTGCATTCCTGTGATTGAACAAGGTAATTTCGACAAGATCATTGCAGTCCTAGGTAAAAGTTATGAGGCTTGGTGCTATAAGAAATAGTACTGAACTGTGCGGCGTGCTTTGGAAGTAGAGGTTATTAAGAAACATGTTCCAACCAAGGGTACAAACAGTTTTCGCCAGTCAGAAAGAATTAGAGCCGTTTCTTCAGGTTGTACTATCCAAAATTAACAACATAATTCAGATAAAGCGGATTCGAAGCTCCAGTGGCGTATGTTAGCGGTCTAAAGGTGACGTGATTGCTGAGTGAGAGTATCCGATAAATCACCCGTCAGAATTAGCCAACGCAACTATACGACACCTAGTCACTATAAGGGGTCAAACGCTAAGTAATCCACCACCATTAGCCTGGACGGTACCTATCCGACAGGTTCATGTGCAAGTGAGTCAAATTGGACAAAAGAGTAATATGTTCAGAAACAAATGGTTGACATATGTAACCAATCCAACACTCAAGAAGAGAGGGGTACTCTGTCCACAATGAGATAAGGTTGGAAAATACTCACTCGTCCTGAGAGATTGAGAGAAAAGCAATAGGAAGGAGGTATCTGTCGTTTTGACAGAAGTACATGATGGGATTAGCGGAGTTTATCTGAGTATGAATTAAATACTAGACGTTTAAGACGTCAGAACCTGCAGCCAGAAATATGACACCTGTGCACCCAGTGGAGGCCCGAAGATTAAGACAAATGGAAGAATGCAGCACTACAATGTGGGCGCTCCAATTGATAGAATAGCTATAGATTTGGCTATTCAAATTCCACGAGTTTGAGAGGGGTAACAAGTACATCATCCTTTTATCTATGGAGTATTTTAGTAAATGACCTAGCGTATGGTATAATCAACGAGGAGGCAAACACGGTGGCCAAGTTGTGGGTGGAACAGCATTTCAGACGGTTTGATGTACAGTTGGGGTTGCATTTAAATTAAGGGCAGAACTTTGATTCCAACGAATTCCAGAAGACATTAAGAAAATGATAATAATACCCTTGCATCCTCAAACTGACGAAATGGTGGAAAGCTTCAACAAGACCTTGGGACAGCATCTGTCCATGGTCGTTAGCAAACATCAGTTTGACGGGATTAAGCGACCTACACAGACAAAGTATGCTGGCCACACATGAACTAGCCCGGACACAGATGTTAGCGATCGATAGGAGACATGTATTAAGGCATAAGGTCTGGCTATACAACTCCCAGAGGAGTAAGGTCAAATCTCCGAAGCTCACGCCAGCTTGGGATAGGCCATATTAAGTAGCTGAAGGTAGTCCATTTAGATCGGCTGGCTCCCTAACATAGAGATCAGAATTAAAGGGGGGGCAGTGTTACAACGGACGGGTCATCTGAATTTATTAATAGAGGAGTTTTCTTACAATTAATCACCGTAATAAAAACAAATTCTACGAACAAATTAATGTTAAGCAAAAACTATTTGTAGTCTTTACAACTGCAGAAAAAGAATGTACCTAAGCTGTCGTTCCTTTCGGGAACTAGTTATCACATACTGACAAGGGTGCTCCACGAGAAATCGTTAGTAATTGGGATAAAGGCGGTCACACGGCAGGAGCAAGATAGTACTAGTGGAACAGCTGCTGTTACGTTTGATTCATCTTTGTACTATTCGTAGGAAGTATTTTTCTAAGAAAAGTAGTGTAGAATGTATTCTGAAATTTTGCTGTAAAAATAAATAATATATTTTTCAGTGATTAAATCGTTTTTGAACCCACAGAAAATTTACAACACTTATTTTGAAAAGAGTGCTTCCAAACATGTGTTTATATATGGTAATATACACGGTGGGCCAATTAAAACGAAAATAGGTGGAATGATTTTGGGCATATCACCAGATTACACATTAAAGTTAATACTTGTATTGTTATAAAATAGTGACAATAATTTTAACTTTCGTAAAATTTGTCTCTATTACTAATGACACAGAGAAAGAGAAACAGAGACATAAGAAGAGACGGGAAATATATTTAGTAAGAGGCTGCCGCTGTCTCAAATAACTGCTGCTCTTTTTGTTAATTTTTTGTACTTTTTTGTTCTTCTCCAAAGTCGATGTTTTATTATCTATCATTTTGGGTGTATGTATCTATGAAATGTAAATGTGTAATTATTTCTTACAATGTTTTTTGTACGTACTGAGTAGGTACATACTTACATAAGTGGGTTTTGGGAATTTGGGAATTGAGTAAGTTAATTATTTTTAACTTTTGTGGTTACTTGTTTTGATATATTTTCTATTTTGCTGAATCCTCTACATATCTCCAAATATTATATTATTTATACCTTATTTTTGGATTCATGTCTGCAATTAAAAAAAAAACTCAAAATTCCTGTATTAAGTTTCCTACTTAAACAATTAACTGTAAATTCTAAAGGTGAGCTCTAAACAGGAATCCTATGAAAGTGTCATTAAAATTTCTCTTTTCGACATTACAATGGCTCCGGTACACCAACTGGACACGACAATTCAATTACCGGTTAAAGGCTTCTGTTCACTTTGGCTAAGGAAGGGAAAGTTTACCAAACACATGCGCCATTTTGTAGCTGCTTGTCCCTAGTACAATGTAAAGGATGTACGCTGGTATTCAGTGAATTTTCATGTAAATTACTGGAAATAAATGGCCACATATTTCACCCTGACATGTTTAGCTTGTATAATTGTGATAAATATATATTATTAAGTACCTAGCTAATTTTTATTCATTCACCCACTTAGAGTTGTTAACTAAAAATCTAAATAAAATGGATAAGAAATGTCAATTGGTTTCCACAAATATACAAAATAATTTAATAAATTACAATTGCCAAAAAATACAATTTAATCATAAATGTACTGCAAGATTTGTTTATGAAATATTATGAGCACAGGACCTAATAGTTTATAATCATTTTTTTCTATAACAGAAGTGGAAAGGCCTAACCGAAATATTGTCAAGTGCCCTAGAACCTCTTTAAAAAATGGGAAAGTAATAATTACATTTGGATATTTTAAAAAATGTAATTTTGCATAATCGAAATGACTAAATATATGACTAATAAGATAAACAACCAACAACTGTCGTTTAGCCCATTTTTTTCCGCTAACTTAACTTCTCTGATCACTAATAACTTACGATGTTCCATATTTCAAAGTTTTTTTGAATTTTGAGTTTTCAACCTCGTGATAAGGAATGTTCCACAGATGTTGTTATTTCTTTTTTATAGTGTAATTATGTTAATTTCATCTTAATGTAACCCTCCTGTTGGTTTGTCATACATAATTTTTTGTTAGTTCTGATAATAGCATCTATATTGTACCTACATTAGGTATACGTGACATAGAGTGTCGTCTCATTATAAACTTTGGACAAGGGAACTTTTTATATTACCCTGTGCACAATAATTTTATTCAAAGCTGTTATTGGACATTTCCAGTTTAATGCTATTTTTTTAATAATCTATGTGTTCTAGTTTCTGACATCTACTGCGACGTGTACTGTTACTTAATATTGTACATATTTTATGAAACGCTTGAAAGGCACGACGACTTAGCAATGCAACTGTTAATGTAAGGCTATTTTTTTTTTCATTCTAGCAATAGATGAAGCGGCAAAAACATTATTGGACTTCTAATACACACTATTCGCACTGCTGTAAGAACATCTTTCATTTTTTATTACAAAAACATCGCATTTGTTATAAAAGACTGAATCTGTCAATAACGCAGACACCTGAAATGAAAAAGTTTTTGATCTCATAGGTACGACCTCCTTCTTCTTCAAGTGATGTTGGATTTTTGTTTTTAAAGCTAAGAGATTTCATAAAACTTTTCTTAGAGTACTAAAGCCACTTCTTGCTTTGTTTTATATAGGATAGATAAGACCTACGCATTATATATAATACTGGGGCGCTCAATCTATTTCCGTAGTTGGTTTGCACCCACAACGTTAGGGTTTCTAAAAACCCTGACGTTGTAGAGGTAGCTTACCCCGGATATCGATTTAGCGACACAAAACCCCCAAATAATGCGTTGACTTATGTGTGATATCGTGATTTTTTGTGTGTGTTGGATCAGTTTACCTTCACAACGTCAGGGTTTGAAACAGGTCTCAGAAATCCCCCAATAATATACGATATCACCGATTTTTGGGGTGTTCTTGCGATCCCTGGCGTGGTGGGATAATCTCCGAAAGTGGATTCAGCGACTAACCAACATATTCAGTGCGTGGTCTTATATGTAGGATATAATTTGTTTGGTATGTCTCTATAATTATTTTCACGCCTTTTAAACATCTACTCTTTAGTATTTAATTACAATTGAAAACATTTTTATTACAGTAAGCTTTTCGAAATATGTTACAAAATTACTAAAATACGGCATTTAGAAATAATTTCTAAATCCTCTAAATTTTACGATAAGGCCCCTAATAAAACTTTAATCGCGTCAGAAACAGAGAAGTGTGATAATGTCGTTTTATTGTTATTACCAGCCTAAAAGCAATTCATTTCTAAAACCAACAGAATACCAAAACATACCATTAAAGACTGAACAATTTAATTTCCTTTGCTAGCGCTACACCATCAGCATAACATTCCATTTGATGTATTGTAGTGTAAGTATTCCGCCGAAATCTCAATTCTAACTTTTCAAGCTAAAAGGCCAAATTGAATGATCATCACCCGCGCGTGAGCCCGCAGTTTTGAAAGCTCTTTGAAGTCGTCGTAAACCTCCTCTGTCTCTCATTGTACTCAACCAGAAAACCACCAATTACTTGCCCATCCGCTTGAAATTAACAGACAAATGAATGGGCCTTCAGGCGGGCTTTTTAACGGCCGCATGGGAACAGACACACTATAATTAAACACATTGTGCATTACAGGGTTCCAGACAGAAATTGCCTCACGTAGACATTAACAACCTACAAACAAGTGGTGTATACATGATCGCAACTACTTATGGTCGACTACGTTGCTTGGAATTGGGTACAGGTTGTTAATTTGAATGAGCATAATTTCGGTAAAGGTCGGCAGGTTTGCTAACAAAAATCGGCAACGGAGAGTTCGAGGAAATACGAAGCCTGAAATTCGCCCTTAAGAAGAAATTAAACATTTAATTGCAAGCAGTGTTGTATTAGGAATTATCTACTTATTTTTTAAAGCATTTTGGAGTGTAGGGAATTCACACACAGGGTGTAGACACGAAAATTTTTTATTAAGAGTTTATAGCGACGCAGTTATGGGTGAATTATAAAATTTTGTCAAAGTAGTTTTTGGATAATGCTGTTTTTAAATATACTATTTTCAATAAATTCATTTTTAAAAATACCAAAAAAACAGCAAAAAATTAACTAAAAAGCATGAAATAAGTGTTGGCTACAACAATTAAATAATTTTTATGAAGTCGGTGCCAAGCTAAAGTGAAACTATTTTGGGAAGTACATACATTTATAAGTTTTACTTTGCAACTTCACTGTTCAAATTGGCACCGACTTTTAAGTTAATTTTTTTAAAGTCGGTTTTTGTTTTTTTTAATGTATTTATTTTACAATTTTTAGTGATGCAATGGGTAAATTAACTTTTTCGATATTGCCTAAAATGAAGTACTTTACTTTCATTTATTACCTTGACCAACTTCGTTTACTGTTAAATAGAATATTTTATTTTCTAGATATGTATGGGTATTTAGAAAATTTTGTATATGATTCTAACTTAAGTGGATCCAGTATATTGCAAACGATCTGAGTATCATCATTCTTTAGATCTGCTAATTATACTGACATTCATTTAATATCGGAATCTTATAATAAATTGTTATACAGTTTTATTTCATATAGCATAATAACGTAATTTTCAATTCTAATGAACTTGGTCAGTTAACAATTTGAGTTATTATTAAAGATAAAGGTACTAAACTTAAACAAAATTTATATTCTTTATCAAACTTAGTGCACAATTTGGGAAAGTGACATGAAGCTCCATTATACAATTTTTAGTGATGTAGCATAATTAGATGCATTTTATAATTCTTATTATTATTTTACTTTTAAGCAAAATTCATATTTGCTGACAAACCTCGCATACAGTTACAAACGTGACATGTAATGATTGCACTATACATAAAAAATAACTTTTTCTTTAAATAATATTCAATAATAAGAACGTTTTCCGTTTGAATTCAACTTATGAAGACACACTGTATATAGAAAGCAACTTTGAACCTCTTCCTTGAAATTGATTAAATGACATTTATTTCTATTTATTTCCAATCAAATTTCAATTTATTAATAATACAGCACAATTGGATGCAGTTTTCAAATCTAATAAACTTAGTTTGATTACAATTTGAGATTATAAAAAAATGAAGGTACCTCAATGTTAAACAAAATTGATATATTTTTTGAAACCTAGTATATAGTTGGAAAATGGCATAAGTAGATACAGTTTTTAATTATAGTAACTTCTATTTAAAAACAATTTTAGAACTTAACAAAAATGAGGATACTTTAATTAAAATTCCTCTTTGATGACAAACCTCGTCTACAGTCAAACAAGTGACATGGAATGATTACTGTTCACGGTTTAGACCATGCAAATCTGTTCATGAAGAATAACTTTTCTTCTATTAAAATTATGAATAAAAAGAAATCGTTTGATTTATGAATACTCACTGTATATACATATTAACTGACATTTATTTTGATTAGTACAATGTAATTACAATTTATCCCAAGTTCCGAACAATTAAATTTTAATACCGCCGCCTCCAACAAGTTTTACCTTATAGAAAGTTATTTTATTAAAAAAAGTATGGGATCACTTCGGGATTTCCCAGATCTAATCCATTTTTTTACAAGTTATCCTATCTTCCGAATATTTTTTTTCTTCATATTTTTAATACCAGCGACTCCACCAAAGCATTGTGTATAAAAATACCGATAAAAAATGTTTCCTCATTCGCGATGCTCCGGCACAGGATCCCGTACAAACTTTCTTTTTGAAGTCTGTTAAAAACTACTTTTAATAATAGAGCATGGTAATTATGAACATGCTTTTGTTTCGTTGACCTGAATGCATGAAAGAATCTATGTATGTAAAGAAAACTTTCGGCATAATTTTCACCATATTTAAGAAGTATTGTTAATTAGCACACATGTTAAGGGTCGATGCAATATAATTATTTTATAACTCTGTTATAATATCCTGAGATCATAAGAATAAAAAGAAAATATCTATATTTTTTGCAGTTTAATATTTGAATTATGAAGAAAAACCTATTATAGAGAACCGTTTATAAGTTTTTTTGGAAAAAAATGAAATGTTGGGAACAAAAATAATATAAATTAAAAAAAAAACGAAAATAATTTTGAATGAATATTCATGGAAATTCATGGAAAATTGTAAAAATTCGCTGTGACACTTCAAATCAAAACGTACCTCCAGTGGGACTCCGATCAATAAGAACTTTTGTAGATTCGAAAATTGACGTCATTTTGTCGTCATAAGGTATTACGATGATACGAGTTTTCTATACGAACATTTCTAGTGTAACGTCACTTTTCGAATCTACAAAATTTTAAAACATATTGAATGAAATAACCAAAAAAATATTCGGAGATTTAATGCTATTACCCCTGTGCGAGGACAAGTTTTTCAACAAGCAGAACAGTTACACATTTATGGCGATTCTTCAAGCCGGTTGAGTTAAAACAAAAGTTGCGCCAACAAGGATACCTACACGCCATTCATTGATGCATTGAACCCCTTGAGAATTGGAAAATTGAGATCTCAGCATCTTGCAATAAAGACACAAGATACAGTCTCTACAAAATATATGTAGTGGTGCTGCCATCGTCAAAATGCTGAGTTCTTGGTTGATTTCTGACGGACAGGCTTATGTAGTTCTGGTATTCAAATAGAAGAACTTGAGGGCTCAAAGTTAACAGCAAAAGTTCTATGTAATAATTATGCGTTAGATAAAATGGATAGGTTACGTAAATTTGAATAGGGCTATTGATTATAAATACTACTGATGTCTGATGTTTCAGACTAAAAATTAAAAAAACCAAAAAACAAGAACGCTTTAATAATAAACCGAACTAAAAAGTAGAAAATAATTTCTAATTTTGAAAAGTTGGTGTTACAAAAATAGAAAATTTAACAATCAGTAATGATTAATTAATTTGAAATAAGATCATAATGAAAATTAAATTATTAACTAAATAATTCAAATTATAGTAAAAAAATTTTCATAATAAAGTCATTTGTGTAAACAGCTAACAATGAAATAATGTAACATTTAATATCAAGCACCCCAAGCCTTTTTAATATGAATTGAATAATTTAGTTAATAATTTATTTTTTAAAATCTTATTTGAAATTAATTAATCATAATTGATTTTTGGTCTTTCTTTTGTTGTAACACCAACTACAGTTAAAAAAATTTCTACGTTTTAGTTCTATTTAATAATAAGGAGTGTTTTTTTGATTTTTTAAAGTATGTTTTAAGTTTTTAATTTTGAATTCTTCATCAAATTTGGAATACATTTCACGTTTTATGTTCTATTCCTAAACTTAATAGTTTTTGAGATAATTCATTTTTTCTGATCTTTCCAGAACATTGCTGACGAATAATTAAAAAAATGTGGTAAAGCAAATTAAAATACTTGTGAGAAATGTATCTGCTTTTAAACTATTTGAATCTTTATATAGGACATTTTACAGGTACCACTCAATTCAAATAATTCAAGTTAAATGTTACTGGCTTATTTCAAATACAACACCCTGTATTATATCAATTTTTGATTTCTGCTTTAATTTCGGTTCAATTGAAAACAGTCCTGGTGTAAGCTTTGATTTCCCGTATTTGAGACGACAGTTTATTAATTGCTCGAGTTATTTATTCTGAAAAACACCTTAAAAACTGACTAGTATGTTGTATTTGAATTATGGAAGTTATAATTTTTTTATTTTTTTAAATTCAGTGGTACATGTAAAACACCACGTATATAACACGGCTTAACTAAAACACGAAAATCATTTAAGTCAAGTATCATAGTTTTGAAGACGTTTTGAATTTAACGAAATGTATCAAATGCATAAAGAAGTGTTCGAGAGGACATTCAATTGTGGGAAACGCAACTGATGAAAGTTCCCTAACCAGAAACAATATGTATTATATTGATATATAATATATATTGTCTTGCGTACAAAGGAATGACACCTCGAAGAGAGTATCATAGTTTTGTTCAAAATGAATATCTTGATTTGTTTGGGACGTTTTTCTGGAAAACTAAGAAGTATCCCAAAAGCTATAAATTTTAGGTAAACGTGAAATGTATTTTAAATTTAATGGATAATTCAAAATAAAATAAAAGGTATCATGTTCTATTCAAATTAAGCGAGTTGGTATTTACTCCCGGTATTACAGTATGTACGTCATTTCTTCTATTCAAAATTTCCGCGCCACATTCTTACACATGGTGTCCGCTAAAGCTTTGCGTTCGTTTACAAATGAACTACACCATTTAGTCCTCATAAAGTTCTCCATCCTATATTATCTAAAGTAATAATATGAAGGGCATTCGTAAGGTAGAAGTTAAATTAAATAAAATTAAATTGGGAATTAAAAAAAACTGTCAACCCGCCGATTAGAAATTTTCCCCCAGAGTATCAGTCAACAAGTATTTATTGGTAGCCCTGCTTGTTGTCCGATTATTGGCGAGTTGAATGTCGCCGCTGGCATACAAGATAATACAAGGTCTTTGTTGTTGTCCAGTCGCCTTCCTCCACCACACGACTGTGACTAGTAACTCAAACTGTCTTTACTGAATAATGTATGTACCAGGTGAGTGTTCAATTCCCTGGTACTGTCTAAGGTGTTTTTAAGTTTTTTTTTTAATTTTAAGGTTATTTTTTATACACATCTTTAAATCAAGTGAGGAATTATAAAAAAGAGCCTAAATTTTATGATATTGTATAAAGGAGAGCACAACTTGTGGGATTAAAAAAAAAGAGATTTTAGTAATTCCTCTCTATAAATAACTGCGAAAGAAACGAATATTTAAAATGTGATTGATGTGACAAAAAGATTAAGCATCATCGTTTTGCTTACAACTCTTCTTTCTAATAGAGTTTTCCATTTCCATAGTATAAAATTTTGTTAGGTAATGGTAATATAATTATTACCAGATAGGTAATAAGTGTGTACTTATAAGATAAGCTATTAGCATTGTGTCAACCTTACATTAAATATCAACAAAAAAAGTGTTACAAATTCAAAGTTGTACACAGTCCAGAGCCTGCATTAGTTAATAACCTGTAGGGGTAGGGGTATGAACTCCAAATTTAAATGTATTTTCTTCTGGATGTCCAAAATCGACAAAAATTTAACAGTTTATTCCCTCGACTGCCCAGACACCATGGATAAAGTTGTAAAATATTCTGGTCTTGGGGCCTCTACAACAATATATATATGAATTTGATGCCGACCCATATAGCTTCTCGCCTTGTATAGTTCGTGCATTTTAATTATCTTTTAATCCAATAAAAAATAGTGCTCCGTATACTTGGAAGCAAAGGCTTAGTTAAATTTGGGACAAATTTCTTAGTTGGATAGTTTCTATAATAGCTTTTCTTCGTAATGTCACACGATATCTGCTAAAAGTAAACAGAGTGCTGAATAGCTCAATGTATAGCATTGTTGTTGTATCGAATTTGCTAATTGGTTCAAAGGTTATATACAAGCGTTGAGTCACGAACCGATGTGTGACCAAGGTAATCCTACTAATCCCGAATGAATGATCCTGCAGATTTCGTATCCTTAAACAATAACAAAAACATCAGTTACCTGTAAGCATGTAGCATAAGCCATCGGGCTGTAAACGACGTGATCACAAGCACACTGACAATCCCCCAGATGGGTCCCGCTACTCATTTCGAACACGACTTCGGGATCGTCCATTTGTGCGTCCATCCCGTCGCCGGCGGCACGTCTCTTCGCTTGAGACACGTTGGATCTGCAAAAGATTACAATTGTGTCAGACTAAATTGCATTCGGTACATCTGGGCTGGGTATGAGTGAAGGAAAAGTCCGTCCGGAATGAAATATGGTCGCTCGAAAGATTTGTTCCCCAACGATAAATGGGATTTACTTGCACTTTGTCTGAATCGTGATGCGGGTCGAATGATTACCGCAGGAGATTGACCTATTGTGAGTTCCGGACGGAAATACATAGAGCCTAGACTCATTCGTTAAAAGGTTTTCGCCTCACAATTGAATGTTTCAATTCACCATATTATTATTATGAAGAATAGTGAACTGAACGAACGCTTTTCGCATTTGTGAGTTGCCTCGCTTAAAATGCTGAGTTGTCCCAAACAAGAATATAATAAGTTTCAAATTGAATAGTAGTTTTTATTATCTTAAAAATATTTTGCTAATTTTGCAGTTTTTTGTTTTCAGGTTGTTAAAGTTCTCTCTCTCTTTGTTGAATTTATCATTTGTTAGTATAATTATTATTCAATAATTTGGTCAAGTAACATAGATTTTTATTTTATCTGCTTCAGGATTCACTTGATTTTTATAAGAATACATATGTATTTAATTTTCTAATTTGGCCCCCAAAAATTAACATTAGACTTTTATTTTACTAATAAACTTGCAGGGAAGCCTTTTATAATCTACTGTCTGAAATTTGAAGCTCTGTTTTAAAATATATATCTGTTATTCAAATTATTTAAAAATACAAATAAAATATATTTTTCAAAATTTTTATGGTGTAGTTTCTAAAGTGGGAATTAAGACGATATTTAAGATTTTTGTTAAATATATTTTAAACAAATGATTTAAACATATGATATATTTGTCATTCACATATTGAGCCTTTAATGATATTTGAATTTTTATTTTCCATTTAATTGTATAATTTGTCCCTAAAATTCTAATATTTTTTCATATAAATTTCAAGTGAGCCCCAGTACCGCTAATTATTTTCAAAATTTTAGGTAATATGGTTTCGGAAATAAAGCGAGAAATGAGAATTTTTTATATCTTCAAGTTGATAACTTGTAAACAATTAATTTTAAAAATATGAAAAATATAAATTTGTATTACTCATAATGAGCCCTTTCATTTGATGCGTTAAATTTTTTTTTTTATTTTCCGTTCTATAATTTGGCCCCCAACATTAAAATTAGGAATTTCTTCGTATTTTTCCTGTAAACAAAAAAAATATTAGGTCTTAGAGTTTGGGGAATAAAGGGTGAAATGGGTAATTTTTAAAATATTCATTAAAAAAAATAAGAATATATTTGTATTCGTCATAATCAGCCCTGCGATTTGATATATTATTTGATCCGTTAGAAACAGTTATAATTTTTTATTTTCCATTTAATTCTATAATTTGCCCTCCAAAATGAATATTAGAGGGTTCTCCTTATTTTTTCCAGTAAAGTTCAGGTGAGGCGCTATACCTCTATTTTTTTTAAGTTCTACAACTTATGGTTTTGGAGTAAGGGGGGCGGGCATGGTTAAAAAATTTTATATTTTTGTTAATATCTTTTAATTTATTTATTTTAAAAATATGAAAAAAATATATTTGTTTTCGCCATAATGAGCCTTTTCATTTAATATAACATGATGCGTTAGAAACAGTTTAAATTATATATTTTCGAAAATTAAAAATAGAGGTTTCTCCTTATTTTTACAGTAAACTTTAGGTCGGGCCCCATACTTCAAAGTTTTTGCAAAGTTTCAGGCATAAGGGGGGGGGGAATGGATAAATTTTGCTATATTTTCGTTAATATCTTTTTGACTATTTTTTTTAATATTAAAAAAATATATATTTTTGTTCCTCAGCATTGGACCTTTCATTTGATGTATTACATGATGAGTTTGAAAAAAATATATTTTTAAATTTTCATTTAATTCTATAATTTGCACCCTAAAATTAATACTAATGGTCTCTCCTTATTTTTCCTGTACACTTTGGGCAACGTTCTATATTTCCTATTTTCTTTTCCTATTTTCTTCAAAATTTTAGGCTCAGTAGTTTCGGAGATCAGGGGGGGAACGGTCGATTTTTTTAGTTTTCCCCCCAAAAGTACCCCTAAAATCAAAATTTCTTCTTTTACTCCCGATCGGGTCACCAAACTATGCATTGATACCAAATTTCAACCTCTTCCGCTTAGTAGTTTAGGAGAAAATTGCCGTAATGTGACAGAGGCAGAAATCCGGACTGATATTATAAGGGTATCCGTATATTGTTTATACGGAACCCTAAAAATTAATGCTGACACATGCAGAAAGTGATCGCTTTATGACCTCTGACTACTTCTCATTCGAGACACGCATTATGTGTAACACCAAAGAACGATCCCTATAAGTTTTTATATTTTTCTTAATAGTTGAGTAGTGGATTTTATAACGAGAGGACTAAATAAAACAATATCGTAATATTGTTGTGTGTGATTTTCCTACCCATAGTACTAAAACCCTTTTATTTTAATAACCACTATCCTTGCAATTAACATATAGGTAATTAAAAACTAAATATATTTTCAATATGCCAGAAATATTTCAGGCAAAAAAACCTTACCCTCAGGTACATTGCGATGTCTCTTTCCGGTAGTTTCTTTAATGGATAAATATTTGAAATTTGTAATAGAATAAAACATTTTTTAAAAAAACATAACCGACTTCTACCTATAACTAAAAAGCTAAAAATAATTATAACATAAAAATACAACACTAGCAAATAAATAACACATTCCATGTTCTTAGGTACCTACCCAGGAAATAAAAAATGTAAACATTTAAAGGTGCTCATTCTGTACAAATTAATTACCTACCAATCTAGTATATTTTGAAGCAGGTGCCAAGCAAATCTAAAATCCTTCATTGCGTACTTATCTACTAATTCATCAAACTTGATTGTTGCTTGGCACCGACTTCAAAAATATACTAGATTGGTAGGTAATTAATTTGTACAGAATGAGCACCTTTAAATGTTTACATTTTTTACTTCCTGGGTAGGTACCTAACAACATTGAATGTGTTATTTATTTGCTAGAGTTGTATTTTGTTATAATTATTTTTAGCTTTTTAGTTATAGGTAGAAGTCAGTTATATATTTTTTAAAAATGTTATATTTTCAACTTTTTAGTATTTTTGAACGTAGGTAGTTTTCATTCTTTATTTTTTATTTTATATGTAAAACCTTAATAGACAGAACCAGGGAACATCGAAAGCCTCAACATTACACAATGATACTTTCTCATTTAAATTGACAGGTAAATCTTTACGAACAAAATGTACTAGTACGCGTTGACTTAATAAGCCCAAAATATATTTATGCCTTATGGACTACGCCATGTAACCTTTTTTCAACTTTTTTTGACAAACCTGAATAACTATAGATAATTCCACTCCAACTTATGTACCAACCATCCTGTACATAGGACTGCCCACGGACAAGCATAAATTTGTTAGCTGCCCTCTATAGGACAGAGTAGAATCCATCCCATATTTACGAAGTCAAATCCGTCCTATATTTCAACCATAGTATATAACTCCTTGTAGGCTAGGCCATAAATTAGTTCATTTTTACATTTTATATGATCGTCCTGTGTAACATTAATTCCTCTCCACACTTTATGCAACTTCTTATGGGCTATACAATAAATAATTTTTTAATCACACTGTATACATAAATTATATTTCAACTGCAGCATATATTTCAACCATCCTGTATATGATTTGCTTATGTCCACATTATATAACAGTTTTTTCAATCACCCTATATAATTTTAATTTCACTTTTTTTTCCAACATTTTTATACCACCAAACGTCCAGTCCACCCTATACTCCAACCATCTTGTATATACGGCTGCCTATGGACCACTATCATTCTAGTCCGTCCTATATTTCAATCTTCATATAAATGCAACTCCTTCTATCACTATACTTTGTGATTTTGTTTGCAGGAACTAAACACCCTGTCTATAAACGTACCAAAGAGCAGTTTAAAGTTTGACATGTGTTGTCACTGAATTTTCAATTAGGCCGGGAGAATGTGACAACCAAAACCACCGTCTTCGCAAAGTGAAAAAATTTGCATTTAAATAGGTATTTGCCTGGTATACAAACAAAACGAGCTTGGGACTCATTGATTTACGGAACCGTAAAAATACTATGCTTTACTATTAAATTAAAACTTCCAGTGCCTAAAATTACCGCACTATTACGTTGAAATTAAAATATTTATGACGAAATGTCCGGTATGTCATTTCGATGAAATTTTTGATGAGAATTTTGGAATTTTCGGCGATATTCTGCAAAACTGCAAGTTGCACGTCGCAGAAAAGTATATGAGGTCACCTAAGGATCTTCCTTAATAGATTAAACGTTAACAATTTTTATCACTTTACCAATAGAATTCTTTTCCAAAATTTGAAGTTTCACCAATTCGGATATATACTCTATTAAACAAGACCATATTCATTCAAAACGGTGCACCACAGGAGAAGAAATCAGGTAACATACATACAAAAAAAAGGCGAAAAAAAAAATACGCGAAGAATTGAATTTTGGAAGTCGGTTAAAAAATATAAACAAATTCAAGTGGTCCCCAAAAGGTTACCGGTTTCTCATAGTTTATGTGATCGTTTCCTAGAAATTCGCTTCTAGAGCGGTAGATTCACATTTTAATCTAGTCTAAAAGAGCCAATTTGGTGAAATCCTGACAGTTCACCGAAAATTATAATTTTGGTTTCATTCGATTCGGATTGAATTCTAGCAACTTTTTGAAAAAGTTAAAATGGCCCCGATAGTTATATACAATATAGTGAAAAAAAATGTGATCCTGTTTTTTGAAAACTCTCAAAAACCATAAAAGATTTTTAAAATTGAAATAAATATCTTAATTTTATATATAACATTCCGAACTCCCGAAACTGTACCTCCAATATTAATAATTATAACATAGCCCTAAAGTTATTGCTAAAACGGGGAGTATGGCGTTAACGTCTGCCGCGTCATTCAGACACGGTAAACAAAAAAAATTGTTTAAACATATAAAATATGAATATTAAGGAATGGAGAAAATTACGTACCTAGGTTACTAAACAATAATCCGCACACAAAAAATTTTTATTTAAATTATTCCATGTTTTATGCATTTGTTAATTAACAAAAATTTTTGGGATGGCAAGTTAACATAAAGACCTTCGTAATTATTAAACTAAAAAGCTCAATGTTTTGCTTCGTACAATTGTTCTAAACAGGTGAAGTAATTTATTCCCGTTGGAAATCTACTGTATTGAAAAATGAATAATAACAATAAAGCTTTTTCAAAAATCTTAATTGTTTTTTAAATTTTTTACTTCTATTGTTTTAAAAATTGCCATAAACAAATTCACTTTTTTGACCTTTCATATTCAAAGGTAATTTTTTTTATTAACATTTAATTTATTTATTCAATTAACAAGTTGCTATAAACAAATAAATCTTTATGTTTTATTTTTTTAACTGCATATATAAATAAAAACAACTATGTATGGCCAGATTTATATAAAAATTTGCCTATTTTTGAAGAAAATTTTAAATGTTTTACTGTTTGCAACATCAATAATTTCTACAACAACTATTATTTAAATATTTATATTTGCAGTTAAAAAAAATTAATACAACGATTTACTTGTTTTTAAGAAATTGTTTATTAAATAAATAAATTAAATGTTAATAGAAAAATATTTTTTCGCAGGAACATAAAAGGACAATAGAAATAATGATTAAAAAGAAAATATTTCTTAATATTAATAATAAATGAATGACAAAATAGTTAAGTAAAATTTTTAAGCAATACATGTTCTCAAGAAGCGGTTTTTTTAATTCATAATATTTTTTGATCCTTCGAATCAAGAAAAAAATTCACTATATCATAATAAATTTTTTTGTTTATAACAATTTTGTAAACAATAAAAGTAAAAAATTTAAAAAACACATCTCAGGTGGCGCTTAGTGATAAAATACTAAATAACTACGAATAAAAAATTACAAACGCTTTATGTTATTATTCACTTTTCAATGCAGTAGATTGTTGATAAATAAGTGGGAGATTAAAAATCTTCAATTTTTCCAACGGGAATCTATTTTGTCACTTCTTTAAAACTACTGTACGAAGAAAAAAAGTTTGATAATTACTAAGATTTTTATGTTAACTTTCCATTCCAAAAATATTGTTAATTAACTAATGCATAAAAAATGGAAAAATTTAAATAAAAATTTGTAGGACGCGGATTATTTATTAACTTATTCCAAAAGAGCGTAAATTTTTATTTCTTAATATTCATATTTAATATGTTTTATTTGATTTTCGTATTTGAATGACGAGGCACATGTGAACGCCAGACATTTTAGCAATAAATTTAGGGCTCTGTTAAAATTATTATTATTGGAAATACATTTTAGGGAGTTAAGACTTCTTTATAAAATTTTCTTGTTTTTTCAGATCTTTTTTCCAGTTTAAAAAATCTTTTATGGTTTTTGAGACTTTTCAAAAAAAACGGAAAAACAGAAACACTCTTTTTTCACTATATTGCTTATAATTATTGCAATTTTTATCGGCGCCATTTCAAGTTTAAAGAGTGCAATCTCGCGTACATCGGTCAAACAAATATATACGCAGGTGTGCGTAACTAAGAATACAAAAGTGCAGTAAAACATATATAACACCGACGTCTGCTTTAGCGCTTCACACGATACACACTGGTCATCTAATAGATCTCGAGCTGATGAACATGCAAGAAGTGAAAATGATTAAACAAACTTGTGAGAAAATCTATTAATACAGAAAAACGTGGAGAGTCGATCTAGCAGGATGCTATATTCAAATCCATTTGTTAGTAAAAGGGTACAGTAACGAAAATATGGAAAAACACCTCCTGACAGCACAAAAGCAGAGATCCAATTCGGTATTCGATCATTTTAGTACCACACTCCCTGTGTTATAAAATTATTTATTCTGAAGAAGGTGATCGAGATTTTATCGAGACTTCAGAAAACTATCTTTTTTAGACAAATAAACCGTAGACACAGTATACATCCGTTCGTTAGTTTGATTCTGTTGAATATTGTATTAACGGTTCTTCAAATAAAAATGACAAATATTATCTTGGCGAAAAGTCAAGACTATATTGATTAGAATTCAACGATGAAAATGCTCTGGAAACTTTGGTGCATCACAAATGTAAAAACACAGTCCACCAAATCTTTATTTTAAACACTCAACGCCGTCTCGGCAACTCTAAGTTGGTTGATCAATTTGGTTTACTCCTTGATGATGACAATTTGATGAGTTGTTGAAACGGCGTTGAGTGTTTGAAATAAAGGTTTGGTGTTAGCCGTCATGACTATGTTTTTACATTTAGAATTAAATAGACGAACAGATGTACACAAGAATCAACCAAATAGATATTTTTCTTGGATAATTATTTATTCATGAAACGCAAGTATTAATAAGGCTTCCAAACTCCAAATCTTTCAGCATTTTCCCAACGGAAGCAATCACCCAACTATAAATTAATTTATAATCGGAAGCCCATGTTATATTATTTCCCATTGGACATGAAATTACCTATAGAAGCTTATTACTTACCCGCCACGCAATTTCAATTTATTCTTTTCCCAAGTTATTTCAACTGTTGAAATCTAAACAAACCCAAGTGCTTACTTTAATGACTAAACCCTTCGGTAAACAATTAGTTTCAATTTCTACCAATATTACAAAGATGTAAGGTACGCCTAGAGGCCACAAAGTGCTCTATAAAATTCGCAAATTCATAAGAGCGCTTCAGAAATTTCAACGTCCTAAACCAACTTCATATCTTCAGAAGGGAAAGTCAATTGATTCCAATCAAATAGAAGGACGAAGTCCCCAAATATTCGCGATTGCTTTTGACATATCAACTTTCACTTCTTCTGCAGTCAACAAAACCAGAATATAGCTTTAAAAAACGTGTTTCCCACCGATATAAAAAAATCTTTACTATATATGTGTAGAATTTGGAATTGTACAAATTAATTATCTATTAAAATTAACCCAGTTAGAATTCCTGTGGTAACGGTTAAAATAACGCCTGTTCGATCTCTTGTATAAACAGGAGAAAATCAATCGACATTCCGTTAAACAAACCTCTTAACTCGAATCGCACTGGTATGTGTCACAACGAAAACAGTGACCCTTTTACCAAATGTAAATAACCTTAATATATTAGTGCTTTCAAATTAAGTTATTGTTCGAATGCAAGGCTGGTACAGGTTAACTTTCTAGACTAGGTTAACGACAAAATTAAATATTTCTACTATTAATGTGAAGTTATAAAGATACGAAAGGGCAAAATAAACTATACGATTTAAAACTCAACAAGGGCGAAACTACATCCGGTTTAAGGCAATAGGCCTTTTCATTTTCAGTGCGCATGCGTTCGCATCAGCCATTTTTTTCCTACTGTTATTTGTAAACAAACGTGTTAAAGTGCCCACGTACTAAAACTTAAAATTAATAAATACTATTATAAATGTGTTTATGATTTAAAAAAGTAATAAAAGTAAAGTAGTAAGTGTCAGGATTCAATACAGCAATTTTGCTGTAAACTATAATTATGTTGTCTGTACGAAAAGGTACAACAAAGCGGTGTTGTTATGGAGTATGCAAAAGTGATACACGGTATAAATCTTTTAAAACAAATATCTATTATTTTATAAACTTTCCAAAGCCTTGCCTGGAATATCGCAAGAAAGTAATTAAGTCATCCAAAAAAATACATATTAAAACATGTCAAAAATGTTCTAAATGTGATTCGTGGGTGAAAAAATGTGGCCGAAGTGACAGAGGATTTAAATCTATTGATGATGTTACTAAGGACACTTATATTTGTTCATTGCATTTTTCTGGAGAAAGTGGTCCAAGTGAACAAAATCCTGATCCTTTATCAACATTTGGATCGACAGGTATATTATTTATTATACCAATTTTTACCCTGAAAATAATATTTAATATTTTATATTCAACATACTTATTTTTTATTGAATACATCTTCGATTTAATTAATTATAAGATATAACTAATGACAATTATTGAATTTAGCTTGCATATATGAACATTATTTTAGTCTTAGAATTTTCAACTCCTTTTTAAATGTCATGTTGATTTTATAAATATTTTATTATGACATTAGTTATATTTGTTAATTTTTATATTAATTAAGGTGCTTTTACATGCAAATTCGAATGAAATCATGATTTTTATTTATTTTTTCTGATTTTTTACAAGAGTAAATACAAGTATTGATACCTAACCTCTCAACCAGCACACTTTTTTTTCCTTGCTGTGAACGTCCGTGACATTTTAACCATCTTTTTAATTGCTCACAGCTATATGCTTCCACAGAGTTATAAATAAGTGAAGCACCATCAATTAATTCTTCAAGTAATTTATTATTTGGCAGAGATATTATTGCATTCCCAGCCATTGTTAACTAAAACAGTACGAAACTTTTAAATTACGGCTATTTCAAAATGGCTGCAGCGCTTGCGCAATCACCTGATGAAAAGGCCTATTACACTACAATCGCCGAAAAATATCAGGTAGATACAGTGTATTTCACTAAAGCTAAATAATCTCATGATAAAAAAGTCATGGAGCTTTGAGAAAACATTACTATTGGGAAAGTGGTCAACAGAAATTACTGGTATTTTTTAATTTTAAAATGGCAACATAAAAACGGGCAGATTTCTGAAAAAAAATCTGTATAAGTGTCAAAATGATATAATCGATTAATAATGTTAATTAAATTACGAAACTTTTTTATTAAAACTTTTTATGATGTAATTGAAATTAAAGTGGGTTATCTAGTGATTAAAATGCTTACAACTCTAGTTTAGTACTGATTTTGGTGAACTATATCTTTCAAAAAAGGATAAGTTGCTCTACCCCATACTCCAACCATTCTGTATTTGAAACTGCTAACTGCTACCTGTATAACTAGAATTTCTCTTCACTCCACACTATATTCAACTGTATATGTAACTTCTTATGGGCCACCGTAGACCATTTAATTTCTAACGTATTTTAACATTCCTGTATAATTATAACTCTACAACGCCTTATATTTTAACGAATTTTTTATAAGCATATAAACTGCTTATTGGCTACATATAACATTTTTTGAACCATCTAATGGTAACAATAAACTTGTATGCCGATAACGACAGTAATGACAGGCAATAATAGCACAGAGAACTCACCTTCATATGTGTCTCAAATTAACATGCGACTCGTTTTTACCCATCTAAAAATCGGCAACCTTTTTTTACGTTAATTACCTTTAATTCATAAGCAGCTCCGATATTGTCAAAAGAAATAATACTTTGCTTTAAGTAAAATGCTTTATTGACAAACCTCGTATACAGTTATAGATAAAAGTGACATGTAATGATTTCGTTTTAGGTTTCAATTTTTATATTTATTTATTTATTTGCCAGATATATTCCATGAATATTTACATAGTAAATCCTACAAGGTCACAAAGCTACCTCCTGGTAGGCTGGTATTTACTTACAAACTAACTATTAACTAAACTAATTAACTAACATTAAACTACTTGGTTTTAAAATTTTTCATTGTACTTATGTATTAAGTTGTCCATAACACAGCAGTTGTATCCTAACTACTATCATACATTTCTCACAATCCAGGGTTTAAGTTTTGCTTTAATCTTATTTACCTTTTCTGTTGCCATTTTTTAAGTTCATTTGGTAAAGAGTTAAATGTTATTACTGCTCTATAGTAACTATTCTTGAGGCTGACAGTTTATTAGGGTTTGACTGGCATTATTTCTTGTTATGCTCTTAGAATTATTGAATACATTACTAAAGGTTTTATAATGGTACACTACAGATTGTTTAATGTTGAGTGGGGTATTTTTGTTTAGGTATAAATTGTTTCATTTCTATAATTTTCAGTAGTACAGTTTGAAATCGCTGAAGCATTTGTAAATAGCTCATAATAATATGGAGACTAACTTATCATTTTCTAAATATTATTATTAGGAAAACTTTCTATACTATTTATTCTAACTTAGGTGCATTCCATATTAATATATGAAGACAAACTGAAAACGTATATGTGGAAAGCGGTTAATTAACAAATGTTTGGATGAAATTCTAATCTAGTTTCAATTAATTTCATCCTAGATTTCCAGTAAGGTTAATTTAAATTTTTTAATACCACCGCATGCGCCATATATTATGATACGTTCAGAAATCGGTTACAAGATTTTTCCGATCTATTGCAAAATCTCCCGGTTCATGACATTGAAAAAAATAAATAGAAATATGGGACCAATCTGGACCTCCATTCTATCAAATGAAAACCGGAAGATTGAAATCGGTTCATAGTTGCCGGAGTATTGAGGTAACAAACAAAGTCTAAAAAATACAGTAAATTAAGGACCTCCTGCTGTTTTAAAGTAGGTTAAAAAATAATATTAAAAACATCGAAATGTTAAGATTATAAAATACACCAAACATCACAAAAATATAAAAGTTGACAAATGTGAAAAAAAGTTAACCATCTCAAAAATGTCAATAACTACTACACAAATATGTTTAAATGTGGAGAATGTCAATTACGTCAAAACTGAATGTGTCAAACGTCAAAAATGTTAATAATGTCGAAACTATTGAAAACGTCGGTTATATTAAAAATGTCAAAAATGCCAAAAATGTAAAAAACGATAAAAATATTAAAAATGTCAATAGATGTAATAAAAAACTAAAATGGAACATGGGAAAACTGCAATATCATTATCAAAAATATCATACACGGCAAATATGTCTTAAATGTTTATCCCAAAATAATATGTTTTAGAATCTGTTATTGCTATATAATGTTTTCTTATGACTGATGATATTAAAATGGTTCTCACAGAGAAAAATCTAAAAATGTACGGGATGTGAAAATTACCAAATAATAAAAAAAGTTCAAGACAAATACGCCTATTTATCTAGCATGCGCTATGAGGGGACGGGTTAGCTAGTATCTAATATATGGAAGCCCGTATACGAATCAATCTTGATTTCTCTGTTTTTCACATCATAACAATTTTCTCTGAAACTACTAGACGAAAAAGGTTGAAATTAAGTATCGGTGTATAGTTAATAATAACACACATCTTTGTTTGTCTAAGCTAGATATCCAACAGAACATTGTGGAGACGTACCCTATATTAAAAGGGGTTTGGGTGTCCCCAAATCGCATACATGTCTAAAATTTTTAGTAATGACGTAGAGCTAAATTTACCACAACCAAATCTAGTGAATAGCATTTAATAATAATAATAATAGTTTATTTTGCACATTATTTTTATATATATACAATGTGTAAGTATAATAAAAAGAAGGTATAAATACAAAAAAAATTAACAAAAATTAAGTGCAAAATTAGAGCGCCAAACAGTAAAACTGATACAAAGTGGACACCCTATCACTCATAGTCATTACAAGTGTTTACAAATCATGTACAAATAATAATAGATAATAATGGTAGCAGTTTATTCGACCGTTATTTAAAAAATGTTGAAATATGATGTGTTATGAATGAATAACAAAAAAACAGATAAATACAATAAAGTAATAATGCAAAAATAGACAGGCCTTCTTAGATATGCACATAAAAAGAAAAAACAACAAATTCAAAATACTATTAAATAGCTAATACCTTTATATGTTTGCTGCCACAATGTACACCATACATATTATAAATAATTGCTTATAAAGAATTCTTTACATTTATTCTTAAATGATATTAGTGTAAGATCTTAATAAATTTCGGAAGGCGGTTGTATAATTTATATATCTGAAACGTGAAAGATCTCTCGAAAGTAGTGGTGCGATGGATAGCTGGAGATATTAGACCAGGATGTCGGACATTAATATTATGAACGTCAGTTCTGAAAGTGATTTTATTAAAAAGGTATGGTGGTGATTGTCGAGTGATAACTTTGTGAAATAATGTCACTGACTGCAGTTCACGCCTATTTCTCATCTGAAGCCAGTTCGCATCTTTTAGCTTATGGGATACTCTATCATATTTTCTAATTCCATAGACATATCTTAGACATATATTCTGAATTTTTTGAATTCTAATCTCATCTGACTTCTCTAAACAAGGGCCATATACACTGTCACAATAAACAAAATGGCTCAAAACTAGAGTGTCTGTCAACAATAATTTTGTTTTTATAGGGAGGATTTGACGAAATGGATACAGCATTTTGAGACTACCGTATGCATTCTTTATACATTTATTTACATGGTTTTAAAATTTGAGGTCAGTATCTAACTCTAACCCTAAATTTCGAGCACTCCTAACGCTAGTAATGTCATTATTGTTAAGACAGATGCACATTTTCTCTTCAATTTGATGTCGGTATTTACCAAAAAATAATACGTATGACTTAGATGGATTAATAATTAATTCATGGCGTTTTGATTAAACAGCTAATCTATTAAGATTAGAATTTATTATATCTTGGGCTATTAGAAAATCAAAATGATCGAAAGAGTATCATCTGCATACAAGTAGGATTTGCAGTGTTGTAATGAAAGAATAATATTAGATGAATAAATACTAAATAAAAGCGGGCCCAAAATAGAACCTTGTGGAACACCTCTAACTATGAATTTAGCATCAGAGTGACCTACATCAGTTTCATCAAACTGTCTCCTATTTTGAAGATAACTGCACAACAAATCTGTAGCATTGGAAGCGAAACCACAATAGTGTAAAATAGCTAATAATATCTCATGATTTATAGTATCAAATGCTTTTGAGTAATCTAACAAAATGAGGGCAGTTGTTTTACCACTATCTATATTTCGAAATACTTCATCAGTAATGTCCAACAGAGCAGTGGTGCAACTATATGCACTTCTAAATCCAGATTGTGTGGGAGGTAAAATATTGTATTGATTGATATGACAATTCATTTGAAATTTCATAATTTTTTCCATGACTTTAGACAAAAGTGGTAGAATTGAAATAGGTCTCAGGTCATCCATGTCAGAAATCTGTTTTTTCTTTGGAAGAGGAAATATTTTTGAAAGTTTCCATGATTCAGGAAATATTGATTCAGAAAAACAACTATTTAAAATATGAGTTAAAACAGGTAAAATAAAAGGGCAACAAAGTAAAATCATTTCAATGTTAATTTGGTCCGCACCAGTGACATTAGATTTAATTTCAAGGAGATATTTATAAACAATATTCTGAGTAATGGAAGTAAACTTAAAGAGGACAGAATGGGTATTTATTATTTATTTGACTTTTGGAATATTAAATAACATTTTCTCTATGCAAAACCGTTTGTTTGAATTATGATATTTTATGTGCGAAAGTGACCAATTCTTACTTATTCTTGTAACTATATTTTTTTGGGATTATGTCAATAACATATTCCAAACATGTCTAACTTTCTGCTAAGAAATGATAACTTATCTGAAAATTTCCGGTTGTATTTTTTTATTTGCAAATATTGTCCTAACGTGCAATACAATACAATAAGCTAACCTAACCTGACCTATTAACCGTATACTGCTATTATTTATTTTATTGATTTTCAACAAACTTTACAAACGTTGGCTCTTTTATGTGCAGTATTGTTGATTTTTTTTCTCGTAATTCTAACGCAGTAATTCCGGCTGACAAAAAATCCACAATACAACGCAAATCTTTTAACAGCGCCTAGGAAGGTTAATTATTTCCCAGGTTCATAATCTACTATTCCAAAATAATTATCCTCAGAGCGAAATAAATCCGGTAAATTGCAACAAACACTTGAAGTATGTAATTATCCGAACAATGCCACAGAAGCGTTGCAGGTTTCCCGCAGACCTTTCGATTTTAAGTTGACCTTTCGCCTATAATCCGGCCAACTATCCTACGTGATGGCCATGGTGCTATTTCCGGTTTCGTTTCAATTATTCCTGACGATAGACCAGTATAAGTTTGTGAGAGAAATATAATTAGCTTGAATATTTCGGTCCCTATTAGGTATAAAGCTTTTGCTTGTTCAGTGAATTTGCTCTTGAAAGCTAGCCAAATCTATAATATCGGAAATCTCATTCAGATGATGGACTGAATTTGAGCTTGCTGCGGCTGCTGTGTTCTGTATAATGTTTCGGGTGTATGAGTTCACTATCAACTGTGGTACAGAAAATTAATAGTTTAATCTGTAAATTGTCTGAATAAAATTTTGGTTTTCAATTAACTTCTAAAAAGTATGTATCTAGAATTTGAATTTCTCCTATTTTAAGGCGTAAAGTATTTTTGGGGAAAGATTACTACAAAGAGTTCAGAGTTATTTATTATTGAAAATATTTAAAAATTGAAACATTAAGTTGAAAGTAATTTATTAAATAATAAGCACTTCTCTAAGTAAGCTTGTACTGAGTAATTATGCATTAAACAATTACAAGAAATAATCACACAATCACTGTTGTTTCTTATGTATAAATGAATTATCATCCTATTTGGAATATTATTAATTTCGAGACCAAACTAAGTATTGTTATCACATCTACTGCTTCACCATATTTGGTTGATGCTTGTTCCTGATTCCAAAAATGTACTAGAAAGGTAGGTAATTAATTTGTACAGTGAATGTGTGATTTAATACTTGTTATTTTATGCATAACGATTCAGAACGTACCTACGTACCTACGTGTATTGTGTCGTATTTTTTGTTGTTTTGTTAACTATTTTCAACTTCTTAGTTTAATCTTGAAGTAGGTTAATCAATAAATATATTCCAGCGTGTTTAGTGTCCCGTATCTTCTACAAGTTGAATCTAGAACCACAAGTGTGTACTAAAAATTGATCATACAACTTTTAGAAACCGCACTCCTTAAGATGTTTTTGTATGATAACGCAACTTTTGGAAGCAGCGAATGTCATTTTCATGATGTTTACAGGGTATGAAGTATAGACCTTCAGCTGGTGAAATATTTTGGTCCACTTTTTTCTCGCTACTGACTCGGATGTGGATGACAAAAGTATTATTGTTGAATACAATGATGCCAAATTTGAGAGAGAATCGCGTTGACTAAATGAATTCTATGTGTTGCAACCTTGCATCAAAATACGATAGGCATATGTGGCGCATGTGACCAAATAGGTGAGATAAGTACGTGATCCTGTAAGAACCGTAACAATATGCAGCAATTTTGTCTCTTCTGTCATTATAATAATGAAAGTTGACACCGCAGTAGTCGATAAAAAAATTGGCAAAAGGTTTGCGAATGGCCAAGTTAGATTAAGGAAAAATTTTGTGGGAATTTCAATGATTTTGCCGTAACGACTTTTGAATTACATAATGTTTATGTTGAGATGAACGCGTTGTGTAATCGACAAAACGGTTGGTCGTGAACGAACTTAAGCTTTAGTTTTAAGCTGCATTATCTATGTAGGTATTTAAGAATTGGTAATAGCTATCAAAATGAAATAATCGCATGAGTTTGTTGCTAATTTGTGACGTCAATTACGATTTTGTGTCTCAAGACATTTCCTAAGACTTAAGCTACATTAGCCATCGTTCCTTGGAAACGATTTCAGCCACAAAATCACTTTTGGCGGCACAAATTGCAATAAAATACCCCGCAAACAAATGTTTGAATATATTTAGTTTTATGATGATCACTATTTATGGGTACTTGGGGGTAGGTTTTTTTGGGAATACTATGTTGATCCATCTTTACGCAACAAAATAACAACAAAATCACGCCTTTCTTTCATTCGGATAAGTATTCTGAGTTCATAAATACATACATGACTAATCTAGTTTAAGTCTTAAGTTACCTTAGCCGGGGTATCTCGGACACGGCTTGGACAACAAAACCGTAATTGACGTCACAAATTAGAAACAAATTAGCAACAAATTCACAACAAATTCACGGGTTTATTTTATTAGGGTTCCGTATATACAATATACGGGTACCTTTATAATATCACTCCCGATTTCTCCCTCTTTCACATCACAGCAATTTTCTCCTAAACTACTGGAAGGAAAAGGTTTAAATTTGATATCAGTGTATAGTTTGGTGACGCGATCAGGAGTACATATCGTAAATGAAGAAATTTTAATTTTAGGGGTACTTTGGGGGGGAAACTATAAAAATGATCGTCCCCCCTTTTATCGCCGAAACTATAAAAACCAAAATTCTCAAAAAAGAGATATGGGGCCTCGCCTGAATTTTACTGGAAAATAAGGAGAAACCTATACTATTAATTTTGGGAGGCAAATTACAGAATTAAATGGAAAATATATAATTAAAATTGCTTATAACCGATCATGAAATATATCGAATGAAAGGACTCATTATAGTGAAAACAAATATATTGTTTTTCATATTTTTAAAATAAATTATTTTAAAGATATTAACAAAAATATAAAAAATTTTACCAAATCCCCTATCTTATCAGGGAACATATAAGCCGTAAAATTTTGAAAAAAATAGAGATATAGGGCCTCACCTGAATTTTACAGGAAAATATGGAGAAAATCCTAATATTAATTTTGGGGGTCAAGTTACAAAATTAAATGAAAAATATAAAATATTTATAACCCTTTACGTAATATACCAAATTAAAAGGCTTACTATGACAAATACAAACATATTTTTTTCATATTTTTAAAATAAATTATTTAAAAGATATAAATAACAATATAAAATTTTTACCGATTCCCCCTACCTTATCTCCGAAACTATAAGTCGTAAACATTTGAATAAAATTAATGATATAGAAACGGACTTGAACTTTATTGGAAAAACAGGGAGAAATCCCTAATATTAATTTTAGGGGACAAATTACAGCCTTAAATTAAAAACATAAAATTAACATTATTTCTAACGCTTCGTGTAATATATCAAATCAATTTTTTTTATATTTTTAAAATAAATATTTTAAAATATATTAACAAAAATATTTAAAAAATCCCTATTCCCCCCCTTTATTAACCAAACTATAAGACCTAATTTTTTTGTTTACAGAAAAAATACGAAGAAATCCCTAATATTAATTCTGTGGGCGAAGTTATAGAATTAAAGGGAAAATAAAAAAGTATTTTTTAAGCATCATGCAATACTTCAAATGAAAAGGTTCATTATGAGGAATACAAATATATATTTTTCATATTTTTTAAATTGTTTACAAGATATTAACAAAATATATAAAAAGTTCTCATTTCCCTCTTTATTTCCGAAACTGAACATTTTAAAATAATCAGAAATACTCACTTGAAATTTATAAGAAAAATTAGCCCAATATTAATTTTGGGGACAAATTATTAGCATTAAATGGAAAAAAAATTTCAAGCGCATCATATAATATAAGAAATAAAAAGCTCACTTTGTGAATTACAAATATATCATATTTTTAAATCAATTGTTTATAAGATAGTAACAAAAATATTAAACATAGACATAACTCCCACTTTTAAAACTACACTATCTAAAATTTTGAAAAATATACTTTATTGGTATTTTTAAATAATAAGATGTAATAATTTATTATTTAAAACTTAACCTATTTTCCCCCTTTTCTTCCAATTTACAGAGCCTAAAATTCAGATAGTAGATTATAAAAGGGTTCCCTGAACGTTTATTAGTAAAATAAAACTCTAATGTTCATTTTGAGGACCAAATTAGAAAATTAAATACATATTTTTATAAAAATCAAGCGAATTATGTAGCAAATAAAATAAAAAGTGTATGTGTGGAAAATAAAAGTGTATATGTTTTATAAATTTAAAACGCTTGCTTTAAAATATATTAGGGTAAATATAAGAAAATGCTCCCATTCCCTGCTTGTCTGAAAGTGGAATATTCGAATCTTGAAGGAACCCTTAGTATGCGAGTCCAGCTCGCACTTGACCAAATTATATCTATTATCATTTCTTGAATACCCACATGCCTAATATTGTTTAAGTCTTAAGCTACAATAGTCACCATTTCTGTGAAACATGTTTAGCAACAAAATGGTAATTGACGTCAAATATTAGCAACAAATTGTCAAAAAAATCAAGCGTTTATTTCATTTAAACAGCTATAATCATTCATTAAATACACATATGGCTAATGTAGCTTAGGTCTTAAGCTACGTTGGCCACCGTTTGTCGGAAACGACTGAAGCAACACAATCGTTTTTGAGGGCACAAATTAGCTACAAAGTAGCAAAAAAATACTAACTTAGTCTGGATACAGCAGTATGAAATTGCTACTGCAAATTAATAGGCATTATATTTACTCTCAAAGGATATGAGGGACGAGGAGCCTTTTGACTAGCACTGTACTATTGCACTATATACATATTATTCGTAGACTCAAATTGTCTGGGTAGAAAAGATGAAATTATTTTTGGAAGCAAAAATGTTATTATTTGAAAATGTCCAAACATTTGTGCCTAGCATCTACCTTGCATTTCTTGTTACTTAACTATTAAAAACATTATCATAAATGATACGTATAATATGATCCGAACGAACGATACATAAAGCAATATAATATAAAAAATGAGGCATAAAAACGATACATTGCGTATTTGACAACCACATATATAATCCGAGAACTTCGCGTTTATTTTGAGTATGAGGTGCTTTAGTGCGTACCACAAAAGAATTCGGAAAATGCTTGTTTATCCAGAGATCGGATTAATCAAACTGAAAATATTATCGTGATTTTCTAGATATTTTATCACCTGTCACAAACACTCCAGTACACTTTCCGACTATATTTATGTGCATTCATGAAGCCTTTTGTAATTCTTTGAAAATCTGACAAATCATATTTCAGCGCCTCCACTTTTCTGTCAAGTTTCTCGCAGCTTCATCAACAACCTTGTTCACTTGTTGAAGTACATCGTTACTTTTGAGGAAATAAGCTGCATAATTTTATCCTGCCGGTAAGTCTGTGCGAAAATTGTTTTTCACTTTCAATATAAACTGTAAATGTAATTTTTTACTTATTCAGAAACTCTGTTCAATTGGATATGAAAGCTTCTATCAGTTTGAAAGCTGTCATAAAGTTAATAGTCGAAAGCGGATGAAGTGACATAAACTGTCGGGAACTAGGTAAAGTTGGGGACAAACATTTGACACATTTGAAGTATGTGTTATCAAATTGAATAGTTGGCTGAATAAACTACTTTCCCAGAACTGGAGACAGCTAAATGCAATATTATAGATTTTGGTAATAGTGCAATTAAGAGAGACATCAGACTCTCAGATTATGTTGGTCGGATATGATTTCTTTTTATACTTTGTATAAAATTTCATAAGGGCATGATAAATACCTAGACCATGGTCAATAATTCTTGAAATAAAGAAAAAGGTAGAATGAAACGCATTAAAAAAGTAATAAAATACAGAAACTATAAAAGGAGATATAGCTTATGCGCGATCTGAAGTCGGGAAGTGGCAAGTGGTGGGGTTTTAGGAGTAAAAAAAAAAGGTTTCTCTCGATTTCCTTCAAATCTACAAATCCCTGAGAAAAAGCTGTAGGTAATAAAAAGATCGACAATTTTGTGTTTACACTTTTTTCACATAAGTAAGTTTTTTGTTTTTCAGTTTTAGTTTTTACAATTTTTTTCACGAAATGTAGTGAAAGCTTACTATTTTATGTTAAAAACACACTGTAATTTTTTTGACTAAAAATATTTATTTGTTCACCTTATTTTGACCTAATATCGAAAAGTCACCCTAATTTTCAATCGAAAATTCTCAGGTCAAAATATCTTCTTTTTTACAGAAGTCCGTAAGATTTTTGTTACTTGAAATGTCTACTTTCTGATGGCGAAAAAAATATATGCATTACTATGGTAAATGTTCGCAGAACATGCAAACAAACGAAAGAAACTCGAATCGGAAGATTAAGTAGTAAGACCCAGAACCTTATAGCTCCCTTCTCCAAGGAATACCTTTTGATGGGCTAAAATTTTCGGTAGGTCACTGAGGTCTATAACTATAATCTTAAAATAGCAATAAATAGGCATCTAAGCATTTAATTTAAAGTAGATCCTATAACGTGCTCAAAATATTGTAGATGTCTTATTAAATTTTAACGTTATAGTAGAAGATCCAAACCTATGTCGACCTTCAACGAGCTGATAATAGAATGAAACGTATTTTATAATAAATTTAGATATTAGAAAATATATTAAAAATGGGTTGCCTAAGAAAATCCTGGACAGACGATTTTTAATTATTAAAAAAAACGATTTTTAATTAAATGTTGCATTATCAAGATAATAAGAAAATTTTATCCTAAGTAAAAGTATAAAATGTGCAGCCGTTGGGTTGCCTATTATTTACCTGGATGAACTACTGGATTGCCAGGTATAAACAGGTATGTCGATGCCAGTTACTTTCACTTGATTGGATAACAGAAAAAAAATTATATCAAGATAATCACTGTTTTCTTGCGAACACGCAAAGAATTTGGTCCTGGGGTTTACGAATTTTAAATATTTCAATTATATTGCGAGTGGAAATGTGTATCAGAAAGATCCCAGGTAAGTATACCGTGTAATAATAAAGGACCCAACATCACAGTTGGACGTGATGGGACTTCGATCATAAGAAAGTGCGCATGCTCGGTATTTATACGACAGCGATACTATAGTAAACAGTAAGCATTATTTTGGAGCAACTGACATTTATGTTTCTAATTGTCTTCTAAACGTTGTTTGTGGCATATTCTTGATTACTTTTATGTTTTTTTGGGGAATAAGACCACAATAGAAATAAAACTACGTATATTGCAGGAAGTCTATTCTGACTTCGTTATCAATGGCTTTATATTTATTGATGTGACTGCAAAATGAAAATTTGATTTATGACATTTAAAATTGACATTAGAAAATTTGTTGTTTTTAGAAATACAGGTAGCACAAAAAATTCTAAAGATCATGAATTATAGTTAACCAGCTTTCAAATTAGAAGAATTTGAAAGAGTTGTCTTTAGAATTTATAAGTGGCGTTCCTAGGTACGACTTTGTTATAAGATAGCGCATTCGCCAAAAATGCGATCAAAGAATTCTATTGTTTCAGTGATCCCATTAACGTCATAAGGGAAAACCTAGGAAAAACCTTATGAACTATCCCGATATTGGGTTGTTCAAAAGGAGGTTACCATTAATAATTTCTTCCTTAATTGTCGGTAACCAGATACGATTAAATTCTACAGAAGTAGAAGCGATACAATCGTCTTCATTCAAAAGAATTAAGGCAGACTCTTTTATTTTTCGTTTTGTGTTATGTTGTTCTTTGTGAAGTATAGTTGAATTGTCAAATTGTATTTTATGGTCCCATGCATTTTCGATTTTTCAAATTGTCGTTTCGTTATGTAATTCTTGTGTTCATTTATTCGTACGTTTAATGGTCTCGATATTTCTCCAATATAAAGCCATTGACAACGAAGTCAGAATAGACTTTGAAACGTTTGGTATTCCTGCAATATACGTAGTTTTATTTCTATTGTGGTGTTATTCCCCAAAAAAACATAAAAGTAACTGACATTTAGTTAGTTCAACTTCATGATATTTAATTTTTTTACAAAAAGCTAACATTAACGAACAATTATTAAAAGTTTCATCAGTAAAATCAATTAAAGATTCGTTCTAGCCAAACAAAAACACTATGTAACCATTTTTTATCACAAGTGTCATCGCTGTCATTCCCTGTCGTATAAGTACGACTTCGATGCTGGGTCCTTCATTATTACACGGTATACTTACCTCGGATCTCTCTGTCGTACATTTTCACTGGCGTTATAAATGAGAACATAAAAATCTTTTTTTTAATAATCAAAAATAGTCCGTCCAGGAGTTCTTTAGACAACCCATTTTAAAAGTATTTTCTAATATACGAAATTTATTATAAAATAGGTTTCATTCTATTATCAGCTCGGTGAAGGTGGACCTAGGTTCGGATATTAGACTATTATTATCTTATTTGATTGTTAATGACAGTAGTATAATTCGACTTACGTTTTTCGAGTAATTAAAGTAAAAATGCAAAGAAAACATTTTTTTCGGAATCGAGTTCTTTACGTTTTCTTACATTTTCTGAGAACATTTACCATAGTACTGTATATATTTTTTTACACTATCAGAAAGTAGAGATTTCAGCGAACAAAAAAATCTACCGACTTTTAAAAAAAGCAGATAATTTTGATGTGAGAATTTTCGTTTGAAAATTAGGGTGCTTTTTCGATGTTAAGTCAAAATAAGACGAAAAAATAAATATTTTAAACCAAAAAAATACAGTGTGTTTAGGACATAAAAAGGTAAATTTTCCGCACAATTCATGATTTGTTTTTGTAATAGATAAAAATAAAAACCAAAAACTTGTTTTTTGAATTTTTCACATAAATTTGAGGTTATGTGAAAAAAGTGTAGACACAAAAGTTATAGATCTTTTTATTATCTACAACTTTGCTGTTTAATTTTTTTCATATGACTTATAGTTATACCGGAAATCGAGATAAACCGTTTTATACCCATAAACAACATTGAACATTTTTGTCACATGAACCATAACCTTTTTGACATATTTATTACCCCTGTATAATAGTCGATATAGCATACATTTTTTTCAAGTTTATGAAAGGAGCTAACGGAGATCATATTATGCAAATACATGTAGTACGAATTTATAGCAAAAAAGAAAGAAAAGTGGAATAGCAAAAAAAATAGAGTACTCTGTGGAAGCAATATAGCTACACTGCCCCCCCCCCCATTAGTGCTAATTGTAAACACTACTTAAGGTGCTTTTGACAAAGGCCAGAAATGATGTATCTAAATTTAAAAACCACTATGTCAATGTACTATGTTGGCCGGATTCTATCACATGCTTTTTTCATAGCTACTCTCAGTACATACGTGACTCGAAAACATCATGAAATGTTATGTACTGATTTTTAATTAAATGTATGTTACTTTTGATTTTGTTTTAAGTATTGTTAACTATTGGGCAACCCTATATTATTACTTGCTCTTCACAAGTTTCTTATAGTAGAATTATATTTTTTAATTGGGTTGAGGGAGACAGAACGCCTTTGGGTTTCTTATCAGCATGACACTGTATTCTGTCAGTCAATCTGGGCTAGATTTTTTGTGACATTGCTTCTAAAATTCTTCATTCATTCGTCTCACGTGCCCATACTATATCCGTTTTTGTTTTTCAGTCTTCTACTAACATTCTTTCTACTTTTATATGTCTTTTTATTTCTTAGTTCCTTATTTGTCCGTGTCTAGATTTCTTGAAGCTCCTCTCCTAATATCCAGTTCAACCTCACCTAAACCGTTTTTCTACTGTGAAATTTGCCAGTGTTTTGTTTCTTTTCGGATGACCTTCTGCCATAACGCTGAGTTCAATTACCTATTTCCTAGTCATGAATGTGTCTTTAATTGTGTCCTCACTTGGCCCCATTAATGTTAATTTTATACCTAGACATACACATTCCTTACATCTTCTGATTTGTTTTCTCTTCCTCATATATGTTTTGCCTTCCTATCCTGTGTTGAATTGTAACCTCCACTTGCGTTACTCCTCTGTGAATTTTCTAGACCAATATTCTATATCTTGTTTATCCAGCGCTTTAACTAATTGGTAATCCACATAGTGTAGGGTATACAGAATTGTATTTCCGTGAGACATACCCATAACTATATTTTGTCTTAAGTATTTAAGCTTCTTCTACAATTATATAAAATAAAGTTGGGGACAAACAGTAAAATTGTCTTAACCCCTTTGTCGCTGTAATTTCATGTGTAACTGTTGTGCTTATATAATTCTTTCATATTACCCATAACTGCTACATTTGTGTTGATTTTTGTTATACTTTTCTATCAAATAGGTGTCAAATGCTTTCTGCAATACTACCAGCAGTAGGTGCACTTCTTGTGATCTATTAGTTGAGAAAAACATAATACGAGTGAACAAAATTTCAAAATTTAATTTTGACTTTACAGCATTAAATTTTAATTCTCTAAAACTGATTTCCTCAGACACATATGTGTGATATTCCACACATAATCTCTTTTATTACTCTTTCGAACAACCTACTATTGTTGCTTTATGCCGTTGTAACTGTTACCAATAATAGCATAATTTCATTTTCTCTGTATTCATCAGTGTTTTTCTTGTCTTTGGTACTGTAATTCTCATTAGGTGCCAGTTGAAGATTTCTGTGACGATATTAAATAATTTGTCTCTTCCTTTCTTTATCAACTCTGTAGGGACCTCGTTTGGGGCAGAGGCATGTCCATGTTTTACCAGTACCACCAGTATTCCTTATATTGTTTTTCCAAGGTAAATGGTTTAAAACTATTTCTTACTTTCTTAGGATCCAATGTTTTGTACAATCTCCATGCTTCTCTGGATTATCGGCTGCCTCAATAACAATTTAATTCCTGACATTTAGTGTGCCAACTTTGGTTCATCGTTTCTACCACAGACGATTTAAACCTAGCCAGAGCTTCTCTGAATTGTTAATAATTGTTGTTTGCCTTTAGTATTAACCGTCAGTGATATATGTAGATGATGTTTCTGTTCCTGAATCTTTTGTAATTTACCGTTCCATCAAACTTTTTCTCTTATGTCCTTAGGCTTATTTTGCTGACTTGTGCATTGTCAAGATTTCTCTTCAAAATATCAAATTAGATTTAAGTTTACTCCCTGTATATTATATTAATGCAACGTTTAATTTAGTAGGTTAATTTCGTCCAAATACGCCCACAGACTCAAATTAACTTGGCAACATACATTACTCATAGAGATGCAACAAATTTCTCTTGCAATTGCCCAATGTGCCAAGATTGATTAACTCGCAGTCACTGCCATACTAATTGTTTTGGAATATTAAAGTGGTCCTTCCTATCATCAACAGATATTTTAATTAGGCTTTTGAGAATCTTACGGTACAAGAATTTAAATGCTAATGAGAAGATCTCTCACAAATTTTCCCCATTTAGTAATGAAAGAAACTCATAAAAGTACAGAAGTGAAATTTGCATATTATATGTATTCAAAAACTTTGTTATAGGACTAAGTAAAATGTTGAAACGAGAAAGGTAGCTAAACAAAATTATTTCCATGGCTACTTGGTCTTTAAAGAATGGTTGTTTTCAGCTGGAATAAGAGAAATGGGCACGGAAACTTTTTAATCAAGTTTGAGACAATCTCAGTAATCCATGCTTTAGTGTTATTATTTCGAAACATTCTCTACGACGTCATTCTGAAGGGAAATCAAATTTTGAAATGGATCCTGTTTATATTTCTTACAAAACAAAAACGAAACGTATTCCTTGAAACTCAATTTTATAAGAATAGTATTTTAGAATGGCTTAGATTATTAAGGTCTTAGTAATCAGTTCACCCGATAATTATCTGACATCATGGATATAAACCTTACTTATGCAGAGCAGTAAAGGAACTTCTGTTTCGTTATAAACTAATGGAGTTGAAGAAAGTACCAAATGCCACTCTCCATAAGAATTTACAGATGAACTGAAAATTTTGGAATCAATTTTCTCGTGATCGAACACTTGATATAGATGAGTGATTATTATTATTTCAATTACAAAAAATGTTTGAAAAAAATATAACCAAATGATCTGTCATTGCTGAAACATGTAATAAAATAATTAATTACTAATTTTTGTAGCAGGTATTGATTTTACCAGGTCTGAGTTTCAAAATTACGTCCTGGACACTAAAACATTGTACATAGGACCACATTTGTATCTGTGACAAGAATCTTACAAACGACTCCTATCATACGCCCCTCCTCCCCACAACTGGACCATACCGACGCCCAGAGCCATTCAATTTGGCCAACGCTTCCATTCTTCCTATTCCTTTCTTGTTCAATTTACAGTTCAGATTCCAAATTCTGCTATCCAAGGCCAAGTGTCCCATTCCTATCATATCGAGTCCCACGAGATTATTAATGTCAATCAAACAATGGGAAAAGGGGCCAAAAACCTAGTTCCAACATTCCGCCTTGCCTTCATAAGTTTATCACTGGTATACATGAAGATATTCGGTCTGGATCACCCAGTAGGTACAGACAAACCAATAGAGAATTCCAAAGTTTTAAGACTAAAAAGTATAAACTAAATTAAAAGTAAAAGAAATTTTTATAAACAACCTTTTATAAAAAAAAAATGTGAAAATTTCAGTCTTAATGAGTAAGGTATAAATAATGAAGTACAGTCTCTCCTGAACACCTACAATATTAATCCATCTAAACAATTTGGCTCACATACTACTATTATCGTGAAAGTTGAATGATTTTATAAATCATGACATTCTCCCTGAAAATAATATATTTTATTTGTTCTCCATAAGCACCCAAATGCAAAAACACAGTTTTGCCCCCTAACACCAAACCTTTATTTTAAACACAACAACTCTAAGTTGCCATCTTCAAGAAGTAAACGTTTGGTTTACTCCTTGACCATTGTAATTTCCTAAATAAACCTAAAAATACAAAATAAAGTTTTATAATTTTATATATGTCCATTTTATGATCCTTTAAAACGTTTTAATACTTGACTATTCCAAATAAATTAAATATTCCGGTAGACATGATGATGTGACCTCCAAATTAAATAAAAAGTTTCATTTAGCGCTTATCATCTGAGAGCGAGACATATGATCGAAAAAAAATCTAATTTCGGGTACATCGATCGGATCGTGTCAGTATAAAGTTTGTCAATATCCAAGGCTGGAGCCAGAATTTTTTTTCAAGGTGTGTTTTCGGGGGGGGGGGGTGTTTGATAATTTTTTTGATTGGTGATGTGCTGATTAGGACTACAAAATGCATATTTTTGTTCATGTATTTCCAGGATATATGAAATTGTATAAATATAAAATTTATTCTTATGAGAAACATGATTAATTGGTTAAAACTGAATCTTGAAAACAAAAATTCCAAAATTTCGGGGGGGGGGACGTTGAACCCCAGACCCCCCGCTGGGTAAGGGTTGTTCAATATCGGAAATATAATTATTTGCCTGTCCAATGCCTATACTTTGATGATATACCTGCTGTATATACAAATGTATGCAGTATAATTTATATTTTTATTTTTTTTAGTTCACTTTCTTTAATTGTGCTTTTACTTTTAATTTAGTAACATGTCGGGACTAATATGGCGAGATAGACTCATGTGTATGTTAGTGTTAGGGTTAGGAAAGTAAAATAGGTTTTGCCATATCAGCTCATCATCTGCATTATTGTCCGCTAAGAATTCGCGTTCATTTTAAGTAGATCTTAATACACCTAATATGTGAAAAAAACGCTTAGGAAGTCATATTTTTTTGTTAGTTTTGGTGAACAAGTCGGATGTCCAAGGCTGCATCGCCCTGTATATATAGTTTTGTATATAATCTAAATGATGATAATCTCTTTCACGGAAGTTTGACAAACAGCGTATCATATTCATTTTAATAGTCAGTTTTTTCAATCTCATTACTATGGGTTTAAAATATATCGGACTTGAGGCGAAACCGAGGATTAGTATAATGAGTAAAATTTACTTAATTATAATCACTGGTAACGGGCTATTAAGATCGCAAGATCGAAGGCAACTCCGTCTTGAGAGGAATAACATTTTATAAAAAGAGTGGCAGTCATTTGATACTGAACTATGGAAGCGAAAGTTCGTACCAAATATTCTTCCCTTTTCTCGTTATATCACTGTCTCTATTTTACTTTATTTGTGTCACTCTAAGTAACTGATATAAATATAAGGTGAATTAAAATAATTGTCACTATTTTGTTACGAGTCAAGTATTTATCCTAATTTAATTCTTAAGTTAAATATATTTACCAAGAAATATAAGTTTAGATATTTCGTAAGTGTTTGTAAATAGTTTTGTTCATTTGAATAATTATTTAAAGACAAGATGTCAAAGAAAAGTTCGTTTTTTTCTTAGCTAAAATTGTTACAAACACATAACATTTAGACAAAACAATAAATTATTTACCCTCATATTCAATGGTAGCAACAATTTAAAATTTGTTCTTATTATATGTAATATTAAAATGAGTTTTATTCATTTTATGTGAATTGAAAATGGTACATAAAATTAATCAATAATGACATAATATTAAAAAAAGTACACCTGTTTTCGGTTTCGAATCCGATTTGTCTTTAAAACTTACAAAAGTTCTGGATGTATGTAATACATCAGGTAAACGTACTTTGTTTATTATGACAACAAAATGATGTAAACAAATGACATGTTTTGCTTAAAGTCTGCCCTTCTATAAGTCTATATTCGTTGATAACATGAAAAGTTAATGCCCTTTTGTAAGTGTATGTTTGTTGATAATATGAAAATTTCCACATAGTAAATAATAACACAAAATGGTAATTTTGTATATTGTCTAAGTTTCATAATTAAAATAATAAAACTTTTAGTTTATTCTTTTAAAGTCACCTAAAGTATATGCTCAAAGGCCGTTATTAATGTACAATGCACGTTACTTTCAGAAATATATGATATACAGTGCGATATTAAGGAATTTAACAAAGTACAAAGTCATTTATATTTCTTGTTCAATTAATAATGACGCCATCTACTGACGAAAGCTAATACAAATACAACAATATTAATTCATGAAAACAAGTTTTTGAGGTTTTACGTGTTAAACTTTACCCAAATAAATTTTAATTATTCTTCAGAAGTCTTAATATAAAATATTTATTCGATATGATGGTGTTCTTTCTGATGTTTCACGTATGTCAAGTCTATAATTTAATATATGGTAAAGAGAGAATTAGAGTTTTAATTAGAACGAGCAGCAAATTTTGTGCAGGTATTGTATATTAGTCTAGTTTCTATATATCATTGATTTTCTATTAAATAAGAGGCTCATTATATATTACCTGGTGCCTGTTTCTTACGCTAAGAACTGAATTGGATTGGCATTTTAAGATCGAGCCAGTTTGTAGTGTCGGTCGGTCGGGTCGGGTCGGTCGGGTCGGGTAGGTTGGGTTGAAACAAATGTAATTTAAACTTATGTATTTCATTCCTTTGCTCATCTATTTTCATATGTGTAAGTGTAAGCCTCCGTTAAGAAGCTTTCGCTTCAATAAAAATAAAAAGTAACCTGTCAGTTGGATAATGTAGCTGTTCTGTTACTTACTAATCACTCTACACTAAAACACTGCTGGTATAATTTGTGACACATTCTAACAGGAAGTCAGAATAGTCTTGTACCAATCCTTTGCGTAAGAGCCATTAATTGAAAACATTATACAAGGATATGTGGTTCGGTAGTATTGTACCAGGCTTTTTTAAGTAATAAGGCAGATGAGGGTAGTACCACATTTTTAGAGATTCATAAAACAGGTATCTTTTAAAATCTCCACAACGTTGAAAATGTCCAGCAATTCCCTTCAGCTTAATTTAATCGAAACCAACCCAAATGGAAAGTGCGTCGACAATAACGTGATGTTTACGACGCAACCGGTTGCTTTTCGTTTTATCGTGGAAAACTCGTCTACAAGATTACGAAACAAGGATGAAAAGAATTAAAATTCGTAAAAGTTTGCAAAGCTATTTACTTCTGGGATTATATGGTCAGTTACGCCAAAAATAAATTTTGTCTAAATTAGTTTTTCAGCTGATATGCCCTTTCCATCCACGTATTTTAACTTGGAGTCACTGTTCCTTTTAAACGCCAGATATGTTCAGTCAGCTTATTAACGAGGGCTCACCTTTATACATTAAAAAATAGAAGAATATGGTAGTGACATGCAAAAATTGCATTTATTTGTAGATTTATTTCTGACCGACACGTCACCTCCGACGGCCACAACACCCCCACGGACATGACATTTCTTTGACCTTAAAATACTCATACGACTGAGTTCTCTGTGTAAGGAACACAAGAGAGGTTATATATTAACATTCCTTTCATTTATAGCAAATCAATAAATCATAGTAAAGAAACAAATATAAGATCCAGTTAATATTCAATAATAACACAATACTAAATATTTCAATTTTCTGTTTGTGATATTTTATATTAGAGACTTGACGTACGTCAGAAATCAGAAGACTACAGAAAAGGCAACGTTACCGAATGCATGGATGCTAAAGACGAGGATAACAAACTTATATGGGGATTAAACAAAAGAGGCTATGATGTGAATTGGTAAATATAAAATTATACTAATGAAAAGTCTTTTTTTCAACAATATTTCAATATAAAAACATTTGGCGTGCTCTTTAAAATCCATCCTATTGCTCTGTCAGCACTAATTTAATGCATTTTGACAACAGTGTAAGATTAGAAGACGTCTTCCTATTCCCACAATCCCAAAAACGCGTTCCCTTATTGACGAGTTAAATCTTTGGTCATTAGTAGCCGCTGCGTAACATATGTACGATACATGGTCATTACCAGTCTGTTGGCAATTTTTTTCATCATTTAACTACATTGTCGCACATAGTTGCAGCAAATACTGAACAAAAAAGATCCCTTGTTCTATTTTTTTTATAGCAGTTTGAGTTTCTCAAAACAAGAACTATATATATGGTCTGCCTTTATGATTTTTCATTGTTGCCGTGAAGTCAAGTTACCTTTCTTGTTCTCTTTATCTTTTAAAAACCCCTCGTCCCCAGATAACCTCAGCTATTACATTTATATTTTAAAAATTGGACAAATTTAAAACACTATTAACCATTAAAATAATAATTGTTTATCAAAGAAACTAACCCAGATTTAATTGTTATGATATTTTCCATTTTCATAAATCTTTCAAACGAATAATTAGTACACGTGTTATGGTGGTGCCATGGGTGGTTGTTAAATGAAATTCTCATTAATTTCTCAGCTTTCCATACCTTCTTATCTTACACCGTGATTTTGACAGACACTATTTTTAATATGCAGCAGACTACACAACTATATTACAACAGCTATTTTGAAGAATAGATTGGAGCTGCTTTGATATTTAAAAAATATCTACTGAAATAATATTCCCATAATTTAACATGTAATAATTATGTAACCTCTTTATATATTGCCAGAATATTAGTTAGGTGAATTAGGTTTGAATTATAATAATTCAACCAATCTTACATTTGAATTAAAAATTAACTTACACATCAAATGTTTCTTTGCAGTTATATTTAAAGTAAATTAAACATTTTATTTTAATTCTACTAAAATTTATATCAATTACTATGACTTAGTACAAAGAAAGAGGAACAGAGACAGAGGAATATTTCCTATCAGGTTTCGATTCCATCGTTCAGTCTCAAATGATGGCGGCCCTTTATTCCCTTTTTAACACTCTATAAGAAATAATTTTCTGATATTTAATCGTCTAAGATCCGAACTTAAATTGACCTTCACCGAGATGATAATAGAATGAACCATATTTTATAATAAATTTAATATATTAGAAAATATATTAAAAATGGGTTGGATGTAAAAATTCTGGACAGTCTATTTTAATTATTAAAAAAAGTTTTTAATTAATTGGTGCATCATCAAGATATTAAAAAAATTTATCCTGAGTAAAAGTATAAAATGTATAGAATGTGCAGCCGTTGGGTTGCCTATTATTTACCTGGACAAACTACTGGGTTGTCAGGTATAAACAGGTATGTCGATGTCAGTTACTTTCACTTGATTGGATAATAGGAAATTTTCTATATCAACATAAGCCCTGTCTTCAGAATCAGTTGCATTAAGCAACATAGAATTTACATATATTGTTCATAAACATTTTTGCAGTAGAGACACGGTATACTTATTGAAATTGAAATCTTTAAAATTCGTAATCCCCTACTAGGAACTAGTTTTTTGCAGATAACCCTACATCAACAAGTTCGCAAGAAAACCGGGCTTATGTTGATATATATTTTTTTCATTATCCAATCAAGTGAAAGTAACTGGCATCAACATACCTGTTTATACCTGGCAACCTAGCACTTCGTCCAGGTAAATAATAGGCAACCTAAAGGCTGCACATTCTATATTTTCTATATATTTACTCAGGATAAAATTTTCTTGACAATGCAACATTTAATTAAATAACTTTTTTTAAATAATTAAAAATAGTCTATCTAGGATTTTTTAACCATCTCATTTTTAATATATTTTCTAATATACTAAATTTATTATAAAATATGTTTCATCCCATTATCAGCTCGGTGAAGTTTGATTTGGGTTTTGGATCTTCTACTATAAGGTTATTAATTTCGAAAAGATTGTTGAGGAGGTCTTGAATTATTTTGTCTGTTCATTGGGTTTTCTCTCCTCCAATTTTTTTCCCGCAACAGATAAGTATTTAAAAATTGTATATGTAGAATAAAGTGTAGTAAGGCAATTTCTTAAAATTGCCCGGATTACTGTCTGTCTGTACAGAGATTCTTCCTCACCGTTATTCTGAGAGAAAGAGATGTCTACAAAATGATCAACCAGTATTCCTGTATATAAGTAATGTATTGTATATTGTGTAATACTTATCTGTGTATGGAGACGTTTTAACTCCGAGTCTGGAGTCGTTGTCAATCGTTTAGTGTTGTTTTCGAGGTTTTTTGTAAAAATTTTTTAGAAAAAACCTCGAAAACAACACTAAACGATTGACGACGACTCTAGTCTCGGAGTTGAAACGTCTCCATACACAGATAAGTATTACACAATATACAATACATTACTTATATACAGGAATACTGGTTGATCATTTTATAGACATCTCTTGCTCTCAGAATAACTGTGAGGAAGAATCTCTGTACAGACAGACAGTAATCCGGGCAATTTTACGAAATTGCCTTACTACACTTTGTTCTACATATACAATTTTTAAATACTTATCTGTTGCAGGAAAAAATTTGGAGGAGAGAAAACCCAATGAACAGACAAAATATAAGGTTATTCTCTAATATTTAATCATAACTCTACGTTGCAGGTTCGAGAACAAAATATCGACAAGTCGGTAGACAGTATTTTGAACATGTTGTTTTTAAAGTAATTTTGCATTTGTTAAATGGAGAAAATTATTACATTTTCTTTATGTAATTACAATTGCAAGGAATACATATTTTCTTAATATTTTTAAAACTTAGTAAAATTTTTTATGATATAGTGTTTATCCTGGACGCAAACGATGACACCTATTTATGTATTTAATTTACCTCGTTTGCACTGTTTCAAACCATCCTTAAGAAAAATTGCTTCATATTGTAATAGATATCAAAGTTTAGATAAAAGTAGGTGTCTGTCATAACTTAAGAGGATTTAAGACTGTCAATATATTTTCCATTTTCTCTCTTATTGTAAGTAATTTAATTATCCTGGTGATTACAGTGAAGGAGTATAATGGCTACTCCAGACAATTTCATCCAGAACATGCTCCCATAGTCTCCTATGAATTAATAATATGAAACATAATAGGTAACGGAAAGCATATTTCAAAAATTCAAGATTAACGACAACAAATTACCTCGAGCCCGCAGTCCTGACGCTCTGGCCCCTCCTCAGTTCGTGTTCTTTGCACTTAAACTCTTTCACCGCACAACTGTCACTTTCGTGTCCTTCGTATACCGGACCTCTGTGTATATTAATGATCTCCGGACTTTGCATCCGTCTCAGACTGGCAGTTTTCTCTATTTCTCTCAGAATCCTTTGGTTTTGTTCGCACACATGTGAATGTTTCGGGCGGTATTTGCCGCTTTTTCTGTCCAAGCTCACTTGACTTAAATTAATGTTCTCGAGCTTAGGTAACGAGACAAATGAACGATTTAACACAACCGTTTGTTCAGTTTTACTTTGATCGGCGAAACGCGTTTTGTTCGGGTAAATTGGGGTTATACAATTGCACAGCTCCACGTCCTGACCCTGCTGGAAACGGTTGGCAGCTCTCTCTGGAACGTACCTGAAAATGAATGAAATTAGTGTGCTTATAACTAGAGAGTTTATGTTAATGGACATGAATTTACTGTTTAGCTAAACAGGAACAGGAACGTTCAGCTTACAATTACTTCTCCAAATTCTCCTAGATTTGATGAGTATATAAAAAAACAGTTTATGAAGATCCATAAACAGAGAAAACTGTACAGCTAGAAGAACAGCATTGCTGCAGCTAAAAGTACTGATAGATTTGCGTCAATGAAACAGAAATGGATTTCCGGTCAAGATAGTTGTTTACTTACTTAATTACTTGTTTACAAAATTCAGTTTATTTTATAAAATTCATCAAGTTTAGTTTAAATTTAGTCCAAAGACGACACATGTTGGTCTTTACATCTCGCGTCTACAAATTTACCGTTATATATCAAATATATAAATAAGTGTTCGAGAGGACATTTTATTGTGGGAAGCCCAACAGAGAAGGTTCCCGACCAGAAACAAAATATATCTTATAAATTGTCTTGCGTACAAATGATTGACACCTCGAAGAGGGTATTCAATATCCCTAACAGATGAAGTAACCTGAAAATTGTATTGTGACATTCTAACCTAGGAGTTATGGAAGAACAGCAATTACACGGAACGGCTCCAGATTCAGAACCTCTGTGTGCTAGTTTCCCCGAAAATCCTAGATGACGGTCTTTACATCTCGCGTCTACAAGAAATATGTTTTAGTTTGAAAAAATTTTAAGTGCAAAAAGTTTAGTTTCGAATGTGGATTGTAATTATAAGCGTTGTCATTGTATGTGAAACTGTGGATGTTCCAGAATAAAAAATCCGAATTTCAAATCTCATAAATGCTCTAAGAAGTGAAACACACTAAAGAAGTGATTGATGTTAGTGTAGTATTGTCCAGTTAATTAATGTCCTTATAGAATTTGGATGGCCGGAAGTCTCATGTGGCTGCCATAGTAATAATTAGATGTATATAGTTAAACGATTTATACGAATAGAAAGTTTTTCAAATTAAATTGTTTTGAAACAAAAATCAAAGGTTCCAAAAATAAATTTTGCAATCTAAAACTAGTATCTTGTCAATAAGAACCATACTAGGTTCAAAACCATTTTCGCCTTTGTAACAGGCATCTTTGGGAGGAAAAGAAGATTATTTATTGCAAGCATTCAATATGATTCTCTGAAATCTATTATTGAAAGTACAATCGATCATTCGATACATTGTATTACTTTAGTGATGAAAAAAAATTGCATCTATTGAAAATCTATATGTTTGTCAATTTTCAGTACAAGAAAGAAAACGTATTTGCGAACAACCGTCTACCGATAACAGAACAATCAACCCAAAACTGAAGTTTTATGGTAATAGAATCTTTATAAGTGAGAAACTGGAAAGTCCAACATTTATTTGCTTCATCTTATATCAGCACAAATTCTCAACAGAGCGTGTTATGGGAAAAAACGAAACAATTCATAATACTTCATGCACCAAGCAGAAGAAACAATGAGGGATTATCTACAATTTCATGATAAATAATGTAATTTTCTTACTGTTGTAGTTTTCATAACATTAATGAAATATTGTATAAATAAAATAAATTTCCTCGATCAGAATATATCGTGGAGTATTCCTACTTGGCAAAACATATCAACAAATTGACCGATTACTCGAAATCCGTGCTTCGCAAGGAAAAATGTGTTAAAACTTTTTTATACATAATTTCAAAATCTACCATCTACAAAAAAACATTGTGACTTTTGACCTCGGATAAAAAAATACACAAACGGGATCGATAGGGACTTTGGACATAGCATTTGTAATGACATATTTAAGACCTACACAAGTCCAGCTTGTTGGGAGTTAATAGACACTGGAATGTCTATTTTATTTGGATTCGCAATAGACTACTGAATTTTGTAATTTTAAGACAAAATTCATTTAAAGCACTTTTGAAAACTATTTCTTTTTAATTTAGTGTTTTTTGAGTAGAAGATGTGAAAAAAAGTTTTTCACATTTTCCTATAGTATGTTTTTAATATTTTTATGACTTTATAAATTTATACGAACAGTACTTCTCATGATGAGACTTTTTCGAAATTTGTTGAATATTTTTACTTCTAAAATTGACAAATATTAAGTACGATATTCTGCCTAGATTGTAGCTATTGTAGCCACAGTAGTTTCAGATAGTGGGCCGCATCAATTTTTGTATGTTGTGTGTATCATTTCAATTGAATATTTTAAAATAATAAAAATGTATACATTCGTATTTCTCATAACAGATCCACTCATTTAATAAATTTCATGATGCTGTGGAAATTTTTGTACTTAATTTTCCTCGTTGCCCCCCAAAGTAAATTTTAGTATTTTTGCTTATATTTTCCTGTAAATGTTTAACCAGCTGCTCCGTGACGTTGCTATCTACTTAACTTGACTGTTGCTGTAGGTCAGCCTTTTTGTACTATTGCTATTCCAATCAGACTGTTTGTTATTAAAAAACTTGGATAGATATTGTTTCAAGATCCTGTTGCTTCTTACCACCATCTTGCAGACCTTCTGGAATACGTTGGATTCAAAGTCCCGCCCTTGGTCCGAATGTAAAGTTTTGATTATTTCCTAGCAGTGGCAAGTTTATAGTTCGGCTTTGTAAATGTAGATAAATCAGAATTTTGGTAGCATGGTTTAATTTATTTTTATTGTGTGAACTTATGTTACTAAATTCTTGAAAATATTTACAGATGTGATGAGATTTTAAGATTTATTTTAAAATCATTAATCAGGTAGCCATTCATAAGCATACGCCCCACATCTGGCTAAACTTTCGCAGAATCATCCTCGTATGTTATACTTTATAAAGTTTTGTCACAGTTGATTTGGGGATTATGGGGGAATGGGTTGATTTTCGTAAAAATCCTTCACCAAAGTTCTCCAAACTTGGAATTTGTTTATTTACGCTACAAACTCATGAAGGGTCACCAAACTGTTTATTAGTAAGTACCACATACCTACAGAATTTAAACTACTTCTTCTAATAGATAACTATTTACAGCAACCTGGTTTATTTATAAAGGAAACAAGAAAAAAAGGTTTGCAAGACTTATTATATTATTGTAATATTTCATTCCGTTTCCGTGTGAAGCTTTTATTCGGACTTGCACTGATGTAACTTAATTCCTTTTCGTTTAAAACAATACTGATATTAAAGCGGTGATATTTCCTGCCATAAGTAAGCAGTAACCTCCTATAGTCGGGAATGTACATTTATTTCCTGGATTGTTTCTTTTAAGTAGATAAGTGTTTTTGTCTGTTAGGTTCTATATCAGATTTTTATTTGTTTACGCTGTACTAAATGTCAAATATAACGAAGTGAAATAAACAATTTTTTTCCCAACAATATAAGTATTCCTCTTTGAACGCAAAGAGTTTTGTTAAGGATCTAGACATCGGGATCGTGACGTCATAATTCGGATTCCAATGAAAGCAATAACAGACGGAAATCTTCAGTTGTAATTAAAATAACCAGATTCTAGTAGCTTTTGTAATATTGTCATACCGTTCCTTTATGAGGAATCGAATAAATGATATTGGAGTTATCATCAAAAAGTGACATACCAAGTAAGTTATATTGATATAATGATGTACCACATGCAGTTCATGTTTCATCTGTTTTATCAGATTATTATAGTTATTGAATCTGGGTACATTTTTAGAAGTCAAGGGCAAGCAACAACTAATAATTGATCTAGGAAAATTAACGTTATTGTTTACGTACCTATCTTTCATTATTTTCCTTATAATAGATTTGAAATATATCAAGAGAAAAATAAATAAATAAAAGCAATATATTAAGCAATATATTCCCGAACTCTATAACTGGCACTAAATGATTCACGTATTTTTTAAGATTTACTTGCATCAGTTTTTCTTTGTTATAATAATAACCTGATTTTCTCGCTGCTGGCGATAAGCTTTTAGTGCTTTTTTAGGGTTCCGTATATACAATATACGGATACCCTTATAATATAACTCAGGATTTCTGTCACTGTCACATCACAGCCATTTTCTCCTAAACTACTGGACGGAAGAGATTGACATTTGGTATCAATATATAGTTTGGTGACCCGATCAGGAGTACATATCGTAAAAGAAAAAAAATTGTTTTTAGGATACTTCTGGGGCGAAAAACTAAAAAAATCGACCGTCCCCCCCCTGATCTCCGAAACTACTGAGCCTAAAAAAAAGGAAATATAGAGCGTTGCCCGAACTTTACAGGAAAATTAAGGAGAAACCATTAATGTTAATTTTGGGGGGCAAATTATAGAATTAAATAAAAATTTAAAAATAAAAAATTTTTCAAACGCATCATGTAATAATTCAAATGAAAGGTCTCAATCTGAGAAACACAAATATATTTTTTTCATATTTTGAAAAAAATTATTCGAAAAGATATTAACGAAAATATACCAAAATTTTCCCATCCCCCCCCTTATCTCCGAAACTATAAAACGTTTTGAAAAAAAAATAGATTTATAGGTTCTGACCTGAAGTTTACTGGAAAAATAAGGAGAAACCTCTACTTTTAATTTTGGGGGGCCAATTACAGAATTAATTGGAAAATATAAAATTAAAATTGTTTCTAAGCCATCATGTTATATATCAAATGAAAGGGCTCATTACGACGAAAACAAATATATTTTTTTCATATTTTTAAAATAAATTAATTAAAAGATATTAACAAAAATATAAAAAAATTACCCATCCCCCCCTTTACCGCCGAAACCATAAGCTGGAAAATTTTGAAAAAAAATGGAGGTATAGCCCCTCACCTGAACTTTACTGGAAAATTAAGGAAAAACCCCTAATATTTATTTTGGGGGGGGCAAATTATAGAATTAAATGGAAAATCAAAATTAAAATTGTTTCTAACCCATCATGTTACATATCAAATGAAAGGGCTCATTATGACGAAAACAAATATATTTTTTTCATATTTTTAAAATAAATTAATTAAAATATATTAACAAAAATATAAAAAAATTTACCCATCCCCCTATCTCCGAAACCATTAGCTGGAAAATTTTGAAAAGGAAGTATAGCCCCTCACCTGAACTTTATTGGAAAAATAAGAAGAAACCCCTAATATTCATTTTGGGGGGCAAATTATAGAATTAAATGGAAAATAAAAAATTATAATTGTTTCTAACGGGTCATGTGTTATATCAAATCCCAGGGCTTATTATGAGGAATAGGTACAAACATATTTTTTTACTGTTTTTAAAATGAATATTTTAAAATATATTTAAAATTTGAAAAATATATTTTATTTATATTTTTAATTTATTTGAATAACAGATTTAATAATTTATAATTTAAACTTTGACCTATTTTGCCGTTTTCTTCCAATTTACAGAGCCTCAAAACTCAGACAGTAGATTATAAAAGGCATTTCTGAAAGTTTATTATTAAAATAAAACTCTAATGTTACTTTTTGGGGGCCAAATTAGAAAATTAAATACATATGTATTGTGATAAAAATCAAGCGAATGCTAAAGCAGATAAAATAAAAAGTCTATATGTGGAGAATCAAAGTGTATATTTTTTATAAATTTAAAACGCTTCCTTTAAAAAATATAAGGGTAAGTATAAGAAAATGCACTCATTCCCTGCTTGTCTGAAACTGGAATATTCGAATCTTGAAGGTGGTACGAAACCCTAAGTATGCGAGTCCAACTCGCACTTGACCAAATTATTTTGTTCTTTAATACACTATTCACGGTTGCCCAATTTAATTGGCGGTAAAAATTCCACCACTAAGGAGATAAATTTATTAATATACTTTTTGTCTGGCGCATCCACCAAATATCATATACTAGAAATATTTCTGTATCTCATCTACTTATTCTAAACCGATTTTTATGATTTTTTTTTTGTTAATTGAGCATTATATTGGGGATTAGTCTCCGTTCTAAAATTCCAAGGGCAAAAATAGTGTATGGACCTTAATATTAAGCTTACTAACTATTTTAATCGTTTTTTTTTTGTTGAAATGAAAAATTCTGCATCTGATGGAACTAGTATGTAGTACTGATCAATATTGATATATAATTTTTTGTTACTTTGCACCTGATACAGTTCGTCAGATAACAAAAAGTAGCAAAGTAGCATCAGCCGACTAAATTGCGATCTGTAAATTAGAGATGCAAAAAAATATCAGTGCATTTCTTACCTAAGCAAGTGCAATTTTTAGTTATCATAGTGAAGTAAAATGTATCTATTACTGTTTTCGGTAAATATAAAAACTACCCTATGAAACAGTACATACTTTATAAATGAAAATTTGGTGCAAATTCTCGCTGGCGAGGGACTAATACACAGCAAATGTTTAGGTAGACACATATACAGGGTGGTATGTTTTCAAAGACTATTTTTATGGTATCTGGATTTATTTTTCCAGTAGGACGAATATTACAAAATGCTTTGACAACAGAGAAGTTGTCATGGGTTCAAATTTCGTCCGTATAGGCTTGTGTAAGAAGTGGAATAAATTGAAAGCAGAATATGTCTATGTACCTAGACCTGAATTAAACGGAGGTACAACACCAATATGGAAGAGGTAGGCAAGCAAAACTTTATATATAGCATGTGCCGATCATAAGTCTGAACTAAGAAATGGGCCTTGCGGCCTATGACACATGCTATTAATCTGACATTGGTGAATTCAGGGCTGGAATGTAAGCTGTTCGCTGAAGTGCTCTCAAGCAAAAGCTCCTCGATCTGATTGTTTCTTGATAATCTTTAGCAGAACATAAAATAAGCATTGAGTCACCTCCAGAAATAGACTCTCAGTATATAATTTTAAAAAATCACTCAATAGACAAAAAGCAGAACCCAGACAAGATGGCTACTGCCACGTTATTTGATCACAACAAAAACAACTCTAAATGCAAAGTATTAAGACAGAAGACATGTATTTTGTACAAAATTTAAAAAAAAAACATCTTTAGTTCTTAAAAGATAGAAACAGTTTTCAAACATTTCATTGTAATTAAGTAAGTATTTACACTGTAAACAATTAAGTTAATTTTTTAAATGACAATAATTAGTTTTTCAGATCGTTAACTGGATTTGTCCCTACATCTATGGATACATGGTATATGTAATAACAAAGTCATACTGGGGTTAATGTTTTTTGTGCCAAATGTTATCATGTGGCTATAAAATACATGTTTCTGTATTTTTGCCTCGAATTTATTTGATTTTAATTTGGCTATAGCAATCAGCCTGTCCTCCTCGTACTACTCGACGCGTCATTAAACCAACAAGTCATTAATTTATTAAATTAATTATAATTACCATTGTTTGCGATGTACTTGTATTTATTATGCACACATGATTAAACATACAAGTACATTAGGTTCCGGGTGAGAACCGCGTCTAAAAATATGAAATACCGGATTTTTGCTTTGAAACCATTATTTCAAAGTATAGTTTGAACTCGGTGTCTCAATTTGCCTACTGCCGAAGTGTTACGAGATAACTGAACTGAGTGTGCATCTGCTCCACCTTGTTTATTTAAGGTTATGGGTCGATTGGAAGGGGATGTCATCTGATGAGGGGACTGTGTGGTGATTGGTTAGGTGTTGGTGGTTGTATCTGGTTTGTTTAGTCTGTCTATTACAGAGCTCCATGCTGTAGCAAGGCAGGTGCCATCATCACGTTTAGTTTAGACAAAGAGGTCGTTTCTGTATCTCTACAGCTTCAGCAATAGTGGATGCCTTAAGATTATTGAGTGATATAATAGATAGTCCTACTGTCCTCGAAGTTGATAGGCTCTTGTTTGGATAAGATGGTGTACCAGAGCTATAGACAGATACTTTTTAGGAACTCATACTCGATGGTTGACGCGCTTCTTGGTAAGACTGATTTAGCCTTGTGGGCAATCGCGACACAGAATTTCGTAGATTCCTCGATCCTCGTTAGGTACTTTGTCCATTGGGTTCCCGGTTAAGTTGGCTAAAGTTTGTGTGTGACATAACTAAAAGAATTTGCTTTTGATAGAGTACAGGCTAGCACAAGAAAATTTCAATGATGTGTCATAATAACGCTGCTTTCAAATTGGAACAATTTAAAAGAGGTTTCGTTAAAATTTTATATGGCGCTGCTAGGTGCGACAAAGAATTAAGATTTTTCAGAATGACATGATCATTTCTAATATGTCTATATATTATCGGCAACGAAATCTAACTGAAAACTACGGAGCTAATAGCGATGCAATCGTTTCGTTTAATGAAATTATAGCAGGCTTTTTGGTTTTTATTTTCTCTGAATTCTTTGGGAATGACACACATAAACTTGAAAGCCTGTATATTTCAAAAGTCCAAACGTTTCAAGGTCTAAATCAGACCTCGTTTTCAATGGTATTAACATTCAGAAAACAATTAGGCATTTTGACTTTCGTTTTGTGTTGTGTTCTTTTTTATATAATTGTCTTGTTAATTTTATCGAACATTTAATATTATGTACCATTATAATATCCTATCTATACAATGTTTAATAAATTCAGAAAGAAACTTTTGTTTCTGCTATAACAGAGACTAGGGATTTTCTGGTTTAGAATATGGTTTCAAATTTCATCAATTGCCTATAAATTTTAGTGATTTTGTGCTGTTCAATTTTGCTTTAATCTTTGGTAATGAATATTGCTAAGAAAAAAATAGGAGTCAAAAATAAAATTCTGAAGATAACTCTTTTAAATTCTTCCGATTTATATTATATTTATAATAGCAAACATTATACCTAGTTATAAATTTCATATATTGTGCCTGTTAACTAAATTTCCTATTGACGATGAGTGCATTCAGGGAAGTGTAGCTTTAAAGCATTGTAGCGTTGCAGCGCTTTGCTTTCACTGAATGTAGATTTTTGCTACTAGTTATATTCAATTTTTATGATTCTGAGTTGGTAACATTTTTGCATATATCAATACAGAATTTGACGTTTGTTTAGTTATAAAGCGATAAAGCGGAGAATTTATATGCTTTACTGCTTTATTAAAGCGCTGCATCGCTAAGATTTCCTGAACGAACCATTGACAACGCACTCTGACCCACTCCCCAGAACATTCAGAATTTGTTAAAATCAAAAGAATTTTCTACAAGTGTAGAGATATTGGCACGCTGACTTTAAATAAGATGGATCTTTCGACCTTCTTTTCATGAATAGGAAAGCCGTTTATTTGTAACCGGAAATATGGATGATACTGATAATTTTGACTATTGGTTTATATGAAGTCTCAAGGCATGAAAGTTGCACAACCTGATAAATGTTTACTTTTCTTACCTTTGCGTTTCATGTAGATTTTCCTGAGTTTGGTAGCCGCTTTTCAACAGCATTTCTGAACTTTTATTTACTGTGTGGCAGTGACTTTCTGTATACGAAATCCTTTCAACGTTTTGGTTTCCGTCATCACTCGGTGATGTTGGCAGTACTGTTAATCCGATGTTCTGATAATCCCGATATTCGTTGTCGTTCGGTGTTGCCTGAGTGAACTTGGAGGACTTCGTTACTTTCTGTGTCTTCATTTCTGAAAATACAATAAACTTGTGACAATTTGTTTTAAGTTTATCATTTATAACGAAAAAGAAATTTATATACATTCAATAAAATTAAATTTGGTAACAAAATTTTTGGTACTTTCTTCTATTTCAATGTGGCTACTCTCGATGAACTTTTTTAGTAAGTTACAAAGAATGCAGTAGTCAACATTTTATTATTAATAATTTATATTTAAAAAAGAACCGACTTCAACTGGTGTAAAATAAAAACCGTTTAGAAACCGTTTGCAATCAATAACTGACTTTTGTTTTCATCTGATTTAAAGTATATTGATTATTTTAGCGTATTATTATCTCTCCTTTTATGCCTAATTTATAAATTATTTGTTATCCTCATATTTTTTAACTATTTATTTGATTTATTATTTGCACCACTTTCTATAAGGTTAACTCTAATTCACCTTATTTTTCCACTACCCTGTATAGGTTTCTGTGTATTGGTCAATCAATATAAATTATTTGTCTATTATTTTCTGAATCACCCTGCATAACTATAATTCAATTCTACACAATGTTTACAAAAACCCTGTATAACTAATAATCCTCTCCACCCTTGACCGTTTCTATTTTTCTATTGTTTAAAGCACCTTGTATACCAATATGCCAAGTATAAGCCGCTCAATATGTTCCACATTATATAACATTTTTTTAACCGACCTGTATAACTGTAATTCCACTCCACCCTATATTTCAATCATCCTCTATATGCAACTGCTTCTAACATTTCTTGAACCCTCCGCCCTATAACTCGAATATCATTACTGCATATACTTAGTTAACCATTTTTTAAGATTTATTATCCACTGTGTATTACTATAGTTTTACTTCACTCTTATTTCAACCAGCTTGTATAGGCAACTACTTATGTGCCACACAATGAAACATTTATTGAACCACCTTGAACAACTATAATTCTATTGCACCTTATATTTCAACCATCCTGTATATGGAACTGCTTATGTACCATCCAATATCACATTTATTTATTTTGAACCTCCATCTCTAACTGTAATTATACTTCGCCCTATATTTCAACTGGCACATTGCTTGCTTCTTGAATTCGATATACACACACGCCTACTATCCTACACCATATACCTAGAAAAATCGCTAACCTAAAATAAATTCTTTCGATACACTAATGGAATATTTTGTGCCATTTCACTTGACTGCAATTAAAATCATTACAACACCCTGTACAACTTTCATGGCATATCTTGATATTTAAGCTGGATAATTATGATGGAAATTTGACATTTACATTGATGTTTACCGTGTTTTTGCAAATATTTTTGTGATTTTCGGAAAAACGGTATGTTTTACGTTATATTTATACGTATGTATATGTATATGTATTTATACTGAATCACGCTGTAACATATCTTTGTAACACATAATTTAAAATACTCAAATTGGTTGAGCAGTGTTAGAGAAAACAATGTAGATTTATTGAAACTCACTGAAATGTAGTCCCTTAAGTACTGTTATTTCTAATTTTCTGGAAAACCGTAAATCTCACTTTATAGAAAATTATAAGGTACCATATAATTTGCTGTAATTTTTCTTAATGAAATGTCTTAATTCAATCATCAAATTCGTTTTTGAATAATAATAATCGCTGAGCATACATACAAAAATCGTGACGTCGAATTGATAAACTCCTCCTTTTTGGAAGTCAGTTAATAAAGGGATACTAGTGTACGTGACAAGTGCCAAACCGAATCATTTTGCTCAAATATAGACCAATGAAATTAAAGGCTTAAATATAGAATGGAAGCTAATAAGCTGTAAATTTGTATAAACCTTTCATTTGGAAAATAATAAGTTGGCTAAAAATTTTCATAAAATTTCGTGCTGCTCATCAAGAGTTTAAGGTTAATAATCACAAAAAATCTCAAAATTATATGTACATTTAATATAAAAGTTGGATACCATAAAATTCGCTCCAGGTTATTGTAACTGTTAAATTAATCATGTTGGATACTTATTCGCATAAAAGTATCATTTTTTAAAATAGAGCCTTTTATGGAGCCAAAGTTATGTTTTAATATTATTTATTACAAAATGTCCTTAGTTCCGATAAAAGTCGATTGAAATGGTAAGTTAAAAATACCTTTGGTGTAATACTTCACTGTGGGAACGGAACTACTCCAAGAAAAATATTCATTATATAGGATGATATTCAAAAAATAGTTGTACATAGCAAGACGAATATGCAACGACATGTCTGTAATTTCATAGGCTGACACTGCAAACAACTTTAAAGAATTGTGGAAATAAATATAACCTTCCTATACACATTATAAAGTTACACGATTTATTTACGACTGTCTATATAGTTTTTAATAGTGGATTTGAGGTATTGTTGAATTAACTTAAATATAACCTTCAAGTAGCGTGTGAATTATATAAGTGGAAAATGTTAGTGGCTAAGGGTTAAGGAAGCGTCCGTTAACCGACGTTTGCTGGTTATGTAAAATCCAAATTAACAAGTGGAAGTTGGTCGCCAAACTTGCCTGGAGGTTACTCTTTCCGCCAGACTTGTCAACTTGGAGGTGTGGATAAGACGCTAGAGAGAAACAGCTGTTTGAGACACTAGCATTGCCCTCAAGCATCGCTTGTACTTAATTATTTTCAATGAAATTTTCAGTTATACATGATGTATATGGGTGTTTCAACTGGAAAATTTAGAAGCTAGTATACTAATTTAAATATAGATGTTGTCGCATGGAGAATGAGCTTTTTTTTATTTCACTATGACATTTTTTCAGAAGTTTTACTAATATCTTTCTGACAAAAATATCATTTTGTCGGTAACGTCCAAAGGTAATGCTTGGATAGTCAGGATCTTCACAGTAGGCTCAATGTTAAACAGAAATTGTTTACTGCTATACTATTTCACTCTCTCTCTATTAGTAGGTATACCATATAAATAAATTAGTTATATAATATTATAATCCTGTTTATTTATAGGCTGATAAATGATAACAAAAGAAGTGAATCAGTTTTTCCTCACATGTATTTCTATTCGGCAACAATTCTTCATATTTATTTTAAGATTATTACAATGAATAAAATGTAGATGTAGAGAACTAACGAAATAAAATTCAAACAGATTTTCAATGAGTATATTACATAGAATATTATTGGCAGTCAGAATTAACTAAATGTATTAGATTATTAAGTACTAACAATTTTTATTGTTTTCTGTTCTATATTTGTATACATAATCGTAAGTGTATTCGTATGGTCTCATTTTATTTCTAAAGTTCTGATGGTGCTGTAGCCAACTGATAATAAATTGCGCTTATTAATAATTCCCGCTAACAATATTTGTTTGTTTAGCATCAACAACAAATATTCATATATAAAGTGGTTGCTCGATCTGAGGGTGACCATTAAACTTGTGATCGACTCGATCGACAGCGGTCATCGCCCAAGCAATGCTTAACAAATTCCACAATTGTGGCCGAAAATGATTTACACGTATGTTTGAATGGTAAGAAAAATAGTTCAAGTTAATGGTTTTGGTATTGGATTTGCGGCTCTTAGATCAACCAGATACGATTAACTCTACGGCAAAAGAAGCGATACAATCGTCCTCAGCTAACAGAAGATATTATTAATAGTCCTATATCAGATTGTTCATAAGGTTTTGCCTAGAGTTTCCCTTGCGATGTTAATGGTGTCACTGAATATATGACCTGTATCTAAAAAACCACTAATATCCTTAGTTATGTCATGCAAAATTTTCAAAATGACCCTTTCAATTTCAGACTTATATTTTATTCGAATTTTAATATCATTGACAAAGAAGTCGGATTAAGACTTTGAAATTTTTTGACGGAATTCCAAATCGCAAACTGTTGTAACGTCGTGTGGGTAACTTAAAAATAATTCCATTATTGCAAACAACCAATATTAGAGCCTATTGCATTGAACTGCATCTGGATCACCTTGATTTCAATATAAAATTTGACCTTTCATACGACAGCGCAATTTTTATGTGTTAGATTTTACAAAAAAATATTTGCGTTTCATCGAAGTTTGTTATGTTATGTTAAGTTGAGTGATGCTTACATACGATTTTTGAGCTTACATATGTTAAGAACTAAACAATTAGAATTTGGTAATATGGTGAGACCTAAGTTATATAAATTATCAAAATTTAATTTGTTATAATACACGGAAATAATTGCATAACTATATTCAGTTTAAAGACGCGAGATGTAAGACCGACATCTAGGATGTTCAAGAGAATCAGTACACAGAAAATGCATAAAGAACTGTTCGAGAGGACATTCAATTGTGGGAAGCGCAACTGATGAAGGTTCCCGACCAGAAACAATATATATGATATTTATATATAATATATATTGTCTTGCGTACAAAGGAATGACACCTCGAAGAGAGTATTCAATATCTCTGACAGGTGAAGTAACCTGAAATATTTTATTGTGACATTCTGTCCTAGGAGTTAAGGAAGAACAGCAATTACACGGAACGGCTCCAGATTCGGAACCTCTGTGTACTGATTCTCTTGAAAATCCTAGATGTCGGTCTTACATCTCGCGTCTTCAAATTTAACGAAATGCATCAAATGCATAAAGAATTGTTCGAGAGGACATTCAATTGTGGGAAGCGCAACTGATGAAGGTTCCCGACCAGAAACAATATATATTATATTTATATATAATATATATTGTCTTGCGTACAAAGGAATGACACCTCGAAGAGAGTATTCAGTATCTCTGACAGGTGAAGTAACCTGAAAAATTTTATCGTGGCATTCTGTCCTAGGAGTTAAGGGAGAACAGCAATTACACGGAACGGCTCCAGATTCGGAACCTTTGTGTACTGATTATCTTAAAAATCCTAGATGTCGGTCTTACATCTCGCGTCTTCAAATTTAACGAAATGCATCAAATGCATAAAGAAGTGTTCGAAAGGACACTCAATTGTGGGAAGCGCAACTGATGAAGGTTCCCGACCAGAGACAATATATATTATATTTATATATAATATATATTGTCTTGCGTACAAAGGAATGACACCTCGAAGAGTTGTTTAGTTTAGTTAGTTTTCAAATAATAATTTTTTCATAGCACTTTCTTATTTAATTTTATCGCTATTTAACCCTAGAATACGATTTTTTCTTCAAATATCAGTTACTACTCTTATTGCGGATCGCCATCTCTTGGAAAGGAACTAACACATGCAAAATTCATATTTCTTGGCTAGTAATACAATCTTCCCATTTAGTACAATATAGAATATATTTGTAAGACTCCTTAATCCTGCAATGTTGTATATTTGAAATTAATAATAAACTGAAATTTCATAACCAATAACAGATATACAGTAAACAATCTTCTGGGGTTTTATTTTTTATATGTAATACGTAGTAGAGCATTGTTACGAACATTTTATATATTTACTTCTGGCGTTATTCTCAATTACATTAATTCAAATATGTAATTATTTAAATTGAAGGTATTTTGTGGTCAGAGTATTTAGCACCCTTGTTATGTCATTGTCTTGCAAGATCCTTTTCTCAAAAAATGGAAAACACACACCGTACAAGTTGGTTATCTACTGATAAAGTAGAACGAAATATGTTCTTGCAACACATGTAATAACTTACTTCTGACTTAATACTAATTTTTAAATAAATATTGGTACATATTTTATGTTTATACTGTGATCGATATAAAGTATACTCTTATTTATGGCTTATATTAATATGCGTGTTCTGTTAATCTATTTGTCATTCAATTCTATTACGTAATAATGATTTATGTATTAGTAATAAATACTAAGGATTAATTTATAGAACTAATTCACTATATGTTAATATTATAGGAACAATTTAAATATATTTTTTAAGAATATACATAATAATAATTATACATCCATAATAGAGTTTCTAATACATATCAATCATTATCGATTAACAATTACCTCATTTATAATTAAATTGTCAAGATTTAAACAATGACAACGTACATTATTTGCAAGATCAAACAAACTACTATTATTTTTTTCAATAATCCTTTTCTGCTTGGCCGTTCAGCTCGTTCAGTACGATTAGGTTAAAAGCTTTTGCTATTCAGCCCACCGTTTGTTTTTCAACAACAACCACGAACAGAAACTATGATTATGAAAAGCACTGCTATCTGTTATTTGTTTTATTCCTCAAAATAGAAGAACTGCTTTTGCAGGCGTTTGGTTTGGGGCCGATCTGTCATTGCTAAACTTCTTCTTCTTCTTCAAGCGATCCAATTAAGGATCATTATGTTCTTGAACAGTGAGTTCTTATTGACCAGACTCAAGTTTCGGTTAACTAAGAAAGAGTTTACTTGAACTATGTATATATTTTAATCTCCACCATATGTACATCCTGTGTAAATTTTGAAATAAATTTTGAATTCACTGTTAAGTTAAATAAACTTTTCTTTTCCTACTCCTCGTCTATTTACAAAGGGAGGACAGCCAGCCCTTGACTTCCGGTATATTAAACTAGTTTACTCTATTCAGTTTTAATGTTTGTAAAATGATTTTACACTATTCTCTTTTATAGTTTGTAAACTATATAATCACTGCTAGAGCGTCCGGCACTTTATAAGCGTTCATAAATGTCTCGATAAATCCCCCTATGCTGTTAATATTGAATCCTCATTAATCTTCAAACATTACATACTAACAAACACAATTCATACCTCACTTAATCAAATACTTCCCTGTTTACACTTTATACACAGTTAAATCAATGTCGATTATAATTAAGTTTTGAAAATTAAGATTTATTATAAAGGTAAAAATATGTACATCCCACCATTTTTACTGGAAGTCGTTATTGCTAAACGCTAAGCGGTAGTAAACATATATATGTTATCTGTTTTTTAGCGGACAATAACAATTGTCATTGTTGTCCAGTAAATAATAGTTGTTAAAAGCAGACATGTTAATAACGCCACATCACTAGTATTATATTTATTTGATATTTGGTGTATCCGCCTGAAACACATTTTATCTAAAAATAATTCCTCTCCGCAGAATATTCTCCTTAATAGAAGACAGAGTTGTACAAATTAATCTCATTTTCGAGTAATCCTTGGACATACGAATGATGAAGCTTCTTTTTCGAAATTTGTTTAATTGCAATTATATTGAGAGTTTACGTCTACTTCCGTTACAATTCCTCAGTTTGAAATAATATTGTTCCTACATAAATAACTTGTCATGGTGAGTGTAATCCCAGTTTATGCAATGCTTTATTAGTTATTCAGTTTGTGACATGTTTATAGTGCACTCATTGAAGCGAAATTTTTTTACTAGTAAACCATTTGAATGAAATTTTGGAATTAGTCTTATCTTACCCTTAACTTCAAAAGTGATATTGACCCGAACTCCGCTTCTTATTTTTAAGGGGTAAAAACTACCCTTTAATGAAAAAAATAACATTGAGCCTTTTTATAGCTAGAAAACGTGATTAATATAAAGGAGTGCCATTCTGAGGTATTCACTAACACAATTAACTCATGTTTAACTTATTTTTAACCCCTGGAAAACATTACAACTCTGCAAATGTACCTTAAATTGAAAAAAATTTAAATACAGAGTAAATATTGTTTTACGTTACCTACTTTATTTGTCATGATTTAACCCCTTTTCAACCCTTATAAACAACCCTCCCTATAAAAAAAATGTAGGAAAACATTTTTTTACAAACTGAAAAGAATTTAAACGCTGTTCCACGTTCTCTACAAGGACATTCATATGTTTAAACCTTAACACTTAAAAGTACCCCTAAATTAAAATATTGAAAATATAAGCTTATACAATTAAAAATAATTTGATTAGAGCAATACACATTACTTACATTCATACAAATGTGTAATATATACACATATATGAACGTTGGTATGTATTCATCCCTATGTTTCTAAAATTTCTATGCCATATATGTATATTTCACATAAAACAATAGTTTTGGGTCTATATTACTGTGTACTTTCACTTTGCTTAAAATATTAATGCTTCGAAAGTAGAAAAAAATACGATTCGTTTTTGGACCATAACTCCTTTAATTTTGAAGCTATCACAACTTATAAAAAACCGTTTTAAAGGATATTAAAAGAGCTTTTCATTCCAATATATAGTGAAAAACATGTTATTTTGAAACGGTGAAGGGTCAAAGGGCTCGTGAGAGACTGTGATGGCGCTGCCGCACGCTCTTTAAACAATCATATCTCTGACAATTTTTATATGACAGGAAAATAAAACAAATAGAAATTTTTGTCAAAAAGACCTATATTGTTCATTATACTTTTTACGTATCTTATTATCCTTCATTATTTTTCAAGTATTATGAAAAGAAGGCGGTTTTTTAAAAAATTCGAAATTTTTTTTTCTTAAAATCGTGATTTTTAAAAAAAATATGTGCCCTAAAGCAGCCAATCTGCTAGAATCCATCAAACTCTTTATATTACAGTTAATTCTAGACGGAATTCGATTAATTTTAATTTTGGTGGAAATGACACATAAAACCCATTGATTAAAAAAAAATTAGATGTTCCTCTTATTTGCATTACAGCTCACTCATTTAAGTGCAAAAGACTTTTAAGAGTGCTCATTTGAAAGCTTATTTCAATCACTATAAAATCCTTTTGCATTAGAATGCATAAAATGTATCCGCTCGCCGCTAGATGGCAGTGAATACATCGATTAAATTTCAGACAAAATAAAAAACGGCTTTGAGATTTAATATCTCGCTTAATATTGCACTTAGAACAAAAAAACCGGTATGTTCAGTTTTTTACCTGTTACAATTTTCGATAAAATGCATATTTTTGGAGATATTTGCAAAAAAAAATGAGAAACGTGAAAAAATTCTGAATTTTCAATTGCCAATAACTTGAAAAGCATTGGGTTTTTGGAAAAATTTTATAGAACATTTTTTGCTTAAAATTAGGTCTTCTATCGATATCTGAGGTTATTTTGCAAATTTACACCACCGATAAAGGGTGGCATCCACCCCCAGGGTGAAAGCGGATTCGGGTCAATATCACTTTTGAAGTTAGAGGTTAGATGAGCCTAATTCCAACATTTCATGTAAATCGATTACTAGCTAAACATTTAGAAGGCATAGTGCTTCAATGACTGAACTATTATACGTTTATACATTTCGATAGATTTTGTCAAATATTTGTTGACAACTGCTTCCATTTGGCCAACGCCTACATTTGCTTAGGAACGGACTTCCATTCTGAGTGGGTGAAATATTGGGGTTAAAGTGACCGAAACTTAATAACATTAAGCCACAATTTATGGCAGTTTCGTTGCAAACGAAACCGAAAATTAAGGAAACCGTAATAGCTATCATTATCCTATTATCTTTTCAGTGCCTGCTAGGGGCGAATAATCTATAACCGATTGCTCTATATGAAGCTATCAAAGATTAATAGGATAGCTGCTGACTTGCATTTATTGTTTGGCTTTTTCATTTGTTAAACTAACATTATGATTTGGTGAATTTTTTAATATTTAGAATAAATTAATTCCTTTTTTCTTGCGAAACAATAAGAGAGTATTTCTCAATAAAACCATTAAAAGAAACTATAGATGCCACAAACAAGTTTTAGAAAACAAATTAATGCCTTGTAGTTAAGTAGTCCTGTAACAAAATTTTCTAGGTACACCGGGATTACTTTTAAATTTATAAATCGATTACAAACATTTTATTTGCAAAACTGTTTTGTGATTGGTACCCCAACTTGCAAAAAAGTTATCCAAAAAGTGATCCGAATTGGTAATAATTGCTTCTATTTGTAATTTTATTGGAAAATACCACTATTCTTGAGAAAAAGAGGCAAAAAATCGAAAGGTTTCAAAGTCTCAATCTGACTTCATTGTATCTAGCTTTCAACTTAGTATGAAAAGTAGTTTTTTAATTTTATTTTAAAATTATTTCGTTTAATATTGGTGAATTTTATATGACATTTTCAATATATTATAGTCGTGTAATATATTGACGTTTCTGTATAGTTTTGTTAGGAAGGAAACTACAGATTTTGAATTTGACTCTGTTTATATTTTGTTCAGACTTTAATGCCAATGATTTTGAAAAGTTTCGCTTTTTTGGAGTATAATGTTTAACCGACTCTCAAAATGGAGGAAGTTAGCAATTCGTGGGCATCTTTTTTTAACAATAATTAAGAGACTACCTATTAATGAATTTCGACGAATCTTCCCTGTTTTCTCTAAAACGCCTGAATCAATTTGAAAATTATAAATTATATGCTACAAAAATATATTCGAGGTTGATTCCGTATATTTTTCTATAAGAGAAATTATACTTTTTTTTTAAATGGGAAAAATATGTGCAAAAAACGGTAATCATCAATGTAAATGTCAAATTTTCATAATAAATATCTAGCTAAAATTTCACGATATGTCATAAAAGTATATCATACAGCGTGTTTGTAACGAATTTCATTTTGTATCATTTGAAGTCAGTTACCTCCGATCACCTTATCTCAGGTCATCTTGAATCGCGGATTTAGTAAACTATTTCTATATTTATCAGGGCATACCATTTACTAAATCACTACTTCTTGACGGTCAAATTTGTGTAGTCACTATTTTATGTGACTATCGACTGTGGTTGCAGAAATGATGCAGTATTTAAATTGAATCGCACTTTAAATACCAAATAGATGAAAGGATTTGCATATAAATTAAAAATTTGTCAAATTAAATTAATCCACATTATAAAAGGTATTTACCCAAATTGCCTGGATTCTTACCTGTTCATGTATATTTAACATCATAAATTATATCACAAATATTGGTGATGAAACTTAAGTTGTATTAATGAAATACAAAAATATCAGAAAGTAGATATCTTGTACACAAGGTGTGAGTGTGTTCTGAAATACCTTATTATAGGTTGCACAAGGTAAGCAGTGGACATAAATATACAGGCGGAAATGCCTTTGCTTAGTTTATCTTCTACATATTGCCCTATACCAATCAGAATAATATCACTATAAAGAGAATTTAACCTAAAACTGAGAACCTTCTATTCACGTAGTCAAAACTAGTTTAAAAAATAGTAACTACATATAATGACATCCTTTAAAATAGTTTCTATTTCAATACTTTTAATTTAACGCCAGGAAAATCTAAGCACTGCGTGTAGAACACCTGTTCATTCATTGAAACTAGGTTCCTTCAAATTTTCTATAGGTTCAGTTAAACTGTAAGCTTCTAAACCGCTAGCTAACTTTTTGGTTTATCAGGAAGCAATAGGAGAAAAATAATTGAGAAAAAGAAAGCGTCTCTATCCCTATAGTGCAAAACAAAATACGCACTTGACACGAATCAACTCATAGTGACCCCATTAGCGAAAACATAGAACAGAACAGGTGCTACCAAATAAGCCAGCAAAATTAATACTGAATCAGTACAAATCGATTAACTAAACTTCTTCTATAACCTCTCAATTTGACACTTCATTTAAAATTAAAGCAAATCAGTTATAAGTAACAAACAGGCATACATTGTTTTAACCAAATCACTGAAAAAATTATGAATATTTATTGCAGTATTTATTCTTGCTTATTTATACAATAAATTTGTACAGGCTGAGCAACTATTTCTGTTTGCAGTTATTCTGTGTATGTTTTTGTTCTATTTCTACTTCTATTTTGAAATCAGTTACTAAAAAATATATGTTTGCTTGTTTACTTTCCACATATTACACTTAGATATTCAACACATAAAATTTGTATATGTTTTCAACATAGTTTTATATAGTACTAGTGGTTGCCGAGTGGTCGAAATTCGACCCTATTTCATCAAATTTAGAACATTATTGAGGTCCGTTTGTCAAAAGTATATATCTATCAAAAATAAAGTGTAGGAAAAACCGGAGAAGAAGGCGTCATGAAATTCCGCCCCCCAAATCTTTCATATCATATTGACAAATCTATAAAAAAAATATGAGAACTTAATCAAATATGGAATAATTATGAAAAATGCGTGAACCCCCAGTATTTGGAGGGATTGCACTTTGTAACCTAAAAGTTTTCGTCATTGGCAGTTTCAATCGAGTTCATTAAATAAAAAAATACATGTCCAACAACTTTATCAAAACTATAATCTTTAATATATTTTCGGTTGTCCACTGATTGTCAATTTGTTATACCATACCTTCGGAAGATTGTAAAAATAATGTAGTAATAAAATAATTAAATTCACAACAAAAACTTACAGAATAATTAAAACGAAAGTTACTACTACTTATCCGAAAAACCAATACTGATCTACTACATTGACTACTTTACTACTGAATAATTAACAACGCTTGATGCTGAACTAACAAAGATGGTTTTCACATATTTGGCAGTAGAAAAAATATGTACAATAAGATTACATTTCTTTGCAAAATAGACGTATGTAGATAACTTACCATAACAAATCAGTAAATGCATTGAATTTCTTTATTTTTAAATACACATCGTTAAAATGTCATAGACATGTTTATTTTAGGTAAAGTCCAGTTACATTGTAATAAAACCAGGATTTTGCAGGCATGGAACCATGTAATATCTATAATAAATTGTTTATTAGATAAAATGCACAAAACAGTAACTTATTCCCTACCTAAAATAATTGAAAGGGTCGGTCTTTAAATATATTTGAATCAATCCATCTAATGATTTTGTCTCCAAGCAATCTGGCGACACTCTTATTGTTATCTATTATTTGTTATATGTTATTTGGCATTGACAGTGTGTACGTAAACAACGTTTTTTTATTATATTTTATTTAATAAATGAGCCAATATTATAAATAAATTTTAGCATTCTGCACTGAATATCGTCAGTTGCTACTAAACAAAACAAAAATGAAGAAAAGCAGTTGAGAGATAGAGGAGAAAATGGTACCTAACATTCTTGTCTTTGCCTGTTTATATATAAACTAGCTACCGCCCAGTGGTCAAAATTCGACAATTGTCTCAATATCTCTGGCAGGTTAAGTAACCTGAAAATTTTATCGTGACGTTCTATCCTAGGACTTTAGGGAGAACAGCAATTACACGGAACGGATTCAGATTCGGAACCTCTTTGTGATAGTTTCCTCGAAAATCATAGATGTCGGTCTTACATCTCGCGCTTCTACAAATAAGTAACGAAATTCAAGTTTTTGTCAGATATAATTCATAGGACATTATTTGTGTTCAAATTCGTAATTCCTAATTTAATATGACAACAATTCAACCGCTACCCTACATATTTATTTTCTCCAACCTCCCTGTATTGCTATAATTGCACTCAATTCTCTAATATTTATTAAAATCCTCATTATAATAATTCCATCTCATTATATATTTCCACCACCCTGTATATGCAACTGCTCATGGACCACGCATAATATTTTTTAACATTTTTGAACCATCCGGTTAACCATTCTGTATATGACACTGCCTATGAGCCACCGATTTACTCTTTTTGTTTATGAAATTTTTATCATCATCCTGTATATCTATAATTCCTCTCACCCTATATTTCTTCTTCCCTATATATACATTTGCTTATGGGTTACGAAATGTGGCATTTCCATTTCCGCCACCCTGTATATGCATCTCTGTATAATATTTTTTGCACCACCCTGTATAACTGTAACTCTGCTGCACCTTCTATTCCAAGAACCCTGTAAATTCAAGCGCTAATGGCCTTCCCTATAGAATTATTTTATTAGTTATAATTGCACTCTACTCTATATTTAAACACCCTATATATGCAACTGGTTATGAGCGTGCCGCCCACGAAAAAAATGATTTCTAACATATCTGGAATCGCTCTGAATAATTATAATATACAACGATTACTTTACCACTAAACAATAACATCGCTTGCATGCCACTGCCAGAATTACATGCTCTAAGTATATAACAGCATTGGTCCTTAATCAATGTTTTTAGTCTGGCGGCGGGGGCACAAAACAAAAATGAAGAAAATCGTTTTGTCTTTGCCTATTTATATATAGATAATAAACAATTTTGTAAAGCATTACGGTTTGTTTTATCACACTGTATATCTAACAATAAATAATTGCTATTAAATAATGTCTGGAGCTATTGTGATATATCCACAATAAAACCACGCTTTGTGTGAAAAATACATTCAGAAATCTCCGTTTTATTTTTCGTCATAAGCGTGATTCCCATTTTTGTTTGTTTTCAATAATAATTGAAATTAAATTCAATTCTGATTTTAACCTTCACAATATTTGTTTAGTCCTAATTGATTTTATATTCATATTTACTTGAATAACATTTTATTAACATGTTTACCAACATTTTGTAATTAAAACCTTCAAGTTGCTTGGTAGATGGATTCCATGGAAACTGGAAATGTCTCTGGAAACATCATTTATAAAGCTCTGTCTGTTGCAGACTCGTATTTGTGCCCACAATTTCTTGCAAATATTATTTCGAGTGGTCTTAAATTTAAAATGGATTATTCTTCCATCCAATGTTTGTTACTAAATTTTTCAGTATTCTATCACACTAATTATAAAACTATCTTCTCGTGATTTTTCAATCCATTGAACGCAAGATAATATATTGTATCTGGTGAAGAACCTTCATCAGTTGCTCTCCCCTTAACTGTGTGAAACAAATAATTATTATTTATGTATTTAGTACATTAAAAATTTTATCACGATATGAATGTCGACATCTAGGAGTTACACACAGCACGACTTCCCATTCACAGTCTCTGTAACTTAGATGTTGCTGAATTTTAAATTCATTATTATGCACTAAATACATAAATTATAAATTATATCAATCTGTTTAGGAAACCGCTAGTGATGAAGGTTCTCGATTAGAAACAACTCCCTATTTGAAATCTCTTTGAGCTAGTTTTTCTTCCTCAAACTCCTAGATGTTATATTTCGCGATAAAATTTTAAATTTATATAACTCATTTTCGGCCCCTATTTTATTTATTTAAATTTTCCTACAACTGTCTCTACAGATTTATAAAATCTAAATAATTTTGCGTAAAAACTTTTTTTTGTCCAAATCGATATTTCCAGTGGTTTTCGAGTAAATTGAGTTTGAAAATTACTCTGCCTTTTCAGTTATTATGTCAAAAATAACAAAAATCTCGCAAATAGAAGACTGACGGTGCCACAGCGCTTCACAATTTAAGTTATTGATAAAGTGTCAATTGAGCTTTACAGGGTTTAATTAGAAAAAGTGGTTATATAAAAAACAGTTTTGATTGAGCCAGGAATATAACGTCCTAAGAGTGCGTTTTAGGACATATGTTAATAGGAACTTTCTTGCTTATTTTAATGAGATCTATACAAAGCAGAAGTTTGGAACCCTATTTAGAAACACCGCTTATTTAAAAAGGGCGATAAGAACGACACACAACAACTATAGAGGGCATAAGCTTACTTGAATAAGAATTACAAAATTTATGCCAAAGTTTTAAGCAATAGTTTGAAACCCATAACAGAACAAATAATTGGATAAGAACAAGTAGGTATCAGAAAGGACGCTCAATAATAGATGGCATAATCACACTGCAATAAGTTATTGAAAACAATAAAAGAATTTAATAAATAGACATTTTCTGAGATTTAGAAAAATCCTTCGACAATCTAAATAGAGGACAATAATGACACATGATGGAAAAACGGGAATATCCAAAACAACTAAATATTAAAGTACAAATTGACATAAACGGAAGAGAAAACAGCAAGAATAATAACAAACACAGGTGTCAGATAAGGTTGCAATATTTCGTTATTTGATATATATAAATAATAAAGGAATGGAAAAATAATATCTAGAAGGAAACTAAATTTTACCAAAATACAACGTTAAATAACTGCATATCCCACACAACATTCACCTGTGTGTCACTTTTGTCTCTTAGTTGCTCAAATTATAGTTAGAAGAAGAAGAATTTTGATAAGAATATTGAGGAGTACAAAATACTGTATTTTTAGAGCATTTGACTGTACCCCCGTTTACATAGATTTTTATTGATTTATTTAATGGCTTCTTGTCAGTTGGTATTTGAAATGATTACTTTTCCTGCCTCTGACCCCATGAATCAAGGACATCCTAAAATGTACGCTTTTATGTTAGAAGGTCCTACATTGCGAAATAGAACAATTCCTGATCCCAAAAATCCCTCTTAACTATGGTACTTTTGCCCCTTCATATTTTAATATTGTGACTTTTGATAAGGTTGTCAAGAATTACATTTTTATTCAGTTGGATGAAACCCTCATTTCCATATACCGAGAGCATTGTCCTTTGTTCATAACTATGATACCATTAATAAAAAATAAATAAATCACAGACCAACGAAAATCGATCTTCTTTGATTATTAAAGTAAAATACTGGATAGAGGCAGGTATTTGTGATTGTAAATAAATAAATACCATCAGTTGTGAAACATCTTCAAGTTTAACATAAAATGTAATTTTTATATCATTTATTGTTTGGTTTATATGTAACTTGAATACATTGTTGTTATTATAATTTGTTTGGGGAACAAAAGAAAGTATGAACCATCAACTGAATACATGAGCTGTTGCATTAATTAAAGAGAATTAGTATCGTTATATTAAAATAGACAATAGAAGCTAACGGCATTAACCCCAGTAACAAGCTTCATCACTGTCATACAAAACTATCTTGAATATGTTTACCGAATGTACCCTCTTCAAGAAAGCTTCACTAATATTATGCCATAATTTCGCATAATGAAATACTTGTCTTTGTCAGACGAATTTCTGATAACCCATCACACTGATGGGAAGTAATTGACGAAAAAAGATTTTGTGTTTAAATAAGTGTTAAATAAACACTATTTTGTTAATTACGAAATTGGTTTTAGATGAAACAATATATGTTAAAGAAATGATTTTAAAATTGACAAAACATGTTTGCAAAACTATTGATATACAGACCGAGTAACAAAATGTATAGTTAATTCTCTAGTTTATCTTCATTACAAATCCAAAGAAGAATGAAGGAGTGGAATTTTCATTAATTTACGTTTACGTTAGTCAGTTCAGTATTTTAGATGTTTGTCCTTTTTAATTTTTTGTAGAAAGTGTATGCAATAATTGAAAAATAAAACAATAGATGATTTTAGTTCATTTTATTAACCATTGTCAATTAGAATATTTATTAAAATTGCAAATTTGTTAAATTATGCTGGAATAATGACCCTCCTCTACCTAGAAATAACTAAATTATCAATCTATTAGTATTGACCTTTTGCCATCACTATTAGTGTGCTCCAGCCGCATTTTTGTCTGTTTTACCAATCCTAACCAACACTTGCTCCAACAGATTCATATCGGATGAGATAATTTATCATATCAGTATTTACACATTTTACTTTTCCAGTTCATTTTTTTGACCCTACATATACGAAACATTTCAGTTTTTCAAAGGAATTTGACTCTTCTGGAGCAAAAGCCTTTGTTCCCCCAATACGACTGAAATGTCACTATCAAGTTTGTTGGAAATCTAGTTGCTAGTATCAAATTTTATCGTGTGTTTAGTAACGAAATCAGTCGATCCAATGAAAATGGAAATGGAAAATGGATAATGGCGGATCCATGATGGCGAATTAAAATTTAAAAAATCTGCTGTTTTTCACCAAACTTCTTATTAGGGCGTTTTTGGCTTCGCTGATCTGAATTCTGAATCTGAAAATAACCCACGACACCAAAAGTTCGCCCGTCATCTTGAATTTTGTAAATTCTGAACTCATGATCAGATACCCCAAAAACCCCACATATATACCAATTATGACGAATATCGGTTCATCTAATAAAAATTACCCGTCATTTTGAATTTTGCAAATCTGACCTCGAATTCGTGACCAAAGACCCTAAAAACCACACTAAACCAATTTTGGTGTTATTAGCAATTATTTTCAAAAATTTTATTTTTTACGGTTTCTAGTTCATTACTCTGAAAAAAAATCTGATTTAAAAAAAATAATGTTCAAAAGCTTGGCAAAAATAGACCTTTAAAAAGAGATATCACATGATACACCTTTGGATTTAAACTTGTAGAAATGATATTCACGCCCGCTTAGGGGTGTAAACTGTAGGGTGAACGATACATCTAAAATGTTTCAGCCCGTAAATATAAATTGACGTTTTTTTTTCTTTTAAAGATATTGTAAAAGTTATTTTGGGTGGCTAGTTTTTAAATAAAAGCCCTGATTATGGTGTTTTTGTTTGTTTAGTTTGTGTTAATTTATAACGTTTCTTAATGGCGCATTAGCGACGAAACTAGATACGTTGCTAATAAATTATTAATCGTAGAAATCATAAAAATTTGGTTTATTTGGTCGCAGTGATTGACTATCTCAAATTTTATTAGATTAATCATATAAAATCCCTGTGTCGAAATAATGTATCGAATTCTGAACAGTTGTGAGAAATGAGAACGTGAGAGACCACAATTATTGCTGAATATTTAAATAATGTTACGAGAATTCATCTGATAGCTGGTGCAATCGGCCATCAACCAATTCATGGACAATTCGGAGAGAAATATTTATATAGGAACAGCTGGCGATAGGAGGCATTCAGTTTTCAGCGGTCGTATTGGACAATTAAGATAAAATGTAAATAGTAGTTTCTGTGAATATAAATTGTGTAAAAGTAGTGGAAATAAATTAGAGTGAGTTGGACTGTGTTTTTAAATAAATCCAAGAACTGAGCTGAACCCGAGTGTGAAAATAAAAACGTTACAATAATATCCCAAATATAATATAAATATTATTTTAAACTAGTGTATCTGAGTCTGAGGTAATTCTCATATAAAGATTTTAACGCATCCAGGCTTTATAATTTGTATAGTATTGCTAGTTATAGTACGGAGACTTACATAATTATATACATTTAAATACTGCAATTACTATAAGTGTTTAGCTTAGTTTTATTTTTTAATATATAGTTGAAGATGCATTCATTGAAACTGTTGCTGGCATATCTAATGGTAGATGGTAGAATAATCATCGGCATTTTGGATACATTTTTAAATCGTATTATTTCTGAAACTTGCGTACTGCTAAAAGGCCGCACTAATTAACTCTTGAATTTACATGTTTCCTTTGCAGCGACTTTTAAACAGTCAAGCGCATTTTGTTGTACTCAGTAAAATATATTACGAGCAAAATTTCTTTAAAAAATTATCTCAAATTTCTATTATAAATAATTGTATTGTTGTAGGTACTTAGAGCAGATCCACAGAAACCGTATAACCTTATTAATAATCACCCCTCAAAATTGTATTTAAATTTAAAAAACAAATGAAAGTAATCAGGGGATGCTTAGATTAATACAGATAAGGGGGCTGCCTACACATTTTGACATTTATCTTTATGAGTCTTTTGAAAATTGGGTTTACCTGAGCTTCATGTTTCTTTTTATAATTCCAACAATGAATAGAATGCCATTAAACGAAGAACCGTATCATTTAAATCTACCCACACCGGTATCGATCTCTGAAAAAATGAGACCCGAAATCGTCTCTTGTATTTCATGCATGCCACCCGCGATTTTCTGTTCCTGATTTGAATGAAAATAATGCGTCGTTTCTGGAAATGTCTGCCTGGCTCAATTCAAAACGAGATTTCATTAATAATATGTCTACTGAGTCACAAAGCCCTTCCCTACATACAACTGAATCGTGACAGAACGTGGGGAATTAATAAATCTTTTTCATTAAATCTAATCTTACATGTAAAATTCATACGAAAATTGGCTGTGGGGTAATTCTAATGAAAATCTCTACGCGTATTACGGCATCGTATGCAGAGATGATGTGGCATCCTGTCCCGCTTTTGAATTAATAAATTTCAATTAACCGTCTATTCAGAGATAAAGAATTATGGAATTCAAAATGGTACAACAAAAATGTTTGAAGTTAATTGCAAAAAACATAAGGGTTGCCAAAATTGTATATCACAATTTAGAGTATGCTCAGTTTACAATATTTTTGATTTCTTACGATTAGACAAATCTTAACTTATCTCTTCAATTGTTTCTAATTATGTATTAAAAATTATGTTTGTTCTTCTCAGTTGAAGCTTTAAGCTTGTAATTTCCAGCTCAGCATCTATGTGATGTTGATATTGGGAGTCTTATCAGTTTTTAGTTGATTTCTTTCATAATCGTCGCGTTTTTTTGGTTTTTCTCGTTCTGAATTTACATGCAAGTCTGAGGTAATTATAACAGCAACGACCTCCGGTATGTTATCATAAAATCATAGGGTAATTAATTTACATGCAGCTCCATTCTCTCTTTGTAATCCCTGGTCTCTATTCAACTTGAACTTTATAGATATCATCACATTCTTAGGGAATAAATTAACTCTCCAGTTATTTATAAATTAGTACATATAAATGCCAAAACAAAATCTTGGAGATTGATGAGGTACACAATATGTTTACTGCTTTTAAAGTTATGTGGCCTATACTAACATTGTGCTATTTTAAAATAATACTAATTACTCCAGTCTTTATCTACATTTGGAAATTCAAAGTAACCGAGGAATCTATTTTTTTATATGGCGTGGGGGTGCCTAGAAAATCTTACCTTGAAATTGTCGACCTATATTTCCAATGTGGGTTTTCCCCTATCTTGAAAACAATGGTAAAATGAGTTTTTTGATAATAACTCTGCTATCTCATGATTTTGGTAGAATACTTTGCCTACGTTATAGTGGGCAAACATGATGATAGAGATGATAATGATGATGCTTCGAACATATCAGCATCATTTCCAAGGTTTCAACAACTCGAAGGATGTACTTAGAACGAAGACCTCCACCCTAGGCCAACGAAGCAACAAAAAAAAACATAAAAAAGTCCACCGTTCGTTTTCTTCAGTGCACAAAAAACTGTTCATTAAAAAATTCCAAATGTGTTTTTGTATTCCATATGCATTTATTTTGTACCAAAAACATTTCTTGAAAAAACTTTTATCCGTTTTACCATGTCTATTTGTATTACTATAGTAGTGTAAAACCTATTATTTGTTTGAACGTGTGCTTTGTATTTTTGTTTATCACAAAAAATTATTGAAAAATCTTTTATTTGTTATAACGTGTGCATATAATTCAAAAAATATGGACGAAATATGTAATCCGCCTAACATTTTTTACTACATAAACAAATTATTTGTTTAATAAATACCATGTATGTGATCCATAATTTGCCACCATATTGGATTTAGACGTCATTGAATAGCAGGATGACGTATAAATTCAAGATGGCGGCCATAAAAATTAACAAAGTTGGCTATGATGGCAAAAAATCTAGAAGGCCTATACAAAAGTCGTTAACGTCAATCGATTGGCCGTAATCAGTTGATTACAAAATGTCGGATATATTGCAATTTTTTGTTTTTTCTCGTTTTTTTTTTAAAGTACCTGCGGATATTTTGAATTTCGATACAGCACCTGATTTTAATTGGAATAGCGCATTTTTTTCTTATTTAAGCTACACTGTATCTCTTGCGGTTTCGGAAATACCCATGTAGTTGCTTTTATCTGGAACTCAATGTATATGCTCACAGAAGAATAACTAATATAACATGAAAAATTACTAAGATATCAAGTGGAATATGTTTCATCACACAGTTACTTTATTGTTTGAAAATTTAAAAGGTGCTCTTTAGGTAAATTAAGCCCTTATGTTTTACACAAAACGACAATATTGGTTGATATTTTTTTGGATTTAATCACGTAATAAGAATCTTTTAAACTTTCGACTAACGAGATTATTCTCATGTTAACCATAATCCTAACTTCGAATTCAAATAAGGAAGGGTCATCCGTCAAGAAACTTCCGTTATATATTATTCCAACACCTGTGCGAAAGTTGTACGTCATCGAAAGCCATAGCCATTTCCTCTCAACTTCCAATACCTTCCTTTAGTAATTAGAAATTTAAATTGGAACTAATTGTATCGAATTAATCAATCTAACGTTAACAGAATCTGATTAGGGTGAATTCTTGGAATTGCGTTTGCTGAAATAATGTTGTTAAATGAAAAGTGAAATTCAAGGCACTGGATATTTCCTGCTCATCAAGCAAGAGATCGATAATGGTAATAAAAATGGGGAAAAGAAGCCAGCGCATTTATTAAAATAAATAACGTAGAGCAACATAGCAAAAGAAACTAATGTAGTCGCATTTTGCAAATTCTCATGAGATACAATTAGAAATCTTAGCGAAATAATAAAACGCAATTAGAAGAATTTCAAAAAAGAAATTACTCAGAGGTTTAAAATTTATTTTTAGGGATATTTTTGAATTAACCTCACACTTGAACTTGACTTGTGTTTAACCGCAACTTAAAGGTAATACTGTATATTTAAAAATATAAGCTTTACAAGGTCTAGGTAAATGTAGTAACAGTGAAATGTTAATCTGAAGTTGAATGTTTGGTAGTTTAAGAAAATCAAAATCTACATACACAATGTAGTTCAAGAAAATTCTGAAATCCTATAAAATAGTCAAGCTGTTTTGACAATAGAAGAACGTGAAAAATTAGTCTTCAGAATTTGTATTTGTAGCCCCTGGGTGCAATTTCGTTGACTCCCATTAAGGTCATTAGAATAAATTTATAAAAAATCCTTTGAAGAACACTGAACAGGGTTGTTTAAAAATGTATAATCAATACTACTTTCATATTTAGTAATTGGTAACCAGATACTATTGAAATCTGCGGAAGTAAAAGCGATTCAATCACCTCCATTTAATTCTCCACATTGCGTACTTGTATTGAGAGATTTTGGAGTTTTCGAATTCTCGTTTTTTTTAGAGGCTAGGCTGAAGGTATCTCCTATATAAAAGACTTTCGATTTTGCTTTGAGATTTTTAGATATAATTTATTTAAGTGCATTTCTTGTTTTCTTGTTTTGAACACTGTTTTAGCATTAAATCGATTGCTTGCTCTCTTCAATCATCCTGACTATATATATATATATATATATATATATATATATTGTATATATGGTTTTGTGTTAAATTCTTTATCAATAATTTACTTAGGATAATAATTAACAAGAACAGTATTTCTACTTGTTTTTTCGCTAAGTTTAGTGACATCGGAGCCGATTGACTTTTTATATCTTTTAGTGTCTTTCTACTTGAAATTGTACACACGTTAATGTAAGCTTTTTTCTGTAACCTCGGTGTGGGATGCAGATTTTGTTTTCGTTAATAAATTTCTTTATTTCTTTTAATTTGTAATGGAACTGTAGAGTTTAATGTTTGTTATGTCGTTTAATAGTTCATGTAACTCGTCAAGATTCGCAAATAACGATTACTTCATCATGACCAAACCAATGGATTATTTTCTTTTGAAATATATAATTAATGACTTGGTAAAATGTGCATTTATTGTTTTGATTTTCTTATTATATGAATTTATACCTCTAGCTGTATTTTTTGTCTACTGCTGAATTTGTCCAATTTTGGGTTAGTTTAGAATGTTTAACTTATTATACTTTTAATTTTGCCTTTTTGATCAATTTGATCTAAAATTACTATTATACCTCCATTATCAGTAGGCAATTTTTGTATGGGTTTTTTGTTTTGGAGAAAATCACCATTCGAAAAACTCATAATAAAATTGTCAATAAAATGAAGAATTAACGATACCGTGGTTTCCTTGAGAAAAAACTAGGTTTTCGATGATTTCTGTTTAAGAAAATTTTTATAAAAAGAAAAATTTCGATCCTCCAACAATGATTCGCCAACAAACTGACGCCCAACTGCCTTGATATCTTCTCTCCATGTTTCCAACAATTTCTTTCGTTACATCGAGATCTGAGAAAGAAGGCAAATCTCAGTTAGTCGTACCAAAGAAAAGAGTACATGCCATTCTGAATGCTCTGCATAATGGGATTTCAATGGAATTTAATTGGGTATGAATAAAACATTTGATAAGATACGAGAAATCATTCACAAATGCGACGTATGTACAGCCAATAAGGGGCCCAAAAATCGGTTGTGTTGAAAGAATTGCCATTGACATAGACGGACCATTTCCAGTAACTAAAAGAGGTAACAGGAGTGTAACAACGGTTTTACTAGAGCAGATGTTCACTCCATATAGAGTACCAATGGAACTTTATCCTGACAAAGGCAGAAACTTTTAATCAAATGTATTCCGGAATGTCGGCTACTTGATAGACATTATCAAAACTAGAAACCAACGATAAGGAAATAAGACTTCCATGTGACCTGGCTTAAGGGACGCCAGATGTACCCCCTACGGAAATTAATGATTGTACAGATCAACTATGGGGAAGATTACTGGCAACCCATAAACTGGCACCAAAGCGCATGCTAGCTGCCTTGATGAAAACCAGGTAGATTTCAAAGCAGGCGATAAGGTCTGGTGTATATAATAATATGTACATTGTTCAAAGGGCAAAGGGCAAGTCGACGAAGTAGTCACCTCCATGGGATCGTTCCTACGAGGTTATCAAGAGGTTAAATTTTGTTATGTACCTCATCCATCTAAGGACAAATATGAAGGTTCTTCTCCATCTGGCTCCTTGTAGAGGTGATAATGCATCTAGTCGGGACGATCAGAACTAAAGAGGTACAGTGTTACGAAAAGTAAACAAATTTATATGGGAATAAAACTGAAAAAGTTTCCAGCGGACGTTTTCAAATAAGAAGTTAAACAAATGGCCAGAATGGTACAAGTGTGATATCAGGGCAAGTTATGAAGTTAGAAATTGTCAACGGATTGAAATGCACACATCCCACATTTAAAAGTGAAGTGGCTGAAAAAATGAGAATGATTTAATTATACGTAAATATAACCTAGGAAATCAGTCATGTGAACTTCTCTTTGTAAACGGTTGTCTTTTTTTGTGTGCCCCAGTTTTGACTTTTTATAAAACTTACTGATTTTATAGTTGCTATTTTGTTATAAACAATAGGAAAAATGTGTATATTTTGTAATATTTTTATACTTGTTAACAAATATATTTTGGTGAATTAGATGCAAATAAAAATTATTTTTACATTCTTGTGTTCGTATTACATAATTATTTTAAAATTGAAACCATATTCTGGACACTTTTTCTTCCATAGAGTGCGTCCTCTTTTAACTCAACCCACCATACTGTCATATTGACAGTTAATGGAATTAACAGTTGGGAAAAATCTACGGATTTCTAGGTTAGTGACATGGAACAGTCTAGAAAACTCAATAACCTCAAATATTATGTAAGAAAGTGTCCCTCGACAGAAGAGTTAGTTCAGTTCGGTATCGCGTTCAGGTCAGTTTTTTGTTTTGACATTATATGTCAGATTAAAATTTGAATGTATAAGTGTGTTGGTATTTTAAATATGAAAGTCAGCATTGTTGAATAAAGTAGTTTATTAAAAGAAAGGACAGTGTAATTATAACCTACAGTAATACGTTACAATATTTAGTTGAACTTCCCTGGATAAACCATACAAATTGTTTCAATGATTAGGAATAAAACTGAATTTACGTTTGCCTGAATAAATCGCTAATTAAGAATTTAATCCCTAAATACACTAATTGCATCCCCAATATCGTTCAAGTCACCACAAAATTAATATGGCATGCTTGCTAAGCTACTTCAGATTGACCAAAACCCTGGGAAAACAGAAATTTGGAGAAATGAATTATTTGCGAGCAGTGGCATAGCGTATATGTTAATTCGGGAGATATTCGTTAAAATATCCCACAAAACACCTCTCTCGAATGAATTTTACAAGTTAATTTGAATTTCATTCGGCACAGTACTATATTTGTTTAGGCATAATTGATGAGGTTTATATGGAATTATTTCATTATTTGTGGCGGGGTAAACAAAATAACGTAATTAAATTAACATTCTGGGGTTTCGGAATCTGATGTTTACAGAAAAAATATGCTTTCGCAACGGCTTCATTGTTCCGCAACATACTGAATTTTCTATTGACGATAAACTTATGAATATTAATGTGACGAAGTCTGGTAGATCTACGAAATTGGTGAAAATGACTGTAACCACTATGGCAGAAGTTATTACTTGATACTTATATGATAGAACAACTGGTTACTGCTTATATTTGATTCTGCATGCACATGCTTTGCCGACAGAAACTGGGCGCGAGCGTAATATACAGGCCGTGAGAAATTAAAGCCTATATTTTTATAGTTTTAAAAGGCATGCTTTTTATCTTGGAAACCATTTAGCCAAATAATGACAGAAAACCTAAATGTTGCAAATCTAGAAAAATAATAAAATCTACATCACGATTAAAAATTATTTTTTCTTAAATAATATATTGTTAACAACAAATAATTTGCACTTCTCTGAGCTATATCAACATTTTTGCTACAAGCTGTTTTTTGTGGATTCACAAGCCTTACTTAATTGTAATTGTGATTTATTCTAATTAGTTATACCTTGAAAGTAAATAGGTTATAAAATAAATAGTTGATAGTTACTGGGCCATTTATATTAAACATATAGGCGGAATTCTCTGACGAGTTTACCCTTCTTACCCCTTGTCAATGTTGTCATTACCGAATTAGAATTGATATGGATTGGACAGGTTGTGGCTTAACTGACTTGATTTCCAATTATGGAAATATACCCTTAACAATTGATATCCTGATCATTTCTTATCTGAAAAGAAACAACAATAATTTAATAAGTGGCAGTATTTTGATGTAATCGAATTAGAACATACACTGAGTAAGCGGATAGGCAATTGGCTGATGTCAATTTCTCGCCACTTTGTGTCCTAAATATCTCTAACTTGAGTTTTTACATTCCGTGTGTTCCGCAGGACATTCTGCAGATTTGTTTTGCAAATACTGGTTATTAAACAATAATATCCTCACAAGGTCTCTTCTGTCATTGCAATATATTTTATGTTTATCTAAGTTCAGTTGTTTTCTAAAGAATAAATAAAAACCATTTTGTTGCATGATAAATCATTTAAAAAAATATAACTAAATAACTAAAAAGCTGAAAGTAATTATAACAAAATACAATTCTAGAAAATAAATAACACATCCAATGTCCTTAGGTACATTAAAAGGTTCTCATTCTGTACAAATTAATTACCTACCAATCTAGTATATTTTTGAAGTCGGTGCAAATCTAAAATCCTTGCATTGCGTACTTATCTACTACTTCATCAAACTTAGTTGTTACTTGGCACCGACTTCAAAAATATACTAGATTGGTAGGTAACTAATTTGTACAGAATGAGCACCTTTTAATGTTTACATTTTTTACTTTCTAGGTAGATAGCTAACAACACTGAATGTGTTGTTTATTTGCTAGAGTTGTATTTTGTTATAATTACTTTCAGCTTTTTATTTATAGGTGTAAGTCGATTATATATTTTTTAAAAATGATTTATTTTCAACTTTTTAGTTTTTTTGAACTCAGAGAGTTTTCATTCTTATTTTTTTATTTTGTATGAATAACCTTAATAGACAGGACCAGGTAACATCGAAAGCCTCAACATTACACAATGATACATTTTCATTTAAATTGACAGGTAAATGTTTACTAACAAAATGTACTAGTACGCGTTGACTTAATAAGCCTAAAATATATTTATGCCTTATGGACCACGCCATTTAACCTTTTTTCAACTTTTTTGACAACTCTGTGTAACTATAGATAATTTCACTCTACCGTATGTACCAACCATCCTGTACATATGACAGAATATAAATGCAACTCCTGCTATCATTTTACTTTGTGATTTTATTTTCTATAACTAAACACCCTGTGTATAAACGCACCCAAAAACAGTTTAGGGTTTGACATGTGTTGTTACTGAATTTTATATTAGGCCGGGAGAATGTGACACCAAAAGCACCGACTTCGCAAAATGTAAAATTTTTCATTTAAATAGGTATTTGCCTGGTATACAAATAAAACGAGCTTGGTACTCATTGATTTAATGCTCTACTATGCTTTACTACCTATATGCTTTAGATGTACATAGAAAATTTTCAAATCGCAATTAAGATTTCCAGTGCCTACAATTCCCGCACTATTACGTTGGAATTAAAATATTTATGAGCAAATGTCAGCTATGTCATTTCGATGAAATTTTTGATAACAATTTTGGAATTTTGGGCGATTTTGTGCAAAACTGCAAGTTGCACGTCCCAGAAAAGTATATGAGAACACTTAGGGATCTTCCATAATAGATTAAACGTTAAAAAACTATACACATCCATGAGGAATTTTCGAAAAATCGACCAATATGTTATGGATATTGGTCGATTTACATGCACGTCCAAAATTTGAAGTTTCTCCAATCCGGATATATACTCTATTATACAAGACCATATCCATTTAAAACGGTTCACCACAGGAGAGGAAATCAGGTTTCATACATACAAAAAAATAATAAAAAAAATTCGCGACGAATAGATAACCTCCTCCTTTGTGGAAGTAGGTTAAAAATAGGCAAAACGCAGATTTATGTCCATTTTTAATGTATTCTAAACAATTACAGAGAGACTTCGGAATAAGTAACAAATGTCAAAGGGTGGAAATAAATAAATTTGATATTATTAACTGTCAGTTGTCTCAATAGAGAATTACATTCAGTTATATGTACTAAATACAAGCGCAACTGATGAAAAGCTTCTTGACTGGAAGCAATAAATTGAATTGCTTTCAGTGGATTGTAAAATTTGAAAGAAATAGTATTATAACTGGTTTTATGGGTTTTAGTTAATCTACGATTTCTTCCATTTCTAACCTAGAAATCACAGGCAAATAGCGTTACAAATAGTACAACTCGAGATTTGTGGCCTAAGTGTGAGCTAACATTCCCTAGAACTCCTAGATGTCGATATTAATTTCTTAATAAATAGAGTATTAAGAAGTACTTGTACAAATTATACTTCACACGTTTACAAAATATGCAACGATGTGCACTTAATTTACCATTAACCCAAGTAAAATGTACACGGCGCAGTACGAATTTAACGAAGAAAATTTGCTCAAGGAAACTTTCTACACTAGACAATAAAACCTGTTTAGTCGTTTACAGCAAACCGTTCCTAAATTGGTTTCTGAACGCGGAAGATACCGTTTAAGTTAAAGAAGCTAGTAGTAAAGGGTAAAGTATATAAAAATCTATCCAGTCCATCCCTGGTTTCATTCCGTGAGACATCAATCGCTGGGATAGAAAAAAAGAAGAGCTAGAAGTTTCAGATGGGAAAAAAACACTAATCTCGAAATAACTCGACAACTGTAAAATTGATACTGAATTATACGGGAGAATTCGATGCTGATTTTAAAAGGAGCAGCCCGTCATCGCAAGAGTTAGTTAGTTATTACGAAGAGTGTATTTCGTGTTATTATTTAGATATTCGAATCGGCTGTTGTGAATTTTTTATGTGAATAAAAGTTTCTAGAAAGTGAGACTGAATATTAGTTTTACAATTTTAATTGAACTCACGAAGTTTATAACGGTACAAATAATGGACGTACAACCTATCCACAACAATAAAAGATTCTTAATTATAACAAATAACCATCGGAAGCAATTTTGGAGGACATTTGTTTCGCTCTCACAAGATGAGCATCTTATACGCTAAAAGAAACATTTTATCATTTTTTCCACACGGTTCAACTTTCATGGTAATAATCAATTATAACGATATTTTAGGATTTTTGAATAAACTATGGTATTCTCTCTGAAAACTTTATTAATAATATATTTCTTATGATCACCTAAGTACCTAAGACTCCCCTCTCATATTTTATTTTAACTAACAACACAGGAACCGTTAAATTATAAAAAGGAGGAAGTTATCAGTTCGTCAGCACGTTTTTTTATTTACGCTCAGTGATTATTCAAAAACAGCTTGATGATTTAAACGGCATTGAATTAAGGAGTATTACAGAAATGTACCATATAATTTTCTAACATGACATTTACGGTTTTCCAGAAAATCAGAAAAAAACAGTAATTAAGGGACTACAGTTCAGTGAGTTTCAATGAATCTACACTATTTTCTCTAAGACTAACTCAACTAATCTGAATATTTTAAATTGTATTCTACAAAGATGTTCGAGCTTGATTTCGTATAATTTTGTATATATAGCTTAAATGTCAAGATATGACATGAAAGTACATCGTAGAGGGTGTTTGTAACTGTTTTTTATTTTATAAGGCTTGCAGTCGAGTGAAATAGCAATTCTACTCTGAGAAATATTTTAACTACCCTGTATATGCAATTGCTCATAGACCGCGCATCATATTTTTTAACATTTTTTAAACACCCGGCAAAGCTATAATTCCATTCCAACCATTCTGTATATGCGACTGCCTATGAGCCACCGTATTTACTTTTTTTGTTTATGAAATTTTTAACTATCTTCTCTAACTGTAATTCTACTCCGACCTATATTTCATTCATTATATGCAACTCATCGTGGGCTACTGTATAAATCATTTCCTTTTCTAACAGTTTTTATAATCATTCAGGATATCTGTAATTGCTATCACCCTATATTGCATCTAACCTATATATACAACTGCTTATGAGTTACGAAATGTTGCATTTTTATTTTAACATTTTTAAACCACACTCTATAACTACAAATCTCTGTATAATATTTTTTGCATCATTCTGTATAACTGTAATTCTACTGCGCCCTCTATACCAAAAACCCTATAAATTCACCCGCTTATGGGCTGCTACCCTATGTAATTATTTTATCAAACCACCCTGTATAGTTATAATTGTACTCTATATTTTAAACACTCTACATATGCAACTGCTTATGGGCCACCCAAGAAACATTTGATTTCTAACATATCTGGAGTAAAATTGTTTACTTATAATCTACAATACCTTAAATCTCAGATAAATTAGAACATGAGAACTATAGTTTTTTATCAACCAGAAATCGCCTAAGCAGCAGTTTTTACTTTACATTCTTCAAGGGTTCAGCGATAAAAATGTAATGTTAAAAAGTAAGTTACCATATCACCCTGTATTAAAACTCTTGTAAATTTCAAATCTCAGGCGTCATAATAATTGTCACAATCTCGTTCTTTTTCGGTAATACGATTGAATTGAATTGAAATTAAATCCCCTATAATGAGGTTGGCCGTGTACTGGCATTAAACATTAGAATTATTGCCATGATGTCAGATCTAACTATTTGTCTTCAATTTCACTATTGATATCATGGGCTTGACAGTCTTGGTTAAATTGTATGAAACTATTAGCCTCTAAAATAGAAACAATATAAAGTAAAAGTGTAATGTTAAAATTATAAAACATTATCGGAAAAACATTGATCAGTTGCCACGCAATACAAATTTCTGAATCTAGTTGACAAACTATATTTAGAAAAACTTGAGAATACCCAATAAACCTTCATTATCATATAATATAAATTTTTGTGGGTGAGATCTCAATAGCATAATAGAATAGAATAGCTTTCAGAAGCAAACAAAATTTGTTAGTTTTTCCTATAATTTAGTTTTTTTTCTTATTCCAGTCAATTCATCTTACGATTTTCTCTCTAAGAATTCAGGCGGCACTGTTTGGCATTGACATAGTGGACCAAAATTATATATATTTTTTATTTTATTTTATTTAATGAATGAACCAATATTATTAATAAATTTTATCATTCAGCACTGAATGTCGTCAGTAGCTACTAAACAAAACAAAAATAAGGTAAATCGGTAGAGGGGTATAAGAGAAAATTGTACCGAACTGTTTTGTCTTTGCTTATTTATATATAGATGAGAAGCAGTTTTTGTGCGGCTCTGGTATATTTATTGAATGTTGTATTTATTTATTTATTATATTTTTTTCTTAATATATAACCTGGTCCCTGTTTCTTACACAGAAAGCTAATTTGGTTGGGTATTCTTTTCTAGTAGTTTCGTTTACAACTCGTATTCCAGTATTGAGTGTGATCTTATATTGCACAACTTAATTTTTCCTGATGTTGTTTTTATTCGTTGTCTCTGTCACATTGGTTTACTTCTTTTGTTTTAGTAACGTTTTTTGCTTACAAATGCTGACCATGTGCATTCTAGGCAACACTGAATATTATTAAATATAGACATTATTGAAGAATTTCAAAGCCGAAATAAGAATGGATTCTGTGTTATTATTATAAAATAATATTATATGGTTTTGTTTGAGGAAGACAAAAAAGTAGTCAGAACTGGGGTTGCCACCCGTACTATATAATAAAGTTTTGTACTTTATTACGGGAAAACGTACTTTATACTTTATCAAGGCAATAAAGTACGTGAAAATACTTTATTTTATCTGTTTTGATTTTTAAAGACTTTAATTCTTTTTTCCTAACATCAAAAAAAATGTTAATCTATGCTCACTTTTCCCACTCGAATGTGCGGAGACAAAATTTTAAAAAAATCATAAAATATGAACTCAAATGCCATGTAGGAACTAAATGGCTCTCTCTGCTACCTTGATTAGATTTAATATTGTTAGATTGGAAAGCCGTAAGAAATTATTGTCTGAGCTTAGGAGAAGACTGCCCAAAGATTTTACAAAATGCTAATTATGGCTTGATTGATATTTACTTTCATTTTTGTAATTACTATTTAAATAGTTTTAATAAAACTGTAAAATTCTTCGAAGGGAATAATGTAACAATTTTGGACTTATTTCTATATTATGTACAATCTTAGGAAAGCATTAATTAAAAGAAAAGAAGATCTATTCTTTTGGTATCAAACTGGAAACTGATTAAAGAAACTGAGATGTCTTCACCTGACGTTAGAAAATCTACAGAAATTTCATATTATTCATGGACAAGTGGTTTAATTTCAGTCATACAAATTTACTTTTTTCATAAATCAGCAGTTGATCACATAGTTGAAGCTGTGAGAAATTTCTTGTTCAGGTACATTCTAAAGATTTTTTTGATTAAGGACTGTACAGACGTGGCAACATTTTTTAAGAGATAATGATTTTATAAATAGATACAAAATAGTGTCATTTATGCTTTCAATTCCCGCCACTTCAGCGTTTACAGCGATGGATTTTTCTCTGGAGAGGGCTAAGCGACGGGAAGAAAGAAACAGGGCAACCCTAAATTTAATAAAGAATGAACTATTTATATATCTTAATACGGATATAGATTTCAAAGATGTTGTTTAAAAATTATTTAATAACTAATATTTGTTAGATATTGCTTGAAGTAACAAAAAATATGTATGAAAAAATGTTAAACAAAAACGCTTTATGTTCAGATGTACTTAGTCAGAACTGTATAAAAACATGTCTGCGTAAATAATGCTTTAAGAAAAAGAATGTAAGTTTCGCAAAACAATTATTCTTAAATATATTCGGCAAATGACATTTCATATCTCCAGGCCAAAATCGAATGATCACTTATAATCCATTAAGTTTTTCTGAGACGTCTAGTCCCTTATTTATTTAGTGTTTTTCATCTCGTAAACAATTCGCACATAAAGACTTACAAAAAAAAAACGACGCCAGAACTTCACAACTTTCGAGAAAAAATTAAGTTCTCAGAAATATTCCCAGACATCTCATTAAATTGTTTATGAACGGTAAGAGCTATAAAGTGACATTTAATTAGGCGAGTTTAAGAAGCAATTAATTCCAAAAGGTTTTTCTGGAAATGTAGCAAAATATCTTTGATAACTTATAGTCATTATGTTGCATTCATTAAAATTATGAAATCATTTCTCTGACAAGGGTACCTTTTAACTCATTAGTATTTTGGACGATTGGGAATTGGCCAAATGAGCGAGAGCTCATTAGTGAAATTCTCCAAACAACCCTCACAAAAAATTTGGGAAGTCGATTTCAATTTCCTGCATGCCGCAAACAAAATATTTGTTTCCGAATAATTGATGAGATTTAGAAGGGCGGTTTTGTTTTAGGTAAATTAGGACAACTAAACGGTCAGTCGGGATGCTTTTGCGAAATATTCAACAAACGGTTAAATAATTTAGACATTAGTATTTTGTGATATTGATTTTTACCGATACGTTGGATTCATTGATGGTCGAGAGAAGTGGCATTGATGAAGGATGATCATATTATACAGATTTCTTCCTTTCAAAACATTTATGTGGTAAACCATCTATAAGAGACAAATATCATTTAGGTAAATTTTTTTTAAACTACATGTACTTCACTTTTTCCCATTATAGATTCCAAGCATTTCTCTTTTTGAAATCACTTTTCCGTTACTTAAAAGAAATGAGGAAACAAAACCCCAATTCACAGATTTGAGTTCTGTTTTCTACTGAAACCCTTCTGTAAACCAAATAAGGTAAACAATCAAAAATTAAAAAGTGTGGTAAGTATTGGCAATTTGAAGCAATTGCTTGGAACACTATTTACATTCTTCTAGAGAAACGCTCCAGCAGTATTAACTGAAATTTAGAAGGTTTATGGATTTAAGTTTCCTTTTATACTATATGTGACACGTTTCAGTATGTTTCTCTCTTAAATATGACGTGATTGTTGCACTCAGGAATAGTCACCAAACAATGTTTTTCTGAAGCAGTTTGCTAATGTTAAATAAAAGTAGATCTCAACCTTTACAATTGTCCAGAATTTGTAACTTAGTCGTAAATTTTGTAAATAACCACCAATCCCACATTCCTAATAAAAAATGTCTATGCTTGTAGAGACACGCAAAATGTAGCCATACTTATGTCTGAAAAATATTAAATTCTAATGGTAAACCTTATTTTCTGTCTTTGTATTAAACAAGGCAAATATGCCTTCTAGAAGGCAAACAAATAGCCAAGCAGGCAATTTTGCCTAATCCGTCCTGGTTCCTTTGAGTTGGCGATTCTTGTGATTTACGCTGCAGTGCATTTCATACTATTTTGGCTGTATTCTTGAAACTCATTCGGTTAGCATGCTGTTTCCATTCTACTCTTCTTTTTTTTACTAACTCGTCAATTTCGCACCTTTCTTCAGGTCTGTTTTTCTTTGCCTATCGTTTAGTGTATATCATTCCTAGTGTCTTGATATCAGTTGTTCTTAGTATCCTTTTTGTTCTTGATGTTTGAACTACTTTTTTCATCACCATTTGTCGTCACTGGTTTCATGCATGTATATTCTGTACTTTTAATCTGTACTTATGTCTTTGTTTTTTCGGAATATACATTATAGATGTCCTGCAGTTTTATTGACATGATCTCCTCACTTCATCTTCCAGAGATCCTGTGCTTGGAATGGTAAATCCAAGTTATCTGAATGACATAATGAGGTTAATAGTGATGTTTTCTACTACTAATTTGCGGCACAGGGGTTCCTTCGGTATAATCATCCATTTGGTTTTATTTATGGGAACTTGTTAAGTTTTAATAATCATCGATGACTATGTTGAATAACAACAGTCTGAGACTGTCACTTTGGCGAATGCCTGATATTGTTCGGAGATGCTGCATTAGGTTAAAAGTACATGTTCGTATTAGCTTGTTGTATTGAGGACCCTAATAACTTCTTTTAGAAGAGGAGGGTAATGGTGTTCTACTCGACAGATAATTGTTTCTACTAGTTGTCTTAGTATGAATAATGCGCCTGTGGTGGATCAATTTCTTCGGAATCGCTATTGTTCATCATTTCTTGGCAATATTGAAGTTATTTCGTCCGCAATGACCATAGAAGCATTAGTGAAATTCTTATTAACATTACACCCGAGCAATTTTCTGGATCGGTTTTTTCTTATTTTTTTTAACTTTGTCATTAATTTTAAATAAATATGTATTTTGTCTTATCCCTTATGATCATTTTGACTTTTTTGTTTAGTGGAATTGTTAGTTTTCCTAGAATTAATTTGTGGTCTCTTTCAACATCTAATTGTCATCATATAGTCGATAATGGATTTATTGTGTCTATAGTCCAGGAAAGTGTATTTATGCTGTTCTTTCTGTTACAAGTATGTGTTATTTATTCGCTACTCAGTTTGTACACAACAATCTGTTAGCGCCTCGAAACATACTGATTAATATGCAACGGATGGTTTAACATCATCGTTGCTGTTCATATATTTGTCTTTTTCTGCTACAACCACCCCAGATTTAGCGCATTGGATCGTTTAGCTCGTGAGAATTATGATGTATATGTTAATTTCGGGAATTATATCAACCTCAGTCGAGTAGAAAATGTATATATTTCAGCACGCAATTATTATGAGTTGTATCTTCATCTAGAGGTTATTTGTATTTGTACGCGTGGGTTTTATTCCCTGCAATTCATCCTGGGTCCGAGGTTACGTTACCAGAACTTTAGACTCTCTTCGGTAGGATGCTAGATTTATGTAGGAATCCCTCCCTTTTGTCCCTCTTTGTCTCCCTTCCTAGCTGCCCCAGGTAGAACTAAATTTAAAAATAAATTCATTCTTACTTATACACCTCCCAGTAGACACCGAAGTTATCAGAACGAATGAAGATGGAAATTGTAGTCCGTTTGTCAAGTAATGTTAAGCTCGGAACTAGCACGAAATTGACAACACACAAAATTAACGTCAAATCTAATCCACGTTACTTAATAACAGATATTTCTAAAAGTCTTGGTTATATATGTACAGAAATAGCTAGAACGTGAAGTTACAAGCGGCAATAAGATATCGAGATAAGAACATTTAGAGAAGAGACAAGAAATGAACCGGAGCAATCAGACATACTATTCCCTAGACCAATGAAACGAAATCTGCATCAGAAAGGGACCTACGTTCTGTGTAACGTGGTTCCAGGAAAGTACCATCAGGATAGGCCATAGACGTATCTACGTAGAGTTAATGTTCTTTTAATATCCTTGTTCTCACTACAGCTGAGTTCGATTTATGAAATAACGAGAAACTGTAGGATGTTTTAGTTGTTCAGAGTGTTGCCGTTTTCCATTTTTTGAAACAACGTTGTATTTTGAGGAATGTTTTTATTGTTCTATATATTATTAATATTGGACGCTTTGCTATTAAAGATTTCCTTCAAGATGCTCCTCACTGATATTATATTTGAAAACATTTAGTGAGGAGATCTTTAATAATTCTATGAAAAGTATTTTACAAATGGGCGTCTAACCATTTGTCGTTGTTTGTCACGCACAAAAGTTCCAAGTAAATTCCGTGCACTACTTCGCACTCTGTTCACAGTTTGACTACTTTTCCAAGAACTTTTACCACAAACTCTCGGCCATTATATCATATTTTGAAAGCAATTTCTGAAACATGCTTTGAGCGGAATTGCCAAAGGCGAATAAATTTAGTCGTATGATCTCAGTAATTCGTTACTTCACTGGTTTTGATTAAATCATCTTGGCTGCTAACCTCAAAAACGTTTGACACATTTTGTTTAAAGTCCATATTGTGCCTTTAGTAATGATTTTCTTTTTCAATTTCTTATCGGACTGAGTATTTAATTCAAGTCGATATTTGCATTTAGAATAATATTATCTATAATTGTTATTTTTGTCCGACATGTATAATCAGACCTGTATGGTGTATATACGAGGAGTCATAGTGACGCCATATCGAAAATTCCAGGAATCAGGGATTCGAAAACGCAGTATCGCCGAAAGTTATCCCATTGGAAAAGTTTATCGGACTCGTCGCAAAGAAGACACTCACAAAGTTTGACATTTGTATGTGCCAAAAAAATTAGAGGTCCTTGTACGGGGGATAAATATACTTAAACCATTTTGATGAGCATATGATCATATTGTGTGTATATGAATCACTTCAGTTTATCTATATATAAATAGGCAAAGACAAAACGGTTCGGTACCATTTCCTCCTCCGTCTCTCAACCGATCTTCTTCATTTTTGTTTTGTTTAATAGCCACAGACGGCCTTCAGAGCAGAATGCTAAAATTAATTTATAATATTGTAACGTTTTTATTTTCACACTCGGGTTCAGTTCAGTTCTTGGATTTATTTAAAAACACAGTCCAACTCACTCTAATTTATTTCCACTACTTTTACACAATTTATATTCACAGAAACTACTATTTACATTTTATCTTAACTGTTCAATACGACGGTCGAAAACTAAATGCATCCTATCGCCAGTTGTTCATATTTATATTATTCTCTGCGAATTGTCTGGTAAGTCCACGAACCATCGGGAAACTCTTTCATGTTCTGGAAGCTTTAAGGGAATTCCCAGTCATGGCAGCGATCGGCCCGTTGCGAGACGAACATTTTGGGATTCCCAGAATTTATCGGAATAATGTCCCTTCCACGAATTGGTTGATGGCCGATTGCACCAGCTGTCGGATGAATTCTCGTAACAATTTTGATTCATTTTTTATATAAAATATAATAAAAAATTCATTATTTACGTCCATAAAGTCAGTGCCATACAAATAACAGTAACAGTGCCGACAGATTGCTTGGGGAGAAAATCATAAGATGGATTTACTCGAATGTGAAAGACTAAATTAATTGAAACAAACAAATTTTGAATCGTTCCTAAAGATATTCCACATCAAATCGTGAATTTATACACAGACCCTAATATTCAAGATAAACAGTAACGGCCACCTATATTTTAAGTTTGATTTAAATTTTGAAATTTCATAATATTGTTAGCCGTTACATTATTAAAGCAGGGTGGCACAAGTAAGTTTTTAATTCAATGAGAAAAGTTTCCAAAAAAGTAGGTATTATTTAACATTAATGAACAACAGGTGCATTGTATTTTTTTTATAGTTTCCATGCAAAACAGAAATAGTCATTGCTTATTGTGTTTCGTTAAAATGTATGAAAATTATACGGAATCTTAATATATGTGGTTTATTAAAATGTTTTTATGTCTTGTAGTTATTTTGTAATACTAATACTAACTTGGTTGCTTTCATTTTCTGCTAATGAGTTGAAATCGTTAACTATGTTAGAATAAAGTTTATGTTTCATTTTATTTACTCAATTTTTTCATAGATAATTTGTTTTACATTACATGGGTCATTTCCTGCAAAATCCTGGCTTTAATTATATGGACTTTTAAGTAAAATATACATCTCAATGACATTTTAAGATGTGTATTATTTAGAATATAAAGAACTTCAATGCATCTACTGATTTGTTATGGTAAGTTAGATATGTACCTAAACATCTATTCTAGAATATAATGTATTTTTATTCAACCAATTTTTTTTTCGGAATCTTGCATAGCTGGCCTTGACGGTCAAAATATTGAGTAATTATATTTGGGGGGAGCGTTAGATACTGTTAGATTGGTTGACAGCTTAGAGCATACACTACTGGAGGTAGCTTGCAATGCACAAATTTCGTGCCAACAGTAAAAACAGAGGGCAATAGAGAGAGCAAGAGTCTATTTCACTCGATTGCGAGATGCAGCCAATGAACAACACGCTGAACATAGCTTATTGTGAGTAAAATAGCTCTTGCCCTCTCTTTCGAGCTTTGGCACGATATTTGTGCATTGCAGGCTACCTCCAGAAGTTCACGCTCCTATGTTATCACAATCTTCCGAAGGTGTTGTGTAAAAAATTGTAAGTCAGAGGACAATAGAGTATGTATTAAAGGTTGAAGTTCTCATCCTTTTTTTAATATTTATTTAAAATGTTAGATTGCGGAGAACAATCTTCTCATTATTATGTCAAACATTTTACCAGGAGGGGTTCCAGTCAAAAATGGGGGAAGTACGCATTTGTCAAAATTATGTCGAATACCTATATTTGATTAAATTTTTATATTATGTTTATTTGAATAGATTTGCCAATTATCTTCTATACGTTGTGTTTGGCATATTCTTGATTTCTTTTATGTTTTTTTGGGCAATAACACCACAATCGAAATAAAACGACGTATATTGAAGGAAAATTAAACGTTTCAAAGTCTATTCTGACTTCGTTTTCAATGGCTTTAAATTTATTGTCATTGACAAGGAAGTCAGAATAGACTTTGAAACGTTTGGTTTTCCTTCAGTATACGTCGTTTTATATCGATTGTCGTTTTATATCGATTGTGGTGTTATTGCCCTAAAAAAACATAGATTTGCCAACATTAGGTACATGAACAGTTTTGGACAGTACACCACTTCTCGGATTTTTCCTCAACTTTATTTCTTTTAAATATATACTTTTGACAAAAGAACCCCAATAATATTTACAATTTGACGAAATAGGGTGAAATTTTGACAACTACTACTCCTAGTAAATATAAAAGTGACTAATATCTTTATTACAGAGCCACATATCGGATAGTACCTCACCTACGAACCGTCTTCTCGTAAAAACTAATATATCGTGTAGAATTGACTCTTAACAACGTGTGACACCTGTCGGATCCTAGCATATCTATCAACCATATCAACCAAACTAACGACGTGGTTGTGACTCATTAATTCGGAAAGTGGTTCGGGTACATACGGAGGCCCCGACCATTGTGGATCCATAATCACATATTGAAACGCATATTCGTTTTTCCTTGTTATATTTTATTGATCCATGTTGTTGAAAAGTTTTATCTCGATTTTTATTTGTTCATAATCGCCGTCTGTGTCTCAATATGCTCATTCATTTATGAAATTGACAACCTACTGAACTGTTAACACATAACAAATTCCGTTTCTTTCCGGTCTCACTGCTGTGATGTAGTTAAATACCAAGTTGTATTTATGTTAATACAAGACTTCTTTGTTACTCTGTTTTCCAGTAGCCCTTATATATTCTCCTCCAAGGCGTCAAAAACATTTCAAAGCCATCACTCACCCTCTCTGTTTGCTTGAATGAGTCTTTCAATAAAAAGCAGCTTCTGCCATTTCAATAAATTTTCCTCAAAACTTCGTTCATTTTATTACCAAAAATTCCTCCAGTTTTTATTATCTTAAATAATGGAAACGCCCTTGGATTTATTTTCGTTGACGTTCTGCCTCAATTCCAACACATTCTGTGCGACCTTAGAACCTTTTCTTTCAATGATTTTGATTCTCTGGAGGATTTCCATTATGTAGTTATACGTGTCCTCAGTCTTGAAAACATATCAATGAAGAAACGGAAACACACATTCTATACACAGAGCCATTCGACAAGCTCCAGTTGCGTTTATTTATATGTTACTAATGTGTGTTCCTCTGACGGGCACAAAGAAGTCTTACAAAGAAATGACATGACAATTTTGAAAAGAAAATTGGTATACGTAGTGCGTAAGTTTAGTAATGAGACAATCTTTTATTTAATTTTTTTATTTCAATGCAATTTTGATCAAACTTCTTGTTCAAGTCAATGCTGAAACTTGGTTTCGTATTGCCGTAGTTTCTTTCAGAAATTAAATCTAATTGGCTGTTTTTAATCGACTTCAAAAAAGGAGGAAGTTCTCAATTCGGTTGTATTTTTTTAGACTTTGTTACCTCAGTACTCCAGCAACTATGAACAGATTTATTCTTTTTAGGGTTCCGTATATACAATATACGGATACCCTTATAATATCACCCAGGATTTCGGCCTCTGTCACATCACAGCAATTTTCTCCTAAACTACTAGACGGAAGAGGTTGAAATTTGGCATCAATGTATAGTTTAATAGCCCGATCAGGAGTACATATCGCAAATGAAAAAATTTTGATTTTAGGGGTACTTCTGGGGGGAAACACTAAAAAAATCGACGGTTCCCCCCCTGATCTCCGAAACTACTCGGCCTAAAATTTTGAAAAAATAGGAAATATAGAACGTTGCCCGAACTTTACAGGAAAAATAAGGAGAAACCATTAATATTAATTTTGGGGCGCAAATTATAGATTTAAATAAAAATTTAAAAATAAAAAATTTCAAACGCGTCATGTAATATATCAAATGAAAGGTCTCATTCTGAGAAACACAAATATATTTTTTTCATATTTAAAAAAAAATTATTCAAAAAGATATTAACGAAAATATACCAAAATTTACCCATACCCCCCCTCCTTATCTCTGAATCTATAAAACGTTAAGTTTTGAAAAAAATTAGAGGTATAGGTTCTGACCTGAAGTTTACTGGAAAAATAAGGAGAAACCTCTACTTTTAATTTTGGGGGGCAAATTACAGAATTTAATGTAAAATATAAAATTAAAATTGTTTCTAACCCATCATGTGTTACATATCAAATGAAAGAGCTCATTATGACGAAAACAAATATATTTTTTCCATATTTTTAAAACAAATTAATTAAAGATATTAACCAAAATATAAAAATATTTACCCATCCCCCCTTATCACCGAAAACATAAGTTGGAAAATTCTGAGAAAAAATGGTGGTATAGCCCCTCACCTGAGCTTTACTGGAAAAATAAGGAGAAACCCCTAATATTCATTTTGGGGGGTAAATTATAGAATTAAATAGAAAATAAAAAATGATAATGGTTTCTAACGGGTCATGTAATACACCAAATCACAGGGATCATTATGACGAATACATATATTTCTTTGTAATTTTATTAAAATGAATATTTTAAAATATTTTTAAAAAATTACGCATTCTTCCCGTTATTCCCCAAACTATAAGACCTCAATTTTTTTGTTTATAGGAAAAATATGGAAAAAATCACTAATTCTATTATTTGGCCCCCAAATAATAGAATTAAACGGAAAATAAATTACTAGAAAACCCCCATAGTCATTTTAGGGACAAATTATACAATTAAATGGAAAATAAAGATTCAATTTTCAAACGCATCATATTAAACATCGACTTAATTCCCAATTTAGAATCTACACTATTTAAATTTTGAAAAATATATTTTAATTGTATTTTTAAATAATTTGAATAACTGGACCTATTTTGCCCTTTATCTTCCAATCTACAGAGCCTCAAAACTCAGACAGTAGATCGCTGGAAGTTTATTAATAAAATAAAACTTTAATGTTAATTTTTTTTTGGCCAAATTAGAAAATTAAATACATCTGTACTCTGATAAAAAAACAAGCAGATATAAGGGTAAATATAAGAAAATGCACTCAATTCCTGCTTGTCTGAAACTGGAATACTAGAATCTTGAAGGTGGTACGGAACCATAAGTATGCGAGTCCAACTCGCACTTGACCAAATTATTTATTTGATCGAATGGATTTTCAAATTAATAACATATATTTTTAATTTTTTTTCAATGAAATTTTGCAAAAAATCGAATAAATCTTGTAACGGCCTTCTTAGGAGCCGTTCATGTATTACGTAAGCACTATAGGGCACCGTTGTTCAAATGGGCAATATGTCGTTTGAAATGGGTACTCATAGATTTGCAAATCTGTCCATAATACTTTAAATCACAATTTCTGTAGTGTTGTAGTTGTTGTACATACCGTCTTCATACCAAGTTCTTTAAAAAAATTCTTAAATCTCCTAGCATAATGACTGTACGGAACAGAGGCAAAATTATGTTCTTGTTATTCATTTAGAAAAGTTGACACTTCATTCATTCGTAACGAAGCTGCCTCTTCCTAATTAATTTATCTCTAATATCTGTTGGATATCCATTGCATGCTAGCTCAGGTCATTTACGGAGAAAAAGCCCTTTTGATGACAAAATTAATAGTAGAACAAAACCAACACCAATGTTTTCTAATGATAAAACATCACTAATTGAAATAAAATTCAACATTTTTTATCGATGCGTTTTTGTTTTTTAACAAAAAAAACTGGATAACAATTTAGTTTTTTACCTTTTACACAAAATCCACCTACGGAACTGTATTTACTACTATGGGCAATATTGAAGAGAAATGAAAAACCTACAAAATGAACTACAATACGCTCGGTTTTGTTAATTGGTTTCTTAGATAATGGAATCTTTACCCGAAATTCCAAAAAAAAAAATCACTTATATATATTTTTTTATTTTATAGCTGAAACATTATTATTAACTGAAAGGGAAGACCTTCTCATACCCAATTCATGTTCTAAAAATAAATACTGTAGCCCGGGTGGTTTTTGCAAAAGTTGTAGTCAATCCTATGGAAAACATATTTTTTTGAAAGGCCATATTACCTTACCGGATGAAGAGTTGATCTCGAGATCTCTCATCTCACATTTTTAAAATTTAAAGTACAAATACATATAAATACTGACCAAATTTGGCTATTTTCTATAATTTTTCTCAAAAAATTGCTAAGGAGTGCTACCTGTGTAACTACAGCCTTATAATAAATAATCTTGATGCAAGTTTTAATTTTAAGCAGAGATATATTTATATTTCTAGCATAATATAGGTTTGTGTAACAAATTTATCAAAATAGACTACCTAAAGTCCATTCAGAGAGACACTGATGATAATGATTGAGCAATATTTTTTAATATGCAAAAGACATACTTTATTTAAATTTAAATAAAAAACGGAAATTTGCCTTTTCACTGATTTTTTAAAAAATAAGTAAATAATAGTTACTTACTTTCAGTATATTTTTTACTTTATTATTATATAGAAATTAAACGCAGATACAAGTTGATAATCGTTATTAATTGAAAAAAAAATTATATTCTTCAATTAGTTAACAACGCAATTTTTATGTTGTTCAGTTCAGGTCCCTGTTAAGAAATTTTTATTAATAAATACTAATTAATGACAAGCCAAATTTCCTTAGATATATATGTTTTGATCTTTTATTGAAATACATACAAATGGAAAAATCGCTTGCAACAGCCTTCGCATTTTGCATATTATAATTGCTCCGTCATTATCATTTGTGGCTAAATGGAGATTAGGTTTTTTGTGAAAAAACAATAATGCATCAATAAAAAATGTTGAATTTTATGTCAGTTAGTCATGTTTCATCATTAGAACACAATGATGTCGGTTTTGTTCTACTATTAATTTTGTCACCTATTTTCGTAAATGATCTGGGCTATACAGCTATTTCTCTGATTCTTTTCTTTTTCAAATCCTTCTTTGTTAAGGGCGAATGTCACCAACAGATGTACAAGGAAATTAATCCTCGTAAATTTATATTGTTAACAGAGAAAATAATTATTAGGTAAATATATATGTGCTATTATCCTTCCTATATAAATCAAACTCTAAAATATTATTATCATTTCTTATACCTAATACATCCAAAAATGATAGAGTACCCTTATTTTCCTGTTCATATGTAAATCTAATAGAAGCAAACCTACTGTTAAGATGTATGACAAAAACATTAACATTATACTCATTAGTATTAAATATAGCAAATATGTCATCCACATACCGTATCCATACCCTAGGAAAATGTTGGGAGATTTTTTGCTTTAACTTCGAACCTGCCCATGAAGAAGGTACGGTGACAAGGAGTTTCTCATTGCCGTTCCTTCCTTCTGTTCATAAAAGCAACCCCCACGTACCAAATCGTCCAGGTAGTTCACAGTTTGTGGATAATATTAACGAAACAATTCTTAAGGTTCAAACTTTTAAAGATTGTTTATAAAGGAGATTAATATGACAATATGTTATAATATTCAACGATTTATTATATATTGTTTAATTTTAAGTAAGGATGCATAAAAAATATAAAATAATCGATATTTATCGCTACATCGAAAATGGATTCATTAGGTTTGTTTTTTGCCAGCAATTCCAACAGTTTGAAAAAATTGCAAACCATTCCACTAGTAGGGAGGTTAACAACTGTTACATTTGATCCAATAAATTTCATTAGTATGAATACAACTATTCAAATACATGGTATAAGCATTAAACCGTTTCAGAGAAATCCATAAACATACTTAAAGAACACACAAATGAAATATAGAAACTTATTCTGCATGAAATCGCAATATGATAGAGTAACATATAAACACATATTTAAAATAACATTGAAGAGAAAATCGTCAAACAATATAAGAAAATTGCATTATTTTTATGGCCGAAACGTCTCTAGGTACTTTACGCCTGATGACGTTCATATTTCGTAGTTGGAAACAATAAAGTATTTTCCATTCCAATGTACCTCATGCGAGTCTCCGAGGATATTGTCTAAACAACCTTTGGGACTTGCAGAGGAAGTCGGCAACTTAGATATGAACTTAAAATTTCGAAACTATCAATTTAAGCAATAGCAGTTGGCAAACTCGCTAAAAGTGAACTTGTTGAAATAACAATATCGTGAGTCACATAATTGAGAAAGTCTTACGACGCGATTGCTTATTCTCGTTCAGCTGCGGAAAATAAAGCTTGACTCATTTTAAGAAAATTGAATTCAGTGCCTTATTTTGTTTTTACTGTGAAAAACTTCACATGTTCTCTTTGAATAGTCTCAAATAATAGGAAACAGTTTATTCAGTTTTGCTTTCATTTGATTCAACAAACAGTAATTTGTAACAAAATTTTTAACTGGATGATAATGGACGTTAGTGCAGAGAACATATCATGAGCCTTGTTCCTCAAGATAAAGCCCTAAAAAGGCGAAACATATATGTCTAGTATTTTAGAATATAAAATTCTGTAATATTTAAGAAGTATAATTAAAACACACCTCTCCCTGTAGTTATTTCAAAAATGTTTTTAAAAAACCCCAATGCAGGCTCTATTGAACTTTCCAAAAGTACGAAAAAAATAATTTCATAAACTAATGAGAAATATTAGAAATTTTTGGATATTGGATAAAGGTGTAATATTGTATGTAAGGGTTTACAAAGTTTGTCCGAAATTCATCATTCCTTATTTAAAATAATTTTTGGAAACTTAGGCATTATTTTCCCTCTTTTTTCCGATTAGTATAGTGTCTATGGCTGAGTTGAAAAGTAAAAAACACAATGAAATATTTATTTTAGATTTTCTTGGGAATAATACCACATCAGAGTTCAAACTTGTGTATATTTTAAAACCAAACGTTTCAAAATCCTGTCGGATTTCGTTTTCAATGGATATAAATTTATAAAGTAAAATTGAAATATATGACAAATATTTTGACAAATATGTTTACGTTACTATGGATAAATTTCTTTGATTTTAAATATACAGGGTGCACAAGAAATTCCAAAGATCATTATAAATCAAAAAAAAAATTTTTTTTCAAGTTGGAAGAACTTGAAAAAATTGTCTTCAGAATTTATTTGTGGCGTTCCTAGGGACGACTTTCTTTTTAAGATAGTGCATTTGCCAAAAAATGCGATCAAAGAATTCTGATAATTCAGTGATCCCATTAAAGTTTACATGTGTTAATTCCTGGGAAAACCTAGGACCTAAAACCTCATGAACTATCCCGTTATTTATTTGCTAGGGTTGTTCAAAAGGATATGCCCATTGTTAATTTCATCTTTAATTATCGGCAACCAGACATGACTAAAATCTACGGAAGTAGAAGCGGTTATGCAGTCGTTTTCATTTAACAGAATTAAGGCAGATTCTTTTAATTTTCGTTTTGTGCAGATGTTTTCTTCTTTGTGTAATATTGTTGTGTTTTGAAATTGTATTTTATGACAGCCAGGTAACATGGTCCCAAGCATGTTCACAAATTTTTGATTTTTCGAACTGACGTTTCATTTAAATGTAATTTTGATGTTCATTTATTCGAACATTAAGAGGTCTAGAAGTTTCTCCAATATAAAACTTATTACATTCACAAGGAATCTTATAAATGCAATTTTTTGAGTTTTGCGTAGCGTTTTTTGGTTTTGTTTTTGTTATAATAGATTTAAGCGTATTTGTTGTTATAAATGTAGTTTTGATGTTAAATTTGTTGCCTACTCCACCCTTCTCAATCTCTCTGACATACGGCCCTGTACGGACAAGCAAAAATTTATGGTATTGTTGTTGTAAACTATAATGTGGTTTTCCTGATTGTCCCAGTATTATTAGGTGAAGTCAAATGGTGTTGGTTGTCAGTTGTTTTGTGCTCAATTTAAACTATTTAACTCTTTGTGGGCTAACCCATAAATTTTTGAGGGTAATTGTTTGCAGTTAGAACATTTTGTAAAAATGATTTTTCTTTGTTGAATTTAGTAGTATCTGAGCAGTTAGTCTTTGCTCTGTCATATAAAGATTTAATAACACCTCTCCACACTTTTACCGTATTTGGATGGTTCGAGTTAAAATTGAGATATCTGTTAGTGTGAGTTGGTTTTCTGTAAACTTCCGTTTCAACCATCCTGAAGATTGTGTTTTTGTTATTAAAATGTCCAAAAAAGGTAGTTTGTTATTTTGTTCGATTTCACCCTAATGTAAATTTTATGGTTGGTTCTTTGTTGTTTATGTCGGTTAATAATTCCTGCAAATTTTCCCGATTTTGTTCCCAAATAATGAATATGTCGTCAAAATAACGCCATGGACCAATATCACCAACGGTTTATTTTCTTTTGAAAAAATCATTTGCAACTTCTTCATTACTTTATTTGTCCATAAAGATGTTACTTAAGGCAGGGGACAGACAAGAACCCTGTCTATAGCCATGCCAAAATCTTGTTGGTAGAAATCATCGTTTAACTGAAAGTAAGTTGTTTTCGTATTAGGCAGAAAGCACCGTGAGTAATTCCATTATTGTGTTAATAGATAAACGAGTTCGTTGATGAAGTGAATAGTCATGTTCCAATAATTCTTTTACTATAGGAAGTGTTTTAGCTACGGGAACATTGTTATATAAGTTTACTATGTCAAAACTTGCTAGTGTAAATGTATTTTTGTATTGTATATGAGACAATTTTTCTAAGAAATCTGCACTGTTTTCCAGTAAGATGAGAAATTGAATTACCTGTAAGTGGAGAAATAATTTTCAGCAAAAATTTTGAAAGTTCATTACATGGAGAATTTATGGAACTGACAATTGGTCTCAAAGGGATGTTGGGTTTATGAATTTTTGGTAAGCCATAGAAGTGTGGAGGTTTAGTATAATGTGGAGTGAGAGTTTTGCGTTCTTGGTCTGTAAATTCGTGTTTGTGACTGTCGCAGAGTAAACGGTATATTTTGCTTTCTACTGAACTTGTCGGGTCTTTATTTAGTTTAGTGTATTGTCCTTAATAGATTAATTAAAAACTACGTTCATAATTTTGTCATCATAGTCATTTTTAGGGATTCAAAATCACTGTTGCATTGCCTTTGTCTGCAGGTAAAATTTTGATTGAATTATCATTTCTTAATTCTTTAACTGAATGTAATTCATTTTTAGAAAGATTATTTTTGATACTCTTAAAGGTTTTTCTAGTTCACCATTTTCGGAGAAGAATCCTGTATTCTTCAGCGTAACACTTACGAATTTAACCTTTATTTGCGGTTTGTTCAATAGCACTAATAACGTCAGTTAATTTAGGAACTGTTTTCGAACTCGATAACAGACCTTGCAAAATTAAGGCCTGAAAATTTTGTAAAACTGAAGTTTCAGAAATGTTTAGTTGTTTGTCAGAAAGATTAATAACAGTTTTTGTTAAAATAAAATTCTTGTCTCGAGTGGTATTTGTTGATATGTTTTTATTTAAGAGAAGTTGATTGAATTTGGAAACATGTAAATGTCTTCGTTTTTGTAATATAAATTCAAGCACTCTGTTATAACTAGCGAGAATACTGTTTATAATTCTGTTAAACTCATTTTCTGGTATTTGATAAAAAAGGAAGTTCTGTACATACCCTATATCTTTTTCTAATTTAAACTTATTATATCGATGAAATTGAATTCTATCTCTAATTTCCGCGGCAAAACTTGCACGTTCCAATGCCATTTCTTTGTGGATTCTTCTGCCCATGTATGGCTGACGGAACCTTAAACCTTTTGGAATAATTTTTATCTGCCGACATCTGCACAAGTCCGTAATGTCACGCTATTTTTGGTCCGGGCAAGCTTCTTACATAACACTTCTAAATCTCTAAATGCTTTGTTACTACAGTCCCATGGCTGATTTCTAATTGTTTTCTGAATGTTATTTGTGGCATCTAGTTTATTTTAGATTTTCTTGGGAATAATACCACATCAGAGTTCAAACTTGTGTATATTTTAAAACCAAACGTTTCAAAATCCAGGATTTTGAAACGTTTGGATTTAAAAACCTAACCTATCCAGAAAGTAAAAAATGTAAACATTAAAAGGTGCTCATTCTGTACAAATTAATTCTTACCTATAGCCAATGACTAGTATATAAAAATTTTGAAAAAGTCGGTGCCAAGCAAATCTAAAATCCTTCAATGCGTACTTATCTACTACTTCATCAAACTTGACCTTTCCATCTAGATGTGACACGTTTTTCTGTTAAATTTCTACCGTATGTATGTAGCTTATCCAATTTTTATGACTAGTTTTTTGATATATAGATAATTTTTGTAGTATGCACATTGTTTAAGTTACGAATATAAGACCATTACAGTGAACAACAAGTTTTATTTTGAAATGAGATAAACCTAATAAAAACTTTCTAACCAAATCAGCATATTTTTTCGTTTAATCTCTCCTGTCAATATTTAATTGTTTGTCTACTAGTGAAATTTATTGCCTTTTCACGGAAATCGTAACAAGGTCATAAAAAGAAACATTTATCTGAGAACTTTCGACACTGAATTGATTCAACCGTCAATTGATTGATTTTTTTTCAAAAGCAGCAGTAAGCATTTCCGTATCCGCTTCTTCCGATTCCTATTCCGATTCGAACTTTTTTAATCTGATTGATCCGATGTTACTGATCGGCAATCTGAAAATCACAGGAACTTCCATAAACGGTTATATTAAGGGATCGTTGATATCAAAGTTATTCAAAGGTTACAACATATCGATATACTTCGCTGTAATGAGCGAATCAGAATCCTCTTACCAACAGGTTTCTCAATAAGTTAGTTTACAAATCTATAATTCGTGTTTTTGTAATCGAAACAAATTCTCTGCGATTTGTGATTAATATCTGGTTCTCTTTTCATGATAATCTATACAAATTTTACTCAAATATAATATTTAAGTCTTCTGTACCTGATTTCGGTTCAGCTATAATATTAACTATTATCTTACTTTGTTTTATTTAATAGAATATTTATTAAATATGTCCTCCTGAGATATTTTATTATTCTTGACGTTTCTCCTCTAGTACCTTAATGGACTTTTGTTATCTTTTTTTTTTCAAATTATACGTATCGTTTTAATTCAGATATTCAGATATGTTGAATCAAATTTTCCCGATTTTCCTCCTTATTTTTATGAATGAAGATATATATCCATAGATGCTAGTTGCAACATTTTAGAATTCCTAAGTGATAGATGAGCTAGTTTTACCAAGACAAAAAATCATAGTTATTTTTAAAATAATGAAAGCTAAAGAAAAAACTAGAGACGAATATTTAAAATCCGGTGCTTATAAGTTAACCCAGGGTACTCAAACTTTTCTGTTGCTGATGTACTTGTATTTTGTTATGGCTCCCTAGTCGTATTCCCTACTACTTACTAATTTAGCGGGAGGAGGGGGGCTATTAAATCTCATCAAAGTATCGATATTTGTAGTTAATAATTTATCACGAAAATTTAATGGGGACGAAATCCTAAAATTAAGAATAAAATATGAATTGAATTTATCAGGGGGTGGTAACCTAAAATTACTTACTACTACTAATTTAGTACGGGATAAATGTTAACAAGGTATCGATACTGGCGAATCGCAGTTCCACTTTTTGCTCTTCACGGCTCCTAAGTAAACCGCGGCTCTCACTTTGGGAACCCCTATATTGTGTTATGTTAAGCTTTATATACGGTGTTTTGTAGAAAGTTCGCCAAACTTGGAGGGCAAATAGGGGGCTAATGTGCTATATTATATAGGCCATACAACATCTAGATAACTTACGGTTTTTGTTTTTTTTTTTAATTTTTATTTTCTTAATTCTCAGATTTTTACGTTTGAACTGTTGCAACTTTTTTATTTTTCATTACATCTTCACCAAATAAACTCAAATCGAATCTACGATGTTTGTTTGCTCATGAAATTTGACACAAATAATTGGTTGAACAAATTGTATGAATCCACAAAGGGCGAAAAATATACATTCTACAGAAGAAGAAGAGATCAAAAATACTGATAAACGATACGCTAGGTTAGGCCACCCCTCGTACAAGCTAGACAAGGACAGCCTTGGCTAAACAAGGATAGACCAGCAGCGAAGAAGAAGAGATCAAAACTACTGATAAGCGATACGCATTTTCCAGCAAACCCTTCTGGTTACTGGCGATTTCTTCACCATCTACTTCTAGCCAAATTGTCACTTTTTGTCAACTTTGTCACACCTAAGATTTTTGTAACAAATTCCATTGTTTGCGACTTGGTGACAAAGTGATCAACAACCCCTCTGAATATTGATTATGTCTTATGCAAGAACTGAGGACCCCCCTATTACGGTGGACAGTTTGATGGACATGCCATCGAAGTGTCATAAAATCCCGGTAGTTTAACTACTTGTATATTTTCAGAAACCATTGGGAGGAGTGAAAACCCACATGAACATCCAAAATAACTATTTGCCTTCTCAATCATTTAGAAATTACTTATGATGACAAATACTGTTGTTGAATAAAGACTTGACTCTTCAGTAAGATTTTGCGTATGAAAAAATCATTAAGCCTAAAATCAGGGTGTAACTGAACGTAACAACTCTATAAAATTAAACAAAACTTAAAAATCACAATTCTTTTATCTATTTCCAGACACATGATGGCCGTTGAATGTATGTGATCAGTTTTGAGCTTCAAAAAGTAGAATTACACATGCAGAATTGTTTTAACGTTCACGGAAAATCTTTTTTGCGACAAATCGTTCAAATTATCCATGAAATACTGGATGAAATTATCAAACGTAAAAACTATATCAAGGAACTCTTGTGTGAGATATATAAAAATCGCAAAATCTAGGAACAAATAGTTCTATTATGTTGAAATTTTGACTTGTTATTGTTTTGATTACTTTGGTTATCATCCAGTGTAAATGTGTTGTTGGCTGATAGTTTCTCAGATATCTTCAATTCCCTGGCTCACTGTCTTAGCAGCGGTTGATGGGATTGATAACTATTTTTTATATTGTATATGTAATGGTCTGTAGTATTCTGTGGGGCAAGAGCTACCAAATCCGGAATCGTAGGTAACATGTACCATACTATGTTCGTAGGTTGCAACTCATATGGCACATACTAGGATGATAATTACAACTTATAAAGTAATTACATTTAACATTTGCAAGATATGTTATTAAAATATAGTCCGAAAAAAAAATGTTTCTCGACCTAGTAGCTGAGTACGTTCCTGTTGACGTCTAGGCATGTACAAAACGAAATGGCCGATGTCTGCTAGTGATACTAATTTCCAATCATGTTTAACTCAGTGATATAACTGCACCTGAGTCTATGGAAGATGGTGCAAAGTCGGTAGTCTCCTCCACCCAATACCGCACATATGTTTTATGAGATTTCTATCCTGTGAATTGGATGGGCATGGCAAAACATTAACTTCTTCTTCTGGGAGATGGTTCATAGTGGACGAGTCACATCAAGACAAGAGTTGTCTTGCTGAAAATGTACATGTGGATTCCTATCTAGATAAGGTAGTACGGTAGTTTGAAGGACATCAGCAAAATAAAGAGCAGCTCGAATGAAGAGAAGTGGCGATCAGCTATCATAAGCTAGGGTCATCATGCATATCTAAACAAAATGGCACTCGCTGAATACATGATGCTATTCTACCTGTCAATACTGCATTTTTTGCATCAGAGCTAATGTAGATGACAATGGTTCACAGTCAAAGGGCATACTAATCGTTAATGGTACGAAAAAAAGTCCAAAGTCCTTCCTTCTTCGTTCAAACCGTGATCAGGAATTTAACGCTTAGTAGCGATATGGTTTGGTCGTGAATAGAGAACCCCCAAACGAATAATCAATACTAGTTACCTCACACTTAAGAGACCGAGTGAACTTAGTTCGTAACCAGACACTGAAGATGACAGATACCGGCACCATACTAACCGACAAGATAAAGACCATGCGACTACAGCAACATTCTCATATTATCAGTGATTACACAAGGAATCAGTAACTAACCATGCGAATGAATACATGGGAGGTTCTGTTCGATTTTAACAATAGACTAAATTCACTTATATTACACAAAGAAGAACACAACACCAAAAGAAAACTAAAAGAGTCTGCTTTAATTTTGTTAAATGAAAACGATTGTATCGCTACTACCTCCGTAGAATTCAGTCGTTCCTGGTTGCCGATGATTAAGGAAGAAATTGCTAATGGTCATGTCCTTATAAACAACCCAATATCGGGATAGTTCATAAAGTTTTTGCTTAGGTTTTCCCCTATGATTTTAATGGGATCACTGAATCAACAAAGTTCTTTGGTCGCATTTTTGGCGAATGCAAAGTCGCACCTAGGAGCGCCACATAAAATTCTGAAGATCTCCCTTTCAAATTCTTCCAATTTGAAAAGAACTTTATGATTATATGATCTTCAGAAGTTTCTGTGCTACCCTGTATATTGCAAATAAAATTCTCTTAGTTACGTCAGAAATCAAATAATACACATTGTCAAATATTTTAATTTACATCTTAGAATTGCGCCTTTTTTATCCAAGTTTCTTAACCATTGACAACGGGGTCTGACCTAGACCCCGAAACGTTTGGAATTTCCTTTAAACTGTGGTGTTATTTCCCAAGAAGTACTTAGGCATTAAATGTTGTTATGTTGTTATGTTCTTCTTAGCATCAATTCAATATAGTGACTACAAAATTAATTCTTTAATTTGATACATTAATAATAGTAACAAATCAAAAACAAATACCACGTAATTTACCATACAACAGAAACAGTTGTTGTACTCTTATTTGTAACAAGAAAACTTTTTCCTGTATTCTGAACAAAAATAAAAATGGAACAAGTCATCGCTCGCAAAATCAAGCTGTAATAGAACAATATTTATCATCATTTGCAGAAATTACGAAATTTTCTTTATCTATCCAGTCGCAAGATTTATTGTGATTGTTCTGTTATTGGAATCATATTTCAACGTTCTTTCGTAACGTATTTCGAGTATGAAAAAGATGTATGACAAGAAAAGGAAATGTACTTTTGATGATTTTCAAATGACTAAATTTAAATTATTGTTGCTCAGTCCATTCATCTTGTAACAGAATTCTCTTTGATGTAATAATTTGGTTAACAGGAAGAAAATTCTTCACAATATATTTGAGTTTTAGTGAAAAATGCAAATGTTAATGAGGCGTAGAAATAATTGATCACTCTGTTCTCAAATTGATTTTTTAAACGAAATAAAAAAATTAAGGGGTTTCAATTCATGGGTGCATATATTAGTTCAGGTTTGTTTACTACTAAACTAATTAAGATATTTTATATCGAATTCCCTTAAAAAGTATCCCGAAGTGACCTCATGTTCAATAAATGACGTGAAATATATGTTTAAAAAAAGTGAAATGAATTAAATTTATCTTTTTTCCATTTCTAGTAGAGAATTAATTGAAAATGGGGTAAATTTAAATGAAAATAAATTTTAATCAACCGAATTCTAAAAAGTTGGGGTACTAAATTTGTCATTTTTCATTATAAAATGATTTACACTATCAAGCCGAAAATGACAGGCAGTCTGTCTGCTTTTAAGTAATATAAGGTTATTTTTCGCAATACCGATAAATGTTATATTAGTAGAGGGGAGAAGTGTGAAGTTGGCTTCTGCTTTTTGTCCTAGAAGCATATTCAGAAAATTCTTGTACCAATAAGTAGCTGTGGCTTTCAATGAGGCCAGTGTAATGAACTGGAACCATGATCATACCCCTGGTTCATATATTGCGAAAGAAAGAATTTGGAAAATATATTATGGGCTAATATTTCATAAATTACTAGAAATAAACGTATGGGCAATGACAAAACATTCCTTAGCGATGGTAAAAACGAGTGTGGAAATCGCAGTATTTATTTTGTACATGCCATCCAACAACTATGTATAATTTGAAGACGCGAGATGTAAAACCGACATCTAGGATTTTCGAGAGCATCAGTACACAGAGGTTCCGAATCTGGAGCCGTTCCGTGTAATTGCTGTTCTCTCTCAACTCCTCGGACAGAATGTCACGATAAAATTTTTTCAGGTTACTTCACCTGTTAGAGATATTGAATACTCTCTTCGAGGTGTCATTCCTTTGTACGCAAAAAAAATTGCGTACAAAGGAATAACACCTCGAAGAGAGTAACTATGTATAAGTTTAAAAATGATATCCAATGATTTAATTATATCATTGTACCATATAAAATCAGTTACTTATTTGTATAAATTTATATCTCACCATATTCTTATAAGAATTAGATTTTAACCAAATATGCTGTACTTGTAATTGGAGGTTGTTCTTGGTAAATAGCACAAAATATCTCCGAGTATCAAAGCTGAGGTTGACGCTTTCATAAAATATAAGAGGCTACAATCTGCGTAATTCGAGAAAGCATAGTCGCTGTGCGGGCGGTGTGATAGGTCAATGTGACAATTAAAAACTGTGAAACCAGGCGAAAACAAACCAACTGAGCGATGCGACAACTTAAAATTCCTAGAATTGTACGAATTTATCTTCCTATGAGGACAAAATTAATTCATTTTATGTGTTTGATAGTTTGCGGCACTTTGACGTATCGCACCTCAGTGTGTTGCGTCAATGTGACAGCCGCAAACTATCAAACATATAGAAACAAGTATTAATCTGGTATACAATGTAACTTCTTCCTCTAAGTTTCCTTGGACTTATATCGCTTTGAAATGGTTGATATTAAAAGAATTCATGTTGTCCTTACTGGAGAATAAATTCGTTTGTCCCACGTAAACGCAATATGCGCGGTGCGGGCGGTGCGAGACATCCATGTGACAATTAAAAAGTGCAACTGCTTGCTTAATATTGTGTTATGCGCTTCCAGCATTTCATGCTTTCACCGGAAGTGATTACACTGCTGCATTCTTCAAGAAAGGAAAAGTTCGTCACTTTAAAATTTTTGTAAAACATGAAAAATTTTAAAAAAATTTTGCATCATTAATTTATCCTGTCATACTAGGTGATTCCCAGGACGATTCTGCTGATAATGAAGAAGATTCTAATATATGTAGTGACGAAGTTGATAGCTGCGATGATAGTGAGAGCAGCCTGGAACCCGACTATGAGTAAATGGCAGGAAATAAAATCTAAAAATTTTTTAATTAATATATAATTATTCAATTTTTTTAGAAACATTCTTGTTTATTCTGTATGAGCAGATAATTATTTTGTAACTTATTATGGTAACTATTCAATTATTGTCTGTAACTTACTGTATATTAGTCACCTGTGATTGAATTGAAAATATGAATAAAATCAAACATTTATAAAATTAATTAGATTTTTTACTTTAAAGTAAAAGTTTTGTTATGTGGTTTAAAAAACAACTAATCAAAAGTCTAACGTTTTGCAAGATATGTCTGTGAGTTTTTCATTTTATGATTATTATTATTTTAATATTTAATGCAATTGTTATTTTCTGAATAATATTTAATATTACTTATAAATTAAATATTATTTTGTTAAATATTGATGCTTTATTCGTTTCATTTTTGGAGCATTTGAATCATTTTTATTACTAGTTAGGTCGTTGCGCAAAAAACACGTTCAGCTGGCATTTAGCATCCTTGTCTAACAAGTAACCTCGCACACTCATTCTCTGTCACTGTATTTTTAATAATTAGCATGTTTAAGGGTAGGAAACTTTGACTTACGGTTTTTTTTTATATAGGCAGCATTATGTCATTAAATACAGAAAAAAATAAGCTTTAATGTGGTATAAATGAAATGAGTATACATTATAAACAAAAATTTTAAACAAAATTATACCTGTTTACACCTGGCTGCGTATAGGTTGCGGCTAAGCAATTGACGGCAACTGTAAGTTTTCAGATATTTCAAATACACTGTTGTGTAGTGGTGTAAGTTTTATTTCCATAAGATGTGAACGAAATATTTATCTAAAAGTCAATTAATAAGATTTTAATTAATAATACTAGCGGGTAATTTTTAGCTGGCACCCGATGAAATATGACTTTTCCTAGTTGTAAAAATACTTAAAAATTAACTCTTGATAATCTAAGTTATTAATGTACTAATTTAGCAGCCGGATCTTAGACTACTAGTAAATTATTAAATTAGGGGAAAGGTGTCTGAAGGTGGAAAGTAGCTATGTAGAATTCTTTTAAATATTCGAATTTTCATTTCAAAATTTGTATTTAGACTTTATTTTAGTTTTTAAACAACTTTGTTTTATAACATTTTTGATAAACGTCCTAAATAATAGTACTTCCCTCTTGAGGCATTTTCTATTCTTCTTAATTTATAAACACCCTGTACGTCTGATTGCAAATTTTTGAATTATAGCTTGGTTTTCTCCTCAAGCAAAACCTTTCATCAAGAATGACTTTCTGTCTTCAAATGAAAAATAAAGATTTTTTTCTTATTGTGCTCTCTCTCCGCGGTCTCACGATATTTCCACACATTTCGGAGTCTAGGTCAGACCCCGTTGTCAATAGCAGAGAAATTATTCCAACTCCAAGTGAGAGAATTGCTATAATCATCTAGACCAAATATTACAGTTATTTTTAAATTACAACTTAAATTATCCAACCTATTATTGCATGATAAAGAAAAACCTACAGACGTGTATATTAAATTCGGAGTTTATAAGTTAACAGTTTAAAACCCATTATGATGAACACTTACGTTCATTTCCACCTTTGCTAATCATTGTTTGTAGTATATTGTAATGCAACTTATATCGAACAAACTCCGAGAAATTTAAATGGTAGAATAATTTCCCATAAAAGTGACATCAGATTGGCAAAAGAAAGCTGTGCCATCGCTTCACATTGCATTCAAAATTCTCACATTGCAAATTTTAATAGCGCAGTTGTTCTGGCATGTAAGGAGAACTATTGTAAGCGAGCTTTTTCGGTAATGGTATATATTAAATATTACCCTAATAATATCAATAAAAACACTGTTCAAAATTTGAATAATATCTATTCTAATCTTCTTGAAAATGTCCCGCATATGTAAATAGATTTATTTATGCAATGAAATCAACATTGTCATTTTGATAGGTTAATTTCAAATATCTTATATTTTATCAATGTCATATCATTAATCAGGCATACATTTTCATATCTTTAATTTTTTCATATGTATATCTATTCCTACTAAATTGTGCTCTTTTATATCAGTACGTTCACGATTCGTGTAAGTATTTTAAAATTTTCATAATTTTTTGATAGATACATTTATGAATTACGTTTTTATAGTTTTTATGGTAAAAGAATGAAGAAGAAATAAAGAATTTCTATAGCTTTCTAAAGTAAAAGGTGTTTATTGATTAAACTACCAAAAAGGCTGTATTCCCGTAATATATTCTACATTGTGTGCAAATCATCAGCCGTTATCTAAATAATTTATGTATATATATATATATATATATATATATATATATATATGTTATATAAGTTTATACTATGAACTTAGCATGAACTTATATCGCAACGACAATACAACATTCCCAGCTGAGTCAGCGACACGTGGAGTATCAGATTACAGCACCACCGAGCATCCGTGGGAATCGCCGTGTCGACAGTGCCGATTCAGCACTCATTAGGTTATATATTGTAAAATCTCTCTTGTTTGTTATTCATTATTACTCAGTAACTCTGTCACTTTATATTGTTATTTTCATTTTTAAAGTTATAATTTTTGTATTGTTATTAATAAAATCTTTTTTAAAAAGTTAATATTGAGAAGTGTGATATAACAAATTGGCGCAGTCAGTAGGATCCGTCAACGTTACTAGAACACGAGCTTACTTCTAACTGGTAGCGGCGGATTCCTATCCCTCAACGGAGCAAAGAACCTGGAAGAAGTCCCAACTGCGATAACAAGGAGAACACGGATCTTCCAATGTTCCTGTTGATGTGAGTAGTAGTGAATCGTCTAACGTTTAAGTTTATTAATAATTGATTTTAATATTTAATTGATTTGATATTTTGATTATTTGATATTTTTTTATTCAGTGAATTGAATCACTGATTTACTATTTGATTGCATTAATATTTTATGATTTAATTGATTATTTTGATTTTATTCATTCGATTGAGTGAACTATTTGATTTATTGATTTTATTTACATTTTATTAATACCATTCTATCATCCAAATAACTTTGGTATTTCCCCATCTACAAATTTATTGATTATTGATTTTTACACCATTTATTTTATTGATACCATTTTTTCTATCCCATTTTATTATTTTGATTTGAACCTTTTTCGTTTTGAATTCCATTAAATCAAAATGGCACAAGCACAAAACAACACTGTTGCCGAAGAAACTGAAAAATATAGGTTGTCGGAAATATTTTCAATAATTCCAGAGTTTGAAGGCGACCAAATTTCTTTGGCCACATTTATTCATGCTTGCAATTGTGCATATAACATGTCAACTGCTGAACAAAAATACAAAAAAATAAAACAACTTCTAATTCTTCATTTTGGGGATTCTCGTGATCTTTCCTCATTAATACACGACCTTCAACGGTTAAAACAATTATCCAATGAGTCTCCCCTAACATTCTATAATAGGCTTCAAGTATTGAGTGCGAAAATGCACTTATGTATCCAAAAAGCTCCTAGTCTGAGCACCGAGCAAAAAGACGCTCAAACCACTCTCGTTGACACAATGGTTTTAAACACATTACTTACCGGTTTAGAACCTCGATTAGGCCAAATTATCAGTCCCAGTAATCCGAAGGATCTTCTTGAGGCACATTCACGGATAAGAAGAGAACTTCAACTATCCTATTTTGAGGAACAAAAGATACATAAATCTGTTCCACCTAAGCCATCTTTTCAGGCTAGAAAACCAACTCCACCTCCTAAATGCTTAAATTGTGGGCGATTAGGCCACATTGCTGCGGATTGTCGCCTGAGATATCAAAATAACCCTCAGCCTTTCAATCAAAATAACAGACCAAATTTCGTTGGGCCGAATCAATCTTCGAGGCCAAATCCAATCAATAATAATAACAATCATCAAGGTCAACAATTCCGACCAAATAATTTTCAAAGACCTCCTTTCAACCCTAACAACTTTCGACCGTCTGTAATACAGACAAACCCAAATTATCGTTCCGAAAGAACCCACCATTTTAACAACCATCATAATGTCAACTATCCCGAATATTCTGCAAATGACTATGATTATTATACTGATAATAACCAGCAGAATTTCGATCATAACGACCAAAACTATGAAAGCCCTGAGTTCGACCAAATAGTAGATGATACCCCTGTCGAACCTTTCAGTCCTCACGAATACCAGGATTTTCTAGCGCTTCCGAGCCTAGATCAGCCCCCCGATTCGACAACTACCCTCTCAGAAGTCCAAACTCAAATACAGAACTTGAATTTGGAAGACTTCAATCCCGATCTGAACTTCCCAGAACAAACATTTCTTTAAGTCCCCTTCTGACAGTAAATTCCAAGAACCTCTATTATATCAACGACGCTTCTGGAAAATTTAAACTCCTAATTGATACCGGAGCTGGTATCTCCATTTTCAAAGAAAACACTGTCAAAAACTTCTCACAACGATCTCCCGAAAGAGTAACAATTCAAGGCATTACTCATGAGAAAATCCCGATCTCACAATCCACCCTCATTCCTTTCGTTCTAGGCAATCCACACAAGGTCTTTATCTACGATCTAGATATTGAGTTTGATGGAATATTGGGTCTTGATTTTCTCGAGCATTATGAATGTATCGTCGACTTAAAATCCAAACAATTAATCACTAACTTTAAAACTATCCCCCTACATAAAGTGCCCGATCACGACCAATCTAATACACAACCAACAGACACCCCCAGTACTAACGCACAACCTCATATTTATAACAATCAAATAACAATCCAGGCACGAACCGAACAAATTTTCCAACTTAAATGTGAACTTAGAAATACTGACGCAATTTTACCGACACAAGTAATTGACAAAGTACGACTTCCCAACGCGGTTGTACGTGTTAATTCAAAGGGAGAATTTCTGACTTCGATAATAAACGCGAACGCAATGCCAAAAACTGTTAACTTTTCCAATCTTCATTTAGAACCCCTTGACAATACACACCCTCTCTTAAATCTGAATACACACGATTACTCTGAATCTACAAACTTAGACAGAAACTTTACTATCAGGGAACAAATTCGGACAGAACATCTTAATTACGAAGAGCGAGAACTTATCACGAATCTCTGCTTAGAATTCGAAGATATTTTCTATCTCGAAGGCGATGTTTTGACGTTTACTAACGCCGTCAAACACTCTATTGACACCAATAATGCCAAGCCCGTTTTCACGAAATCGTACAGATATCCTCAAGTGCATAAGGAGGAAGTGAAAACCCAAATTTCCAAAATGCTTGATCAAGGCATTATCAGGCACTCTTCTTCTCCTTGGTCCTCCCCCGTATGGGTCGTCCCTAAGAAACTCGATGCTTCTGGTAAGCAAAAGTGGCGAGTTGTTATCGACTATAGGAAGTTAAACGAACTAACTGTAGACGATAAATATCCTCTGCCCAACATTTCTGATCTCCTCGATCAACTTGGTAAGTGTCAATACTTTTCGACACTGGATCTCGCTTCCGGGTTCCACCAGTTGGAAATTCCTGAGGAAGACATTCCCAAGACCGGTTTCTCTGTTGACAATGGCCATTACGAATTCGTTCGTATGCCATTTGGTCTGAAAAATGCACCTTCTACCTTTCAGAGGGTCATGGACAACATTCTTCTGGGCATCCAGAATGAACGTTGCCTTGTTTACATGGATGACATTATCGTTTATTCACCAACAATCCATGAGCATATGTCCCGTTTGACAGAAGTCTTTAAGCGTCTTAGACAGTCAAATTTGAAAATTCAACCTGACAAGTGTGAGTTTCTCCGTAAGGAAGTTGCTTACCTAGGTCATCTGATCACCCAAGAAGGAGTAAAACCAAACCCTTCAAAGGTTGAATGCATCCAGAATTTTCCTCAACCCCAAACTCCTAAAGATGTTAAATCTTTTCTTGGTCTCGCCGGTTATTACCGACGTTTTATCCCCAATTTCGCCAAGATCTCAAAGCCCCTAACGAAACTCCTGCAGATAGACGTCAAATTCATCTTCGACGCAGATTGCAAGTCTTCCTTCAACGAACTGAAGCAAGCCCTTGTATCTGACCCTATCTTGATCTACCCAAATTTCGAAGAACCATTCCTGCTCACTACTGATGCTAGTGCTTTTGCAATTGGAGCGGTTCTCTCACAAGGCCCCGTAGGAAAAGATCTTCCTATAGCATATGCTTCCCGTACACTCTGCGCTGCAGAAACTCGATATTCCACTATCGAACGGGAACTGCTAGCCATTGTTTGGGCGGTCAAGCACTACAGACCGTATCTTTTGGGAGAAAGTTTACACTCCTGTGTGATCACCGTCCGCTTACTTGGCTCTTTTCGATCAAAGACCCTGGCAGTCGTCTAGCCAGATGGCGCCTCAAACTAGAGGAGTATAACTATAAAATCGAATAAAAGCCCGGCAAGGTAAACTTGAACGCAGACGCCCTTTCCCGTATCAAAATTAATCACTTCAAACAATGCACCGACTTTCTTTCAAAGATAAAAATTTTCGCAAATAACGAAACCGACCCAAAACAACCCGACCCAGGTACTAGTCACGATAACTCCGACGATTCCGACAACGATCAAGAACGCGATGATCATGACGAACGCATGACAACAGAGTTTAATCGATTTGTTCAACTATATAAAACCGAGTCGATAATCGATTACTCAAAAATTGAAATTTCTAACGCCCAACTCCTAGACAAATCTCACAAACGAATAGTCACTTTCTTCTGGCAAAATAAACTCAATGACTTGCATGACAAAATCATCGAAGATATTTTCGAAGAAGACCCAAACTTCACTACTGACACTCTAAACGTTCTAGCCAGCAAAACTGTAAGGCATAGAAAATATTTAATTGTCCCTTTACCCTTTGATCCTGGAACAGTTGTTGCACATCTTTTTAACATTCTCACATTTTAACAACCAAGACCAGTTCGACGAATCCGAAACTTTTTGTATTGAGAACAACGTAGAACTACCGATTCTTGAAACACTATCCTTTATACTTGCAGACAAAGACGTAAAACTTAAAATTTGTCAAAATATTGTGACAACTCCTTCACAAGACGAGATTCCCGTTATACTGCAGCAGTACCACTGCGGCAAAAATAACCTTCATCGTGGAATTAACGAGACCATCCGACGCATAAAAGAAAAGTATAATTGGACTGGACTAATCAAAAGTGTAGAGCAATTTATTAAGTCCTGCGAAACTTGCCAAAAGTAAAGTTCTGTAGAAAAAACTTAAGTGCTCCTTTTGTCATAACTGAAACACCAAAAACGCCCTTCGAACGTATCAACATTGATATTTTCGAATATCCAACCAGAAACTACGCACTGACTATTAGGGATGAACTCACCAAATTTACTCAGGCTTACCCAATTGGTGACAAAACAGCTAAAACTGTAGTAAACACCCTCATAATATTCTTCCAACATTACGGTACACCTCTTCGCATCCATTGTGATTATGGACGTGAATTTGATAACACTCTCATAAGGGACCTGTGCGAACTATATGACATAAAACTATCCTTTTCAAGTGTCCACCATCCCGAATCAAATGGTTCTATCGAAAGGTTTCACGCGACTTTAGCGGAAATGATAAGGGCAAATACAGCTGAACATCCGGATGAACATCCATTCAACGTCCTCCCCTACGCAGTTATCTGCTACAACAATACTAAAAACAAGACTACCGGTTTCACGCCCTACGAACTTATCTTTGGGCACACTTCTAGTAGACCCCCCGAAACAATATACGATCAGGAAAAACTCATTTCCAAATATGTTAGGGACCTTAACAACAGAATGAACTACTATTATAGACTTGCCCGCGCAAAAACCGACCAACATAAACAAAAATCTAAAGTTAGATTTGACAAACATGTTTCGACTAACCAACCAGAATACAAAGTAGGCGACAAAGTTTACGTGAAAGAGTCTCAGATTAAAAGCAAATCTGAAAACAAATTCAATGGACCTTTTGAAATCACCGCGATTAGAAAAAACTCTGCCACAGTTATAAACTTACAGACTAACCAAATTAGTAAAATTAACTTTGACAGACTAAAACCATATTTTGAATGAATCCCTTCTTTTCAGATTCTGTGGACTGTTTTCAGTCGTGAACCTCCAACAATACTCTCTTACACCCGTTAACAATACAATAGGAGTTTTCTTCCATGAAGAAGGCACACTTAAAATTTCAAACGACAAATGGTCACTTCTTGTCTTCAAAGACCTTAGCCCTTTCAGAGGTGCTATTTCAAATAACGACGCCATACTAAACCGAATTTTAGAGACAATCAACGAAAACACAACTAATACGAAATCATTTAAACCAAAAATACAAACACATGTTAGCATCTTGAAACAAATTTCTAAATCCGTTAACTCTAAATATACAGACATCTTCGCTGACACTCAAACTTACCCTACTAACATAAGAAAACGCGGACTTATTAACGGACTGGGATCAGTTTGGAAAGCTATTTCAGGAAACTTAGACGCAACAGATGGTGAATACATAAATGACTGTATAACTAAAATTACTAAAGACCAACACCAAATTCAGGACTTAGTAAAGAAACAAATATCTGTAACAACCTCAGTCATTACGAGCCTCAACAAAACTTTACAAAAATTTCAATCCGAGGAGAAATTATTCTCGAATAACATTGAAAAAATAAGGCAGTCAATTTTATACATTTCAAATGATCTTGATTTTCATGAATTTCAAATCAATATCTTGGATCTGTGTGAAAGCCTAATGGAGAGTTACATATTTATCGAAAACACTCTCGATGATGTTTTAACTGCAGTCTCTTTCGCCCGCTTAAAAATTTTACATAGTTCGATCATAACCCCAGTAGATTTGGTCGATTCCCTTCAAAAGATTTCTCAATCACTACATGAAAATAATTTACCACTTCCTATTTACAGTTCAAATGTTGCTCAGTACATTGATTTGATAGAATTGGAAGCTTTTCAAATCAACACCAAAATCATTTTTGTACTCAAAATTCCTTTAGTTGATCCTGAGATTTACACCCTTTACCACCTTTATCCGATCCCAATTTTGGATGATCGAACAGGGTTTCATCATATACTTTCAATAAAGACAAAATTTATCGCGAGAGATGACGATTAGTTATTATTCACATCCTTCGAAGACCTGGGTGACTGCAAGCCTTTAACTAAACATCATAAGATTTGTTCCAAAGCTATATCACATCCAATAGACAAAGATACCATCTGCGAAGGTCAGCTTCTCAGACAGCCAGCCACACTTCCAGCAACCTGCAAAAGTTTGATATTATATGCAGCAGACTATAATATCCAAGAGATTGACGTAATCTTTTGGTTGATCTCGATTTCAAGACCACTGGCCATCACCATCAAATGCAAAGGGCAAGATGTCGTGACACAAACCATATCGACAAATTCAGTGTTGCAAATCCAACCCGACTGCAATGCCTTTATCAACAACACAAGGGTCCATGCTACAAGAACTTCTAAAAATGTCCAAAACATCACATACAGAAACCACCCAGTGGACATTCCTTTCAACTGCTGCAACGGCATGCCAGGCGCCAATGAGATGCCAAACCTGACACCCCTACAGCTACAAGAATTAGATGTACAAGACCTAGATGTTGCCAACCATAAGCTCTTCCAATATTCCAAGGAACTGGAAAAGCTGATGGAACAACCACCCTTAGAAAAGCATACGTCCTGGCTCACAATCACAACGACCACCTTAGTAGTAATTGTGATTATACTCCTCACAATGAAGTCAATCCAGAAGAGGTTCAAGAATACCACTACACCAAGCTCCGCTGTCCAGCACACGCCACCGACAGCACCATCAAACCCTAAGCCCAAAGGAAAGCTACACACCCTCCTGAATCCAACCGACGATACAGAACTCCAGAACTTGACGTAAAAGTTGATGCTGTACCATCAACTTTTTTATATGGATGGGAGTTGTTATATAAGTTTATACTATGAACTTAGCATGAACTTATATCGCAACGACAATACAACATTCCCAGCTGAGTCAGCGACACGTGGAGTATCAGATTACAGCACCACCGAGCATCCGTGGGAATCGCCGTGTCGACAGTGCCGATTCAGCACTCATTAGGTTATATATTGTAAAATATCTCTTGTTTGTTATTCATTATTACTCAGTAACTCTGTCACTTTATATTGTTATTTTCATTTTTAAAGTTATAATTTTTGTATTGTTATTAATAAAATCTTTTTTAAAAAGTTAATATTGAGAAGTGTGATATAACATATATTATAAAAGAATTTTCTAATTTTTATTTTAAAATTTTATAATAATTTATTTTGAATCTATAATTTTATATCCCAGGGTCCTTTTTGCTTGGGTTCAATTTGTTAGATGTTAAATAAATAAATTTATATTTATCTCCTTTGTATTACAAGTATCTATCTCCCTTCTGGATCACTTACACTTCTTAAATTTGAAATTCTATTTGCACTTTAATTTTTACTATGTCTATTTTTAATTTTATATTTTTTTAATAAATTTCTGATAAAACAAATTTCTCAAATTTCAATCAAATTACAATTTATTTAAATTTTCCACAATACAATATTTATCTAAGTTTTCTTTCAAAACAAAATAAATTTCCTTTTGATCATTCAGTCACAACTAAATTATTCCAACATTTGTAAACCTTAAATTACCGCTGATTGATAAACCTTTTATGATTTTCTTATTTTATTAAATAAGCTTTCTCAAAATTTTAATTTTTTTAAACAATGTTTCAGAAACTCACTGTTGTTGGGCCTGAAACTCACTTCTGATGTTGGTATTTAATAATAATTCCAAATTTCAAATTTTATACTGGTAAAAATTCTGCTACTTAATTGGATTGCTGGTCTGCAAATTTATTTTCTCCCAATACTTTGACTTTAATTTTTCATACCATTTATTCCCATTATCTTCCTTTTATTGATTATTTATAAAAATGTTTTCCATCTGTTTCTCCAAAATAATTTCAAATTAAATTTAGTTTAATATTGTCTTACTGACCTGGAACACTATTTTAATGTTTTCATAGAACATTTATTTCGTTGTCATGAAAACTTAATTTATGGGAACGAAATTTTTAAACTGCTCTGCTCGACGCTTGACCATGAAAGAGAGCTTGTCACTGTCAGTTTTTCAATTTATAATACTTGTGTTGCCACCTGCATTTCCATTTCCGTTTATAGTTATTTTATTAATTTCCAAATATTTTCCCTTTAAATTATATCAAAAAATCTAAATAAATTTCAACTTAACTTTTTCCCTTATTAATTTGGCCCAAATCATTCAATTATATTTTCAAAAACATTGAGTTGGCATTAGTCACCTGTTGGCCACCAGTCGTTTAACAGGTACTTTATAAAAATTGGATTTTATTAAAAATTGAGATTTTATACTTTTTAAATTATATGCTTATTCTATAATATGCTCTCTGCTCTGTCTATTACTATGAATTTCTTTACTGTTCCATCCAATTCTGAAGACTTATAACGGTTTTTATAATTTGACATTTCTATTCTCTGTTTACTAAAGAATTTATGTATTTCAAATTTGATTTTGATTTAAAATATGTATTATTTGGTGTGTTTATGGCCTAATTTGTGATACTACATGTGTTTCACAAACTCTACTATTATTTTACAACTGATTTTGATGTTTGACCTTATCATGAGTTTTTGCATATATTTCTTTATGTAAGTTTTAATTTTCATTAAAATTTGCCAGCTTTTTATCCTTGCAACGATTCGCTTTTGAAACATTTTACATTGTTTAAATTATTAGTTTATCTATTTCCTATAATATGATTTCTTATTTATTTACAAATACTTGTCACTTCATTTCACAATTTAGATTTTTGCAATTTCCCTTTATTTATATGCATGCATTTTATTTACATTACCCCATTTATTTAACTATTCAAATTGCTAAGGTTTTCATACTATTTCATATCTGTTTAAATCCATTACAATATATATATATATATATATATATATATATATATTATTCACAAAGTATTTAATGTCGTCCATAAATTATTCTTTGAACCCATCGAACGGAAGACAATATGTTGATTCTAGTCGAGAACCTTCATCAAGCAGACTCTTTTAGTTTTCGTTTTGTGTTGTCCTCTTTGTGTAATTGTGAAATTGTATTTTATAATAAATCCGAGGTATGATAAGAAATTTTTACTTTTTGACTGGTCAATCCGTTATTTAATTCATCTGCCAAGAATTGTATCATGCGTTTTTCTATTTTTGAGTTGTGTTGTTTGTTGTATTTAACTTAGATGATTTATGTGTACCTACTGGTGTTATCGTTTGTATGAAGATATCGACTTTAGTATAAAAGCGTTGAATCTACTACTTATAGAAAACAAATAGGTTTTCTTGTCTTTCTAATTAATTATTTTATTATCTCACTGCATATAATCAAATAATAAACTAAAAAGAAATTATTTTTTATAGAAAGCATTGCATAATACTTTATTACTACTATAAATAATGCACACCCACCTCATTGACGTGTTAGTTCCAAACAAACAGAATATATAAATGGCATAACAGAGGGAACTTCTTTTGTGCTGAATGATGTTGACAATAAATTATTGAAAAATGTCTGAAATATTTTTCACGTCTACAGAAGCAAAAGCCTGATAAATGTAAAGAATAGAATTTTATTCAGGAAATAAAACAGAAATGTTCCCATTGTTGCTTGTTCAATCTCTAACGTTGTGATAAATGGCAGTTTTTTTTTGCAACCACCGATGGCGACAGCCTTAATGGAGATACGTAAAGTGCACAAGTTAAGAAAAGTTGTAAATGCAATGGATTTATTTCTAGTAAAACATTCAATAAAAATTTCGGAAGAAGTTATGGATGAATGTAACCAAGTTAGTAGAATATTGGTTGATACGTGAAACTGTTACTATTTAGACTGTTAAACGGTATATGTAGCAAATAGATAACAAAAATTATTTATATATAAACTACGGTTTTCCGAGCTATTTTGTCATGATCTATTGGAATTTTTTCTGAACGTTTCATCTGCAAGCAGACATCTTCAGTAACGAGTCCATAGATGTTTATTTTTTTAATGACTTTTCTTTATTTATATGAGTTAACTTTTTGGAATACATTCTTTAGTCCTGTCCATGGTTTTTGGTTTATACATTTCCTTCATTTATTTCCTAATGTTACAGTCAATGTTTTCCTAATCTGTTACAGCATTTTTTTTAACAGAAAGAGGTACTCAATTCGTCTCTATCTATTTTTTTTTGTTCAGCGATTACACACAATCGGCTCAAGGTATTTTCACCGTTTATACTGGATGCTGTTCCAGGAGATCCCGAAGTAGTCCCATATATCGGGAAAATCGGGAGAAACTTTTTTACCGACTCTCTTATAAAGTAAGCTTTGGTGGAGGAAATTTTGGTGGTGAAAATATGGAAATGTTTCTGTTCGGAACTTGGGATATAATAAATTGAAAAGAAATTGGATAAATCATAATCAGTATCTGTTGATCAAATTCAACATGAAGATTATTAATTAATGTATATACCTTCATAAATCAAACGATTTTTTTATTAATAATTTTATGAGAAACAGTTATTCTTCATAAACAGATTTGCTTGGTATAAAACTTAAGCTGTCATCGTTATATGTCACTTTTTTAACTGTAGAAGAGCAAATAGGAATTTTGCTTAGAAGTGAAGTAATTTTATTTTTGTTAAAAACTAATATTGTCATCAAATAGAAGTAATTAGAATTAAAAACAGCATCTAATTATGTCATTGCACTAAAAACTATATAATACGTATTTACGTAACTTTTCCAACTACATACTAGGTTTAAAAAATATATCAATTTTGTTTAAAAGTGAGTTCCCTTTATTTTTTTATAATATCCCAACTTGTATTCAAACAAAATTATTAGAATTGAAAACTGTATCCATGTGCTGCATGACTAATAATTGTAATAAATAGATAGTTGGGATTAAATCAAAATAAGAGTCAGTTAATTAACTTCAAGATGGAGGTTCTCAGATGGTATCTATATACAATATACAGTGTGTCTTCATAAATTGGATTCGTACAGAAATCGTTCGTATGAATATTATTTATAGGAAAAGTTATTCTTTATAAGAAGGAACCTTCATCTTTGATAATATCTAAAATTCCTAACTAATTATGCTACATCACTAAAAGTTGAATAATAAATATTCATTTGTCATTTTAATTTATATACTATCTTTGACAAATCATATAAATTTTGTTTAAGTTAAGTACCTTTATTTTTAATTATAACCCAAATTGTTTTCATACAAAGTTTATTAGAATTGAAAACTGCGTTTTATTATCTACATCACTTAGAAATGTATATTTATTTATTATAAGATTCTGCGGAGAATATACTTTTAAATGCATGTCAATATAAGCAACAGATCTAATAAATGATGATACTGAAATCGTTTACAATATAGTACATCCACCTAAGTTGGAATCTTATGCAATACTTATACATATACATGTTTAGAAAACAAGTGATTCTATTCAATAGTATACGAGGTTGGTCAAACTAATAAATGTTGGTTAAAAGTAAAATACCTTATTTTAGGCAATATCGAAAAAATTAATTAGATTTGACAACTGCATCCAATTAAGCCATTACATTCCTAAAAATTGTAAAATAAATTTATTTAGAAAAAAAACCGACTTAAAAAAAAGTAACTTGTCTAAAATGCATAAAATATTTTTTACTCCAATATGTAAAAACTTTTTCTGAAGTTGCTGCCAAGCTAAAGTAATAATAATTTGGGAAAAACATTTATAACTTCAGAAAAAGTATTTAATTGTTGCAGTAAAAAATTATTACATACTTTTTAGTTAGACGTTTTTTTTTTAAGTCGGTTTTTGTTTTTTAAGAATGTATTTATTCTCACGTTATTCCTTAAGATATTTCATTTCCCTAGATATTTGAATTCCTAACATACTTCAAGTACAGTCTTCAACTTTGGTCCTCTTCCTCCTGCACTTTGTCTTGTGCTCCCTATTTCCGTCGTAGTTGGTTGTCTCCCTTAGTAGTTAGTTTCTGTGGTTTTCCAATTTTTCTAACCACCTTCTTCGTCCTTTTCTGCTTATATGGGGCGTAATCGTAGATCTTTTCTTAGTTGCAGATTCCTTATGTACCATGGTGCACAAGGCAATCTCCTCAGGCCATTGTGCTGAATCCTTTCTGGTTTTTTGATGTTTGCGTCCGCTGCTTGTCCCCATGTACTCAGTCCGTAAATGATGACTGCCCTTGCGGATGTTTTGTAGATCCTCTTCTTTCTATTAGTGTGTTGATCATACTAAGGCCTATTTTGAATCTTTTCTCTGTTTCCTCCAAGTTAGCTTCCTGTCGATGTCGATTCCTAGGAACTTCACATCTTTCTTTCAGTTGACCGGTGTTCCTCTTTTTGTTAACCTCTTGGTAGGTTTGTTCTTGTTCCTTCTTCCTATAGCTATTACCTGTATTTGTTCGGTTTTGATACTAATCTTGCATTTCTTCGCCCATTGTTACATTTCCTCGATGTCCTTACTTACTTACATTATATCCTTATCTGCTCACGCAGGTGTTGCCGCTTTTGCTGTGTCGGTTGCATATATGTATGCTTTTGTGGCTCTGCCCCCTTTGGCATTTCATTGGTGTAGATATTGCACAATGCCGGCGTTAATGCTGACCCCTGTGGTACACCAGCTCTGATAGTCTTCCGTTGATGTGGTTCCGTTTATCCGTATCCTAAATGTTCGCCATGTTAGATAGTCCCGGATTATTCTCATGATGGTTCTTACAAATCACTTGTCCTCCATTTTTCCTATATGGCCGTCATGCAAACTCGTGTAAAAAGCGTTAACGTTAAAAAATAGTTGTACGAATTCCTCTTGGTGTCCGTTCGTCGATCCCGTCCTCTAGCATCCTTATCACTTGGTCCTCTGTTGAAAGTCCTTTTCTGAATCCGCATTATTTGCGGAGTATGATCCTTAGCTGCTCCTCTTCTTCCTTGATCCGTTTTATAATGATTCTGTCCATAATCTTGCTGGTGTTGCTCATTGGTCTGTAGCCTTGTGGGATTTGCTTGTTCTTTTCTAGGTTCGGTATATAACTAAGACTTCTGTTCCCTAGGGTGTGGTTGGTACTCCATTATGTTGTTAAATAGTTTCTTCAGTCTTCTATCCGTATACTTTTCTGGTAGATCCTTCAGCATTCGGTTCGTGGTCCTGTCCTATCTTGGTGCTTTCCTCGTATTCAGTCTTCCTTTAATCTCCATGATTTCTTCTATTGTTATTGCTCTCATCTGATTTTCCTTTTGTTGTTATCTTCTTACGCTATTGCCCTGATTTATTCTTTGTATTATCTGTCGTCTCCTGGGTCTTCATTAAGTATGAATTACTCCTCCATGGCGTCCGCGCATTCTTCTTGCTTGTCGTCTGTTCTGTATTTTTCTCCACTTCTGCCTTGCAATGGTGCATCTGAGTTTAATTCTATATTCCTCTTCATCCTTCTCTCTATTCACCAGTGGGTGTCATTGTTGATGTGTTAGGTGGTACCTCGTAGACTGCGCGCGTGGAGAAGAATCGTCAGATCTGTTGGAGCATGAACTGTCCGGATTGCCCAATGGTACTAAAGGAGGCGGGGTCTGAGAACGGGATACCATATCCTACTGAGTTTTGAATCTTTTTCTTTCACATTAAAATTGTTTTGGTACTTATATATTGGTATGACTTGGTGCTAAAGGCGAAAATTGTAGAGAGCTATGGTTGATAGTACAACTGCATTGTAACCTGGTTTTTATAAAGTGGGGAATGTTCCAAGATTTGTCGGTTTGCCATTACGAAGGTTAATTCTTTTTTTTTTTTCAAGAAGACAGCGCGAGTCATACAACAAGGGTTTCTACAAGTTTCGTACAATAAGATAAAGTGACGCTTCTTCAATGGCCTTGTCGCTCTCCAGTTTCGTCACCAACGGAACATATGTTGTTTATGATAAGCATTCAGGTTTATAATTTACTCGAAAAACCAGGCAGCTCAGTTGATTCTCGCCACTGAAGGATATTTCAAATAATTTAATTTCAGTCAATCCCAAAGAAATACTGAATTACTATTATTTTTGAATAGCTTATTTAGAAAATGTATACACTTTTTAAGTTTGATTGAACAAGTTTTTTATGTATAAATATTCAAATTGGTCTGCTGCTACGAATGTTTGTCCTTTTTGAAACCAGTAATATATATACTTCGGCCAGCCCCTTTGCAATATACGGTAAGTGAATCATTATAGCGAATAATTCAATAACACTTCGCTTTTGTCTTATTAATCGGTATTGCTTTTTCTCTGCAGGCAAGAGAAAATGTTGTTCTTTAATACTAACTGTAGAGTTCGTTTGAAGGCTTTTACTTTTCCATTATCGTAATTATTTATACGGCAGTCCTAATTCTCAGAGGGATATCGGCAGGCACCACCTAGCAATCGAAATTTTTCTTCCATTCCCTACCGACAAAACTTTTTTCTTTCTTTTGCATTAGTCGCCACGACAGCGAAGTTTTTTAATCTGGAATTACACTCTGGGATTAGTTATTTGAAATTGCGTTTTTTCAATAAATGTTCTTAATAAAAAATTAAGTTATTGAACTTTCCACTGAATACGAATGTTTCTAAAGATGGTAAAAAGAATTCGAAGCTAATATTACTTATATCTATGTCCAAAATAATTATTCTTACTAGACACTTTAGGTGGATAAATTGTAAATTTAAATATTGCAATAATTGCCAATATTACGTACATTTACTAACCTAGGGTGTCTAAAACTATGGTATTTCTTGTGAGATCAAAATATGAAAAGAGTCTTCAAAGATCTTATTGGGAGTTTAATCCTATACAAAATATATATACCGCGAAAGACTAGAATATTCTGAACGTAGGTTCCTAAATAGTTTTACAGCACATGAAGAATCGAAGAATTAACCTGTCCAGAGAATCAAGCCCCGAAAAAACGGTTTATAGGTGGTTAGCGGGAATTGATTTTGTCGTCAGTGCATATCTGAAGTCAAACAAGAATGTTAATCATAAAATATCCCTTCTCAAATTATGCCATTAATCGATATTGCCATGTTCGTATTGCCTTCACTAATGTCACAGTATTAATGGACAAGGATTTTAACGGAATATTTAAACTTATACTTAAGAGACGTTTGTTTACAGCTCTTCATGACACTACGGAACTAAAATAACAGCACTAGGTTAAGAAATTTAAGTTCCTAAATAGAAGTTGAATTCGGAAATTGGATTTATCCATTGTAATAGTGAGTCATTTAATAACATTTTGGGACTTGAGTTAGTTGAGCTACTATATAACCATACTTACGATGTTCAACTTTATCTACCTAGGTACATACAGAGTGAGTTTTTTTGTGATGATCAGTATGGGGATCTCGGAAACTAGCGGAGATAGAGCAATGGTTAAATTGGGAAAGATTTGCAGGTTTACTGGCCCAATCCGAAATTGTCATAATTTCGGATTTTTGTAAAAAGTCATGGCTTACTAGATATTTTGTAAAAACGAAATTCTGTCGATTTAGTCAAATCCCTCTAGCTCCCTTACTTTTGATTTTATAAAAAAAGTGTAAATACCAAAATTGAAGGGAATTGTATCCCGAATATGTTTGTCATGTCCTCGTTTGCGTGACAGCTCTGATTTTCAAGATATGACAGAAACTTATCTTCTTTTGACTGGAAACCATAGTTGGCTATGTATGACCTCAAAAAATCGGACATTTTTAGAGCTTTTCAACGACATAGTTATTCATAAAAATAACGGAGTTATGGATGCTTTTCTCTCTTATTTTCACTTTTAACGTAGTTAACCATGCAACAGATTGATTTATTAATAACTATTCCAAAAAACATTGAAAGATTTTTTTATTAGGTAGGTATATCAGATATAACGAAAAAACTAAATAAGTAGGTATTTACTAAAAACTTAAGAAATTAAAGTACATAATAATGGTTACAATTTATGTTCGAAAAGTCCACCATTGTTATTTGGACAAAAATTGAATCTTTTTAAGATTGGCATTACCGCATTTCTCGCAGACCGCCTATCAATTTCTTCAATTGCTTGTAATACCGCCTCCCATAGTAATCAACTGTCTCATACTTTCTTTGGTATACTTTGTTTTTTAGCGCACCCCATAAATAGAAATCTATAACTTCCAAATCGGGAGACCGGGGTGGCCATTCGCGTGGGCCATTTCTTCCTATCCAAGAGTTTGGATAGATATTATCTAAGTGTTGTCTTATTAATAACGAGTTATGAGCAGGTGCTCCATCATGTTGGAACCACTCAATTTCTAAACGAGTTCTCAAATTCAAATTATGCAACATGTCATGAAAAATACATTACAAGAAATGCAAGTAGCACTCCCCAGTAAGTGATTCGTCATAATTAAAAGGCCCCAGAATAGTAGACCCTATGATACCACACCAAACATAAACCCAATTTTTTTTGGGGTCGTCTTTGTTCTACATGGAAAGGGTTTTCTTTAGCCCAGATATGCTCATTGTGTCTTTTGAACATACCGCAGTTAGTAAATCTAGTTTCATCTTACCATAACACCTTTAATGGGAACTGTGGACTGTCAAGGCACATGTCTCCAAACTATGTACAAAACAAAATACGTCACCAGCAGGCAAAGATTGTGAAACTGAAAGTTTGTAGGGGTGGAACTTGTGGGCTTACAACAACAGTTCGTTGAGATGTGCCAGCTTCTGCCGCAATCTCAGGAGTTCATGTAGATGGAGTTTGATTTACCATTGCCAAAACATTTATTTGTGCTGCTTCGTTAATTTGATTACATTCCTTTCGTGGTTTAGTAAAAGATCCATATCTGCGTAAACTATCGTAAAGCCTCTTAAATGTACATAGAGCAGGTTGACGACGATTAAAATATCTATGAAAGTATTCCTCAGCTGCACGAACTAATTTTTTTTTTGGCATATGATATAACATTCCACCATATTCAGTTTTCCTTCATTAGAATATTCCATTTCATCAGGAAAACTTGTCAATATCGACTGTCAGTTCAGCACTACTAATGGTTTTACTCTCAAATGAGGAAACGTCAAAGTGTAAACAATCTTTTTTATGGCTACCTACGTTAAAAGCGAAAATAAGAGAGAAAAGCATCCATAACTCCGTTATTTTTATGAATAACTATATCGAATATTTTATCGTTGAAAAGCTCTAAAAATGTCCTATTTTTAGAGGTCATAGCTAAATGTGGTTTCCAATCAAAAAAAGATAAATTTGTGTCATATCTCGAAAACGAGAGCTGTCACGCAAAGGAGGACATGACAATCATATTCGGGATAAAATTCCCTTCAATTTTGATATTTACACTTTTTTATAAAATCAAAAACAAAGGAGCTAGAGGGATTTGACTAATTCGACAGAATTTCGATTTTTCAAAATATCTAGTAAGCCATGACTTTTTACAAAAATCCGAAAGTGTCATTAAGTTGGGCCAGTAAAACTGCAAATCTTTCCCAATTTACCCATTGCTCTATCTCCGCTAGTTTCCGAGATCCCCACACTCATTAACAAAAAAACTCACCCTGTATAAGGTGATATCTTCAGTATTTTTAAGCATTGTCTACATAGGCTATATTAGAAATAGCATCCTTACTTCTATTTTAGCAGCAGGTGCTATAAATTTAAGAACTACTTACTTTGCCTGTCATAAGAACCCTATTGCGTACCAGATACTGAATTATAAAAAATGTATCATTCAGAGAACCGTTTTATCAGCTAACTTGTTGGAACTTCGAACAAGAAATGTAAAGTTCTACCAAGATTCTTGACACGTTCATAGATTAATATCAGACAGGCGACGACAACTCTTATGTTGTTGTCATATTTTCAGATAAATGCTGTGAATGACTTTAATAACAATACATTAGATTTTATCCGTATTTTAAAGTCAAATTTTAAACCTGATGTCTCAAATCTTTAAAAAATCACAATATTACATCTAGCTTGTTTAAATTGAGGTTTTTATATTTGCTTACACTATTGAGAGAATAGTTAACCGTTTCCTTACACATCGGTGTGCCAAATAAAGTGAAGATATATTTTGGTCTTCAGGAGAGTGCAGAGAGCTCCAGATCTTTCTGCTCATGTGCACAATCAAACCAAATCAACAGGAACCAGAAATTTCAACTGCAGGACTTGTTATAGACTACATTTCCAATAAAAAAAAGCGCTAGTCTAGAACCAATTATTAAAGAAAAGTCAATCAATGAGTATTCAGTTGCCGAAGAAAGCAAGTATTCCTTTATTCTGACCTCGTTTTCAATGGCATTAAACATGTATTAAAAATATTAAATGCAAAATGAAAATTTGATATGTCACATACGCTAGTAAAGTATCTTTGACAATAGACGTTTGCGCCATCTCGTGTTTTATTTTTGGAACGCTGGTTCTGTTAATGCCGTAATTTATGTTTGCTGTGTTATAGATTAAAATTTAGTTATCCCAGAAAATGGAAAGAAAAACATCAAACTGAAAGTGCGGTGTAGTTGATTCTGAAAATACACCAAGAAAAAACCCAAAATTACAATTATATCACATTCATGGATTTCCATATAAATTACAGATGAAGAAAAAATGAATTGCAGCAGTTCGACATCATGGGTAAATAAATTTTATGTCCACTTTGTTAGTCATTATTTTATGTATACAATTAGTCATAATTGTTGTTCTATTAACAAAACTGAGATTTTTTAATTACAGCAGTGGGGAATACACCTCAACCAGAAGCAAATTCAATGATTTGCAGTGGTCAAATTGTTTAGGAAAAAAGTAAACAATGCACATAACAAAAGTTACAATCCAACTATATTTCCTGCAATATGTATATAAAAAAGCAAAATCTTCAAGCTGGTTTCTGTGCTGAAAGATTACTAGTACCTACGACAAAAAAAAATTGCATCTTCAAAAGTCAATGAAGCTCCAATTGAGATTAACAATAGTAAGTAAATATATATGAGAAAAAAACAAATTAACTCTATTCATTATATATAATTTATTTTTAGATTTTACTGACGAAGTTTTAATAGATCACGATAAAAATTTTGAAGTTGGAACAAGGATAATAAAGCAACAACAGATGCAAATATACATGTCAATTAACAAAGAAATGAATATTGATTATATATTATTTATAGCTTTTGTAATAACTAATAATAAAGAAGCGCTCATAAAAAAAATAAAAATAATGAGAATAAAAAGTGTTATTTATTTAAAAAAGTATAAATATTAATAATTAATATATTATAGGAAAGATAGTTGAATTGTAAACTTGGTTATGTATCTACAATGTTTGATTTTTCTGCTCCATAGAAATGAGCACAGCAAATCTTTGAATATTTTCCTGGTTGCCATGGCTTTTCATCCCTCCTGTAACTAAAAAGTTATTTTTTTTTCTTTATTTCTAAAAGAAAATATTAATTAAAAAATTAAAAATTATGTTAACCTTACATTTCAATTTATTTTGGAAAGAAAAGTATTTACGTGATTCACTTTTCTGATTACAAGAATGATTGAATCTTATTTTTGTTAAAAGAACAATAATTGTGATTAATTTTATGTATTTAGTAATGAAAAACTTGGAAATTTAATTTATTTACCCTTAATGACGAACTGGAAGAAACAATGGATTACTTCCTTCCTCTCAGATTGCTATCCAGGAAAACGGTAGAATTGTAATTTTTTATTTTTCCTTGATGTAATTTCAAAATAAACTACACCGCACTTTCGGTTTGATTTTTTTCTTTCCATTTTATGGGATAACTAAATTTTAATCTATAACACAGCAAACATAAATTACGGCCTTGACAGAACCAGCGTTCCACAAATAAAACACGAGATGGCGCAAAGGCCAATTGTCAAAGATACTTTACTAGCGTATATCAAACTTTAATTTTGCATTTAACATTTTCAATACACAAATAGGTTAGAATAGACCTGGAAACGTTTTGTCCTTTGAATACAGATTTTTGTTTCGATTGTGGTGTTATTTCAAAAGAACACATAAAAATAATCAAGAATAACATTTAGAAGACAAGGTCAATTACGGTCTAAATCGACCCCGTTTTCAATGCAAATAAAAATTAACATACCGTACTTTAGCAAATTTGGCAATATTACGTAACTAAAAGGATTTATAATTAATTTGATGTATACAGGGTATGCTGAAAATTCTAAAAATCATAAGAATGACAATGGATTCACAGAATTACACTACATTATTTACACTTCAAACTGTTACAGATTAGTGTTCGTTCTTTTGGAAATACCGTAGCAGTTGAGGGTCCAATCTGTAAAACACCTCGTAAGTTAATAATATTTTAACGTTGTTTGCCATAATATGCTTTTACGAAGCAGGTAACTAAAGTACGCAGTAAATGGAAATATAAACCAGGAAATCAAGTTGAAATAGACTTTTATCTAAAAATATTACTCAAGTAAAAATAAAGATATTTGCTGAAAACACAAGAGCATTACCATTTAGCAATACTATAGCAGTGAATCAAAAACCATTTCTAGTGAGAGGCGTTAGCTAGACAATTTGTAATTAACAGCAGAACGTGAATAATAACAACTAATTCAATTGATGTCTAACCCAAATAATAATCAAATTTTTCAAAATACATTTTCATTAAACCACTGATATTTGTTGTTGAGCAGGTAAAAAAAAAACTCTTACATGTTTGCATTTCTATTGGCCACTTTGTTCTTTTTGATCAAATGTGATCTAAAAGTGCCTAACGTTACCAACGTTTCCAACTTATTGAGTTGAAGAGTCATCAAAATTCAGAAATAAAAGGTAATCTGATCACCGCTCACCGCGAATAAAACATCTCGACTTACTGTCCTCCTTTTGTGGAATAATTGAAGGGTTATCCAAAAAGTCATTGTCTATCAAGGATAATTATCAATCTCTGCTTCTCCTCTTAATTCCGGTCATCAAGAAAATCTTTTCTATTGTACTGTTTCTCCCTCGGAAACTAATTGGTTAACGTTGAATTAATTAATCAATTCGGAATAGTATATAATCACATGGTGAATCTAATTATCACTGTAACGAGTAACACTTTCCCTTAATGGGTTCTGAGATATATTCTCTCTATTAGGTTGGGAAAGGATGTTGACCTAAAAAAGGTTTTTTTGCGTTTTTGCTGTGAGGCGTAAGGACCGACCTTTCTTTGGTTAATTTAATTGAATGTTTTTTTACATCGGAACAGTGTTTTTACACCAGAGAAATAAAAATACAAAATTTCAATCAAATATACCCATAACAATTATGTACAAAATAATCACTTTCTCTTAAGTGTTTTAATTTTATTATCCAACATCAGGAGGTTCTCTGTTTATATGTTTGACATATGTTAATTTATTGATTTCTGAAGGTTCTTTATGCCATCTTCTAGTTTCTTTTGATGTGTTTTTTGGGTGTAGGAAAAACTATTTAAAAAATCCAAACATTTTCCGGTCTCAACCTGACCTTGCAGTAGTTTCAAACTAAGATAATAAAATATAAGCCTGTGATTATTTCCTGTAATGGGATATTGAACTTTTTTAAAAAAATTTAAATAATAAAGCGACTTTAATAAGAAGTAATGTCTTCAGCAATGAAAATTGATTATATAAACTCGAAATATGCTTTTATAATTTAGTGTAAGTTTCTTCGAATAGATATGGCAACGTGGCATACAGACCAACTTATTTACTACATTTTTTACTTTAACGACGACTGAGAGTTACGATTGTTTTTTGCTATTTCGATTCTTGTAAATAAGAATAGATAAACGGTAAAGTGATTTGAATGATATCTATTTGATGTCGACTTCGTGGTTTGCTTTCCATTTGAAATATTTTTTAAATAAATAAAATCGGTTGTGATTAGTGTGTAAGTTCGAAAATTAAGAATAGTGCGACAGTATTTATTTGTGATAAATAATGGCCGATTAGGGAAAGACATGACATGCTCTTAATTTATGGGGAAAGCAGACGTAATTGCAGAATAGCAAGAATGTTATACAGGGAAAGGTTTCCAAACAGACGCCTACCCAATGCTAGGACATTCGTTGCTGTTTCGTAGAGGCTTCTGGAAACAGGTAGTTTAATACCACAAATAAACAATCGCGGACCACAGCGACATAATCGTATCTTAGCTGCTGAGGATCAAATACTGCACCTTATCGACATCAACCCATATCGTGGCACACGGAGTATTGGAAGTGAGCTGCAAATTTCTCACACTGTTGTTCATAGAACATTACGGGAACAAGTGCTCTATCCATATCACATGCAGCGGGTTTAAGGGCTTTCAATTGATGATTTTCAACCAAGACTCAATTTCTGTCGTTGGTTCCTCAGAAAACATCGACAATTTCCTAATTTTGTGAACAATATTTTAACAACAGATGAAGCAAGTTTTAATAGGAATGGTATAATAATTTTTCATAATACGCATTCGTGGTCAGAGTTAAATCCCAACGAAATACGCCAGTCAGTATTTCAACACCAATTCTCAGTTAACGTGTGGGCTGGAATAGTTAGTGAATACTTGGTTGGGCCATTTATACTGCCTGCACGTTTGACAGGAGAGAATTACCTTTATTTTTTGAACAACACGCTACCAGATTTGTTAGATGAAGTGAACCTACAAACACGTTCCAATATATGGTACTTACATGACGGAGCATCTGCCCACGCAAGTCATCTAGTTGTCGACTTTTTAAATAGAACATTTCCCCGTCGTTGGATTGGTCGAAACGGACATATACGTTGGCCAGCAAGATCTCCTGATCTCAATCCTTTAGATTTCTACTTAGGGGGACACATGGAAAGTAAGGTTTAGACGACTCCAATTATTGACGAGAAGACAACGCATTTTTAACGCTGCTGACGAAATCCGAAATATTCCATTTTGAACATTTGCTGTGAATAATTCGTTATTTCAACTTAGTTCTATCATTATAATAAATTCGGTAAGTAGGATTACATATTTACTTGTCTAATATAAATAATATTAATTAAATCAGTAATAATGACTCTTCAAATAATTTAACTGGTAAAAAACAACATATACCGATCTCTTGAGTTGAATATCATATTTACCCAACTTTGTATAATTGCATAAAAGAAACCGCCAAATACAAATTCTAATTGCAATACCTTGTATTAAAAACGTAAATATTTTTAACAAAATATTCATATATTTTTGTTTAATTCTAAGGTCAATATCATCAGTCAATACAGAAACACAGGTGTTTATTTTTTTGTCGGCGTAGTCATTCCTTTATTATTCGGGCTAAGAGTGAATCTGCTTCGAACGCGAGCGACGTTGCCGGGTTGACAATAATTTACTTAATATGTTTTAGGGATTTTCTTTGTTATTAAGGCCTACTGACCATAGTGGTATAAGAGTTTTTTGTTTAATTTGGTGTATACTACCTCCACCTAAAATATATGCACTCAAACTATTTATACCCTGTATACAGGGTAGAACTAAAATTTCTAAAGAACATGTGAAATAATAAAGCTTCTTTCAAATTGGAATAATTTTATGTGGCGTTTCTAGGTGCGACTTTTTTATAGGATAGTGTATTCGTCAAAAATGAGACCAAAGAAATTCTAATGTTGCTGTCAGAAATTCTAGAGGAGTATTAAGTAATTCTGAGTAATGTGATTTTCATTGAAGTTAAGAGCAATTTATCTAATCAAGACTAAATTGTTGTCTTTCTAATCTTATTCTATTTAGAGTTTCAAGAAAAGAATACTCATGGAGTTGTCTTATGCGTATGGTAGGTTCATCATAGATAAATAGTTCAATCCAAATATTGTGCATACTGAGAGAGCGCAATTTTTAGTTGCACCATCCGTGGAATATTTTTTAAAAGGTGACTTTTCTCTTACAGATTGCAGGAGATAGGGAGAACTGGCTCCAAACAAAATGTAACAAACTAGAACAACTACAAGTTCAAAATAAAGATAGGGAATTACACAGAAAAATCAAAAAAATCACAGGTATTTGGAAACCCAAACATATATCAACAATAGAGCACCGCGCAAAGGTCAACAAGGCCTTAACTTAAAGGTCACTTTGAAGTCAAATTTGAAGTTCCCATTATGACGTTGATGATGAGATTCAAGGTTCATTTAAGGTCAAGTTGATTTTCTAATTTTGAACCCAAATTTTTGACAGTAGATAATAAACGAGGAAAAATTTTACTTCTGAGTTTGACTTTTGAGCTTGTAAAAATCTAGAACGTCAGTATTGAGATCAAAGTCTTATAAGAATTTAATAATTTTCTGTTCTATACAGATCTGGTGCGATGATAATGGGTTCTCCTCCAAAAATTGACTCTTTTTGCTTACGGTAGCAAAAATCTGATATACACAATCAGAAAAAATTATAGTTCATGATATAAAGTGTATATAGGCTGAAAGTGGATACTGTCAGGATTTTAATAATTCGTTCGATCGATATCAATGACAGCCCTGTCAAGACATTATGATAAGTTAATATGTTTTTTGTCGACAGTTTATTTGGTTTTAATTGAAATATCTATTAGCTGTCCATATTAGTCTATCTGTCCATTGTTTTTTTAGATTAATGCTTACCTGAATACTCCTTTTAATTATTAATTTAATTAACAAATTAAATTACAATTGAAAATTGTAAAAATTAACAGCTTTCAATCAGCTCCTATCGATTTGTATCAGGGGTTGGTCAAGGCCCATTGGTCTAAATACAAAGTTTTTACTTTTTGCTGATAATGAAAAGATTTTAGAGCAATTACATCTCCATCTGATTTAATATTATTACAGCATGATTTACTAGGATTAGAAAATTGGTGCGCGGTTGCTATTGAATAACAAAAAATGATTTACCATTAGCTTTGGTAGATCGTTCATTCCTTTTACGCCCCATGTTCTAAATAAAGAAATTCTAGATGGCGTAGAGCATATGAAATACCTTAGCATTATTTTTGACTCTAACTTAACTTTTAAACATCATACTGAGTACTTATATCTGAAAGCTAGACAAAAAACTTATTTTTTTAAAAGATTTTCATAATAATTATTCAATTCCTTGACTTTTAGACAATTATATTTTTTATACTCTCTTCGAGGTGTCATTCCTTTATACGCAAGACAATATATATTATATATAAATATAACATATATTGTTTCTGGTCGGGAACCTTCATCAGTTGCGCTTCCCACAATTGAATGTCCTCTCGAACACTTCTTTATGCATTTGATGCATTTCGTTAAATTTGAAGACGCGAGATGTCGGTCTTACATCTCGCGTCTTCAAATTATATTTTTCCCATATATTTATCCCAATTAGAGACGTGCTTCTGTGATTTGGTACCCTCAAATAACTAAGATTATGGTATAGAACTGGACAAGCGCTTCACTATACCGACTACAATTACACTCTTATATATGATTCACTCAAAATATCAAATTTACAATAAGCAAGACTGTTAAGTTAAGACTGGTAAAATAAATTTCAAAATCTTCACTAACTCTATAATATGCTTCTACATATCAATTGTTATTTAAATCAAAAAACTTAAGTCATTTAGTTTTGAACGAGATAAACAAATAAGCACAGTAGTTTGTAGTACATCAAACTTGAATTTTCAATACTAAATACTTTTCCAGCAACTAATTCAATATCATGTCAGAGCAAATCAAGGTAGTAACAATTTACTGAGTACACACAATTTCGCGCATTACTCGAGAAGTTAATGACATACAAAGTAAATGTTGATTTCGGGAAATACTGCTAACATTTATTATTTTATAGCATTCGGGTTTTATTGAATATCAGAATGCTTAGTGATCATATATTATTTAAGTCATCCCAGAGATCCGAAAGCGTGGAGAAAATATTTTTTTCTCTAATCTCGCTGGGGATTTTTGAAGCGTCTAATACTGCGTAAAATAAATCATCAACTTGCTCTCGCAATAGTCCAAGTTCCTTTCATAAATAAATAACGAATCCATGAGGATCATTCGGAGAGATAATAGTTTAACAAATAACTGTTCCAGATATTAAAGATTTTAAATATATCCAGAAAATAAAAACAAAATTTAGTGCAGACATATTGAATATAAATAAGGAATATTAATTGTTTAAATTGCTTATGCGAACTTTGTATATTCATTATTAAGTTCGTGAAGTATACTCATTGTTGCATTCCTCAGTGTTATCGATTAGTCATTATATGAATTGTTCTTATTGTAATGTTTTTAATTTCAAACTAGGGTTGAGTTCAGTTCTTGGATTTATTTAAAAACACAGTCTAAGGGGGCGTTTATGTTGGAGCTGCGATAAGTGATAAGACCGACAATACTAGCAAAGCGAAGAAAATCTCAAACCTGTTTACCACAGATCTGTTTATATTAGAGCAGCGCGACGAATCGTTCTTCAGTCTCGACCAATGATAACAGCCGCGACAATTGATAAAAGCATTTTCTTTGTTTCAGTCGAGCATGGACGTTGATAATTTAATGAGTGACATTTGTGTCAGATCCCCATTGTGTGATCAAAAGGACAAAAATCACCGCAATAGATTTGTTTTTGGACAAATTTTGGAATGAAGTGGCTTTACAATTAAATACTACATATGTTTTGTGAATGATATTTGTGGCAAATTTTTCAATCTCTAAGTACTTCTTGGGAAATAACACTACAGTTTAAAGAAAATTGCTATATATTCCAAACGTTTCGGGGTCTAGGTCAGACCCCGTTGTCAATGGTTAAGAAACTTGGATAAAAAAGGCACAAATCTAAGATGTAAATTAAAATATTTGTTAATGTGTATTATTTGATTTCTAACGAGAATTTTATTTTCAATATACAGGGTAGCACAGAAACTAAAGATCATATAATCATAAAGTTCCTTTCAAATTGGAAGAATTTGAAAGGGAGATCTTCAGAATTTTAGGTGACGCTCCTAGGTGCGACTTTGTTATAAGATAGTGCATTCGCCTAAAATGCGACCAAAGAACTTTGTTGATTCAGTGATCCCATTAAAATCATAAGGGAAAACCTAGGAAAAACCTTATGAACTATCCCGATATTGGGTTGTTCACAAGGACATGACCATTAGCAATTTCTTCCTTAATCATCGGCAACCAGGAACGACTGAATTTTACCGAGGTAGTAGCGATACAATTGTTTTCATTTAACAAAATTAAAGCAGACTCTTTTTCTTTGTTAAATGAAAACGATTGTATCGCTTCTACCTCCGTAGAATTCAGTCGTTCCTGGTTGCCGATGATTAAGGAAGAAATTGCTAATGGTCATGTCCTTGTGAAAAACCCAATATCGGGATAGCTCATAAGGTTTTTTCCTAGGTTTTCCCTTATGATTTTAATGGAATCACTGAATCAACAAAGTTCTTTGGTCGCATTTTTGGCGAATGCACTATCTTATAACAAAGTCGCACCTAGGAGCGCCATATAATTCTGAAGATCTCCCTTTCAAATTCTTCCAATTTGAAAGGAACTTTATGATTATATGATCTTTAGAAGTTTCTGTGCTACTTTGTATATTGCAAATAAAATTCTCTTAGTTACGTCAGAAATCAAATAATACACATTGTCAAATATTTTAATTTACATCTTAGAATTGTGCCTTTTTTATCCAAGTTTCTTAACCATTGACAACGGGGTCTGACCTAGACCCCGAAACGTTTGGAATATACAGCAATTTTCTTTAAACTGTGGTGTTATTTCCCAAGAAGGCTTAGACATTAAATACTACATGTAAGCAAACCGTCAATTTTCTAGTATAACCTCAGTGGCGGCAGTTGGATTTTGAAATTTTATAAAAATATTTGAAAGTCATTTCTGCTCAACTTCAAGAACATAATATTTAGTAACACTAGAAGATAACACAATTTCTTGCTTGGAATTGACCATTTTAAACAATGTTTTAACTGCTAAAATCTAATGTCAGTATTGAGAGAACTGCACTGTTTGCTATTATTGAAGCTTTAACAAGAACGTCCCATACAAGCAAAGAGTCAACGCTATCGTTGCTCTTATCACTTATCACAGCTCCAACATAACCGCACCCTTTCTCACTATAATTTATTTCCAATATTTTAATATATATTCACAGAACTATTTATAATTTAACTTTACTATACGGCAATCGAATACTGAATGAATCCTATCGCCAGCTGTGTTCTCGAATATTCGAGGAAACTCGACCAATTTGTGTTAGCGCCAGCCACCGGCCTCGGGTCGATCGACAACATTTCGGATTCTCGATATATTGCATGAATGACGATTCCAGGAATTTTATCGGTTGAATTCCCGTCACATTATGTTAAATATTAATTTAACCTCCTCTGCTTAAGTTTTGGATCAACTGGCAATTTCTTTAGCTCTTGTTCTTCATTTAAGCACAAATTATATCTTTTCTGCTTTGAGAAATACACTCAGTGACGCCAAGAAGTATTACAACCCGAAATAATTTCCGGAACTTGTTTTTGGCACCGATTTCTCTTCTATGGCATTTCAACTCGGCAAAGTATCGTCTGGTAGTGTTTTATGAAGAAACCGGTTAATGGTCGTTAACTTTTTTGTTATTGCGGCTCCGACTACTTGTTTTAAGTGTAAAAAAAATGCCTATAATAGGTGTAATGAAGTGTAATGACGATAAAATGTGTAAGTCATGTGTGCACAGAAGAAGGTAGGAGACAACGAAGATGACATCTGTCAACTCAGGCTTCAAGCACAGAGCGTCAGGATTCGCGTTGCCGACAACTAGCTTTGCATCTGCACGTCAAAATGCTGATCAATGATTTGCAAATGAAGGATAATGTTACTACATATAATTTATATATTACATTACTTTTTTCATACCGTTTATGGTTAGACTGACTGACTGCTGACCACTATAATCAACGTTGAAGCTATACAGAGAACGACAGCACTCTGAGGTAGAATGGTATAATATCGTACTCAGCCACAAATCGTGATTTTATCCCGGTATGCACGATAACAATAAAAGGGTAATATTTCATTTTAGAGACCTACATGATATTAGGTTTATTGTTGTCCTACAAACTACTTTACTGTCATATCTAGATAGCTATTCATTCGTCATTCTGCTGCAAGTCAACGCAGTCCCCTTATTTCTTGTCGAACTCTGAATCTTTTCCAGGAAGCAGGTGTTAATGTTTTGTCGTGGCCACCCCGTTCACCGGATTTAAACCTCATCGAATTTTTGTAGGATATGATGAATAGGAGACTGTCCGCTTTGCACTACACACCACAGAGTCAGGAACCAATTAATCTACGAAGTTTAAGTTGCTTGGAACAGATGGCACATGCAAACGTCCATCAATTCACTCTTTCAATGCCTAGATGGTACTTAGCTACGGGACCTCCAAACACATTATTTATCATTTGCGGATGACATAAAATTTTCAAGAAATTTTATGTATCTATTCTTGTAGTAAGGCTACCACATCGCGAAAAAATCAATTTTGACAATTTTTTTCTCTTTGGAGGTAATAATTCTAATGTCACTAGGTATATTTTTAAGAAATAAATATTATATAACATTTCCTCTTTAAACGACTATCCTGGCATCTGTTTAATGAAGTCTAATTTTCATTGAGGATTTTGTATTTTTTACGTCTTAAATCCAGGAAAACTATACATAATTGTGCGATGATTATATTTGGGTTTTCCAAAGTTCCTGGAGTTTTATTTAACCTATTGTAAGCATCTCCTTAGTTATTTTATTATTTCTTGGTTTGTAAATGTGTTGCTAACTTTTTCTTCCTTTATTTCTGGCCCTATCGCTTTTATTAGTTTTTAGGTAGTCCAATTTCTTCTATATCTATTCCGACGCATTTTTCTGAGTTAACAACAATTTTGTCTTTGGAATTAAGATATATGTAAAGGTGTTTGTTTACTTTTTATTCCATTTTCGTCTTTCAATATATAAATTTCTACTTGTAAGCCTTACTTCATTTGAAGACATTTTTTCCTTTTTTATTCTAGTTAAAATTTGATTGTTGTATATAAAATCTAGTTTACACCTTGAGTGTGCTTCTTGTGTTATACTGGTGTTTTTTTTTTTTCATCTTAATATCATTGTTATCAACTGTTGCTGTCATTAGTACTCAGTATTTGGTTTGTTCTTTTAAGACATTTTCTATTTATTTGTCTTTTCGTCTGAATTTATTTGATATTTAGAGTTTAGCGTTTATTCTTATTTTATGGCTTGAAATCCGTCGGTCGCTGTCTGTTTTGAAATAGCTTTATATCTATATATAAATAGGCAAAGACAAAACAGTTAGGTACCATTTTCTCCTCTGCCCCTCAACCGATTTACTTTATTTTTGTTTTGTTTAGTAGCTATTGACGAGCTTCAGTGCAGAATGATTACGTTTTTTTATAATATTGCTTCATTCATTAAATAAAATAAAATAAAAAATTAATAATTAAGTCCACACTGTCAATGCCAAACAGTGCCACCAGATGGGAGAGAAAATCGACTCGAAAAACAAACTAAGTTAAACAAAAAAGTTACAAATTTTTATGGGTTCCCAAAGTTATTCTACATTATCACGCTATTCAGATTTCACGCATAAAAATTTACATTAAGTGATAATAATTATTTTATTTGGTACTCCCAAGTTTGAAACTTTAATTTGTTTCTAAGTATGGTTTGTCAGCTAACATTACAATTGTGTATTGTGTGGCAACCGATCAATGTATTTCCGATAATATTTTATTATTTTGACAATACGCTTTTAATTTATATTGTTTCTATTTTAAAGGCTAGTCGTTTCATACAATTTAACTAATCTTACAAAGCCCATGATATAAATACAATTAGTGAGATTTAAGACAAATCTGACATCATGGCAATATTCTCGGCCATCTTCGTTTTGAATCGTTTTAGCGAATCTGATAATTTTGATTTCAGTTTGACATATCATAACATTGTTAGCCGTTATGTTAATACCTTTTCAATTCAATGTGAAAATTCTGATATAACTGTAATTTTTACAAATCAACATTTTTAAAATTCAAAAATGCTTTAAAATTTATGTTCTGGGTGCTATTGGTCTTTTATTAGACTCAAAATTAAGCCTGTAGCGTAGTTCTGCTACAACTTCAATAGGAAAAAAACTAGAACAAAAATTTAAAATTTCACGGCTACGGTACTGACACCAAAATGAAATATTCAAAATACTTGCCTAATAAATCTGTTTAAATTCTTAAAATAATTACACAAATGATAAATTATAGGGCTTTGATAATCATAATTAGACATTTACGGTATTTTCTTTCTTGACTTTTCCAACCTTTAAAATTTATTAATTGTAGAACTAAAATAACAATTTTTATAATAAACTTGGAATAATAACAAAGTTTAACATTAGTTAAATCTATTATTCAGTTCTACCAATCAAAATTGAGGTATAATTGCAGCATAATTTGATGAATTATGCAATCGTTCTTAGTTATAAAAGCTTAACTTTAGATTATAAGACGATTCTATAGAAATGTTTACATTTAGTTAGAAAAACGACATGCCACGAAACTGGCATTTTGGGTATACTTCTGTAAGTTAATCCTGATTCATGAATACTTATGCTTTAATATACAATGTCGACGGTAAAATACTATCAAATTTATCATGCTGAATAATAAATAAAGTACTAGACATAAAAAATGACTGTATAGGTATTTGTAAGTCAAGGAAATGTCGTGTTCTTTGGTGAAAACGGAGTCTCTAAACATGAAATTGTTGCATTTTACTACCATATTTTATTAATATTACCGTACGTGTAAGAGTGGGTCTGGATTAAAAATCTTTCGATTCAAAACAATTCGACTTGACCATACAATGCATGGCATCACACTCCCTCTAAGACACGCTAAGAGTGCCTTTAGGGGAAAATTCACTAAACCCCAGATATCCTAGATATCAAAAGGGTTTAGCTCTGTGGAAGCCCTTGCCAGGTTTTCAGGCCCGTGGTTGGAGTCGTGGCGGCAGTTTCCCATGAATTTCCTGACCGCCCGGGCTGTCTCTAACAGGACGGCTTTTTGCATTTGTTTGTAAACATGTTCGTCCAGACCTAGGTATTTTAAATTGCTTAATAGATGTTTTGAAACTAGTCCTGTCGTTGACATAACAACTGGTACAGTTCGTGTGTTGTTCATGTCCGTCTGAGCCTTTATTTGACATTCCAAATCTATATATTTGGTTATTTTCTCAGCCTGCTTGACATTTATATTATTGTTGTTAAGTATTGCTATGTCAATTAAAGTTGTTTTCCGAGCGACTTTATCTACCAGAACTATATATGGTCTATTGTGAGAAACAAACAATTTATTATTATTCTGTATAAGGATGGTGAAAAACCAATATATGTTATTAAAATGATGGTTGTGTAAATCTTGCGTTTTTAATTTAGCTATTTGAAAGAAAACACATCCAGTATCGTGGCTCATTTTAATACAATGGGAAACTTCCGAATCTTTTGCACCACCAAGCGTTCACTCTTGACAATATCCCAAATGTAAACAGATCCCAAAACTAATCCGGTCCTTTATCTGGCATTGTGTGACTTCCCCAAGAACTTTCCTTTCCAACTCCAAACTGAATTATCGAAAAGAAAGCCCAGTGTGGGAACTTTCCAGTCAGAAATCCCATAAATCTGCGGAGTACACCGTGCCGGGCGACAAAGACACTGTTCTGCTTTCCACCAGTTTATATTTATCGTTTGCCGCCATATATCACGATTCCGCTTCAATAGAAATCACAATTTCAATTAATTCTGACACTTCAGATTTATACTGATGAACACTGCAAAGTGAAAATGCCTGTGCACTCGCTGCAGAAACGCAAAAAAGGTGTACAGGTATCAGGAAATGAATCTTTTTCGGTTTGTATAAATAGACGACACCGAAGTCGCTCTCGGGGTTCAATAATTGACAACTTTTGATAGATTTCTCCAGTTTGTTAAAGCATTTTAATGAAGAGAGTGTTCGATCAAAACTCTGATGCATAACTTGTGGCAGCGACACGTGAATCATTCAATTTTAAGGAGAAAATCGAATGATGCTACACAATGGAGAGTTTTCGACGAGACTGGTGACCTTCGGCTGTTTTATTTCGAGTTCACATTTCCTTACTCGATTGATTGATTCGAATTTCGTATTTGAAAAGTAACTTAAATTGATATTTGGAAAATATGTGTTGCAATTTCTCCGATCATTTTTATAAAATATTCTAGTACCAGCATCTAACAGCTTTATATAAATTAGGGTTCGAAATTGGCATGATTTTGTAACCCATTTGATTACACAAGTCAATAGAGATTTTTAAGTGACATACAATTTTACAGCAAACCGCATAATCCATCACGTTAATAATAGTTTATAAGTCATAACACAGATAATTTTAACCGCAAACTCATAGAAGTAAATTATTTTTAAAACCCTAAAATATATGGGGTAATTTTGTTTTTTGCTTATGGGGTAAGAAGTAATGATTTGTTCATAATGCAGTCAATGGAATACTATGGAGAATAAGAAAATCTTCAAAATGAGTGTTTATAAATTTTGATCGCAGCATTGTTCCTAAAGAAAAGCTGGAAAACGGTGATAAAGTGAGTGAATTTAAAAAAATCATAACTTGGTTGTAACAACAGCTGGAACCTTAATCAGCCTCCTAGTGATAGCTTATAACGTTGACATTAATAACGCTGAAGGTCGGTATAGTACGTTAAGTAGATCTTGCAGAATGGTGATGTGTAACACTGCGCCGTGCCGCACTTTCGTGTCAACACCTTCACGTGTGCCAAGTGTGCTGACACGAACCCAATAACACAGCACTTTATGGCACTCTGTGTCAAGCCTCAGATCGAATGTTGGCAATAACTAAATAACAGGGGTCCAGAAAGGGTGGGGGTATTTGTGTCGGCGTTGTCCAAGTAACGGCGCGATTGGTGGGGGGGGGGCAGATAGGATAGCGTGCTCCGCCATTATTTGGAGATTCAGTAATCATGGAAGCGTACCCGCGAAACCATCGTGCTTTTTGCATACGCTCTTATTATCGCAATGGTGACTCGATAGTGTTAGCTAAACGTTTATATCGTGCAGAATTTAATGTACGGAATGCACCGAAGGACGATACCATCAGAAAATGGATTCGAATGTTTGAGAATATCGGTTCGAGTGTGAAAATTCACCATCCAGGTCGTCCACGCTCTGTTCGAACCCAACAAGCAATTGAAGAAGTGAGAGTTTCAGTGCGTCAAAATCCCTCTCAAACAGTTCGCAAACGAGGTCAAGGCCTTAATATTAAAAAATCGTCGTTTCACATTATTATGAAGAAAGATTTACATCTTACAGCCTTCAAAATTCAGCTCGTGCAGGAACTGAAACCTACCGAATATCCTCTTCGACTGAATTTTGCAAATGAAATGCTTCAACGCTTCCCAACGTTTGAAAACATCCTGTTTAGTGATGAAGCGAATTTTCACTTAAACGGGCTGGTAAACAAACAAAACTGCCGCTTCTGGTCCAACGTAAACGTCCAAAGGTTATCGTGTGGGCTGCCATGTCTGGGGAAGGCATCATTGGGCCGTATTTTTTTGAAGACCGGCTAGGGCGAGCACTTACGGTAAATATTGAGCGATATTGCGACATGTTACGGAACTTTTTGGCTCTACAATTACAGGAGTTTTAAGGTTTTAATACGGAGACATGGTTTCAACAAGATGGGGCGACTTGCAACACTTCAAACCAATCGCTTACGGTTGTCAATCAACTTTTCCCAGAAAAAGTGATCTCTCGTCGAGGAACCATCGAATGGCCTCCGACAAGCCCCGATTTGACACCTCTTGATTATTTCATGTAGGGATACCTTAAGCAGAAAGTGTACGCAAATAAACCACGAACTCTACTGCAACTGAAGCACAACATCCGCACCGAAATGGTCGCCATTTCCCGAGAGATGTGTAGACGTGTGGTGGCTAATTTCCGATTTCGTTTAGAAGAATGCCAGCAAAGCGAGGTTCAACAGTTGGACAATATAATCTTTGCCAATTAATTTTCCAATATCTTCTGTAAAATTTAATATATATATATTTATATATATATATTTTTCTGACTTGTGGTTTGTTTTTAATTGAATTTACAAATACCCCCTACCCTTTCTGGACACACTGTATAAAAAGAGTACCTGCTCGCTTTTCCTCGATACCGTTTAAATTAGTAATATTTTTTATTTAGTATTAAATAATGTATTCATAAATATAAAAATTATACATTGTAATAAATCATTTGTTTCTTGTTTATATACAGTCATATAGCGTGTCTGGTACGACAAGTAAAATTTATTTATATGAACTATCAACTCCAGCTCGTTTACGTTTTATATGACACCTGTGCCTGCACCGAACCGTGCCTGTGTTACTGTGTTGCGTGTTGTAGGTACCTGTGCTGCAAGCTGCAAGTGCTAGCCGAAAGGAACAGTCGAGATCGGGCGCTTTAAAAGAACTAGTATCTCGCTTGGCTATTGTTTAACTCAAACTGTGGGTCGCAACATTTATCAGTGTAGCTCGATGTTCTACTGTTATTATGGCACATGAAATTTATTTTTTTTTTCAAAAATGTTAGTAATAACATAAATAAATCAATAAAAATAATGAATATTTTACCTTGAATTTCTAATCTTATATTTTGTCTTTAATTAAATATATTCAATAAAATTTAAATTTCAACGACTAAAAAATATGAGCACATAAGGCTCATCCAATCAACTCGTGTTTATAAAATTAATGATTTACTGAATATTAGTGTTAAGGTAGTATTTACAGTACGCATAAACATTGTTGCCTGTATATATAGTGTATATAGTCTAAACTAGTGAATATAGTCTAAACTAGAGTTTCTTAATTGCGAATTTAATTGATTGTAGATGATTTTGTTTGTTCTAAGAAAATAAATTTTGTATAAGGTTTATGTTTTGTTAACCTATAGTATTCATGAAAAGGCAAATAAGAGTAATAAGACTTTGTTAAAGCAATCAGCAACTGTCAACTCTTCGTGCTATATGCTATACACAATTGTGCCACAACCCTGTATTGACACACTGACCCGTGCATGTGTTGAGGTTTCAGCACTCCAAAATCTGAAGAATTACCCATCACTATTGCAAAATTGCTATTTAAATAATTTGTAGAAATATTTTGCAGGGAATATCGTATTAACCACGATAGTTCGATTGAAACATACAAAATATATTTTGGAAGCTTATAAAAGGCACTTCGGTTCGAATATCTTGGATTTTTGTCGTAGTGCCTTAAAATTAATAGTGCTTTTGAAATTTGGCGATGTCTTGACCCTGGCTGACCCGGTAAGTGGACAAAACTAATTTAAAAAATCGTTAGTAAACTGTATACAGGTAACCATTAATTTAATAAACCAATGGAAAAATAGACCAATATGGGCAGGTAATAGTAAAATAAATAAAAACGTAATAAACTGCTGAGAAAAAACATATTATAATAAAATTTGCCATAATTTTTATCTCGTGCCCCCATCTTAACAAAATTCTAGATCCATCCTTGTGGCTTGACAGCTATTGTCAGTGCACCGCTAGCTGGCTGTCGCATATTCGTACATTTAATGCAATGTTTACTATTATTTTAAACCAATATCTCGGCATTATAGCGAGAAACCAAGATAGACAAATTGAAGTGGGATTTATAAACTTTCAAAATATGTTTAGTATATGCAGGTCGAACTTGTCTCGTTAATACGGTGGTATGTGCAAAATAGCTCTCTAAATTATTTAAATTCGAATTCTGCAAAAAAGACTTATTCAATAATATTCATCGTGAACCCTTATAAACTTAATATCATAAACTAACGTTTTGAAAATCATTAATATTTCAGTATTGTTACCAGAAAGTTATAAATTTTTGAAAAAAAACAACTCTTGAGCAGTTTTTCTCAGTTTACTCAGTAAAAAATTATACAATCAGGATGTATAAACACACATTACGAAGGATATCTTATTCTCTACAACTTTTCTGCTGACGGCATTACAATTCCTTTATTACTTTTCATTATATAACCAAAAACAAAAGAAACTCGTATTTTTGCGGGTTTTTGTTATCGAAATAGTTTACTTTACCAGAAGGCTGCTGTTAAAATCTAAACAATAATTATCTATAAATTGTTACTGACGTGATGATATAAGTAAATTGCTGTTGAATTTTATTACCAAAAATGTGTGTTAAATTTTGATCTAAAAACTGGAGTATATAGTTAGAAAATTACATCGATACTTTCTGTGAAATAAAAATTTATCGCATTTCCCAAACCGTGTCAAGTTACAAAATGACTAATTACCCAAAACATCTGCTTTTCTGAATCAATAATGGGTCTAGGTTGATTTACTTTTCAATATCAAATTAATTAAAACTGTTTTTTTTTAGTATTCACCATAATTGTCTGTCAATTTTACACTCTCGTTTGTTTGTTTATTGGTAGATCAGTTAACACAATCTTATAAAACACGCCTGCTGTTCGTCTGCAATTGATACGATTTCAGAAGAAAACAAAACCCTGCATACATCCATATCATAGTCGAATAATATGTGGGTAACTTTATCGTTGATGGTAACCCGGAAGACAAAATGGCCGATGGCCCAACAAAATTTCTAATTGATTACTACATTTTATGTTGCCATTGGATTTACTATCCCTGCTTGAATATCTAACTTGATAGTTCTTTTTAACGTGGCAGGTACCGGCCAATTTGCTTTGATGAGCCTGGTTTTACCGTACGTTGAGTTTACTCAAACTGCTCATATTGGCCAATAAGTTAAGTTAAGTCGAACAAGTCTTTCATCTGCTGTTACCCCTGGCAAGGGATAAATCATGAGCATTTCCATTACACAAGGTAGGACCTTTGTTGTATTTTCTTTTGCCCCTAAGTAACAGGCTTTTATGGATTCAGGTATCCCTAATGCCACTAATAGGTTTTTGAACTGCAAACTGCTATTTAAATTCATTAAAGGATCTGGATATGCTAGAGGGTCCACCATCAATATTGTTAAAACTTCGATGGTTGTGTTTGTGTACTGAGTTACACCTGACTTGAGGACTAAAATTAATTAACAAATCTCTCCCTTTTCTTCTCGCAGCTTTGGAGTACACCTGGACGACCACTTGGGACTTAGCTCATCTTATTCATCACTACTCTCCCAAATCTTGTTCAAAGTCAAGATTTCTACATTTATAGTGTCCAACAATAACTTCAGGATGCCCGATTTACTAGCTGTCATCCCATCGAGGCCTTGAAGCTCCTTTCTTCTATATTAAAAAAGTTTTGTTCAAGATCTAGGTCGATAATTTGATCCTGTATACATTGCTCCTTCGTCCAGTTCTCATGAATCTGCCCTTAACTTTGTTTGACTCTATGCCAGATTATGTGTAAATTCGGCAGAGTTCAGATGATCTCAAGACTTTGCCCTTGTAATCGACACTACAAGTCCGGTGCCGAAGATGATCGAGATTGCTCGGCCATTGATGGTGCTCTTTATGTCTAGACCGCTGCTATCTCAAATACTGTCTTGAGTTAAGCGGAGAATTAGTCAGAACTCACCCATTATGCTCACTGACTGGCTGTTCTTGGCCTTAGTATAGGTGCGAGGGCTACCCCTGGGTGGTGATTGATCAGGTAGTCTCAGTCAGCAGTCATGTTGGATATGCCCACGTCGTCCGGAACGATAATATACACTGTTTGTTCCTCAATTTTGTATCATCTTCATTATATATATTTTTTTATTCCACACAGCACTTTCTTAAAAGACGTTTCTTTATACTACAAATTTCGGATTTCTTCGAACTTCCGCATTTCTATTACCATTTGTAAGACTTTGTGTAACCAATTTAACTTTAATTAATGTTTTCTGGTAACGGCTAACTTCAACTTGAAACTGTTTATTATATCCAATACTAATTTATCAAATAAATGTCAAAATGAGGCAAACATTTAGCTATTACGGTTTACCTGAATCACCCTAGAACCATAAAAATTTAACCTTCATATTCAATGGTAGGTCTTTGTGTAAATTACATCTGGAAAAACCCATAATCTGATATATCTCTTTTATTGTTTATCCTAATTTCTTAGTAATATTAACACAACTAGAAGATTAAAGAAACATTGTAAACTCCCTTTTTTATATTCTATTTAGTTTATAAGTATTGAATTTCTTAAGGTACTACCATTGTATGATTAAGCTCCATCGGACGCGAAACAATTGTCACAATTTTTTAAATAAAGTGTAAGTTTGTAATAAGTGTATTACTCAAATCATCATGAATTTCAACTTCCACCAAGTATCAGCCAACTCAGTCCAATAATTCCATTATATCTGACTCTACAATTTATATCCTTTGGTTAACTACTTCGCTACTCTGCTTGACTATCTGCATTAATTGATCACAATATTTGGAAGCCAAACATGCCGTTATATTCTGTTGGTTACCTTACATGGTAATAGCAAGAACTTGTCGTTAATTTTTTTAAAGTTCTGGTCGTTTTTCATCTGTTGCAGTTACAAGATGTTCTAATTCCATTTTACATTTATCATGAAAAGAGCAAGAATCTTTGTTAAAATTCTTCTCGAATTTGAGTCTTCTATTTATTTATTTTCTTCCACATTTTTGTTAATTCTTCATCAACTTATAGGCAACTTTTTGAAAATTTTCTCTAACTCACTCTGGGTAACAGGTCGGGTATTTAATGTTTAAGTCCCAACTTTTAATTATATTATATGCTGTATAATTCGGTCGGTTCAAACAATTTAATTAATTCCAACAACAAATCTTGAATAATTCTATTTCATATATCACAATACTTCACCACTATTTTTACTCTACTTCTATGAGTCAAGAGCCCTTCTTCAAGTGCTGCGTTGATTTCTTCGAAGATACTAGATTACGTTTATATTTCCGATTTCGAGAATTATATTTATGTGTTTTTGGGAAATAACACCATAATCGAAACAAAAATATATATATTCAAGGAAAAACCAAACGTTTCCAGGTCTATTCTAACCTCATTTTCAATGGCTTTAAACATGTATTGAAAATATAAAATGCAAAATGAAAGTTTGATATATGACACTTAATTATAAATAAACTCAGGTAGAGTTCAAAAAAAAAATAAAATAAAACATTAAAAATATATATAACCGATCTCGACCTATAACTAAAAAGCTAAAAATAATTATAACAAAATACAACTCTAGCTAATAAATAACACATTCAATCTTATTAGGTACCTAGCCAGGAAGTAAAAAATGTAAACATTAAAAGGTGCTCATTCTGTACAAATTAATTATCTACCAATTTAGTATATTTTTTAAGTCGGTGCCAAGCAACAATCAAGTTTGATGAAGTAGTAGATAAGTACGCAATGAAGGACTATATTAGATTGGTAGGTAATTAATTTGTACAGAATGAGCACCTTTTAATGTTAACATTTTTTACTTCCTGGATAGGTAACTAACAACATTGAATGTGTTATGTATTTGCTAGAGTTGTATTTTGTTATAACTATTTTTAGCTTTTTAGTTATAGGTGGAAGTCGGTTATCTTTTTTTTAATGTTTTAATTGTTTGTGCTACTCGTATAAAATGAAAAATATAATAGCAATTAAGGAAGAAACTACTAACGACCATCTCCTTTTGAATCACTCAGTATCGGGATAGTTCATAAGGTTTTTCCTTAAGTAGACATAAGACAAATTTGTTGTTTCTACATAAACAGGTAGCACAAAATATTCTAAAGATCATGTATTACAGTTAAACAGCTTTCAAGTTGGAAGAACTTGAAAGAGTTGTCTTTATAATTTATAAGTGGCGTTCCTAGGTAAGACTTTGATATAAGCATCCACCAAAAATGTGCTCAAAGAATTATTTTATTTCAGTGATTCCATTAACATCACAAGGAAAAACCTTAGAAAAAACCTAGGAAAAACCTTATGAACTATCCCGATACTGAGTGATTCAAAAGGAGATGGTCGTTAGTAGTTTCTTCCTTAATTGCTATTATATTTTTCATTTTATACGAGTAGCACAAACAATTAAAACATTAAAAAAAAAGATAACCGACTTCCACCTATAACTAAAAAGCTAAAAATAGTTATAACAAAATACAACTCTAGCAAATACATAACACATTCAATGTTGTTAGGTACCTATCCATGAAGTAAAAAATGTTAACATTAAAAGGTGCTCATTCTGTACAAATTAATTACCTACCAATCTAATATAGTCCTTCATTGCGTACTTATCTACTACTTCATCAAACTTGATTGTTGCTTGGCACCGACTTAAAAAATATACTAAATTGGTAGATAATTAATTTGTACAGAATGAGCACCTTTTAATGTTTACATTTTTTACTTCCTGGCTAGGTACCTAACAAGATTGAATGTGTTATTTATTAGCTAGAGTTGTATTTTGTTATAATTATTTTTAGCTTTTTAGTTATAGGTCGAGATCGGTTATATATTTTTTTAATGTTTTATTTTATTTTTTTGAACTCTACCTGAGTTTATTTTTAATTTTGTAGGTATAACCTTAATAGATAGGACCAGGTAACATCGAAAGACTCAACATTACACAATGATACATTTTCATTAAAATTGACAGGTAAATGTTTACAAACAAAATACGTTGACTTAATAAGCCCACAATATATTTATGCCTTATGGACCACGCCATGTAACCTTTTTTCAACTTTTTTGACAACTCTGTATAACTATAGGTAATTCCGCTCCACCCTATGTACCAACCTGTACATACGACTGCCCACGGACAAGCATAAATTTGTTAGCTGCCTTCTGTAAACTGTAGCACGGTATATTTACTGAGTCAAATCCGTCCTATATTTCAATGACAGTATATAATTCCTTGTGGGCTACCCCATAAATTATTTCATTTTTAACATTTTATATTGTCGCCTTGTGTAACATTAATTCCTCTCCACACTTTATGCAACTTCTTATGGGCTATGAAATGAATAATTTTTTAATCACACTGTATAAATATAATTCAACTCCAGCATATTGTTCAACCATCCTGTATATGATTTGTTTACTTCCACATAACATATAACAGTTTCTTAATCACCCTATATAATTTTAATTCCACATTTTTTCCACATTTTTATACCCCCAAACGTCCACTCCACCCTATATTGTTTGTATATCATTTTGAGAATGAAAACCAACATTCTCAATCCACAAGCAATCTCTTAATCTGAATGTCGGAGTCTGAATTATCGCCCTGTGTAACATTAATTCCTCTCCACACTTTATGCAACTTCTTATAGGCTATAAAATAAACTAGCTGTCGCCCAGTGGTCGAAATTCGACCAATTGTGTCAATATCTCTGGCAGGTTAAGTAACATGAAAATTTTATCGGGACATTCTCTCCTAGGACTTTAGGAAGAACAGCAATTACACGGAACGGATCCAGATTCGGAACCTCTGTGTGATAGTTTCCTCGAAAATCCTAGATGTTGGTCTTACATCTCGCTTCTACAAATAAGTAACGAAATTCAGGTTTTTTTCAGATATAATTCATACAACTTTATTTGTGTTCAAATTCGTAATTCTTAATTTAATATGACAACAATTCAACTGCTAATGGGCTACCCTACATATTTATTTTTTCTAACCCCCCGTATGGCTATAATTGCACTCAATTCTCTAACATTTATTAAAATCCTCATTATAATAATTCCATCTCAATATATATTTCCACCACCCTGTATATGCCACTGCTTATGGACCACGCATAATATTTTTTAACATTTTTCAACCACCGGGTAAACCATTCTGTGTATGCCACTGCCTATGACCCACCATATTTACTCTTTTTGTTTATGAAATTTTTAATTATCTTCTGTAACTATAATTCTACTCCGACCCATATTTCAATCATTATATATATGGAACTCTTCGTGGTCTACTCTATAAATCATTTCCTTTTCTAACATTTTTTATCACCATCATGTATATATATAATTCCTCTTATCCTATATTTCATCTTAACTATATATACAACTGCTTATGGGTTACGAAATGTTGCATTTCCATTTCCGCCACCCTGTATATGCATCTATGTATAACATTTTTTGCACCACCCTGTATAACTGTAATTTTACTGCACCTTCTATTCCAAGAACCCTGTAAATTCAACCGCTAATGGGCTTCCCTATATAATTATTTTATTAGTTATAATTGCACTCTACTCTATATTTTAAACACCCTAAATATGCAACTGCTTATGTGCCACCCATTAAAAAAATGATTTCTAACATATCTGGAATCGCCCTGTATAATTATGATATTCAACGATTACTTTTCCCACTAAACAATAACACTTGCATGCCCCTTCCAGAAGTACATGCTCTTAGTATATAATAGCATTGGTCTGTCTATATATAATTACTCAATGGTTTGAGTCTGGCGGCGGCACGCGGCACATTCATTTGTTTGGCATTGACATTATTGACATATATAATGAATTTTAATTATATTTTATTTAAAGAATGAACCAATATTATAAATTAAGATTAGCATTCTGCACTGAAGGTCGTCAGTAGCTACTAAACAAAACAAAAATGAAGAAAATCGGTTGAGAAACAGAGGAGAAAATGGTACCTAATCGTTTTGTCTTGGCCTATTTATATATAGATAATTTTTTAATCACACTGTATAAATATAATTCAATTGCAGCATATATTTCAACCATCATGTATGATTTGTTTACGTCCATATCATATGACAGTTTTTTAATCACCCTATATAATTTTAATTTCACATTTTTTCCAACATTTTTATACCACCAAACGTCCACTCACCCTATATTCCAACCATCCTGTATATACGGCTGCCTATGGACCACTATCATTCTACTCCGTGTTATATTTCAATCATGATTTAAATGCAAGTCCTTCTATCACTTTACTTTGTGATTTTGTTTGCTATAACTAAACACCTTGTGTATAAACGCACCAAATAACAGTTTAGACTTAGACATGTGTTGTCACTGAATTTTCTATTAGGCCGGGAGAATGTGACAGCTAAAAGCACCGTCTTCAAAATGGAAAAATTTTCATTTAAATAGGTATTTGCCTGGTATACAAACAAAACGAGCTTGGTACACTCATTAATTTAAATAGGCGAAAATACTATGCTCTATTAACTATATGCTTGAGATGCACATAGAAAATTTTCAAATTGGCAATTAAAACTTCCAAGGACTAAAATTCCCGCACTATTACGTTGGAATTAAAGTATTTATGAAGAAATGTCCGTTACGTCACTTCGATGAAATTTTTGATAAGAATATTGGAATTTTCGGCGATTTTCTGCAAAATTGCAAGTTGCACGTCGCAGAAAAGGACATGAAATCACCTAGGGATCTTCCTTAATAGATTAAACGTTAAAAAACTATACACATCCATAAGAAGTTTTTGAAAAATCGACCAATATGTTAGGGATATTGGTCGATTTCCATGCACGCATGTGTTCATTTACAAATTTCTTCAGTTTACCAATAGAATTCTTTTCCAAATTTGAAGTTTCACCAATCCGCATATATACTCTATTAAACAAGACCATATTTATCCAAAACTGTTCACCACAGGAGAAGAAATCAGGTAACATATATACAAAAAAAAATTCCGCGACGAATTGATAACCTCCTCATTTTTGGAAGTCGGTTAAATATGAATTAATGAATTATTTCTATAAATTGAATCAGAGGTAAGTAATAGGGAAAGCAGAGGCCACTCCTACATTTCTTCATTTCTAATGTTGTTTTAAATTTTTTGATGGAGGGAGTGAAAACGCAAAAAAATATTTCGTTTAGTTGGATTTATGTGTGGATTACGATATATGCTGTATTTGTTTGTTTTTTTCAACAGTTATAACATGAAAATATTTGTACGCTTCGCTGGAGATGTAATTGATCAAAATTCAAACAAAAATAATCAGAGAACCTGAATGATGTTCAAATTGAAATTTTGTATGAAATACGCTCGAATTTCGCGTAGTTTTTAAAATTGTTCATTTCTGGGTTGGCTGGCTAGAAATTTCATTAATTTAGCAAAGCATACCTCAACAGTTACGTCCCATTGTTATGACACACTGGTTTTAAAAAGTGAAATTTGGGCATTGATGTACTCCAAAATTTCTTTTTTATGAATCAACTTGTCGTTTTAGGTAAAAGTTCTGAATCGTTCATTTTGTCGTTATCAATAACTGTACTTTTATTTGGAATGTCAATCACCTATATATTCTGCCGCTGGCTAAATTCGAGTAGGATGTGCCAGCAGCAACTGCTGTTCGAGAGCACACAAGAGGCTCTCTCATAGAGAATATTTATACAAGAACATCGTTTATGAAGGTTTTCATACAAAACTCTTTATTCATCGTTTTGGGGTGTGCTGGTGAAAGCCGAGCAGAACACACTATTGTACAAACTACGTATCCGCAAACTTTTGCGGATTTACCTGCACTGAATGATGTTTTATATGTAAATAAGGTTGGAAGAAATATTGCAAATGTTTGCGTTATGTTACCGTGGAGAAGACGTAACAGAACTTTACAACTCCTAGTATTAGATTAGCACCCTTTGTACTCTATTGCGAGAACTCCGCAAATTATTCCACTAGAGAAATACGGTTGGAAACAGGGGAACTCGATGTAAATTAATAGTTAATTAAAAAGGCATTAACAAAATGTAACTTAATTTTGGTTTAGAAGTAAGTTAGGTAGTTTATTTTAAATGGAAATTATTTGCGCAAATAGGTATGTTGTCCAATTGTTTCGTTGTATCATACAACGAAATTCGCTTTCTAAAACAAAATTAAAAACATAAGAATATCGCTTTAAAGTGTAGGTGAATTTCAATTTCAAAATTATAGAATGTTAGTTTTTCGACACTTCACAATATTTTGAACACAATGCTATATCTTGTTTCTACGCGGAAACCTCAATGGATGCGCTACACTGAAAACACGGAAATCCTGAAAATTATTTTTATATTTAAAGTAGTTGGTTAGTATGATATATATTTAATCGCGAGTGAATAGCCATATTTAAAATTTTCGAGGAAACAAACTTTGCAGGCTCAAATCGAGTGTCGTGCAAGTATTAAAATTAATAATAACTTCCGAAATTTTGCAAAGTTTTGAACCAACGACGGTATTTCGTTTTTAGAAGGTGCCCTCTTCAGGTGCACTACCCTCAAAGCAAAATCTTGCGAAGGTATTTATGTATTTCAAACATATAGTTAAACCGATTCAGTTCCAGATTGAATATTTGACAATTAAACACGTAATTGTGGATGTTCATTTGAGTTTTAACTCCCTACAATGGTTTCTGATAACTGCACATAAGTTAAGTATTTGAATATCAAGGTGTAGTAGTCAAGAGAAGTTTACGTAAACTACCCGGAGCACTAGCTGCCGGTTTATAGAAAAAAATCTCTTAACTGAGAGAAAGTAGGTCTACGGATTTATCTACCAGTTTTTCTGTATAATAGCTTTATATATTTGTGGGTGTTTTTTAGAGGTATAGAACTTTTAAATGAAATAAAACGCACGAAAATTATAATAATGGCCATGATTTTTTGCTTTATTGAAAAGTTAATTTTACTCCAATACTGCTTAAATATGATACCTGGAAGTCCAATTTAGATCACTTTTTCGAGCAGCTGAGGCCGTATATCAACCGTAACGCGGCGAATGTTAGCTTTTAAGTGCTCCAACGTCTATGGTTTATTGGCATAAAATAGCATCTTTACACATTACCACAGAAAATAATCCATTGGTGTGATATCGCACAATCAGGAAGGCCAATTAACAAGTCTAATGCGCAAAATTATAGCGCTCATATATTGTTCCCTTCAATAAATTAATTTTAGCGTTGGCTGTGTGACATATTGCAAAGTCTTGTTGCAACCAAAGCTCTTGCATATTAACTCCTGTCAACTAGTGAACGAAAACGTTTGTAATCATGGATCTATAGCGATCTCCATTGATTGTAACGTTCTCACTGAATCATCTGAAGACATATGGCCCAATGATTCCACGAGCCCATAAAGAACCCCAAACAGTAACTTTTTGTGGATGTTCTTCACTCCAAATGCGGCAATTTTGCTTGTTGACGTACACGGAGAACGTCCGACGCTCTTAAAGGTCACGCGGCTTTAACTGCTGCACGAGCTGAATCTTGTAATCTCCTAAGGCAAGATCTTGCCGCCAAATCTTCCACAAAATCGATGGACACAGCTAGAATTCCTGTGCACGATGGCGAATACAATCCATCGGGTCCTCAACATTACGCTCCACAGTAGCATCACAATTTCTTCGGTGCGCACTGTACGACGTTTCCGCTGACGTGTATTATCAACTAGACTCTACATGGTGCGGAAACCATTCACGGTTGTTCGAGTAACGTGCTCAGATGTACGGTTATGTCGACCGTAAAATGGACTGAACCAGGGTATTTGAAATAAATTTGCACAATTTGCAAGCGTTGCTTCATTATGAGATAACAATCATGCTAAAGATAAAATTTGCTGTCAGTTGTCAAAATAGCAGCCACCAGAAGCAGTGTTGCAATCTTGAAAAACAAATCTGTAACAAAACACCCTTTATTTTTGTGATACTTATCTGTGTGATGTGACGTTTCGATTCCATATCAGAAATCGTTGTCGTTGTCGTTTTTTTAAAGCAATTTGCATAATATTTGTAAGCTTGGCTTGTCTCACAATGTCAATGAATTGATTAATTGACATTGACGTTTGAATTTTATTTTGTCATATGTAAAATTAACGTTATTTAACAATTGTTGAGGTGCTCTGTCCTTTCGTGTTAAATAACAACGATTTCATCCCTATGTCGTAACCATAGGATCGGATTTCAGTTGGTGTGCAAAGTTCATCCAAAGATTTACAACTATTGGCAAAAGCTGTAACCTATTGTTGGAATTTACTTATAGTATTGGTTCTCTTAGGTCAATTAAGTAATGCAATAGATCTGTTGTTCAATTTCATAAATATTTATATTCACTTTAAACGCTTTTATTTTTACCAAAAAAGTCAATTCAAACTGCCACGCAGTAAGAATCCGTCTGTTATACAGGTTTCATTTCGACATTTTTCACGTCGTCTCTGGTCTGTCTAGATGATATTCGAGTTTGGAATCACATCCTTAGCTTTTTACATCCATCTAATATTCGAGACTACAGATTCTTCAGCCAGTTTGGTCATCAACAGAGGACATAGGGTGTCTAGCAATTACTTGCCTTCTACTCGTCTGATTTCCATAACTACTCTATGTGTTTATTTGAAGTGGAATTTCATTTTTACATTACAGTCTTGAACACAAAGCCTTCGTCAAACTATTTTTGATTTGTTTAGTGGCTACTGACCACCTTTAGTGCACAATGCTCAAATTTATTTCTTATATTAGTTCATTCATTTAATAAAATAAAATAAAAAAATCGTAATTTACGATCACACTGTCAATGTCAAACAGTGCCCCCAGATTCATTGGACAGGAAGTCGTAAGATGGATTGACTTGAATGAGAAAAACAAACTAAATTAAACGAAGAACTAACAAATTTTTATCGGTTCCGAAAGTTATTCTATATTATCATGCTATTGAGATCTCACCCACACCTATTTATATTATATGATAATGACCATTTGTTGGGTACTAGTAAGTTTGAAACTTTCATTTCTTCCTAAATATGGTTTGTCAACTAAAATTACATTATATTATATTATTACATTATATTATAAACATTATACTTTTAATTTAAATTGTTTCTAAGCTAACAGTTTCATACAATTAACTAAGATTGCAACAGTCCATGATATAAATACAAATTGTGAGATTTAAAATAAATCATTAAATCTGGCAACATGGCAATAATTCTAATATTCACCGCCATCGTCGTTGTAACGAATTTGATTTCAGTTTGGCATTTCATAACATAGCCGTTATGTTAAGCTAGTAGCTTTTCAATTCAATGTGAAAATCATCAATGAATTATTTTTAAAATTTCAATTTCATTGCACTTACAAAAATTGTGAACTATTAAGGTTTTATTTAAAATAAAGTAACAGCAGGTCCATTGTGTTTCTTTATATTTTTGATATAATACAGAAATAGTCATCGCTAACTTTGTGTTTCATTTAAATTGATGAATTTATACTGAATCTTAACATATATTGCAGTTTAAGGTGAACTAATATGTAATCACTTATGTATTGTAATTATTTATGCTGCATCCTCATAGTTACTTATTGGTATCTTGAGTTTTCTCCTTAGAAATTATTTTGGAAAAACTAAAGTTTAAAAATATTATATTTAATATTAATTTATTACTTCATATTCTGATATTTTTAAATTGTATTTGAAATTTTTTGCACTGATCCTGTTTAATAATCTACCCGCAGATACTGTTTGATGTCCTTCTATTTTATCTTATAGTCATTTTATTTTATTTTACATAGTCCCCATTCCTGCAATATCCTGCCTCTTAATATAGGGTTGATGGATTTTACCTAAAAGGAATATATTGACAATTTAGAGATGTGTATTTTATAAGAAATCTATATATAAATACGCTAATGCAATGAGTTCAGTACCATTCTCTTCTGTTTATCATTAGATTTTCTTGAGTGTTTTAATTGCTAATCGGCTGCTGTTAGTGTTATTAATAAAATAAAAAAAATAAACAAACTAAAAATTGACTTAATTAAAATGGTAGTAAACTATTTTGTATAAGTACATAAGCGTATAACACAAGAAAAAATTGTTGGACATATTCAATTTCTATAGAAATAATTTTGGTCGAATTTCGACCATTTGGCGCCAGTAAGTTATATTTCATAAAAATTGTATAATCAGAGTAACAGTGTAATAATTTAACATTGAGAGGCTTATAATTAAAGAAATACATATACGAGTAATGTTAGGCATAACTGTCTATTGCTAGTAATGTTCAATGCTAGTGACACTGCACATCATTAAAAACCAACTCATTCACTATCGATAAATCAGTATAGTTTAACTTGACAAAGTATTTAGCAAACTCCAAACCCATTGACTTTTTATAGAAAGAAAAACTGCTCTAAGGCAAGGAAGAACTTTTATTTCAGAGCTGTTCCGTTGGTTTTTGTACAAAAAGTATTTTTCCTGCTCAAACTAGTAATGCCGTTGGAAGTTTTCAACTCATCTGTATTTCAAGAATTTTTACAAGAACGTTTACGGACAAGTAACCAGTTAGTACAAAAACAATCGCTGTATACCAAATTATGTCCGAAGCGAGAGAAGTTTCGAAATTAATTGTAAGAAACTTAAAGTTTCTAGAGTTGAATCGGCTACGCTGCTTTTGTGTCTCATTTATGAAAGAGTCTTTGAGAAAAGTATCTGTAGCTTATTCAATTTATATGAGCCTTGTTGATGGGCTTCATGATGAAAGAAAACTTTCCAAAAGTTTCGCAGTATCAATTGTCTTTTACATTATTAAGTCTTCGGAATTTTTGCAAAATTCTTTAAAAAAAATTCAGTTTTGGAAGTCCATATACTTTGTGTTAATAAATCATGAAGATCGAGTTTAAACGGTTTACTTTTCATTCATCAGTGAATAGAATTATTTTTATGTGTTCTTGGGAAATAACACCACAATCGAAACAAAAATCTATACAGGGTGTTCATAAATTGGAGGTACAAACGAAAAGGGGAGATTCCTTGAATAGTTTTAGGAAGAAAAAGTCCCATAAACATGGGTCCGCAAACGTTTTCGTTTTCAAGATACAGAGTGTTAAAGATTCAATTTTTTTCAAGTTTTTTTCTCATAGTATGTGCACTTCACAAGATATTCAAATGAAATTTGGCATAGATATTACAATTAAGAGTTTACACCTTGTGACAAGCCAAAAAAAAAGTTCTGAAGGACAACAGTGGACAGTGTTCCGAAAAAATATCACCCTGTAGATTTGCAATCGAAATTGGCATGTCACAAGGTGTAAAATCTTAATTGTAATATCTATGCCAAATTTCATTTGAATATCTTGTGAAGTGCAGATACTATGAGAAAAAAAAATTGAAACTTTAACACTCTGTATCTTGAAAACGAAACGTTTGGGACTTTTTCTTCCTAAAACTATTCAAGGAATCTCCCCTTTTCGTTTGTATCTCCAAGTTAGGAACACCCTGTATATTCAAGGAAAAACCAAACGTTCCTAGGTCTATTTTGACCGCATTTTCAATGGCTATAAAATGTATTGAAAATATAAAATGCAATTTGAAAGTTTGATATATGACATTTAAATTGACATAAAAAAAACTTGTTGTTTCTAGATATACAGGTAGCACAAGAAGTGTAAAGATTATGTATTACAGTTAAACAGCTTTCAAGTTGGAAGAACTTGAAAGAATTGTCTTTAGAATTTATAAGTGGCGTTCCTAGGTATGACTTTGATATAAGATAGCGCATTCGCCAAAAATGTGATCAAAGAATTCTTTTATTTCAGTGATCCCTTTAACATCTTGAGGAAAAACCTTAAAAAAAACCCAGGAAAACCTTATAAATTATCCCGATACTGGGCTGTTCAAAAGGAGATGGCCATTACTAATTTCTTCCTTAATTGTAACCAGATACGATTGAATTCGACAGAAATAAAAGCGCTACAATCGTCTTCATTCAAAAGAATTAACGCAGACTCTTTTATTTTTTGTTTTGTGTTAAATTGTTCTTTGTGAAGTACAGGTGAATTGTCAAATTGTTTTTATGGCCTAGGTTTCAAGTATGTTCACAAATTTTACATATTTCAAATTGTCGTTTCTTTATGTAATTCTTGTGTTCATTAATTCGTACGTTTAATGGTCTCGATGTTTCTCCAATATAAAATTTGTTGCATTCGTAGGAATCTTGTATATGCAGTTTTTTGATTTCTGAGTTTTGTTGGTTGAGTTTTGTTTTCGATATTAGTGAATTCAGTGTATTTTTTGTTTTGAATGCTGTTTTAAAATACATCTGTTGCCCACTCTTTTCATTCTTTCTGAGAGACCCTATATATATATGGTATAGTTGTAACTACAATGTGGTTGTCCTGAGTAGTAGTGTTACTAAGAGAAGATCCGGGTTGATTCCTATGTTTCTGTTCAAATTGTTTAATTAATTGTTGATAAATTTTGTAAGGAAATTATTTCCAGTAAGAACATTTTTTATAATTGTTTTTTCTTTGTAGAATTTGTTATCATTAGAACCGTTAGTCTTTGCTCTACCAGATAATGACTTAATAACACCTTTCTTTACTGTATTCGGATGATTTGAATTGAAATTTGGGTATATTAAGATTCAGTATAATTTCATTTTTAAGCACAAAGTTAGTAATGACTCTGTATTATATTAAAAATATAAAGAAATAAAATACAGGTGTTGTTAATTTATGTTAAATAATACCTTTACTTCTTGAAAACTTTTGTAACTGTATTGAAATAGAAATTTTGCAATTAATTCATTGATAATTTTCACATTTAATTGAAAAGGACCTTAACCTAACGGCTAACAATGTTATGAGATCTCAAACTGAAATCAAATTCGCTACAACGACGATGGCGGTGAACATTATAAATATTGCTATGATGTCTCAGTATTTGCATTCATATTATGCAATACACAATTCTAATTTTAGTTGACAAACCATAATTAGAAAGAAATGAATTCAAATAAATACCTACCAAATAAATGGTCATTATCATATAATATAAATTTTTGTTGGTGAGATCTCAATAGCATGATAAAAATTTGTTCGTTTGTCGTTTGATTCAGTTTGTTTTTCTCATTCGAGTCAAACCATGTTACGATTTTCTCTCCAAGCAATCTGGCGGCACTGTTTGGTAATGATAGTGTAGACGTAAATTATGAATTTTTTATTTTTGTTTAATGAATGAATCAATAGTGTAAATAAATTTTAGCAATTTGCACCGTATTTATATATAGATAAGTGTAGATGACGACAAAATTAAGTTAAGCAGCGACAATTTTCTTACAAGGCAAATTAAATTCTCATAAGGTTAGCATCACAGGGAACGGTCAAGTATTCAATAGGAGTAATTAACTGTCGGAGGCACAAATGACAAAATCTTCCTATGAAATCTGTCACCAGCACTATGACTCACAAACCATAATATTAACCATAAACACTATGAATCCAGTAAAAGTAGTGGATTCATAGTTTTACTGTTTACGGTTAATGATATTATGGTTTGTTTATCTGAGTATGTTTGGATTTGGGTTTATGGGTATAGGTATATGACAGAGTAGTACATATTTGTTTTCATATTGTGTATTAGATTGTAACCCTTTATTTTCGTGTTTTTCCCACTGTGTATTATAATCCTGTATGTACAGAATCCTAAATACTTATGGACGAATCATGCATATGTCTAATATACTAGGGTTTAAAATTAAGCTGCTATAAATGCAATGGTATTTCTCGAGCCTTAATTTTACCAACGACCTTTTGTTACTTTGAAGGCTTTTTAGAATAGGTAACCCATTTCTATTGCACTCTCTTACTGTTCATACACTTCCCTAATTGTATGTACATATTTGTTTGGTATTTTTAACTTCTAATAGTTCAAATAATTTGTTGTGCGTTACTGTATCTTAGCCTTCTTGAGATACACGTAAACAAGATGCGTCTCTAAATGTCGAGTTATTCTTTTAGATGTTCGATCCTTAATTTCCGTCCGTACAATCTTCCTATAAAGGTTGTGACCCTGATACCTCTATAACTACCATGTCAATTTATGGATTAAATTAATATACCCTAGTCTCATCTCAATTAAAATATCAGGACCCTGATTTATCTACTCTATGGGAATATCTGCAGGACCTGGGGATTTTCTATTTTTACACTGATGTTCCCTATTTTGATTGTATTTACTTATCGCGGTCTTCCTTCAACATTTTCTCGTAATATTCCTTCCATTCTGCCATTCTGATACTAATTTTTGTTGTTTCCATGTTATTTTTCCGCATATATCGTAGAGCTTTCCAGAATATTGAAACTGAAAATTATTTGTATTTTTCTTTATTGTGAACTTTGTTACTCAGGTTGGTGGGAATTGTATGTCCTACCCAATAACTTTATCGCCTACAGATTTAAGACAGTATATTGTTTTTATATCTTACCATTGACATCGTAAAATCAAGGTAAATACGACATTCATCAATTCTTTAGCAGAATTAATTACTAGTCAAAGGTTTTTAAAGGTGGTTGTCTGTTGCTGTAAATCCGGTTTTTTAATATATGCTCGAATATTAAGTAAATAATATGTGCGGCGTTTCTGCGTACAAGCTTTATGTAAACTTATGAGCTTGATTTAGGCCTGACTTTTAAAATTAATTGTTTCCTGTTTTCCGTTTTACTTCCTTACTCTATTTATTAACAAAAACGGGAAATTCCTAAAAAAAACACGAAACTAAACCGTCAACCGTATAAGCATTTTAATGAGTTTTAGTTCATTAGAATCCAGTATTTCGGTTCCAAACACATTAGGCAAAGTTAAACTTAAAACAATTTCGATTTGTTCGGAAAATAAAAACGGAAAACTGAAGAGAAACAGTTTCAAATTTCTGCAATATACAGCTTTTATATTGCTCGATAACCCACAAACAAATACGCAAAACACAAATAACCAACTTGTAAACTATTCCCATATTCAAAATCAATTCTGGAGAGAACAGAGTTCGATTCCGATTCTAACAAAGTTGGAATATTTATCATGAATTCCTATCGATATGAGTCTTTGTGTGCGACTGTCTTCGCTAGAAATGAGATTGCAAATTGATTCGTGTTCGTTGTTATTGTTCAGTATTTTAAAATTTGTTTGCGATTTCAGAACACATTACTTCTGACTAAAGAAATAATATAACCAACACGGGTATCTTTATTAAATGTACTCATAATAATAGCAATAACCCGTGTGGTGGTCGGGTTAGAATACCACCATGGTATCCACCGCCTGGCGTTTGACGCGACTAAAGGGGGAGCTGTCCGCTGACCTACTAGCTAGCGTTTCTTCCTTAACCACAACTCAGGGGTCCGAGTTACCTGGGTCACCAGGGTCAATTGGTGACACTGCCCATGGAAATGGAGTTTCGAAGTAAATGTCTCGGAAAAGTGCCGCAGGAACCACAACAACACTTACAAATACAATCACAACAACAACGTGACCATCAGTAAAGGAGTGTTGCGCAGGATCAACAGCCAGCGCTCACTCAAGCGGGACTGAAATGGACTAGCGCCATGAATGAATTTATAATGAGCACGTTTTACAGATTTATGAACGTTGGCCAGGACAAAACTGCATATGGTCGAATACTTCATCAATAGTTCTGTCGTGAATACCCAGAGCTTCTAGTTACCGAACAAAGACAACAATATCGTGTCCTTTGAAGACGCGTCTTCAAATTTAACGAAATGCATCAAATGCATAAATAAGTGTTCGAGAGGGGGAAGCGCAACTGATGAAGGTTCCCTAACCAGAAACAATATATATTATATTTATATATAATATATACTGTCTTGCGTACAAAGGAATGACACCTCGAAGAGAGTATTCAATATCGTGTCCTGTTGAAATATGGCGTTATTTCGGCTGAACAACTAGACACAATCAAGAATGAAGTTGAGCGCGAGTTATTTGATCGAAATAAAATAGATCCAGAGCCTGAAATACCTTTGGCACAAAGAGCGGACGAGACTCAAGAACTTTAACGACCAGAGCCAACGCTGACCTACTTGAGAAATCCAAGCGGAAATAGAAGACGCTCTTATAGAGTACCGTGGAATCCATCCACTGACTAGACCAAGACTTCCCAAATTTAAAACTTCAAAAAAATTGGGTATAGTGTAACAGGCCATGAAGAAATTTATGTTGCCAAACTATGTTTCAGATGCTAATTGAAGTCGTTATAAGATCAAAGCAAGACTCTGCCCAATTTAGACAAACACCTTGGCAAAAAGTCTCAAAGAAAAATCAATTCTCTTCGGAAAGACATTAGAAGACTAACCGAGTACCAACGAGGAGTCAGTAACTACAGAATAGAAAGTCTTGTCAAGACTATAATTCACTCTCAAGAGGGTATAGAAAACATCACATCACAGCAGTCTACCACAAAAACTTTCCGTCTATACAAGTCGATTGAGAAGGTACAAAATAATTAACCAACGAAAGCTAGACACACACTATTATTATGGCAATCAGAAAAAGGGTTTTACCGAATACTTAACAACATTAATAGAAATGAAACCCCATTAAATTAGGCAGTGACCGAAGCTCTAACAACGCATTACAGTGACCGATGGAAGGAATGGTTACTTGGGGCACCTGGACCGGCAGAAACCAGGCTTTTGGAGTCTTCAAAAAATCTTAAGAACGGACAGGCGTCCAATAGCTTTACTTCATAGCGAGCAGGGTATAGTCTAGTCCGACCTTGAAAATACATTTGCTGACAGCCTTGAGAGAGAGTGTAGACTGAACGAACACGATGATGACGACGACGACCACGAACTCCGAGTCGAAAGACAAGCCAGAAAAATTAGGAACCAAGATAATATCCCATCGAAAAGGTCGACTCAAGCGTCTAAAAGCACCTGGACATGACCGTATATCAATAGGATAGTCAAACGGTTGACCATGAAGGCTATCGTTTCATTGACAAACATCATCAAGGCAATGATAAGACTTAGATACTACCCGAAGAGATGGAAGTATGCCGGCATTATCATGCTGCCAAAAGGCCAATAAGGACGGTACTTTTCCACAAGACTATCGCCATATTAGTCTACTACCAGCCATGAGTAATGTAGCAGAAAGAATATTCGCGAATCGACTCCAAGAGACCATAGATGAACTGAACGTGATTACTGACCAGCAATTGGGATTAAGACATCGAGAAGCCACCAAACACCAAGTTCTACGCCTTGTAGAATACGACGAACTCAACCGGAATCAAAGTACAGCCTTCATCTTCCTGGATGTAGCAAAAGCCTTCGACCAAGTATGGCATGACGGACTATTGGTCAAGATGGCCCAATTAGGATTTCCCATTTACATCATCCAGCTAGTGGGCTGCGTTTTGAAACATCGAAGAGTAAGAGTACGAGTAGGCCAGGAGCACTCAGGATACCAGACCACCGAGACAGGGGTTCCCCAAGGAGCAGTCCTGTCCCCGATGCTATTTTCAGTCTACATTGCAGACTTCCCAAGACCAGCCGACGCTATAATTGCCCAGATTACAGACGACACCGCTATAGGATGCCAATCTTTTAGATTCGAGCCCGACTTGATGCTGCTGTAGCAAGCCACTGACGATTTAGCGCAATAGTGTCTTCAGTGGAAGGTAGCCATCAATGAGAACAAAACTCAAGCTCTGTTCGTCAACGGGAGAAGCCGCACAATCGTTCCAACAGGAAACCTGACCATCAACGGCAGACAAATTCCATGGAAGAACAAAGTCAAATACCTTGAAGGTGATCATCGACGGGGGGTTGACTTTCACGAGGCATATCCAAGAGACTCGTACCAGACTTTACCCCCCCCCCCCGCATAGGAAGAGGAACCAAGCTGGGACTCGTAAACAAGCTGACTCTCATCAAGACAGTCATCTTGTCAATGATGACTACGCTTCAGTGGAATGGAAACAAACAAGGACGAGCAACATGAGGCCATCCAAAGGTAGGAGGACCTATGTCTACGCCTCGCAGTAAACCAGGGGAAACCAGCCGTACCAAGCAAAGAGAAGACGAGAAGAACACACACCCACCATAAATAGAAGACAACGTGCACGCCCTCAAAAGGGTAGAATACGCTATTTACCATAGCAAAGAATGAGCCCCGATTCACAAACGAGACAGTTGCTCTACTCTACTCTACTCTACGAATAAGGTAAAGCAACGGAAACAAACCAAAGCTAAGGTATCCTAACAAGAAGGATTATACAGAAAGAAAGCTACGTTAGCGTGAATACCTGAGTTAATTCTCAAGGAGTAGATGGCAAGCGAGCTGGAAGTGTCCTCAGTAAATTCCTGAAAGTCAAATTGAGATCCTGGGCTCACACAAAGGGTGTGTGCTCTATATTCTTTTGTATATAAAGGTCTTCCTTAAGAAGCTTTGGCTTCAAAAATGCATCACAAGAGCACCCGTTTTATTTGAAAAATCATTTGTTGATGCCCATTTGGCGGCGGGTAATATGACACATGTCAATTCTACGTCAAAACTTAGTTTGATTTGAACTTTCACGTAGATTTTGCTCAAATTCGATATTTTGTTCCAATCAAAAGTTATGGGGTGCGGCAATAAAAGTTATCCAGTATAATAACTATGATGTTGCAGGTCTATTTTAGACCAAAATTCTACAAACTAAAGTCTTTTGTAGCGTTCAAACATTCCCATTTAACAGTTCAACCCTTCAAAATATATTCGTAAACGGATTCTAGCCGCCACTATTTTAAGCCGTATTTTGTTCACATAGTAGATGGAACTGGAGTGCAAAGTACACACCAAGAAACAACTTTACAAAATATTTTGCTTGCAATGGCGCAACAAAGTCTCTTCGACGACAGAAAAAGGCGAGCCATCCATAAAAGTGTCAATAGAACGTTTTAAAAGCATCAACTTGTTGATGCAGATTTTCCTTTCTCCGAGATATTTGCCCGAATACATTTTATCATATTACATTCCGAGCGACGTACGAGGCCTGATTTTCCCAAGGCAGTAATACTGCACAGAACCTGCCGGGAAATGGAATATATGTGGAATCGCATTTTCTATTATTATATTTCAAGGGATTGAATAAATGGAGACTACACGAAAATTCTTTAAGACGAGTTATTTATGTAGAATTCTTTTTATTCTCATTTTATATAGTAATATCTTAAAAATATTAATATTTATGAAAAGAAATGTCGGGGTTTTGGCTGTTGGTTTGGAAGATATTCAAATCCATCAACGTTAGAAAAAATGTTGAAATTGAGATATATTGCTATGCTAACGTATTTTCAATGTTTTTTCTTTTGAATTTACTTGCCGACAAAAAAAGCATTGTGTGGTTTTATGAAACCACGATTCAAGTGAAACTTTATTTATATAATAATAATAATAAATCGACTTTATTAAACATAATATTACATTAACATCAATTTTGGACTCACAGAATTGGGGAAACAGAGGGCGAAGTCTAGCCATAGGCTACTCATACTTAACCCTCATTATTTAGGAACTTAAATGAATTAATTAAAAGGCACTTAAAAGTAAATTTCTATAAACTATTATAATATGATAAGGCTTAAAGTAACGGGAAAGGCGGGAAAATAAAATTACGTTCAGCGATATAGCTAATGTGAACTGGACTGTCTATTCAATAAGAAGGTTTTAAAGTTGGCTTTGAATTTAGAGCGGCTGTAATCTTTTAATTTGTCTGGAAGTGGATTGTATAGGGTAATGGCATTATAGATAAAACTTTTTTTGAACATAGCTGTTTTATGTTTAGGAATAGGAATAGAAAATTTGTGTTTATTTCTGGTATTAAGGTTATGGATATAACTATTTGATTGAAATTTATATTTAATGTTAGTTGATACTTCAACGTAGTCATTTAATAAACCATGCACAAAATTACCAAGGTGACTAAGTCTTCTGTTCTCCATGTTTAACCAACGTAGTTCATTAATTTTATGTGATATTCTGTCATACTTTCTTAAACAAAAAATAAGACGACAACAGGTATTCTGTATTTTTTGAATTCTATATTGTTCAGTTTGTCTGAGGTAAAGACCATAAAGAAAGTCAGCGTAATTAAACTTAGAAAGAATTAGAGACTCACACAACATCTTTTTGAGCTTAAAACTCAAAATATGTATATTGGAATAAATTTGTTTCATAGAAATATATGACTTTTGCACCATGTTTTTTACGTGATCAATAAATTTTAAATCGGAATCTATTATAATACCAAGATTACTTGCCGAGTCACTAACCTGAAGGGTTTGATCAGATATTTTAACGTTGAAGTTAGCTTTTAAAGTTTCCTTACTTGTCTTCTTACCAAATAATAATAGTTTAGATTTAAGTGGATTGAGACTCAGTGCATGGTCTTCAGAAAGAGTTTTGATGACTTCTAGGTCTTGATTAATAGCAAGCGCTGTTTCCTGATAATTGTCGATATGAAAATGACAATACAGTTGTGTGTCATCAGCAAAGGCTTGTAGTTTACAATATTGCGTAGATTTGAGTAGATCAGATGTATATATAATAAACAATAAGGGACCCAAAATTGACCCTTGTGGTACACCTGACAGAACCTGACAGACATCGGAAAAATTGTCACCTACCTGAGTTCTGAGTTCTGTTAGAAAAAAAAATATTTTTTTAATAATAAATCGACTTTATTAAACATAATATTACATTAACATCAATTTTGGACTCACAAAATTGGGTAATCAGAGGGCGAAGTCTAGCCATAGGCTACTCATACTTAACTAATATGGGTAGTATCTACTTATAAAATTGTTTACAACTCGAATTTGCCTTGTTAGAAGGAATAAATAAACATTCCATGTTCATTAATGCACCCTCGCTAGAGGGCGCTATTTGAGAATCTTCTGTTTTTTACGTCAAAATTTGGAGTGGGACGATATATTTAGTCTATTATAATTTAAAATTAGATTAAATCTGCAAGAAAGAAAATTTTTGCATACCTTTTATCGTAAAGAAATGACCAAAAGAATGATTTTTAACAGTTTATTTATGATAAACACAATTAAACTTAATAGTCGTACCGTTTTTTAATTCTTTATTGATTTTTTTTTAAATTTTTTTGAAATATAATTATTTTTTATTTGTCGAATCCTTGAATTGCGCCTTCTGTCTAGGCTTAGAACCAATGCAAACACTATGTGATAAGGCAAAATCGAGAGTGTTTAAAGCTAACCGACTGCAGCAGGAATTCTAAAATTATGTACCAGATCATGGAACATTTTAAAAATATAACAAACATAAAAACTTTACAAATGATCAAATTGGCCACCACTTTGCAAAAGGTACCTATTAATACTACAACAAGAAACAGCAATTTCAAGTTCCGGGAGTTTACTTGGCTTTAGCTCAATCATGTTTTCATATGTAATTGGTTGCATGGGAGCAAACAACCCCATCCAACGTAAAAAGTCTCTGACCGTTTGCGTAAAGTATGCTACTCTGCCATCATACTGCTACCACAGTAATGTTCGGATATTAATTAGATCCCCATCTAGAAGAATGGGCAATTCGTTTTCTGAAAATTCTAGGTACGCTTCATATATTAAAATTCCACATATTTTGTTATTATGGTTCTCGCATCAAATCTAGATTAGTTTACCATCACTAGTACATTTATGTAAATTCCTACTCCCTCAGCAATTAAAGCTGGCTTCACCAGTATACAAAATCAAAGAAAGGAACTCGGGAGTCATGTCACACGTAGCTCTCAGCCAATGATAATAATGAAGCTGGCTGTCAAGTTTAGTTAGCAAATGAGTAAAGTTACATACATTAATATTAATGATTTGCCATAATGTTTAATCACCTTTTCATTTTTTATACTCTTTTTAATTATTAATAATGCATTATTGTTACTAATTAATTATTGATTTCACACTCCATCACAAAACTTTGGAATTATTCATTTTTAAAATAATTTAAAAGTGTCAATACGGAGAATACTGCGCAGGTAGAAAATGCCCAAGTGACCGTTTAGAGACAAAAGAACAATTACATACATTTTATTTATGGAGACGCCTTTGCGGACAACTTGCTGTTTCTCAATGCTTTTTCATGATGTGATACACCTTCAGCTGCTTACAAATATGGGTAAACATAAATTTCTGAAAACCCTGGAGTAATATCTAGAGTTAGCAAGTGGAACGGCGTCAACAAAAGATTTAACCCTGCTTTGCTCACCGTCATTGCTGAAAAATTTTTTATGTCTTTATATATTGGTAATAAAGAAGGTAATTTTATTGACAGTCTAAGATATAAACAATTCGCCAAGTCAGTGACAAACACTACATTTAATGTATGTACAATTCCTCCAACATAAGATACAGCTCGCTTCCGAGTCCACTATCAGGTCCAGTCGTGGATTAATAATTATAACGATCCTGAAGACTGGGGCTGAAAACAATTTTGAAAAATATTGATGCGAGTACCCCCTAAGCACCTAAAATTACTTTTCTGTAGATGCAAAGGAAACTGTGGAGCCATGTGCTGATGTCCAAAAGAAGGCCTAAAATGTTCTGCAGTGTGCTTCCATTGTTCTGGGGAGACCTAAATTAACATAATGGAGCTCTCGAAATTAATTGAAGAAACTGATTTTGAAGATGAACCGCCAACAATGACGCCACTTTCTTCTCCGGTTCTCCCTCAAGCATTTAATATAAAAAGCCAGCCAGATGCTGAGCCGCAGCCTGGTCCATCAATAAGACCGCGGACAGAGTAGTTGTGATTTAGAAAATCACCGTGGATTATGCCTACTGGGGATACCACATAAAAAAACTCGCCTCGAGACTCTACCTCGTAAGTGGTGGGGAAAAGAGTCAATAATTAATTAATAACAATATTACATTATCAATAATTAAAAAGAGTATAATAAAAAATGAAAAGATGATAAAACATTATGACAAATCATTAATATTAATATATAGATAAATACTGAAGAATATTCGTTCGTTTCCAAACGCTGTAAAACTTTAACCTATGATTAAATTTAAAAAGTTTAAAATGAAAATTATTCCTTAAAACACCGTCTATAAAACTAGCTTCAGGCAATTTTTTTGTCCAATGATTAGAACAAAAGTTATATGGACAAATATATTTTCATTGACTTTCGGGTTAAAACATTTTATTTATGGTTCTCCGACTAAAAGTTAATTGATAAAAGTTGTAGATAATTTTATTTACAATACAAAATTTAAATTTTTTTTGTGTGAGACCTACAGTTTGTCAGATAAACCATAAAAGTCATTTGGACTCTTTTTTCCAATACAACAGCCATGTGGCAAGGGTTGCAACTCCACAAACTTGGATTAAGTTTATACAAACCCCCCTTTTTATCTAAAAAATATAATTGCGTCCTCTTGCAAATGCAATCCCAAATGTAACTTTTTAATGGACTACAACTGGAGTGGGTGGAATACTTCCCGTTTGTCTTAAAAGTATGGCAAATCGCCGAAAGATTTCTATGCTATGACCAAAGCTTTGCTATTGGGATTAACCAAAATTAAAAAAATATATATAATAACAAAAGTTCTCTTTCATGGCTATCTAAGTTTATTTCTTTAAATGCTATATTAGAAAATTATATATTTTTGCCTAACCTGTTTTCTGTCCCTACTATGATATTCACAATTGTGTGTATTGTTGTACATCCAGGCTGAAGGTCAACAACTTTTTCATCCTGCACAAATGGTTTATTTGTTTTCAGGATCAACCCAAAGTTTAACGGATATTAATGGAAGTAATTTTGCTTTCTAGACAGGAGATATACTAAGATAATCCCTGGCATTTAGAGCAAATGTTTTTTATAAAATTCCTGTATCTTTATTTTGAAATAAGAACAACAGAAGAATGCAATCAATTGAAAATAATCCAAAAAGGCTGTATAACTTTATAAGCAAATATTTAATCAAGAATGCAGACGTTATTTCCTTCAGCAAAGTAAACACAAAACTTTTATAAAGTATATAGAAAAATTATACAAACAGATGCAACCAAAGTTAAACAGTTTTTAACGCAGTCAATATCATTCTTTCTCACTATGACCATAGGAAAATCGGCTAACTGATTTCCACAAATTTAAACAATTATGTTGCTATAATTAAGTGAAGACTTTACGGTAGTTACTTCAGTTATTTAAGCCAACAATTACAAATGCATTCTCTTACATTCTGGCATACAAAAATGGCTGTGTAGAAATGTTTGACGTAATAACTTTTCTGATGTCTAACACATTTTACAAGTCCGTATGCAAAAAATATGTAACAACCAATACATATCTTTGGAGGACAATCAGTTTGACGATAGTTCTAAAATTCATTACATTTTTATAATTCTTTTAGAGACTTGTTGTAACGTTTTATGTCTTTTGTGCTAATTCAAACGGCGCATCCCCAACTATACTTGGTGCTTTTTGTAAATAAATGGAGTCAAATTTAAACAAATAAACGATAATAAATTAAAGCACACTTGAACAAGAAAATGTAGACAATATCTTTTTTATAGCTGGTTTGTTTTTACCGAAATTTTACAAATTTTTGTTAAGTCAACGACCAGTCTGCTCCTGCATAATTTTGAAATTTTGTTCTAACAGGGGTGGGGGAAAATTATTTATTTTAAAATCCTGTAAATTTTTAGAAGAGAATAGCAGTTAGTTTGAACAGCTTCTCGCTTGCTTCTTATATTTTCAAATTTTTTATTGTTTACATTGTATTCTAATAAATTAGTTATTTCACCCATTTTTTCTTATTGGTGTTGGTTACATATCTGTGTAGAAATTCAAAGGAAGAATCCCAACCTATATATCACTAAATTACTAATACTATACGGTGTGTTATTTTTAATATAAAAAGTCAGTCGCACCCCTCAAGTAACAGCATTTCTAAACGAACCACAAGCATGCTTTACGTTTCGTTGTGTACACTGAAATAAATTTGCAAAATTTCACAAAAATTAAAGTAGCCGTAAAAAATATTTACATGGATCCGGACTTTTTTACCAATCTCTACATATGACATTTTTATATTACAACACTTGCAAAGAAATCAGAAAAAAATCTATACTTACTCTTGATCCAAGATTTTACAAAATCATTACCTGAAAATACAAAAAAATGTTTATGTAATAGGGTAAAAGTAATGGTATAAAATTTGTTACTATTAGCGGATTTGATCCTATTAGATAATATAGTTGATATTGAAACTTCGCTTAGTACATTTAGATCAATTTCTCTATTAACAAATTTATTTTAAAACATAATTATTTCGTACATGTTATCATAATTATCAGGTTTAAATATTTTGAAAACGAAAAGTAATCAAAGAACCCATCTTTGATTATTTTTCGTTACTCATTGGCTTTTCCTTTCATTACTACTTTTCGATAACAAATAGGTATTTCAAATTTTTGTTGGAGTCAACGTGTAGTGGCGCAATTTTGAAAATTTTTTAGTATTACTGGTTGTCCTTACAATATGTCTTTCTCACAAACTTTCTTAAAGAAAGAACTCCTTATATATGAAAAACTTTTTTCCGTGTTCAAATAGATGTTTGTATATTTTGTTTATTTATCTACTGTAGAATCGTCAGGAGTCAGCCACTATTGTCGCTCTAATACTTACTTATTTTATTGTATTTTTTAATGACTTGCTGATAGCTACTGAAGATCGAGACCTCAACTCTTCCTCTGTAAGAATTTGCGTAAGTGCACCGTTTGCTACAATGAAGTACAATGATTTGCTTAGTTTCAATATATTGTCTCATAATTGTTGTTGTATGTATATACAGCGTTAAATAATACTTAATAACGATATATATTATTAGATTATCCCACAAATATTCAAGCTCACTTTTACAGTTGTACCAACTTATATAGTCAGTTCTACTGTGAGACTTATTCAAGTATAAAGAAAATATTATCTGATTAGAACAGTACCGAGGTACATGCTTCATGTTGATGTCATTTACTCTACCCCGATATTCAGATTAACAGATTGTTTGTGGATTGAGAATGTTGTTTTTCATTCTCAAAAGGATATACAAACAATTGATAGGTTCTATATACGGAACTGCATTAAAAGTACTTTGAACTTGAGATCTTATTACTCGAATCTCAAGTGAATTCCTAGATTATAAATGCGACGAAACAAAATCGCTACAATCCTCCGAAATTATTTTTTCCAGTAAGGACCTTATAATTGCTTATTATTTGTGTGATATTTTCGGTGTGTAAACATAAGTCTTAGAGTCGATTTTGAACTTCATTTGTGCCCCTTCGACGTCTGGTGCCTAATTTTCTCCGATTTTGGATATTATCAATCCACGCTTGACAACATCTCATAACAATAGTTGGATTTCTGTTCGTGTGATTAGCGATTTCTCGACATGAACAACCCGGTTCCCTTAAATCAGTAACTCCACTTTCAAATTCACTAAGCTGGCGATAGATTCGACGTACTCGTAGTCTAGGCATTTTAACATTATTAAACATCGATTTTGGATGCCATCAAACAGTCTGCTTCTTGTTAAATAAAAAAAATGCAAAAAAACTACAATATTATTCGATAAAAAAGGTTTCATGAAAAAATATTCACCAAACCTTACCAAATTTTAATCATTTTCTGCTTACTATCGCAACTATATTTTTCCAAAACAATATTTAATTTAAACATCTCCCTCTGCATGTTGCGATTTTTTGTCAGTGAGTATATAATATTGTAATGAAAAAAAAGTTTAGTATAAAATTATAAAATTAAAATACAAATTGCAAAACTGATATCGGATGAATATGCCGGTATTTAAATAATCGCTGCGCGATAATAACTACCCAACTAATCCGTTAGCTGCATTTACACATGTTTTTTTACTTCTTAGGATCATGTAGATCCAGTGGCTACCTTATCACATGGAAATATTTCTTCAACGGTTATTACAACTTTACCTTTGGCAGCCACCCAAACATAAGTCACTCAAACCCTAAAATCAGAGCAATGAATGTAGACAACTTACTAGAAAAAAATACAAATTTACCCTCCTCCAACCACTTAACGCCCCACTCAGGTTATCAGCAATTCTCAACCTTGTATTTCGCATTTTTAAAGCTACTACTTGCCCTTCATTTTGTCCAAATGAACAATTAATAGAGTGTGTGACGCTTGGACTATTATAAACTAAAATGCTTGCCATGACCAAGCACATAATCTAGTATGGAGAAATATTGTAGCAAATTAAATGTGCCACTTTTTTCTTGCAATTAGGTACCTAGTTGCAAGCTTTGCTAATTATTAACTGCCATTAGTTCCCAAACATAATTAATTACCTTTTCCATTAAAACACATACGGCTCACTTTGCACAATGTTAAGTGTTGAGCTCACGCGGCAACAAAAACAGTTAACAAATAGTAGTTCTAAACAGGTATATTTTCTAGCATAACAAAGTAAGTTATTTAAAAATCCATTTATGTGAGGATTATATTATATATTATCCATTATCCATATTATGGAAAATGTTAAGAATATAAAAATATTCCCTGTAAAAAGTTCTTCATTACATATAAATCAATAAACAGGAATAAAATTTATTGAAAAGGATCGGACCGATGTGATAAACAGCTTTCAAACTGACTTCCAAAAAGGAGCAGGCAGTGCATAAATTCGTCAGTACATTTTTATTTTTTTAGGTTCATCAATTACTCAAAAACGGCTTATGCAATTTTGATGCCTTCTAAACTGTTTCCCTGTGATTTCTAGGACAGAAATCACACGGAAAAAGTGTAGGTTAACTGAATCCTGTAAATAATTATGAGACTAGTTCCTTCAATTCATTCAACGCAAGACAATATATTGTTTCCAGTCTAGAATTGAGAAATTGAGATTTCGAATATAGTCGTCTACAAGAGCCGTTTTGGTGAAATCCTGATAGAGCACCGAAAATTATAATTTTGATGTCATTCGATTCGGATTGACGTCCAGAAACTATTTAAAAAAGTTGAAATGCCACCGATAAAAATTGCAATAGTTATAAATAATATATTGAAAATAATTTGGTCAAGTGCGAGTTGGACTCGCATACTTAGGGTTCCGTACCACCTTCAAGATTCTAATATTCCAGTTTCAGACAAGCAGGGAATGAGTGCATTTTCTTATATTTGCCCTTATATCTTTTAAAGGAAGCGTTTTAAATTTATAAAAAATATACACTTTGATTTTCCACACATAGACATTTTAATATATCTGCTTTAGGATTCGCTTGATTTTTATCAGAATACATATGTATTTAATTTTCTAATTTGGCCCCCAAAAATTAACATTAGAGTTTTATTTTATTAATAAACTTTCAGGGAAGTCTTTTATAATCGACTGTCTGAGTTTTGAGGCTCTGTAGATTGGAAGATAAAGGGCAAAATAGGTCAAGTTTTAAATGATAAATTATTAAATCTGTTATTCAAATTATTAAAAAATACAAATAAAATATATTTTTCAAAATTTAAATAGTTTCTAAAGTGGGAATTAAGTCGATTTTTAATATTTTTATTAATATCTTTTAAACAAATGATTTAAAAATAAGATATATTTGTAATTCACATAATGATCCTTTTATCTGATATATATATTACATGATGCGTCTGAAAATTTAATCTTTATTTTCCATTTAATTGTATAATTTGTCCCTAAAATTACTATGGGGGTTTCCTAATAACTTATTTCCCGTTTAATTCTCTTATTTGGGGGCCAAATAATAGAATTAGGAATTTTTTTCATATGTTTCCTATAAAAAAAATTGAGGTCTTATAGTTTGGGGAATAACGGGGAGAATGGGTAATTTTTTTAAAATATTTTTTTAATATATTTTAAAATATTTAAAATAAGGGAGGGGGGGGGGAATGGATAAAAAATTTTATATTTTTGTTAATATCTTTTAATTAATTTATTTTAAAAATATGAAAAAAAAAATATTTGTGTTCTTCATCATGAGCCCTTTCATTTGATATATAACATGATGGGTTAGAAACAATTTTAATTTTATTTTTTCCATTTGATTCTATAATTTGCCCTTCAAAATGAATATTAGGAGTTTTCCTTATTTTCCAGTAAAGTTCAGGTGAGGGGCTATACCCCCATTGTCTTTTCAAAATTTTCCAGCTTATGGTTTCGGAGATAGGGGGGGATGGGTAAAATTTTTGATATTTTTGTTAATATCTTTTAATTAATTTATTTTAAAAAATTGAAAGAAATATAGTTGTTTTCGTCATGATGAGTCCTTTCATTTGATATATAAAATGATGGGTTAGAAACAATTTTAATTTTATAATTTCCATTTAATTCTATAATTTGCCCCCCAAAATAAATATTAGGGGTTTCTTCTCCTTATTTTTCCAGTAAAGTTCAGGTGAGGGCTATATCTCCATTTTTTTTAAATTTTCCAGCATATGGTTTCGGAGACAAGGGGGAGAGATTGGTATTTTTTTTTTATATTTTTGTTAATATGTTTTAATTAATTTATTTTTATTTTAAAAATATGTAAAAAATATATTTGTTTTCGTCGTAATGAGCCCTTTCATTTTATATATAACGTGATGGGTAAGAAACAATTTTAATTTTATAATTTCCATTTAAATCTGTAATTTGCCCCCCAAAATTAAAAGTAGAGGTTTCTCATTATTTTTCCGGTAAACTTCAGGTCAGAACCTATACCTCTAATTTTTTTCAAAACTTTACGTTTTACAGTTTCGGAGATAAGGTGGGGGGAATGGGTAAATTTTGGTATATTTTCGTTAATATCTTTTTAAATATTTTTTTTAAATATGAAAAAATATATTTTTTGTCCTCAAAATGAGACCTTTCATTTGATATATTACATGATGCGTTTGAAAATTTTTTTATTTTTAAATTTTCATTTAATTCTATAATTTGCCCCCCAAAATTAATATTAATGGTTTCTCCTTATTTTTCCTGTAAAGTTCGGGCAACGTTCTATTTTTCCTTTTTTTAAAAATTTTAGGCTCAGTAGTTTCGGAAATCAGGGGGGGAACGGTCGATTTTTTTAGTTTTTCCCCCCAGAAGTACCCCTAAAATCAAAATTTCTTTATTTACGATATGCACTCCTGATCGGGTCACCAAACTATAAATTGATACCAAATTTCAACCTCTTTCGTTCAGTAGTTTAGGAGAAAATTGCTGTGATGTGACAGAGGCAGAAATCCTGAGTGATATTATAAGGGTATCCGTATATTGTATATAAGGAACCTTAAAAAGAGTGCTTGCATTTTTTTGGAAAATCTCAAAAATGATAAAAGATTTTTGAAATTGATCTCATCTGATAAGAGGAGGAATTTTATTTATAAAAGTACTCCCGAAACTGTTTCTCCATTATTAATAATATTAAAACAGCTCTAAAATTATTGCTAAAACCGGTAGTCTGGCATTCAAGAGCGCCGCGTCATTCAGACACAGTAAGTCAAAAAATTATTTAAACACATTCAATATGTATATTAAGGAATGAAAAAATGTATGTACCTTTGGAATAATAAAAAAATTTATTTGTATTTTTTCATGTAAATGTCAAAATTCAGTTCGCGATAAAATATTTAATACAGTTATATATACTAAATACATAAATAATTTTTCGAAATTTCAATCAGTTGAGGGGAGCGCAACTGATGAAGGTTCCCGACTATAAGTAACATATTCACTTACGTTCCAAGGATTGAAAAATCTCAAACAGATGATATTTTAAATCGTATTCTATTGTGCGATATCCCGAATTAAACCCGTTTATTACTCCGTAACGTCCATCATACTGTTTTTTAGAAAAGCGGAATAAATATTTGCAAAAAGCAAAATCAATGTCAAATAAACTTTCTACACCAGGTTTATAACAGTTTTAATTTTGATTCATTTGAAGACTGTTCTCTTATAAAAATAAATTATTGATTGCAATATATATAAAGTAACTTTTTAGCAAATAAGAAAATAAAGGTAAACGTCCATAAAGGTCAAAATAAATATCTTATTGATTTGCAATCCAAATTTTCCCATTTTAATGTCAGAAAACAATTATTGATTGTACAGAGTTTTAAACTATTTTGATTTTGATTTATTTGAAGTTGGTTCTTTTTTAATCATAACTAGCGGTCGCCCAGTGGTCGAAATTATAAGTTGAACATTATTGAGATTATTTTATCTGTATAAGATATCGAGTTGAGGCGAAATTAGAAAAGTAGGTCAGGCCTTTGCGATCCCTATTATTTCATTTGGATTACATTTATAAAAACAATTTATGAAATCTTTTTTTATTTATGTATATAATTGTAGGATTATTTTTACAAATATGTCTATGCAAAATTATCGATCTAATTATCGGCGAATTTTTTTTTCTAACCTAAAAGTTTCCGTTTCCGATTTTAAAAATAGAGATGACAAACAACTCAAAGAAAACTCCAATATTTAATGACATTTCCATTATCCGCTGATTGATGATTTGTTGCACAACACCTTCAGAATATTGTGAAAATTATATTATATTAATGACAGAATTATAATCACAACAAAAAATAACAAATATTATTTTCTACGAAAGTTAGTACTACTTGTCCGAAAAATTAATACTGATCTATAATTTACAACACTAAATATTTTCCTATTGAACTATAGGCAACTCCAAAGATAGTAAAAGATGGTCATCACTTGGTCTGAAAGAGCGTTACCCAGCCACTGCCGTGTTTATCATTTGAAAACCAACCTCGCATATATAATTTCGCAGTGGTTTCTGTTGTCGTGTAGAGCGTTTTGGATTTTAAATTTTTTTAACATTTAGGGTGTAAATTTTAAAGCCAGCTGTGTACGATTTCAAAGGTATATATATGTAAAAAATATATATTTTACTCTAGAATAAATAATAACTTAACCTAATATATTCAAACAAATATTTAAAATGTTTTGAACAGTCAGAACTTTGCTGCAATGGGACCATCTAATGTAAAATTAATTAACGATAAAATACCCACATTGTCACATTAATTTTCAGTATGATTTTCAATATAAAAAATTTACTTACCAACGTAGTACCGAACCCATGACGATTTCTGTTTTATGTAAAAAATATAAAGAAATATGAATCACATACTGTTAATTAATAGTAGTTAAATACACATATTTTTTTGAGAATTTTTTTCTGTGACTTAAAATTGAAACCTTGAAAATACTTTGAAATCTTGTCTTACTGAATTGACAACTTTCAACCTAATCGCTACAAAAGTAATGAAATGTCAAAAATTAAATCAAATTTCCGGCAGATGGCTAAACATTCAGTGTTTTCAGATCTACCTATTTATTGTGAATTTGTGCATAATTTCACAATTTTCTGTAATCTTAGTTAAACTTATGTGAAATATACCCAACAAAAATAAAAGGTCTCTAAATTAAAAGTATAAGGTTAAAATAAAGAAGATATCATAAATAAATTGATGAGGTGCAACATAATTCTGATTTTAGTTGACAAATCATATTTACAATGCAAAGAAAGTTGCAAACTGTAAACTTGCGAGCGCCCAATAAACGGCGATTATTATGTATTATAATTTTTCGTTGGTTCTATTTCAATAGCATGACTATGTAGGCTAACTTTAGCGAAGGGCCAAAACTTTTAGTTTTACATTTAATTTAGTTTGTCTTTCACATTGTCGTCAACCTCCCTTAGGATTTTCTCTAGAAGCAATCTGGCGGCACTGTTTGGAATTGACAGTATGCATGTAAATAATGATTTTTTATTATTTTATAATGCAATTAGTGAACCAATATTATAAATTAATTTTAGCTTTCTGCACTGAAGGTCGTCTGTAGCTACTAAACAAAACAAAAATAAAGAAAATCGGTTGAGTGACAGAGGAGAAAATGGTACCTAACCGTATTGTCCTTGCCTATTTATATATAGATATATTTATAATTTGAAAAATAACCATAGCAACCCTAAGCGGAACCAAAGGAAAATCCGGCAAACAGAATGTATGTTAATGTAAAAATAATATAAAAAATATTTAAACCAAAATAAAACATTTTTTAGTCACAATTCAGTAACAATAACTCAGAACTAAACCATTAAATGGTTCAAATAACAGCTGGGAAAATAATTTGTTGCCATTAGAAAATTCAACTTGATTTTGAAATAAATTTGATCGTCATGGTAAAGGTCATAGTTACCTCCAAAAATATTTTGCGCATTCCATTTTTAGTGGGAAAATAATGGGTTCCTATTCAATCTACCAACTTGACATGTACATTGCCTTGAAAATCATAAACAAGGTCAACGAGTTTATATTCAGAAAATTCATACTTGATTTTGAAATAACTTCCAGGTTGTCATCATTTGATCCATTCGAAACCTTGAAAGTTTGGTCTGAACCTATTTCTAAAATAACGCAAGCAGAAACCTTATTAGGCAGCCTAAAGAAAAATGGCTCACCTGTTGTAATAGCAGCAAAGCCTTAATCCAAATACAATTTGCTCATCACCAACGCTTCCAATAAAAAAAAATAAAAAAGCATAAAGCAAGAATGCATATAAGCATATAAGAGCTGTAAAGTATGGGAAAACCTCAAAAAAAAAATTCTACAATAGGGAAAAAAGACAAAACCCACAATAGACTATTAGGTAGTAGTTAAGTAATTTAAATCTGCTTTTTCCGGAGGTGGACGGTCTTATTTAGAATGATGTAAGCCCTATGAATACCTGGAAAATTTTTTATGGTCAGTTGTTTTACGACAGTAATTATCCCGAGAAAACTTCTTTGAGCACATTAGTTGCGTCCCTCCTCAGTTGTTCTTCCCTCATCTTGTTGAAATCTTAATTAAATATTAATGTATTACTTCCATACAACCTAAGAATTTATTTATGTTATTTCTATCCTAGTAATTCCAAGAAAAATGCGCTACATACAACACGACTCATGATATGGGGTCTATGTGTGCCAATTTTCCCTGAAACTTCTATATGACGATATTTATTTCGCGTTAAGACATTAAATTCAATTGTATGTAGAAAGATCTTTTAAGAGAACCGCCATTGTTGAGGATTCTCAACTAGAAACATTTGTCTTGTTTTCAATCAATTGTAAAATCTGGAAATGGTGATAAAATAATTGCTTTGATTGGTTTTAGTTTACTTAGGGATTCTTTGAATGTGCTAGTAATCAAAGGAGAACCATCTTTACGCACAGCACAATTCCCCATTTTCAGATATTGTTCCCTAAAACACCTAGGTGTTAATGATTTAAAGTAAAATGCAGGAAACTATAATCAGCTGTCTATTCACTAAAAGATGGACAGATCAAATGGAGGAGTTCACGAATTGAACTCCACTTCTTGTGCATTAATTAAGAGTAATTTTCTGTTAGTTCAATATACTTGAATTAGTTAAGAGCAGTGTATTTGACAGCATGTAAAGCACCTGGTAGCATTAATCAGGTTAACAAAAAGAGGTTAACAGCGAATAACAAGTGTAGAGAAGATTTTTTAATAGTATTCTGGAAAGAGGTGTTTTAAACAGAAGATTAATGGTGCAGCAGTTCTTGCATGCACCTTCAGCTAATAAATTGCGCCAGTGCTGAGAATAACAACCTGCATTCTATATGTTCCAAATTGGTGTTTGCTAAACGTTACGGTATTGGAGTGTATTCTAATTATTTCTAATGGCATTTTTGTGGCACTCTAAAGGGAGTTAGCTGAAAATACCACACCACAACCCTTTAAATTTATATTGAAAACTAACGAAAAAGTAAACGCGCCAGTCATCAGTCATTTGGACAGATCCACATGAATATAAAATAAATATATGACATAAATAAAATATAGATTTGAAATTGATAGTTTCACTGTTCTGATAATTTTACTATGACATCACTAAGAAAAGCGTAGGGCAATTTCCGAGGATAGTATATCAAACGTTTTATTGCCTGAGAAAAAACAAACCCGCAAAGCTGCTTGTGTAAAATTGGTTTCAGTCAAATTGAACCAAATTTGACAGATAGATAGTTTTCAGCATTCTGAAAAGAAGTCCTCATGCCAATAATCCACGAAACCCAAGCACCAGCTGAGATATTGAACTCCAACATTTCACTTTTAGTAAATTTCATTCTTTCTTTTTTTAAGAGAAGGAACGCCTTGTGTGAAAAACATATCATACAAAAGTTATGAGTTCATTATACAGGCATATCGAAAAATAAAGTTTTTGTTTATGTTTTTTAGCATAAAAAATAGAGGAAAATATTCCATGAAATTAAATAACTTGCTTATATGCAAACCGAAATTGAGCAAAATATTTGCTTAAGTAGAATCTCCTTCGAAAAAATGATATAGGCCTTCCATAATATTGAAAATTGGGTGCAGATCACCTTTGGGTTTGCTTATCAATTGTCCCTTTAAAACGCTACACAAAACTTTCCTTCTGTAAAAAAGAAATACAGTCCACTCAAGTGTAATGATTTAAAAGTGTATATAACCACAATTGTTTGTGTGGGGTTGTCCTATGCTGTTGAAACTATATTAGATTTTCCTGGAACGACTTTCCTTTTCTTTCTCAATCCATAAACTTTTTCTTAATCTTGTAATGTGGTCAAATAAATAAATATTTCGTTTATAGTTTCTAACATTTTAGAAGGCGCCTTTAAATTTCCTAGTATAAGCAATAGTTAAATAAGTGAATATTTCATATCATCATTACTGTTAAGAAAAACTGTGTTCGTACCTTGTGGTCCAGTAACAACAAAATTTTACATTTTTTTATTATCGAACTGGATTATCATTGATAAGATTATGCGCTAATTGTTTCAAAATACATTAATAGTTAGCATTTGGTAATTTATAAGAAATCGCCATTAAAACATTTCGCACGAATATGCACTAACTTGACTGTACTATTGGTTAGATAAATATAATTACATTTCTCATTATACGACGGTATTGAAAATAATTATATATTTTCAATATAATTGCAATACAATGCATTAAAGTTTATTAATGCAGAGAAATTTAATTTGAATATATAAAATATTCATTATTTTAATTAACAATAAACATTTGATTATGTCGAACATTAGTTGTTGTTCTGACAAATTGCCAGTTTGGGCAACTGATCTACCTGCAAAACTGCAAACCAACAGAATCGATTGTAAGCACTTGTGTTGGTCTTCGCGAATCTTTAGATTCATTTCAATTAGCAACAGTTGGCCGTGTTTACTCTAAATCTAATTAGTAAACTTTGGCAACAAAAGATCACTTTTGTATGGTGCCGCCCACAACAAGAGCGAATGCCGACCAAAACGACAACTCAGCTACCGCTAATTTGTTTTCGCTAACGCAAATAAAGCTTTAAGCGACAGTTTGCGAGATTTGGAATTAAATCACATGTCGTTGTTGATGAAAGCTACCAAGATAGAAACCGTTGGAAAAACTTTAATTGATTCCTGAATTTTCAGGTTGTTGTTATAATGTAATGCAGCTGGCGTGTAATCGGACATGTTATTCTGAATTTCAGCAGATACAAACTAATTAAAGTATTTTGTAGTAATTAAAAACCTGCAACCTACAAAATAAGTTCGTTACATATTTTAGCAGCTAGTACAAAAAGAACAGTAGTCAAAAAGAGGCATAAGGAGGCAAATGACAATACACTCTATTTCAATGCTATAGCTTAGGAATAGAATCTCTCACAGACTTAATGTGTTAGATCAATAGCTGTCGTATAACAATCCCAACGTCTCTTATTTTTGTTACAGATTTACCGAATGCATTTTTTATCCGTTATTCCCAAAGAAAAACTACCTGACAAATGTTAAATGTTCATTTGGTGACTCACTTTATCGTTTCCACCTTAGTTATTCAAATGTAAAAACACTAAGTGTTTAAAATAAAGACTTAGTGTTTTTACACACATACACAGCATTTCCACTTAGGTTAGGTATCCATGATATCCACCTTCTTCTGGGTCTGCCTATAGTTATCCTTACCGTGTAGCTGAAATTGTAATTAGTATGAGGTGTCACAACTTTGGGAATATTTTAATGCAATGTTACTGTAACTGTATAGGAATTCAGTCTAATTTATAGGTGAATTGGGCTTAAACAATCTATTTGGACCTCTATGTTCTAATGTTTTTATTTTCACACTTGGGTTCAGTTCAGTTCATGGATTTATTTACAAACACACTCCAGCTCACTCTAGTTTATTTCCACTACTTTAACACAATTTATATTCACCTGACTATTTACAATTTATCTTTACTATACTAAAGGCAGTCGAAAACGGAATGAATGCTCCCTCAGCTCTCCGTGTTTATATATTTCTTCTCGGAATTCTCCATAACGTCAAAGAGCCACCGAGACCAGGCTAGATTCATCAAGAAATACATCAAAGCTAAGCCCTCGACCTCGATGCGACAAGCGAATCTCGAATTCCCCGAAATATCAGAGGAATGTCGTTCCACGAACCATCGGATGAATTCTCGTAACAATATCAATCATTTAATAAACTATGTTAACCTGCATTTAATTATTATTTACTTTATTTTTCAAAATAACAAATAGATTATTCCCTTGGATAAGGAGCCTTTTTTATCAAGGTTTATTTTATTTTGACTTGTCCCGGTGTCTGTAATAAAATATTTCAAATAAATTTTATATCACTTAGTTGTTCAAAAAAATAATACTGTGTAGGCACACACCTTTTTACTATGTTCATGAATTTGAAACGGATAGTCAAAAATACCCCTTGCCCCCTCACCCGTAATTACGCATCTTTGGTTTTTTTGACAATACATCATTAGCTATGTCGAATTCACAAAGATGGCGTGGCAATTATTTTTATGCACCCTATAGTATGGGTATCAAAAGAATGGGGTTGCTAAGATTATAAAAAGAAAATGGCGTCACTCTAAATTCAATGTAGTAAACGCCCTAAAATGGCGGACGCTCCAAAATGTCACACAAAATTTTATCAACCCCTTTAATATGGGTATCAAATAATAGGGTATGGTAAAAGGGATTCCAAAATTAAATAAACAAATTTTAATAAGATAAACGAATTATTATAACATATGTAAGACCGACATGTAGGATTTTCGGAGAAACTAGCACACATCTCGCGTCCAACTTTACTACTATGTATTAAATACATAAATAAGTGTTCGAGAGGACATTCTATTGTGGGAAGCGCAACTGATGTAGGTCCCGGACCAGAAAGAATATATATCATGTATATTGCCTTGAGTACAAAAGAACGACACCTCGAAGAGAGTATTCAATTTCTCTAACAGGTGAAGTAACCTGAAAATTTTATCGTGATATTCTGTCCTACGAGCTACGGGAGAACAGCAATTACACGGAACGGCTCCATTCGGAACCTCTGTGGGCTAGTTTCCCCGAAAATTCTAGATGTCGGTCTTACATCTCGCGTCCGTCTACAAATTTGCTGCTATGTACTAAATACATAAATAAGTGCTCGAGAGGACATTGTATTGTGGGAAGCGCAACTGATGACGGTTCCCGACGAGAAACAATATATATCATGTATATTGTCTTGCATACAAAAGAATGACACCTCGAAGAGATTATGATAATGTCGAGTTAACGCCACTTAACATTTTTCAATTTAATCACATTTAACAAGATGCTGTGTAATAAAACTTAACTGCTTCCTCAGGATCAAATAATAACATGAAGAAAATATCTTGCAAATATCTTATTTATTACTAACCTATACAAACATAAATATAAATTTGTTATCAAAACTTCATAAACGATCTTCATAAATTATATAAGGGAACAATATAGATATTACTCTGTGAACTTCCTCCATGCATAACCTGCTGTTGAATAAAATATGACAAATCTCTTCAAAGCTTCTGGGGTGCACGCTCCAGATTAATAAACCACTTCACGAAGAATAAGCAACGTGTCAGGTTTTGCATAATTAAACAATACACTTAAAACGCAAGATTGCGACGTCAATCATTGCCTGGCTTCTACATTCAACCAGAACGCATCAACCGATGACACAGAAGGGTATCTAATCCCAAAGGAGCTTTGTCTCGACTAGATAGATCTTAGCTAATTCCATTCAAAGTGAGTTTATTAAGGAAATTACCTCCGAATTAATGTCAACTGTATAAGCGCTTGTTTCGTGTTACTCTTTCAATATCTAAGGCTAATTATATATGAGTTAAGCTCTAAATCTCTGTGGCGTAATCAAGTGAAACAATCTGTACAACGATTAATTCAATCCTTAAGTTTATTGAAACCAGTAAATAGCTTATTACATTGAGACTGTAATGCGTTAATCATTGTCATATATAGTGGGTGGGCCAATAATGTGTCACGGAAGATGGTGACTGTACAAATTTTAAAAATCTGCAGCCTGTAGGGGTTGAGTGGTAATGAGAGATGTCTGAACAAATAGTTTCACTGGAATTCCACGACATAAAGGGGGTGATTTGCTTTTTTATAAATGCCACACTCTGTATATTATTACGTTTTTGGTTACCTCAGACAATTAAAGTATGATTTTATGTATCATATATGTTATCTAAAACACACCGTTTAGGATTTTATCGCGAAATGAATTTTGAAATCCAGGAGTTTCAGGAAAATCTAGCTCAGAGAGAGTGTGTATAACGTCGTTTCCCTGTGATTCCTGGATGTCGGAATCCATTTCTCGATAAAATATTAAATTCAGTTATATGTACTATACAGGGTGAGTTTCTTTGATAATCAGTCTGAGGATCTCAGAAACTAGCGTACATAGAGCAATGGTTAAATTGGGAAAGATTTGCAGTTCTACTGGCCCAATTTAATGACACTTTCGGATTTTTGTAAAAAGTCATGTCTTAGTAGATATTTTGAAAGAACGAAATTCTGTCTATTTAATCAAATCCCTCTAGCTCCTTTGTATTTGAATTTATAAAAAAGTGTAAATATCAAAATTGAAGGGAATTGTATCCCGAATATGATTGTAATGTCCTCGTTTGCGTGACAGCTCTCGTTTTCGAGATATAACACAAACTTATCTTTTTTTGAATGGAAACCATAGTTGGCTATGACCTCAAAAAATCTGACATTTTTAGAGCGTTTCAATGATATAATACTCGCTATAGTTATTAATAAAAATAAATGAGTTATGGATGCTTTTCTCTCTTATTTTCACTTTTAAGGTAGTTAGCCATGAAATAGATTCATTTATTAATAACTATTCCAAAAAACATTGTACGATTTTTTTATTAGGTATATTAGATTTTTAGCATATCTGAGCTAAAGAAAACCCTTTCCATGTAGAACAAAGACGACCCCAGATAAAATTTGGTTTTAATGTTTGGTGTGGTATCATAGGGTCTACTATTCTGGGGCCTTTTATCTATGGCGAATCACTTACTGGGGATCGCTACTTGTATTTCTTGCAAAACACTTCTCAAGACATGTTGCATAATTTGAATTTCAGAACTCGTTCAGAAATTGAGTGGTTCCAACATGATGGGGCACCTGCTCATAACTCGTTATTAGTAAGACAACACTTACATAATATCTATCCAAACTCTTGGATAGGAAGAAATAGCCCACGCGAATGACCACCCGGTCTCCCGATTTGGCAGTTATATACTTCTATTTATGGGTTGCACTAAAAAACAAAGTATGCAAAAGAAAGTATGAGACAGTTGGTGACCTAAGGGAGGCGGTATTACAAGCAATTGAATAAATTGATAGGTAGTGTGTGAGGAAAGCGGTAATGTCAATCTTAAAAAGATGCAATTTTTGTCTAAATAACAATGGTCGACTTTTTGAACATAAATTGGGCCAGTAAAACTGCAAATCTTTCCCAATTTAACCATTGCTCTATCTCCGCTAGTTTCCGAGATCTCGATACTGATCATGAAAAAACTCACGCTGTATACATAAATAATTATTCTAGAATTCAATCAGTTGAAGGGAGCGCAACTGATGAAGGTTTTCGACAAAACACAATATATTGTCTTGGGTTCAATGGATTGAAAAATCTCGAAAAGTTAACACCGTTTGGGGTTATTCGACAATTTATCAAATTGCTGACTTCTAAAAACAGTTGATATCAGAGGTACCGGATATCTATGATCATAGGAGGATATAATTGGGGAAAACTATTGGACACCCTCCGTACCACTACGAGCCAAAATTGCAATGATATTGGGCCAAATATCGTCAACACAATTTGGAAAAGTTTAGTCATAGATTAATTAATATAGTCATGTGGATTTATTTTTAAGGCTTTCTGAAGAAGTTTATAAATCGAAAAGATTTATTTTTTCTTATTATTTATAAAATGTTTTCGATTACAAAATGCTTTGGAGTTTAATTTCCCATTTCAGACATAAGATTTCCTAATTTCTCCTTATTACTATCGAGTTTTTCCAACAATAAAATGTAAAGTTGGCAATAAAAAACAAGCAGTAGGAATCATTAAAATATTTACTGAATACCAATAACTTAGAAAATAAAAACTGGTTCAGTAATTAAATAATACATAACAATAAAAGTTTAAAATATATGTTCAAAATAGTGACATTCTTGTTTAGCAAATATGAGTTCATCAGCGACAAGTATTTTCTTTAAACTTTATTGCGAAACTTTGTTATTATTCTTGTTTGTTTGTTCAAAGTCTAGTTTTTGTTTAACGTACGCTCAGAGAGCACCATCAACGGGTGTTATGTCCGGCGATCTCACTAGACAGCCAACCTTTCCCATCTAGTTTTAACGGAATGCGTTATGAAACCATACCCTTACAACACGGGCAGGGCCAGGAAGTGCGGATCGATTTCTAGAAGAAGAAGAAATATATGGTGATCTAAGAAATTTTCGTACGTGTTGAAATTAAAATAGTTTATTCGGAGAGGCAGTTTTTGTTATAGATGTTTAAGTTCCAGAAGGTTTCCTAATGTAACAACAAAATAATTGAGCTCTTAGCTACTTCGTATGAATCATCTCAATCCCACGTAATCTATGGAGACTAGCCTTTGCTCCTTTGGGTGTTATAACTCCAAGTTGGAACCCGACTTCATTTGCTACGGTATCGTAATGTGTGACGTGTGTGAACTGTGCACAGCATGCTTTGTCTGAGCTGGTCGGCATCATCATTCACCTAATTCGATTCTCTTTGTCAAACGCCAAATTATACGGTAGTCTTAGCTTATTTCCAAATAGTACTCGAATCAGACTTAAACTGTTGTTGACGACTGAGCGATAGGCCAACATGAGTAGGGGAATATGCACCCCTCAGCCATTATAGATTTTAATAACAACCTTAGATAGATGTTGTTCCAAGGTTCTGTTGTATATTTCCACCTTTCCGTCCGACTGCGAATGCAAGAGAGTTATTCTCGTTGCTCAACATCGTACAGACCTCCTGCAAGACGGTACTTTGCAACTCCAACGATACCCCAAACACGATGCAAAGCAGTTCCACCAACCCCGTGGCCCCCCTAATTATTCAGTGTGGTTTAAGCCTCAGGCTATTTGCTAAACTTTTGTCCTTGGTCTCCGCATCTTTCGGGCTTTTACTAGCTGCACATTTTCTAAACCAGGCCTGACATCCTCGACGTAATTTATCCAGTAAACTTGTTGTTAAATCTTATCTAATCTTATTCATACATGTGATATCCACTAACCCATTATGTACTTCGGTCAAGATCTACTATCAAAGATATGCGATTATATATGAATCTTTGGGACGTGTTCTTGAATCTTCTTTATTGCAAGTCTTGCTGGCTATTTTTACTAACAGTTTCCACTCAATTAATTAATTATTCCTTCTATGTGGAACAGTTCCAATGTCATTGAGCATAATATGGTGGATATGTATTTAGGTAATCCTCTATTTGGCGTATCCTGAAACGGCGGAGGGTCAAAATATTGCAAAACAATTATATTTTGCTGTTTTATGCTTGTGGGATTGCCATATCAATCAAAAATTCTTACATAGACTTATAAAGTTCTTAAATACAGACTAGACATGTATCTCTATTGTTTGTTGCATAATCGATGGATATTTATGATGAACTATTGATAAAATAATAACATATCTACTATTTGTAGAATAAATTATTCAGTTTTATAATTGGCCTTGAGTGTTGAATAATAACATAAAGTATATTATTAATCAGATGAATGTATGTCAGTATAAATTTAAATAAAATGTTATTGTAAAATATTTTTTATATTACAAATACTAAAACTCTCACTGCCTTTTTTTATGCAACAGTTACTGGATTTATAATCTTAAGTCCATGTGATCCAGATTCAAACACAAATGTTATCGCAACATTGCTCACAAACATGTGTTTGTGTTTCAGGATATTCAAAATTGGGGATTACCCGTGTTCAAAAATCAGTAGTCATGCACACAAAGTCTACTGAACTTAAGAACTCAGGTGCCTTTGAACTATATTTAAAATAAAAAACAACAGTTTTCTAAAAGTAGTTTTAATTAAATACGCATAATAGGCAATATGAACATAAATGCTAAAATTATAATCTATAATTTTCAGATAATTAAATAATGCATTGCCCAGCGCATTCACTGGGAAAATAATTTACTACTATAATAAAACAACAATGTTTCGAAAAACTGCTGGAATGTTATTCTACAAATGAATAATATTGCGGGATGATTTATTTTTGTCGAAGTTAAATCTCAATAATATTTTAATTGTTTAATACAACAACATATTTTGTTTATCTTCCGATTGTTTTAAATAAATTGCTGTTTATAAAATCCCCATTTTGTTCGTTCCATATATATAGTTTCGCGTTTTATATATAATTATTTGACGTTCATGACATAATTTTGCATCAAATGGAAAATGTTCATCCTAAAATATTAATTATATTTTAATGATAAAATCCATTTACGTTTGTTGATTATATCGGATCCGTTTTTTTTTATTTCTTGGAGTAAATCAATATTGCTTCACAGTGGTATTAATTTCATCCAATGGATTTACAGCAAGTGTATGTGAGCTGAAAATAGAAGAACCCCCATTAGCGAAGGTGTGAAAGTAAGATAAGATAAAACGCACGGTGGAGGTAAAAATACGTGCTAATCTTTCAAGGACTATTCACCAATCCGAATCTGATGGTCTGGCAAAAAGAAACGATAAATAAAAAAGCCTTTCATCATCGGTAAAAGCTTTATACCCACGAACTGAGTTCAACATTGCGATGGCGCAAATTTAGATTCTCGTCAGCGTACACAACAACTATATATAAACCTCTTGGGGAATTGAAAAAAATCTCTATTAAGCAGAGATTTCAAGGTCATATAAAGGCCTGGTTGACATGCGAGTTATCTTATACTTCTCGCATCATTTGCAATTTTCTTTGAAGAACACATGCAAAGAATTATTCTCTTGAATTTCTGACATTATTTTAAAGATTAAAGTATGGCATACTCACATGCTCACATATGCTCACATCTATGAACTTTATATTTCTTCTTCTTTCTGTAATGGCATCTTATTTCTTAAGGTTGGCAACCCTGATTAAATAATCCGCAACATTCCATAGTTCCACAGAATCTACTGAAATACAGTCAATCCACTCTCTAGATTCCTTAACCGAGATAATTTCCCTCCTCTATTTTTTCACTAACGGACTATCTTGGCCTATATATGAATTTTAGTTTACTTTATCTTACTGAGTTAGGTCTTTATTATAAACAGAATAATCAGTTTAATTTCAGTCTAAATATTATATTTGCATCACAACCATATTATAAAACTTTCTTATTTATTCAACTTGCACCCCACATAAATATTACCACACCTTCACAAATGTGCCTCTTTCCAAATTAATCTTTTTTGTAAAGTCGAAATCCAATTGAGAATTAGCCTTATTTTTAATTACAACATACTGTATGTGTGAGAGCATACTCACCCAAAACTACATCATTCTTAGCACATTGAACCATATGTTGTACATATACTTTACATTTACTGACCCCATGTGTATATTTTTAACTACTCCATATGTTACTATCATCTCACTTCACATCGCACACTACAGTGACTACGGTTAATTCTCGCTCCTCATCCCTTTATCGTTCACTACCCAGTCAACGAAACCGCGAATAGCTTCCCAGTCTTCCTTAATCTCAATCAAATACAATATCACACTCTTCTCGTCAATCTTGCGCCAAATCTCCTTTACCCTGCTGTTCTTTGTTATTTTTCACTTTTCATATCCTCTTCCCCACAGGTAACGCAAAAATATCCCTAGGTCTAACCACAGATCAGTCTAACGAAGCGTTGGAGGTAGCGTCTGAAGCACCCATGACCTGTGTGTTTACAAACTAAATCAAGTAGTAGTTTAAACTGTTATGTTTGCACGTAACAAAGCACCATATGTCCAACATCAGGATCTTTGCCCATTGCACCCTCTTTGTTTGTCACACAGACTGCTATTGGCATTCCTCAATTGTCCTTTCTCTTTGACCCTTAACATACACCTGCGATTAGTACTCATATTCACGTACCTGCTTTTCTGACGCATTTCCAGTATTTATGTGCCACCTCTACGCCCACTAAAACACACAGAAATAATTTCATCTAAACTTATCCAGCTCGCACTGGCGGATTTTCAAATATTTTTGGTCAAAACCCCAATATACGAAGTTGGCTGTGACAGTCACGTGGCTTTATTTTTTTTAAGTTTTAACGTAAAAAAAATACAAGTTACAAGTTCCAAAACACTTGGACATGTAGTTTCTGTTTCATACTGAAAACTTACTAGTAGTAGAGAAATTAAATTGGGAAGGCCCACCTTATTAATATTCCTGTATATTCGACTGGTTAGGCGATGAGTAACGGTTGGTTTAGGAATTAATTTTGTCCGACATATAGTTATATTGAGAATCAAACGAAAAAGTATTTATGTGTTATATTTCTAAATTCAATTTTTATTTCATTTTTATCAACTTTGGGTTGACATTTACTTCCTTGAATTGTCAGGACAAATTTGACATATTCGTCAAGAGTTTCGAATGTTAGGTGGCGCTACTCTCGTTTTTTTTTTGGTGATCTGTGTTCTGCGCTACTCTCGTGCACATTTCGAATACAAATATTTTGGATTTTACAAGTTGTAACGTGTAGAATAATTTTGATGTAGCAAATTTTACAAGTTACAAAAGTACAAGTTACAAGTTGATTATGAAACAGGCCCCAGTAATAATATTTTAAACGAAAGTTTAACTTGTTAACCACCACGACACAATATCGTCTCTAACATAAAAATTGACCATTATTTAAATCGAGTTTTTTTTAAATACTGTCTTTAAAAGTGTTTGGTGTAACATTTTATCATGGACCGTGAACCTGGGGGATATGCATTTGTTTTCAAGTTGCAATAAACAAAATAAAATTAATATATATCTGAAATTTTATTCAGATTTATATTAGTTGCTCATAAACTATTATATATATTATTACATTACAATCAAATTATACATCTTGGCGTAATACCTGCCTCAATTGCAGTTGCTACTATATACAACTTATAGGTCCATCTTCTGAGAATGCCATGGACAGTTGGTTGAATATTATAAAGACTGTAATTCGACAGTTGAGATGATTTTCAAATTTTAAAGGTAAAAAAAATTGGGTCTTAAAAATGATTTAACAGATGTCAAAAAACTTATTATCAAAGTTTATATCCGCATATTAACAGAAGTAATAGAAAATAGTCTACTTGGCTCAGTAAGGGTATTTGGTTTGTTGTTAAAAAATGTGTTCCAAATAGAGTTGGTGGAAGACCTTCGAAATATTTCTCTGAAAGCAGTGATCGATCAAAACGCAGGAACCTGAAGATTTACGGAATGAAGGACCAAGTAGTGAACTTTTGTTTGCTTCTAAAATGATTTAAAAAGAGATGGTCATCTGAAATCTGCTGCACATTGTAAAGCAATAATGACAAAACAAGAGACCGATTCTAAACAATCGTACATACTGTTACGAGAATTCATCCGACAGCTGGTGCAATCGGCCATCAACCAATTAATGGAAAGGACATTATTCCGATAAATTCTGGGAACCCGAAATGTTTGTCTCTCAACAGGCGGACCGCTGCCGTTACTGGGAATTCCCTTAAAGCTTCCAGAACATGATAGAGTTTCCCGATGGTTTGTGGACGTACCAGACAATTCCAAGATAAATATATAAATATGAAAAGCTGGCGATAGGAGGTATTCAGTTTTCGACGGTCGTATACTTAAGTAGATATAAATTGTAAATAGTTGTGTTAAAGTAGTGGAAATAAATTAGAGTGAGTTGGACTGTGTTTTTAAACAATTTCAAGATCTGAATTGAACCCGTGTGTGAAAATAAAAACATTACAGTGGTGTCTGGTGTGAGGTGTATTTGTGGAACTTTAGAAGTGTAAAATAAATAGACTGACATTGTTTAAAGCAGTGAATTTGGACCAATTGAAAGTGACGGACTTAAAAAAAGAACTTGAGGAAAGGGGTTTAGAAATTAGTGGGAAGAAAAGTGAATTAATACAACGGCTACGAGATGCCCTAATAAATGAAGGTAATAATCCCGATACATATTTGTTTAAAGTTTCTGGCAATGGAGACATGAGTATGCCATTTAAAACAATAGAAGACAAGCTACAGATATTACAAGATAATTAGCAGATTTTGAAAGAGTCGTTAGAAGACAAACTACTAGAAAATTCTAAAACTCTAGACGACAAATTGCTAGAAAATTCTAAAATCATGAAAGAGGCTCTAGAAGATAAATTGATAGAAAATTCTAAAATCCTAGAAGACAAATTACTTGAAAATTATAAATGCCTGGAAGACAAATTACTGGAAAATGCTAAATCCCTAGAAGAAAATTTGAAAAGCATGGTACAGAAAAATTCAGAAATGCTAGGAGATAAAATAGTCGAGAATGAAGCTCGGATGGAAGAGCTAAAGCAGACAATGGTCGAAAACGAAGCCCGGATGGAAGATGTGAAGCAGACGACGGTCAAATATGAAACCCGGATGGAAGAACTAAAGCAAACAATAGTTGAAGAACTTAGTCAGACGACAGTTAAAAACGAAACGGGCATAGAAGAGTTGAAACAGATAATGGAGGGCGAGATCACCAAAATAAAAGAGCAGCTAGTGGCAAAACAAAGGGGAGAAACTCCACCAAAGACCGAAAGCAGAAAAAGTCTGGAAGTAGTGGATTCGAAAATTGGACTCGAGGGGACAAGACACAAAATGAAACCTCCCCAATCTGATGGAAAATCATCATGGACTAATTTTCGTCGCCTTTTCGCGGCTGCAGCTAAGCTAAACGGATGGTCGGCAAATGAGAAGGCAATCACATTAACCGAAGCCTTAAGAGGGGATGCTACAGATATCTTACAAACATTGACCACCTCGGAGCAAGAAGACTACGTACAACTGGTCAAACATTTAGAACTGAGGTATGGTCAGACACATTTGGAGCACGTCTACCACTCCCAATTGAAAAATCGCCACCAGGGATCAAACGAATCCCTACAAGAATTTGAAGCTGACATTTCCCGTACGGTTAGCTTTGCCTATCCAGCCACACCGGAAAATGTAATAGAAAGGTTAGCAGTGCAAGCATTTTTGGATTGACTTCGGGACCACGAAGCCAGACAAGCATTGACCCTAGCTCGAAGGACTCAATTAGTAGATGCACTGGCTCGAGCTTTAGAATTCGAGGCTGCGAAAAATACCTGCAGAGGTCAAGTCAGAGTCCGAATCGTTGATGGAGAATCTAAAGATGGCGGAAACGATGAAGCCTCTGTAAGAAAGATAATAGAAGAAGTCCTTACCAAAAAAAGACTAGTGAGATATCGGAAGTGTCGTAAGGTAGGACATGTCCAGAGTCGTTGCAAAGAGAGCAACGGATTCCAGACTTCCTCGCCGGGGAAACGAAAGAAGGCTTATGTAAAGGGACCAACGTCGACCTGTAGCAAACAAGTGTCAACTACCAACTCATATGTCGCTTCGCTACGCAACCACGTTAGCAGTGTCTTCGTAGAAGTCCTTATTAATACGGGGCAATTTGCAATGCTGCTGGATATTGGTGCGACGAAAACAGTAATAAGGCCCAACATTGTTTTAGAGACAATGATAAACCAACAAAATGGCAACTGCGAACAGCGACAGGTGAAGCAGCGAAAGTTCATGGTGAAATAGAGGTTGAAATGATCTTGGGAAACACAACTTTCCTACACCAAGCATTAGTGGCAGACATCGAAGACGAGGCAATCGTTGGAATGGATGTCATGAACTCCAAGAGATTCCAGTTAAACTTCAAAGATCGAATTCTGCGAGTGAATGACGAAGAAGTGGTGTTTCATGGAAAAGATGACATAATGCTGCGAGCCATCTAAGCAGAGGATGTCAAGGTTCCGGAAAGAGCTGAAATCATTATAGATGCTTGCTTAGATGGGAAAGCTAAAACTGGAACCGTAATGATGTTTGATCCCGAACTTAACGACGGAAATGTAGGCAGAGGAGTCGCACTGGTCAAGGAGATTGTGCCAGTAAGAGTAATGAACCTGAATCATTACTGGGTTGTGCTAAAGAAAGGAACAACTTTGGACCATTGTTTATCAGTTTCCTCTGTAGTCAGAAGCACACAGCATGCAGAAATACCACTGGGTAAACTATCTGAGGAACCGGAAAGACTCATCACTGATTCATCTAAGAATTTGAAACCAAACCAGAAAGCAAAGTTAAAGGACATCGTTAGAAACTACCAGGATATTTTCGATGTATAGAATGGCAAAAGAGGACGAACCGATCTGGTAAAACATAAAATTAATACTGGGGACGCTCAACCTATTCGAAAGTCGGCAAGAAGACTATCCCTAGCTAAAAGAGAAGAAGCCGACAGGATAGTCCGCGAGATGGAGGAAGAAGGTGTTATTGAACCATCCAATAGCCCTTGGGCTTCTCCAGTTGTCTTGGTTAAAAAGAAAGATGGTTCGACTCGATTTTGCGTGGACTATCGGCAATTAAATCACGCTACAAAGGAAGACAGCTATCCCCTTCCAAGAATAGACGATACCCTAGATACGTTGGCTGGATCGAAGATGTTTTCCACCCTGGACTTGAAGAGCGGTTATTACAGGTGGAACTTGCTAAAGAAGACCGAGAAAAGACTGCTTTTACCATCGGCTCAAGACTTTACCAATTTACTGTGATGCCGTTTGGGTTGTGTAATGCTCCAGCGACGTTTGAAAGATTGATGGAAACAGTGTTAAAAGGACTTTCATGGAAAACGTTCCTGGTCTATCTTGACGACATTATCGTGGTTGGAAGATCATTTGAAGACCACGTCAAGAACCTAGAGGAGGTGTTTCGGCGACTTCGGAATTCCGGACTAAAGTTAAGCCCGAAGAAGTGTCAGTTGTTCGAAGAGGAGGTGCAAAATCTTGGACATATAGTTTCCGCGGAGGGTGTAGCTGTTGATAAACAGAAAGTCATAGCTGTCCAGGAATGACCAATACCTAAATATATCCACCAGTTAAGAAGTTTCCTGGCGTTATGCACGTACTATCGTCGGTACGTCGCCGGATTTGCCAACATAGCCACGCCAATTACTAGATTCAGAGAGGGGAAGGTGCAGTACCAGTGGGACGAGGAATGCCAACAATCATTCGAGACACTGAAAAGAGCATTGACGAGTGCCCCCGTCTTAAGTTATCCTTTGCCAGAAGGGAAATTCGTTTTGGATACCGACGCAAGCAATGTCGGAATTGGTGCGGTGCTTTCGCAGATCCAAGACGGTCAGGAGAAAGTCATCGGCTATTTCAGCAAGAACTTGAGCAAGCCTGAACGGAATTACTGCGTTACTCGCAGGGAACTCCTGGCTGTGGTAAAGGGGGTAGAACATTTCTACAAGTACCTCTATGGTAAAAGATTTCTCCTGAGGACTGATCATGCAGCACTGAAGTGGCTTTTGCGGTTTAAAAACCCCGAAGGACAAGTGGCCAGGTGGATTGAGCGGTTGCAAGAATTCGACTTCCAGACTGAACATCCAGCTGGAACAAGCCATAAGAATGCTGATGCCCTATCGAGGAGTCCATGCCCTAATGATTGGAAACATTGTCAGTGAGCAGGAGAAAAAGGGGCTGTTCTCTGCAGAACTACCGCCATCGATGACCATTGGCAATCTGCGGAGATCCAAAAAGACCAGAAATTAGATCCAGATTTGAAGAGGTTATCCGGTGAAAGGACGAAGACCGCAAACCTACGTGGCAAGAGATTTTCCGATACTCACCAACCAGTGGAACTTTCTCATCCTGGAGCATGGACTTCTAAAGCGCGTCCTTGAAACCCCAGAGGAAGGCAAGGGCAGAAAGCAGATTGTAGTCCCTAAAAATAGAAGACCAGAGGTTTTGCGAGAACTACATGACAGTACAACCGGAGGACATCTGGGAGTGACCAAAACCTTGGGGAAGTTGCGAGAACGCTACTATTGGGTAAACTGCCAAGTAGACGTTGAGGAGTGGTGCCGGAAATGTACGGTTTGTGCAGCAAGTAATGGGCCTCAGACGCGACCAAAAGCTCCAATGAAGCAATATAACGTGGGTAGTCCATTCGAAAGAGTAGCCATTGATGTTGCCTGTCCATTTCCTGAATCCGACTCTGGAAATAAATACATTGTGGTGGTGATGGACTATTTTAGTAAATGGGCCGAAGCGTATGCCTTGCCAAATCAAGAAGCCTTGACCGTTGCTGATGTCCTTGTCAAGGAATGGATCAGTCGTGTTGGTGTTCGCTTGGAGTTGCACTTGTTTCTAATGGCATATCGTTCATCTGTGCACAAGTCCATGGGTCAGACCCCGGCAAGCGTTATTATGGGACGAGAGTTACGACTACCATGCGATTTGAAGTTTGGATGTCCCCCAGGAGAAGAGGCTGCAGGTGAAGACAATGTCAGCCAGTTACGTCGAAAGATGGACCACATACACCAACGAGTCCGGTCAAATATCGAGAATGCCAGTGCCCGAATGAAGAAAGCCTACCACATCAAAGCCGAGAGCGGAGAATTCCAAGTTGATGATCTTGTTTGGTTGTATAACCCGCAACGTCGTCGTGGATATTCGCCCAAGCTGCAGAGATCTTGGGAGGGGCCATACCAAATCGTGAAGAAAATCAACGATGTTGTCTACAGAATAAGGAAACTGCCTCGAGGAAAGCCATTACAAGGATAGCTCCTTATGCCGGAAGTCATGACGGCGAAGTTGACCAAGCCCAAGTCCGCAGAATCCAACCACCTAATGATGAGATGACCCTCGAACAGTTTATGGCACTGTACTCTACTGGGCAGAAAGTGCAGCACGACGTGACAACAGAGGAACCCCGAGACCTGTTTGAGGTGCCCATAGAATATGCCCTGGCTCATTGTGTGGCTTGAGATCTCCGGATGTCCAGAGGAATAGCCAAGGTGTTTGCCAAGAAGTACGGCCAGTTCCAGAAGCTACGGGAACAAGATCCAGTGGTAGGGAAGGACCTTCACCTCGAAGATAAACAACCAGTGGGTACAAGAGTCCTCTTTTATTTGGTAACGAGAACATTCTCGCAAGACAAGCAAACTTATAGCGATTTTTGGAAGACTCTGGTAGAATTGAGGAATCTGGTGAAATTGGCGGTCTCAAAGATAGCCTGCGGGTTGGATGGACTGAATTGGAGGGTGGTGAGAAGTATGATGGAAACAATCTTTCCATTCAGTGGCATCAACATCTTGGTATGTTGTCTCAATATTCGCAGCCCAGGTTCGAAGACCGTTGACTGCTACTTCCACCAAACTTCCCGTTGTCGAAATGGAGAGTCCTGTAAATATCGTCACATCAGGAAGGATTTTAGGACACTCCGGGATGAAATGGTCTTAAGGAGGGGGCAAAGTTCATGAAAGGGACATTATTCCGATAAATTCTGGGAACCCAGAATGTTTGTCTTTTAACAGGCGGGCCGCTGCCGTTACTGGGAACTCCCTTAATGCTTCCGAAACATGAAAGAGTTTCCCGATGGTTCGTGGATGTACCAGACAATTCCAAGATAAATATATAAATATGAACAACTGGCGATAGGAGGCATTCAGTTTTCGACGATCGTATACTTAAGTAGATATAAATGGTAAATAGTTGTGTTAAAGTAGTAGAAGTAAATTAGAGTGAGTTGGACTGTGTTTTTAAATAATTCTAAGAATTGAACTGAACCTGTGTCTGAAAATAAAAACATTACAATACTTTACAAATGTGACGAAGCTTTAGAAAGTTATTTGTGGAGGAAAGTTTCAATAGTAAAAAAAAGTGCAGGTGCTCATAATTGCAAGAATTATCCTCCTTCGGAAATTGCTACTTCTGGAAGGAAAAGATGGTCCCCAAAAAAATATATCAATTAGTGAATCCGCTGTAAAAATATCATTTACAAGATTCATTAGATCATAATTCTTCAAGATTTTGCCATTCAGTGCGTGAGGTTAATTCTTCACTTTCTGAAAACCAACTGGAGACCATGACTTTGCTTATGAAATGGGGCTGTGATGGCACATCGGGACGAGCTGAATATTTATTTAGTCAGTATGGATACGATAAAATTAGAAGTGGCAGTGGTAAAACATTTTTTTGAAGAAATCCAACTGCTTCTTCACCCAGAAGTTGTACATCATTAATGCTGCCTTTTACCAAAGACACATTATTACCTTCAAAAATCGAATGCAATTTTACTGAAATAAATTATAATTGTGTGTTGATTGACGGAAAAACTGGGAATGCTATAATTGACACGCTATCAAACCAACGATGTTCAGTGTCATTTAACGTCAAAAGAGTCAAATAATGTATGTCTTAGTTTGCCTACAAATATTGTTAACAGGGAATTCGTAAATTTTGGAATATTTTCTCTATAGCTATATTGTGTATTAAATTCATGGTTCCCATTACCAACAACCGTACACAAAATTAAAAAAAAATAAAGGAAGTCAGGTCTGGCGTGCTTGGAGACCATAGTATAGGGCCAGTTCTCTCAATCTACGCGTTTGGGAATGAAATATCTAGGAGCTTTTTTGTATGTTGGCGGGCCAAGCAACTCGTTTATGAGAGAGAAATTGAAACCTAAGAGCAGTTAAGAGAAAGACTAAATGTTGCTTTTGAAATAATATGCGATGAGATGAGAGTAGATACTACCACTGTAGGAATCAGAAAAAGGTGTCAGGATTGCATCCGTAGCGGTAGAAGCCGGTTCGAACAAAATTTATAACAAATTATTGCAACTTGATGTAAGTATTATTTTTTATAGTAAGTTACAATCCCAAATTTTATTATGATACTTATTAATTTCTAATACGTGTGATATATCGTTGGAAATGGGTTGAAGTAGAGAAGTTTTTGTAAGCATTCGAAGTTTTCGATGTGCTCCTATTTTTTTTTTAATGTGATAAATTGTTTAATTTAATCACTTTTTGATGGAACCTCGCCATTTGTGGACTCATATAATTTCTTCAACCAATTATTTTTGTCAAATATCAAATGCAGATAAGCAAACAAAACATCTTAGATTAGGTTTAAGTTCATTTAGTGAAGATGCAGTGAAACATAAAAAAGTTACAACAGTTCAAATATAAAAATCTGAGAATTAAGAAAAAAAAATTAAATTAAAAAAAAAAACAAAAACCGTACGATATCTAGATGTTATATGGGCTACATAATTTAGCACATGAGCCCACCTATCTGCCCTCCAAGTTCGGCGAACCTTCTACAAAACACCCTATACTGATATACGGTGTTTACAAAAAAAATAGAGAAATGATTTACAGTGTAGCCTACAAGGAGTTGCATATATATGATGATTGAAACATAAAGCACAGTAAAATTATAGTTAGAGAAGAGAGATAAAAAATTAGAAACATAGAGTATTTATAGATGTGGCCATGGTCCGGCCGTACATACATGAGAGTAATTATAGTTATACAGGAGGGTTCTTAAAATGTAAGATAAAAATTTAATAATGCGTGGTCTATGAGCAATTGCACATACAGGGTGGTGGAAATATAGTCCGGAGTCGGATTGTAATTTTAGAAGGTAGTAAAAGAAATATGTGGTATATTTTTTATTAGATAGTCCATAAACATCTGGATATACAGGGTGTTGAAACATATTATGAAGTGGAATTATTAAATACAGTTTCTAATAGATGTTGGATAATTCAAATTAAACTAGGAAAAAAATAGTTTAGTGAGAAAATGTCAGATTATTTTTGATGAAACCTGGAATTTATGAGTGAAGTTCGGTCACCTATGAAATCATGAAGGTGGTACGGAACACATTGTTTGCGAATACAACTCGCACTCAAAAAGTTCCCTATGAAAATTTAAATTGTATGTTAAAACTTGTAACGGGTGAATTGCCGTTCTCCCTGTTACATTGCTATTTTTCGCATGTAAATTTATCTTCCATATTATACAAATTGTTTCCCTACTTATATCGTTTGCTAAACGATGTTTTACCGGTATGAACTGATGTCTTTAGCTAAATGGGTGAACATGTAAGTAAATATTTCAATTTATAAGGCTTACGCTAGCATGCTTTTTATTGCTAAAATATCTTATAAATATGAAGCTATTTCAGTGGGAACTATTTCGAGTACAGACCTGTGGAACTACGTACCGCCGGCAAACAACTTGACAGTTCGAATCGTCTTAGAATTTTACTTTGGGTAAAACAGCAACTATTTTCATATTGTTTTCGAGTAGAATTAATGTATAGAATATTTAAACATTTTCATCATTGGAAAATCAACACGTAAATAAGCTTCATTAGTTAGTTAAAAGCAAATGGAATTATCCCCACTCTCTTCCTTTACTAGAGATCGTGAAATGTGCTCAGATCTCTCTCTTGCATTTTGACTTCCGAATAGAAAGGTCGTGTGCTGCTACCTTGGTCAGTAATTTTTTTGTTAAAAATTCAACAATAACGGAAGGAAATTATCCAATATATCGCTTTATCGTAATTTTATCGTTTGGATAATTTCAGCTGAAATTTTTAGAAATTTAACTTAACTGCTATGTATATTCTAGGTAAAATAATATATTTTTTTCTCTTTTCGGTTTTTTATTACTAAAGTCCAATTGCCGAACAGTAATTTTAATTATTGCTGTGTTGCTATAACATACGTCCAGGTGTATCTGGGCTACCGTAGTGACCTTCTAAACTACCCAAAAAGGATAGTTATATTGAAAATTCTGATAACTATATGCCACGTGGCCTTTTTTTTGTTTCTTGCCTGGCTTGCTTATTGCTTAATGGCTTAACTAGCCCAACTTTTTTACGTCTTGTATAAGAATTATACTGCCTTTATTTTGAATTTTTAGGAGAAGAACCCATACAAGACGGGAGCATTCCTGTGGAAGTGATAAAGCCATTATAAGAATAAAAATTACCGTACAATAGAGGAGCTGATTTCCTCCTGATCATTAATAGAGTGGACATCTCTAAAGAGTGTTGCTGGAAAAGAGAAAAACCAAATCAGGGGTGAGTGATTTACATTTTTTTTATTGCTAACTTCATTTAAAGGGTGCAACATATACGTGAGTATATGTGTAAATGGCACTAGTTGTTTTCGTAACTAAATCACTTACCTGCGGCTTTACTGTTTTTCTATAAGTTTTTGTATCCACCATTTTGAATTGAAAATTTAAATACACGTTTTTTTATTACTTCCATTGGACGGTTGGTCTTGAAGGGTAAGAGAAGGTCAGATAATTATTTTAAAGTTGCCGCTTATCGCTTATTTACCTTGGGTCAAATAAACCTCAAGGATAGATAGTATATATTTAATTTTTTTATCGCTTGTTGAATTTGGTTGAACCAGAAATTACCAGACCACGGTGTTCACAGTACAGCCTTATTTGTTATTATGTATTTGATTTCCCTGTTTTGAAGTTAATTTGAAAGAACCACTAATTCATCTGAGATACCTTATTGCATTCATATTTAGCTATTCAGTTAAAGTTAAATATTGTGTAATTTCTTTTCATGTTCCTTAGATTATCAAGTTGTAGATTTTTAATTAGTTTGGTTATATTTTGTTATTTTTTTTTGTAAATGCTTAATTGTAAATACATCTGATTTACCTGTACATACCGTTCAAGTCAATTAAATTTATTTTTGTAACTGTAATGACACAGAGATTACCTCATTCATAAATTGAGGAGTTAAGGAAATAGGGTAACTGACACCAACATCAGGTAAGCTGGTAATTCGGTTCAACTCTGGTGAAATACATGCAGACAGACCATTGTTTGCTTTTAAATCATTTCATATTCGACTGGCACCGCCTCTGGAAGCTGTTTCCAAGTCCAGCGAAGGAGGCATTCAGCCTCAACACATTCAGTGGGTCTACCATTGGTTCCATCGGGAGGGCTAGTCCACACTAAGACAGCCAACCATCCAAGTACCCTTACGACCCAGTAACCAGACCAACACGAAGCCATCTGTCCATAATCCCATTTACATCAGAGAGTGGGAACCATTGTGCCGAGTGGGTCTACTATTGGTCCCAATTGAACGGCTAATCCACACCAGGCCGACCAAATAGCAGATTACCGCTGATAGTCAGCATCCAGGCCAAATCAAAAGCCTTCAAACATACTCCCATAAATATCAGAGCTCTGTAAGTAATTAAATTGAACACATTTTGAAAGTACTTTTTAATTTCTTTTCTCCCCTTCAAGGAACCATTGTTAAATTTTTCTACCCCTTCAGGGAACCATTGTATTTTTATATGAATATTGAAATAAACTTGTATTGAATTTAGTATCTTGTCTCTTTGTGTCTTCCCAGCCTGGCGCCCTAAAAGTGAGTGTTCAAGCTAAAAACATAGTACCCACACTCTCCCGGAAAATATACTGAGCAGCTCATAGGCACTGCTATCGCCCCTGGCTCTTGAAGTCAGAGGGATCAAAAGCAAGCCGTTACACTATTATCGCGCTTCACAGGTGTATCGCTTCAAACTACAAAACTAAAATACATGTAATTATTATGGTTATTTAGCAAGCATGTTGAGTAAGTTATTGTACTCAAATATTGTACTTATTTATAGTATATCTTTACACATTGTTATATTCCCTGTAAAAAAACTCCATTAAAAATACCACAATGCTTTCTATCAAAAATGAAGGAAGGCCGAACGACAATAGGTATAATTGAAATAATTTTTCATTATACAACCTCCTCATCATGGAAGCTATCGTCCGAAGGTACAAAACGAACTGAATCCTAATCCCTCCCGGTCCTTGAAAGGTTTCAAATGGAGGATGAATGAATGAAAGTCAGGAAGGTAGGCCATTACACAATGGAAGCACACTATTAATTCATTATGTCTACTTGTAAATCCCCCGTTGATATTTTCCGCACAGAGACGTAATTTTCAGCATCGTACACACAAGTAAGTAGCACATGTACCCGAGCTTAAACACTAACATACACTACGCTTTGAAGTGGCATCTTTGGTCGTTTTACGTTTTATGTTTATGAACAATTAATTACTCTCAAGGTACGCCGTACGATGTTTCACTGTATTGTTCGATGTGGTCAATAACGGGAGATAGTGAGGAAAGTTTCGTTGCGAGTTTAGTGCAGATTCAGTTCGATGCCGTGGTTAGCAGTTAACATAATTAGACCGAGTAAGTGGCCAATATTTGCTGAGGGTTTAATTTACTTTGAAATAGAGAGCACATATCATTTATTTGTGAATTATTGATGTTATGGTGGCGTTTTGATTATACTCTCCTAGAGTAATTTCGTTTAATGGATGGAATGGCAGTATAACTTTAATTGTGAATGCTTTCCGAAATTTATTTTAACTTGGCCTTTTTCAACATCAATGAGGCTGTAAATATGTTTTTTACATATTTGTTTCGCGGTTTGTCGAAAATGTCTTTACTGATTTGGATTGTTTAAACTATGTTGCAATACATTAAGTGAATAACAAAATTCACAAATATTCACTTTCACTTTCAACGTCTTTGTTTTTATCAAAATAAACAAATAAACATTCTTTAAAACACAATGACTAATACATTCGTTTCGACTTAATCGCCTGTCTGTAAGGGAAGTAATTCCCAACTTTTCTAGGCGTTCCTCATATGGACAATGACTAAGAGCAGGGCAAAGTTTTGTAATTCTACGTTATACGTCAGAATCAGAATAGCACAAAACAGGTAAGTTCATGACGGTAGAGACAATGATGACAAACTTATATAGGGATTAAACTGAAAAAATGTCCAGCTGAAAGAATTAAATAACGGGTTCAAGAGGTGACCAGAATACAATAGCGCCAATTGTAGGAAACTGAGATGATGTAAATTGCTATATAATATCAATGTTAAGGCATTCGTTTTGACGTTTTTCAACCAAATATATGAAATATTAAAAAAAACTTACTCTTCTTACGTTCTTTTAAATTAAGAACTAACTTACACAATAGGATTATTACTCGAACCGTAGCAGAATAGTCACAAAAATTTTAATTTTCCAGCAATTTATGTCCATTACTAAGAATGACACAAAGAAAGAGAAACAGAGACAGGGAGATAACGTGAGCAAAACTAGCTCACAGTGTCTGTTGATTGAAAAAAGAATTCGTGTAATTTCTATCTTAGGCAACTGAAAACTGTTGGGTATCATTAAGAACAATTTTTTAGATATTTTTTGGAAGATGCATTAATACAACTGGGTACAATACTAGGACACAGATATCTATACGCGAGGGATACAACTCTGCTAGAATTTAAAAAATTGTTTCGTATTATATGTCATCCCGACTTGACCACAATGTATGGCACACATAGTGTGCCTTTAGGGGAAAATTCACTAAACCCCAGATATACTACATATCAAAAGGGTTTAGCTCTGTGAGAACCCTTGCCAGGTTAACAGGCCCGTGGTTGGCGTCGTGGCTGCAGTTCCCCATGAATTTTCTGACCGTCCTGGCTGTTCCTAACAGGACGGCTTTTTACATTGGTAAAGATGTTCGTCCAGACCGAAGTATTTCAAATTGTTCAATAGATGTTTTGGGACTACTCCTGTTGTTGACATAACAATTGGTACCGTTCGAGTGTTGTTCATGTCCCATTGTCTCCGTATTTGAAATTCTAAATCCCTATTTTGGCTATTTTTTCAGCCTGCTTAATATTTAAATTATTGTTGTTAGGGGTTGCTATGTCAATTAAGGTTGTTTTTCTAGAGACTTTATCTACCAAAACTATATCTGGTCTATTGTGAGCAATAGTCCGATCGGTCAATATCGTTCGGTCCCAGTACAGTTTGTAGTTGTTATTTTCTATATAAGATTCTGGTTTGTATATATAGTAGGGTGTTCTTACCGACTGGAATAGCTCAAGTTTCAGCGCTAGTTCCTTGTGCAGTATTTTTTTCACTGCATCGTGTCGTTCTTTGTATTCAGTTGCTTGGCCACCTCCTGTGATATGCTGGATAGATTCAGATGTTTGGCGAGCCATATCTGCATCTGTCGTTGTTGGTAGAAGAGTCTTTTACGATGTACTTTAGATAGTTATTAGTTGGAATTACTTGATCTTGGATTGCCAATATAAAGCCTTCAGTTTCAGGAAACATATTACCAGAGACCAACCAGTAGTTCGACGCTGAACTGTCGACATAATCTTGGTTGACGTCATTTATATGTCTTCCATGAAGGGGCTCTTCTTTCCATTTGAGCAGTTTCTGACCAGTTTTCTGGTGGTATACTTGGACTTGTTGTTCTGTCAGTCGCAGAGGTGTAGAGTCATTAACCTGACATATGACTCTGTGTAGATCAAAAAATTCTGCGAGTCTCTGGAAATGATTACGCAAATTAGAAATTTGTTGATCACGTAACTTTCCTATATCTGTCAATCCTCTTCCTCCTTCACACCAGAGCAATGTTGTACGTTGGACACAGCTCTTTGAATGGTGATTTTGAGCCTTTGTTAGTAGTACTCAAACTTTCCATTGTAATTGTTCAATGTCGGTCTTGCACCAGTTAACTATACCGAAAGAGTAACTAAGCACTGAACACGCGTAGGTATTAATAGCCTGAAACAGATTTTTACTGTTAAGTTTGGTCTTCAGCAGTCGTCTTATCCTTCTATAAAACTTTGTTCTTAGGTCCTTTTTCATGGCGGTGTGATGAATTCGTTGAGCCTGCTTTATTCCAAGGTATTTGTAAGTATGGCCTTCCTCCATGGATTCAATTGAGGTGCCATCTCCCATTTCGTAGGGCCCCTGCTGTATTTTGCCTTGAACTATATTAATAATTCGTCATTTGTCTAGGCCAAATTGCATATGAACTTCACTAGAGAACCCTTCTACTATTTTAAGCATATCATGCAGCTGTTGTTTCGTAGCTGTCATCAACTTTAAGTCGTCCATGTATAACAAATGTCATTATTATTAACTTTTTTCTCGCTTGCACAATTCAAATCTGTATCTACTAATGTTAAAAATGAATGTGCAAACATAATACCCGTAATTAGTTATAGAAATAACACAACATACTGTCGTCATATACTGAAATTTCTTCGAAAAAATGAGATTTTGCAGTCCTACCTACTCGTAAAATAAATCATCTGACAGACAGAATTCCGCCTTATGTGATAAGTCTCATATATTTATTATATTGTCTTATCTAATATTAGCCAACAAATGGTGTCCTAGCAGAAACAGAAACTAATTAGTAAAGCTATAGTAAAATGTCGGCCCTCGTGCTAAGCTCATTTATTTTAAATCACATTCAAAGCTTACCCTTTAGATTTAAACATGCAATTAATATGTTACGTTATGACATAACCTCTAATAGTGTCGGTATTTATATAATATTTTTCTACACTTGTTTTAGCAGCTCTGAATAATAATCAATAAAAGAATGCATTTTGAATTAATTTACAACCATTGTAACCTAGTACTACTATAATTTAAATTAAAGTGTTTTTCTCGCCACATGTCAAAAAAAAAAATTATGGGGCTTTGTTTTTTACTAATGTTGATCCCGTACTCTGCGGTCCAATTTATATATAAAACATGGAAATTCTTTTGTTAGCCAAGAAGCATTGAAACAACTTCTAAATATCCACACAGCATCAAACCATGAAAAATATGGGTAATTGGTGGGCGAACGGACTATTTGTTTGGAATCGGTACACCGCAATACAGAAACACACAAACTAGTAATTCGACAACGGATTTAAGAAGGCTGGGTTCACCTTTAAATAGTACATTATCCCAGGCAACAGAAAAATAGCTCTTAATCACCCTAGTATAATATTAGCTTCAGATCTTGGAACATACAGAGAAAAACTTACGACGAGAACACAAACTAACTACAAAAGAATAGAAATACACAACTTAACACTCATAAATGACAGGCATAAATAATTCAACTATCACGGCACCGCACAGTGACACGTTGAACACACATAAATAGTTTATAGAAGAGCGACGTAATCAATTTACCGCTAAATCCATAAAGCTACTTGCCTGTCTTTTTAAGGCATGAACAACCTCCACAGCTGTGACAGACTTTCACTTGGCGTGTTCGTTGTATGTCATCAGATATTTTCCAGACATACTTTAAGGACTGCTACGGTTCACTCGTATATCAACCCTGATATACGGTTAACACCACTACGTCTTGCCAGTCGTCTTATAGCTGGTTTTATTATTCCCTGAATATTAACATGAAGCACTGTGCGATGAAGTTTAGAGTGTACTTTTCCTAAATATTTGTCATTTCGCAAATTCCTATCGAATTTTAATATCAGTATAGCTCCCCAGACATCAGAAGAGAGCATAATATTTCATTTTTAAAACAAATTAACGCAGTAGAGCTTTTTTCAACTTTCTTTAGTAAGAGAATATAAATAGTTTGAGGGTTGGGTGAAATATCATCTTGAAAAATAATTAACAGCAAGCAGCACATTATTGATTTTTCAAATTTTCTAATGGGTAGTTGTTCGGTCTTACTACTAGTTATTTTATTTTAAGAACAGATAGAAGGTATATCTCTGTTGAACTGGTCGTTCACTTCTGTACCCTTTATATCTTGTAGAGAATTTAACACAAAACACTACTTTTGCGTTGTTTAAGCTGAACTTTTCCTTAATTCTGTAAACATCTTTTATAAAAAAAATTCACTAAACTATTACAGGATCGATGGCATAATTTAATTTGGTTTTTGAGAAATATGCGAAGTTCTTTACCAGGACAATTACACGTTGCAGGTAAATTTAAGAACTTATTGTTAGTTGCTGCCCTGCAAGGTAGCTGGATTTCACCATACTTCTAGTACATATTAGTACGTTCATTTAAGTACCCAATTTTCTTCTGAAACCTGCACGTCTGACAGGGAGATACTGCCAGAGTTCTGAATTTTGGCGCCTGTAGTTCACAATATAGGGTGTTTCTAAAATACCGTTCCAAACTTTTGCTGAAAGTCCCTTGGAGCAACAAACAAACTGCAATAAATATTTTCGATATATCGATTAAGCAAATATGTTCCAAGAACTTGTATGATTAAATCACATTTTCGTCTTTTCGCATTGTTAAACTTGAAAGAAATGATGCATATTATCTGAGTGAGTATGAAGCTGTAAATTTAATGTGATTTCAAATGTTCTGTGAAGTGTAATCAAGGCAGAAAGGTATTTTGGATATTAGGTATATGTGTTAGTTGGTAATAACGTATTTATAAACACTTGCAACATATGTAATACTAAAAAGAAATAGCGAGACACAGCTTTTGATAAAAAGAATCTCAATATCGCTTAAACTTAAAAGTCAAATACAATGGAATTTCGACAACTGGGCGACACTAGTTAATTTTGCAACTTTTCTTCTGTAAACTGGGATACAACTCATCTTAATATTGACGCTGAAAAATCTCAGAAAAGGAAATATCTCTCAATATCATTCCTTTTGGTTATATTGCCAGAGAATCTTTCAAACAAACTTGAACTTCGGTCAAAATAACAAACTGTATTGATGTTTTACAACGTGAGATATCCGAGATTACGACTTTGTTTGTCTTGCGATGATGCTCACGGCTTGAGCTTGAATATTACTGCAAACTCGCGAACGGGTTCAAAATCGATTTGGATTTCAGTTAGTTGGGGAACAGTAACTTGGTAAGATACCGAACTTAATTTAATCAATAGAATCGTTTGCCAAGTAGAAAGTTAGTTACTTACGCTCGGCCAGGGAGCTTTACGATTTCGAAATTTAACAATTTTATACCCCAAAGGATATTTATTTGTACTGTAAGTTAAGCACATAACATTACATTGAATTATGTAATTCCTTATTACCGTACAAAGTAAAGGTTCTTATTTATTTTGCTGTTTTGCCCGTTCAAAATCGATGAAATTCTAAAATATCAACTTTGTTATGTAAAAACTTTAAAAGAGAAAATAAGACGATATCAGAAAAAGAAACTAAAATGATGAAATTAACTAAATCCATACATAATACATTAAGCAGTAATGTGGCTAGGATAATAAATTTCTATGAACACGTATGCCGGAAATTGTTAGGAAAGCAGGTTTTGAAACACTCCAATTCAAAACTCACGAAAAATCTTAGAGTGAAAATGCCTTAAAAACCGGATTTTTTTCGCACTTGATGATCGAGGTAATTTATCAACGTTCGAAATTAGTTGAGTTTTTTTAACATTTTCTGCTATACCGGAAAATCCAAATTATTCTCTCCACAGTGGTAAAAATTTGCAAACCACTTTAAAAATGACATTTTGAGAAATTTGTTCAAGGAAGCCGAAGAAAACATTTAATGCATGTAAAACTTCAGGTAGTAAACAACATAATAATTTTGTACACTAGCACTTTCCGAAAAATTGTTAAACTTTTCTAATTTTCAAAGGGCGCTATACAGTATTCTAGCTTTTAAGCTTTCAGTAACATTGAAAAAACTGACATTGGTTAATTATATATAGTATATGCTGGGAAATTCTTCACACTAAAACTATTTTATTTGCTTTAAGCAGATAGAAAGGAGATACTACTGCATAACAGAATGGATATCCGACAATTGACAAGAAAAAAAAGGGAGAGAAGAGGCGTAGACAAGTTTGAAATTGACATCCAGGTTTTAGCTCTGAACCTGCATAAAATTAGATAAAGTAATTTTGTTTGTCTGCTTGTTTTCATTGCTAGCCTTTTTGAATACCATACTCTTATTACTATTCACCTTCAACTGTCTGCTTGCTTGAAAACCTTCTTGTTTGTTTGTTTACAGTTAAAAAAAATATGTTTAGAAGGTTGAATATTTTAACGCGAAATGAAATTTCACATGTAGAAGTTTCTTGAGTAAACTACCTCACCAGAGATGTACTGCCTACAAATAAAAGAACTTTATCAGTGGATCTTCCTCAACTGACTGAAGTCTCGAATAATTGAAGCGAAAGCTTCTTAACGAAGGCCCACACAAAAGAAAAGAAGTCAGTATGATTGTGAATGAAGTATGTTACGAGACATCGTTCCGACACTACCTTGACCTTGAAATACCTATTTAACTTATTTTTTTTGGTAAGAAACAGGGCCCAGGTTATATTTTAAGAGTCTCTTCGGTTACAGAAAATCAATAAATTACGGTAAATAAACAAATATAAGATAGAATTAATAAACAATACGAGCATAAAATTTAATAAACACTCCATTGTCTTAACTGTTGTGTTATTTCCCAAGAAGTACTTAAACATTCCAATTCTCATTTTGCGATATTTTAAACTAGAGACTTGACGCCCGTCAGAAATGAGATTACTACAACAAAATACAACATTACTCGCTGTAGTTACCAAGTTGCTATTCCATATGTGTGCTGACCAATTATTATAAATATTTAGCATTCATTAAAATTTATATAGAAAATTATTTTTAATTGCAAAGATTTACTGTTATGTTATTAAATTCCTTAATATCCAGTACGTAAAGTTAACGACTACTTAACGTCTTAATATACGGTATTAAGCAGGTATTAAAAGAAATATTTTTAGTTTAAATTTTAAATTTTTTCCTTAACTTTTTCCCCAACTAAATGCTCTAATGTACGTCGACTTGTATTTGAAAGCAGAATTGAGTCCAAGTTATAAAACAAGCATATCTGGTTTTCCATTTAAACGAAAGAAACTAATTGAAGCTTACACTAAAGATAAAATATGCAAAACTAAAACATTTAAATTTATATTTTTATATATTTATTTATTTTTTGGTAGGTGCAATATTTTGATGTCAAGTATTGATAATAAATTCGTTTGAAGGTTTGCAAATATCAAAAACATTAGATTACGCTAGTCTATTGTAGCAAATTTTCACGAGCATGACGTAAAATTCAACAGCAATTCGCTTATACCATCATGCCAATAACAGTTTACAGAGAATAATTCATAAGATTTTAGCAGCAAATTCCCTTTCAACACAAAATGAATAATCGAAACCTGTTAGCATCGTATAGAATTATTCGTTGATTTGTTCATCAGTTGCTTATCTATATATAAATAGACAATTACAAAACGGTTCGATTCCATTTTCACCTCAATCCCTCAACAGATTTGATTTAATTTTGTGTTCTTTATTAGCTATAGACGCCCTTCAATGTAGAATACTCAAATTAATTTATAATATTGGTTCACTTATCAACTAATAAAATAATAAAACAATCAATATTTACATCCATACTGTCAATGACAAACAGTGCCGCCAGATTGCTTGGAGAGAAAATCATAAGATAAGTTGACTCCAATATGACAAATTATTCAATGAAAATCATGCAGAAAATTAATGTTTTCTGACAATGATTTATTTTACTTTACATGGACATGCTGCACAGTTCTGACTTTTAACTTAAAAGAAAAATAGCATTGACATTTTAAAGATTTGTTTGAATATAAAAAATCTACCTACCCATTTATTAGGTTAAGTCAGGTACATATATTCTAGAGTAAAATATATTTTTATTTGACATATTTCAAAGATTTAAAGTTTACAACCTAACAATGTTCAAAAAATAATAATTCTGTATGCCAAGGTTGGTGTCAAATGATAAACACGGCAGTGATTGGGTAACGTCTTTCAGACAGTGTGATGACAATCATTTACTGTCCAGTATTTGGAGTTGTCTATAGTTCAATAGAAAAATATTTAGTGTTGTATATTATAAATCAGTATTGATTTTTCGGACAAGTAGTACTAAATTTCATACAAAATAATATTTGTAATTTTTTGCTGTGATTATAATTCTATCATTAATATAAAATTATTTTCACAATAGTCCGCAGGTGTTGTGCAACAAATCGTCAGTCAGAGAACAACAGAAATGACATTAAAGAAATGATGGAAACTTTTAGATTACAAGTTGAAATTCGCCGATAATCACATGGAACATGTTGCATAGACACTATTACATTTGTGACAATTACACATCGGATTTTATGCATTTGCATGTTTGCATATGCAAATGTATATAATTCTATTTTTATAGCGTTATTGCATATTTTGGTACTTTTTCATTGATAGTGCTTATAAAGCGAATACATTCATCAAAAAATTGCCATTGCCCATGTGAGGCCAACCCAGTATGGAGAGCCACCGGTAATCTCACCCAGTGGGGCCTCATCTCTCCACCCGCACTCACCATTTTGGAATCTTACGAACACCCCAGTTCGTTCAAGAGTTCCACGCCGATGGATAACACGTTCGACTCCCTTGACGGGAACCTCCCCCTTTTTACTTTTCTGGACGAGACTGACATCCGCTTTCGAGGTGTAGGCGTCTCTACTTGCCGGACGCTTTGGTCCAGTTTTAGGAGTAACAGGCAAGAAATTGGCAAAGGGCTCTCGTCTAGAATACTAGGTCGCACCCCATACAGGGCGATGACCCGACACCTCAAGCGACGTTCCCACTTTACCCGCAAGGTCGTCTCATCGCCACAATCCCGAATGAAAGCAGGTATGACGAATAATTGTATTAAAGGCTTAACAAGTCGGCCTCGTTTCCTTTCGCTAATCCCGAAGGAAAGTGTGTCCGGCAAACTACTTGTGTAAAGTTTTGTCAAGTCACACTCGAGGGTGGGGGCCCTCTCCTTCCCTAGTTACTAACGGGCACCGCCTTGTCGCCAGAAACGAAGTCTGGAATATACTGCTATGACTCCGAAAGTTTTATAGGTAGCCACCGGGAAATATTTCTGACTACCTCGCCTTATTGTTTTATACTGAAAATTTCGAAGCTATAAAAGAAGTAGTTGGCAAATTTGGCAGATCAGACGCCATTGCAATCGATTCAAGCCAGCTGGCGTTTGAGGATCCTACCAATAAAAAAAATACAGTTACAGTTTGTAAAAATTACAATCATGAACTTATTTTAATAATTCAGGCAATAAATTAAAGTTACCATACAATTCTATCTGGAATAGATGGAAGTAGACAAACGACAGGAGCATTGCTAACTAAGAAAATCTTCTTAAAATTAACTTTCGTGATAGTAATAAACAAGTTGTTACAAATTAAAATAACCACTGAACCAGTATAGTTTCAATTTTGTTATTAAATCTGCTATTTTCCAATATAGCTATGAAACCATTGCGAATATTGTATTGCGATTTTCCTCAGGGAATTAACTTTTATATCATTATATGAAATTAAAGTTTCGTATTACTGTAATACCACATCGCCATTCTGAATCACATTAAACATGAAACTGAACATGAATATAATGACAATACGCAACAGTCCAGCGAAACTCCAGTTTTCAGTTTTATCGTATGTCGTGAGGATAATTGCGATCGTACTGGCGAATATAAATGGTTCATGAACAGATAAAACATGCCGCGTGACTAACAATGGAGTAAAAAGTTAATTTGTATAAAATATTGAATGCAAAAAGACATAAATTTGCCTACTGATTTGGGTTATCATCCTTCATTGTTATTTCAACATTAACAAAGAATGCCAGAAAACAGTTATAAAGACTTGCGTGACGTACATGTTGCTTTGTTATACAAAAAAGTACCAAAATGTTAAGGTCATTCAACAATTAAATATTTAATGATAATTTGACTGAAATTTAGTGTAAAACATACAGCTTTGGCTTGAAGAGGCTAGGTTAGGTAACCTTAGGCTAGGTTAGGTTATTAGAGGTAAAAAAACTTACAGCTTTTGATTGAAGAGGTTGGGGAATGTAGTGTCACCATTAAGTAATGGCGATAAACGACGAATGTTCTGCGCCACAAAAAATCCGGTCAAAATAGTCACAGAAAGTGCAAACTTAGACAGTATTGTCATCTTTAAACTTAGAGCATGTAGAGGGTAACAGGCTATTTCACTTGGTGGGTGAACTAAATGTATTTCATTGGACACAGCTCCCAATGGAGTGAAATAGCCTCTTGCTCTCTCACTATAGCCCTCTCTTTTTAGTCTGGGCAGAATATTTGTTCATTGCAGTTTACCTGCAGTAGTATAAGCTCTAAGCCTTTGAATCTCAGAGCTTATACTCCTAGAGCTAGCCCGCAATGCACAAACATCGTGACAAACTAAAATGAGAGGGCAACAGAGAAAGCAAGAGGCTATTTCACTCGATTGGGAGGATAAAGGTCAGTTTTTCGAGTATTTCTCTTAAACCTTTACTTATTAAGTTGTAAAAATAGTTACCGATTTGAACAGCATAAGATGTCTTCTATTAAGTATTTTGTTAATGTGGCCTCATGTAATTTTTCTGTAACTTAAAAATACCGTTTGAGTGACTATCGTAAAAAGTAATCAAATAAATTGTAAAGATCAAAGAAATATCAGAAATCTTTCTTCACAAATGCTAAAAATTAATATACAGATATATATCCACATATTTAGAACTATATCATTCAACGTATAACAGCTGTTTCGAACCAGGAGTTCTCGTCAGATACGCTTCCTTGAATGACAAGTGAAATACTTGGATGTAATAAACATCAGTAAGACAACAGTCAGTGTATTGAACCTAATAGATGTCGGTGACATTTACCGTCTAGTGAGTAATTTATATATATGAAGGCATACTATGCTATAACAAATACCACACTCTTGACAGATGGTTCGAGTATTTTATATAAGTGTTATACCATAGTATGCCTTCATATACTTAAATTACTCACTAGACGGTAGATGTCACCGACATCTATTAGGTTCAATGCACTGACTGTTAAAAATTAATTGTGATATGTGTCCGAATATAATTATTTACAAGTAATATGTATAGAGAGATATGCCCAAGTTGTTTGTTGGAAAAAATCACACAACCGACCTAGAAAAAGTTTTGAAAAATAACTGCTGTCAAAATAGAACTAAAAAGTAAATTTTATAAGGTTATGAGGTGAAGATTTTGATTATCCATATGGGTTTTCTCTCCTTACGACGAATTTTGAACACAGATAAAGTAAATAATCGAAACTGGAAGTGTAGTAAGGGAAATTTGTAGGAAGTATCCATAACGCTATTTGACTATTAAAAAAAAAACTCTCTCACCAGATTAACTGAGAGAAAACAGGTCTATTATTATCCAATATTTGTGATACATCAATATACTAATCTGTCTAGTGTGACGTAGTTTTGGTGTAACTCAGTATTACCACATTGCTCCAGACAATCGTTGATTAACAGATGAGCATTGTCATTGTAGTCACAATGTCATAATATCACTAAATCTAGTTCGGAGCGTTCTCAACAGACACGATTTCAATTGTTCTAGTGATTGCCGCACCCCATCTCGGGCGGTTTAGTGAGTCTTGGGATAGGCACCTCTAATATGTGTTCCGTCATATCTACTCAGCTACTTGTGAAACGGTCATGACACCGTCCACTTGGGCATGACCCTGTACAACCAGCTTCTCCATATTATCGTTCCTGTAAATGTGTCCGAAGAATGTGAGAATGAGTTTTGACACAGTGGTGGATATTAGTCAAGAATTTCCAAGTTCCTTTAATACAGAGACGTTAGTGCGATGTGAGGTATATGGAATTCTTAAGATTCTCTTCAAAGTCCTCATTTCAAAAGCTCTATCCGACAACTGTATGCTCATTTTACCATTCATGTTTCAAAGGCATCTAAAAAAATAGAGAAAATGAAAGACTGAACCAGTATCATCTTAGTGAACTTTGTGATGTTGTTCATTTTGTGATGCCTGCCTGTGCCTGTTGTATGCGCAACCGGATCTCATTTTCACAGCAGACCGAATTCTCGATCAGATATATAAATCTTTTAACCACTTCATAGGGACCCATAGACTTTAACTCAGGATGATTATCATGTTCCTGGTCTACGGCAATATTCTGTTACTCTAAAATTCTGTGAAGGGGCAATGAGAGTAATGTCTGCAGCAAATTGGATATCTTGATTCCTCCAATATTGACGCCTCCATGCCAGTTGTCAAGCACCTGTCCCATTACAAACTCACACTAGATATTGAGCAACATAGTTGACAATACATATTGCAGTCGATCCTTAAGCAAATTAGATGGCAGAGGACACCCAAGGGAATAAGGATGTGCTAAAATTTAGATCAGTATAAGTTATCAAGCATTCGAATAGTTCAGATCAGATATAAAGTAGGAAATAATACTTTTTGGCCTTCTCAATATTTTGCCTTAGGTTTATGATGAGTGTGCCACGTCCTTTCACGAAGCCTGCCTGAGATTATGAGACTTGCCTGCCAACTAAACCCTCCATATGAGATCATATAAGATATAGTCGTGCCTTGGTCGAGTCTGATATTAGCGAAAACAGTCGGTAATCGTCTGGATTGGTTAGAGATTATTTTTGACGAAGCGGGACAAAGATGGATGTGCCCCATTTGTCGGCTAGACATCAGATGACCAAATGCTGATGTTAGGTAAAGGAGCTATACCTGCTACTCTACCTAAATTCCTTAATCACATGCCCAATATCTGAGCTAATGCTCGTCCTTGAAAAAAGGAGTCCGATTGTCAGCCTCAAAACAGAGATTCTCGTTATAAGTGCGTCATACCTTTACCACCTCACTCAAATTTATAATTAGTTGTTCTTCGGTGTTTTCAGCACTCCCATGTTTAGGGTTTGAAGTATCTATTCAGGCATTTTACCTTCAGAAACGTGGATTTGTTATGGCGTGGGACTATATTCTCTGGTACAATTCTCAAAAATAACACTTTATATTATGCCGGCATAGTCTCTGGATGAGGTGGGTAAATTGCCTCTAAACGAGATCTTGATAACGTGTGGGTGCTAATCCATTGTTTCTTCTGTTGAATGGTGCGCTTTGGTTGTGTGATATAAGCAGCTTGAAAAATAGCGTTTTTAAAAGATGTCGTTGGGATATATCAGCTACAAAGTCATGCTGAAATAGCTACGAACGCTTCCATCTGAAAGCATCAAGATCAACAATTGTTCTAGAAATCATCCGAGCACGTTGACATATTTTTAACCTTATCCGGAGTTCACAGAAGTGAGTAATGTGGACTACAAGTAGAGCCCGGTAGAATCACAAAAGGACTTACATCGTACCCTAATTAAAATATAGTCGCTTTGGTTTCGATGTTGGCCATCCGGTGAACTCCGGTTATGCAGATGTCGATAATTATTATTTGCTTTCGGCTTCATTATAGCTAAAATTTCTTGATCCACTTTAAAATTGAACTTCCAAGGCGGACTGCAATCTAATAGCATTTCACAGCTATGGCCCAAAAAAACCGGCGACACATATTTATAACACAATGTACAAACAACTACAACCACAAAAAAAAATTTGTCAATATGCAATTAATTGACACTTTCGTTTCGCAACTGTATTTCACGCTAATGCTCAGAAATCGCCGTAGTTCTCTAACCAATTACCACGTTCAAACAAAATTCATTCGGATAGTCATTAAACTCACTTCAATGATAGTTGTAGTGATTTATTCGGTTTATAATGACATTAAGCGTTACTCATTTGCGGATATCTATTAAGCGCGACTGTGTGTTCCATATACACATAAATCACTTTCAATTAGAGAAGCTTAAAGACTCGAATTCCGGAAACAATTGAAGGTATTGAACGGTTAAGATAATGGAACAGCTCGAAGAAAGCTTCTAGCCATGTATTAAATGGTTTGCTTGCCTTCGTGGAGAAATTCAGGAAGGATTTATTGTTGAATATTAAGTCAATATTTGAAAGCTCTATGGCGTCATTTCGGAAGTTAACCCAAAGGCATAGTGTGGGTCGAGGTCGGCGTTATTTGATATAAAAGCTAAGGATATAGATTAATGAATTTTTGAGTGAAGTAAAAAACACTATATGATAATTTTACCTTTCAAGGACGGCAAGCAATAAGCATTCAGTGGATCTAGATGTTTTCATGTGATAATTGTAAGGGGTGGAAAAATTTAGATGTTTATACAGGGTGGCCCAAAATTGTATAGATACAGATCAATATTTTATAAATCTGTCGGCAGGAAAGGATCAGACGTAGTGGATCCTTCAGTAATTTACATCATGACGTTGACAACATTGACATCTAGAAACATTGGAAATTCGGAAATGACAGTTATTACAGGCGACTAAATTGGGTCAATTATTGACCACCCTCCATACTACCAAGCACCAGAGTGAGAATAATGAACAATCTTTATTGTCGCCAGTTCAATTTTGAAAAGTTTATCATGGATAACTTGATTTTCTCAAATGGTATTTCGACATTTTTTACGTCATCAGGTAACACATTTAATTTCCTTTCGTTCGATACAACGACATAAAATGATTACTGTTTTCTGTGTGTACTTCTACTATTCATAAAATAGAACATAGAAGAGCTTTGAGTTTAATTTCGCAATCCATGTAATGTGAAATTTCGTTACCTTTCCATCGATATAAGATTATCTGTATCTGTCTGTAATACTTTCCTTCTAATTCTTAATTCTTAATTAGTATGGGTTTTTTATCCAAATTCATGGAAAATTAATGGTAGGGTTTACTACAATATATATATATATATATATATATATATATATATATATATAATATATATATATATATATATATATAGGCAAAGACAAAACGGTTAGGTACCTTTTTCTCCACTGTCTCTAAACCTGTTTTCCTTATTTTTGTTTTGTTTAGTAGCTATTGACGACCTTCAGTGCAGAATGCTTACGTTTTTTTATAATATTGCTTCATTCATTTAATAAAATAAAATAAGAAAATCATAATTTAAGTCCATACCGTCAATGCCAAACACTGCCGCCAGATTGCTTCGACGGAAAATCGTAAGATGAATGGACTCGAAAAACAAACTAAATTAAACAAAAACGTTATAATTTTTTATCGGTTCCCAAACTGATTCCCCATTTTCACGCTACTCAGATTTCAGGCATAAACATTTATATTATATGATAATAATTATTTATTTGGTACCCGCAAGTTTGAAACTTTAATTTGTTTCTAAATATGGTTTGTCAACTAAAATTAGAATTATGTATTGTGTGGCAAATGATCAATGTGTTTCCGATAATATTTTATTATTTTGAGATCACGCTTCTAATTTATATTATTTCTATTTTATAGGCTAACAGTTTCATACAATCTTACAAAGCCCATGCAATAAATACAATTAGTGAGATAAGATAAATAGTTGTATCTGACATCAGGGCAATATTTCTAATGTTCTCGGCCATCTTCGTTTTAAATGGCTTTATCGAATCTGATTATTTTGATTTCAGTTTGACATATGATAACATTGTTAGCCGATAGGTTAATGTACCTTTTCAATTCAATGTGAAAATTATCAATATATTATTTGAAAAATTTTAATTTCATATCACTTACAAAAATTTTCAACATAAAAAGTATTGTTTAACATAAATTACCAAGTGCATTGTATTTTTTTAAACTTTTGATATAATACAGAAAAGTCATCGTTAAATTTGTGTATTAAATTGAAGTTATTGAGATTATACATACAGTGTAGTTTAAGGTGTACTAATATATAAGTACTTATGTATCTATTTATTTATACTGCATCTTCATAGTTACTTAAGTGTTCGTTTCTTGCATTTTCTTCTTAGAAATTGAAATCGTAATTGTGAAATATTTGAATAACCGTAAAACTAAAGTTTAAAAATATTACTTATGTTTAATATTAATTTATTATTTGATTTACCATACCTGCAAAATCCTGCCTGTTCATACAGGGTGAATGACCTGCCTAAAATGAACATATTGTCATATGTGTATTTTATTAAAAAACTATATGTAAATACACAAATATAAAAGACTTCGGTACTATTTCATTCTGTTTGTGAGCCAATTTTTTAATTGCTAATTGACGGGCTTTGGTGTTATTTATAGAAAAATGGATCAAACTGCCAAGATTTTACGTTAATAACAGTTATTATATTATCTACTCCATAATAGCTGAACTAGCACCATAAAACTTTCCATCGCGTGTTGATTTTTATTGACGTTGTCAATTATCGGAGTGTATTTGTATTGTAAATTTATTCAATAATAGTATGATGGCATGAAAATTTGTATATTATTTTTTATTCAGGAACAGAACGTTATTTAATTTTGCTTATTGAATATGCCTCAACGTCCTACATGTACATTATTATCCTTGGCGAAATAATTTTTTATTTAATTATAATGGTAGTAAACTATTTAGCATAGGTACACAAAAAAGTGCAAATATACAAATGCATATGATTCTGGTAGAATTTCGACCACTGGGCGACCGCCAGTTTTATTAAATCGTCAAATTAATGAACAAGAATTACCAATAACTTGGCAAATAACAACATGGTTTAGTAAATAAATTACACATAACACCTCTTGTTGAATGCAAATTCACTTCGACAAAAAGAACATTGAACCCTCATTAACATTTCTTGAGTGATAATTGTGAAAGATTATTCTTGTGTTTAAGTCTTTAGCTGTCGTTGATTGTTACGCTTACCCATTTTGTTTAACGTTACCCCAGAGAAAAATATCAAGGGGAGTTATGTCTGGCTATCTCGCTGGCCTACATGCTGACCCATTCCGTCACTGCCAGTGTTGATGGAATGCATTACGAAACCATGTAGTCACAACATGAGCACGGTGAGGTAGTGCTCCGTCTTGCTAAAAGTGTATATCTCTTCAATGAGGATCACCTTCTAAGAGTTCAATTAAATTGTTTTCTGAGAATTCAAAATAATGTCAGAGAAAAATGGACAAACAATACGTTTGCAAGATATTCCTTCCCAAACATTAATGTCCATCTTTCCTAACTCTGTAATAGAAAAGGTGTGTGATTTGATTCTAGTAATAATGAAAATTGTGGTATTATTCAGGGATTCATTGCGATTGTTATTTCCAAAATAAAAACGGGTCTTCACCTGGAAGACGTTGACGATCAAGATATCCCAGGATGGTGTTAACGCAATTCCTTGCACCAAAAAGTATCATGCTTTAATGCTAACAACAGACGACCTTTCTATTAATCGAAGTTATCGTGCGACTTGCATAGTGGTAAAAATTTCAAAATAAACATTTCCTTATTGACTACATACTCTTAAATATGTAACTTTTTTATATCATTGTACTAACAAACTGTATCAGAGAAGTGATGAAATCTATTTAAATTGACGTTGCCGCTCTTTAACAGCTTTGCTCTTTAGTTGATCTATTTCCAAAATTAATGCAGATCTCATTTTAAAAATTTACGCCTAAGAAATATTTTGACATAAAAAACAAAATACCGAACTTAAATAAAATTTCATTTGAAATATGTGCTTTGTAAATAACAAAAAATATTAAATTTAAAATTTGTAATAACTGCCAAAAACAACGTTAAATTTTGTCACAAAATCTTTTAATAATAATAACTTCTTATTCGAGAACCTTCAACATTATTGGTTCTGATACTAACTTTTCGAGAGGAGTTTTCAATCCATTGAACGCAAGACAATATATTGTTTGTATTCGAGAACCTTCATCAGTTGCGCTTCCCTCAATTGATTGAGTTCAATTCTTGGTCAATTGTGAGTTGGATTCGCAAACTAAGGATTCCGTACCACCTTTAAGATTTGATACAATATAAATGAATCAATGTATATATTTTTCTATTTCAGTTTCAGAGAAGCAGGGAACGGGGATTTTTATATTTACCTTTGACATTTATAAAAAATATAAACTTTTATTTCTCAGTCTCTTTTTCTGCTATATTATTCGCTTGATTTATATAAAAATATATACTTACTTTTCTAACTGGCCACAAAATTAAGATTAGAAATTTCATTTTATTTAACCAATAAACTTTGTGTGAATTCTTTATAATCGTTTGTCTTAATTTTAGGAAGATACCTTGGAGAATGGGTCAAATTGTAAATAATAAATTAATAAATCATTTAAACAAATTATTTTTAAAATAAAATATATTTGTATTTTTATGATGATTCTTTTTTTATATACATTACGTTACTACAGATGCACTTTATAAAACAAAATTTTATTTTCCATTTAACTTTATAAATTACTCTTAGAACTTGTGTTTTACTTTTCTTAATGGGTTGAGTTTTGTAAATTTTTATCAAATTATTTTAAAAATCTGAAAAAAAATACTTATATTCCTACCTTTTTACTTGATATTTAACTTAATATCAGAATTGTCTCCTTATTTTTTCTGTAAAGTTCAAGTGGAACTGTGTATTTCTATTTTTTTCAAAATTTTAGGTCCTGTAGTTTCTAAGATAAAGAGGGAATAGTCGATATTTTATATTTTTGTTAATACCTTTTAAAGAAATGATTTTAAAAATATGGAAAATTTATATTTGTATTTCTCTGAATGAGCCCTTTTATTTAATACTAGCTGCAGCCCAGTGGTCCAAATTCGACCAAGTTGTGTCAGTATCTCTGGCAGGTGAAGTACCCTGAAAATTTTATCGTAACATTGTATCCTAGGACTTAACGGAGAACAGCAATTACACAGAACGGATCCAGATTCGGAACCTCTGTGTGATAGTTTTCTCGAAAATCCTAGATATCGGTCTTACATCTCGCTTTTACAAATAAGTAACGAAATTCATGTTCTTTTTCAGATATAATTAATAGGACGTTATTTGTTCAAATTCGTAATTCTTAAATTAATATAACAACAATTCAACCGCTAATGGGCTATCCTACCTAATTGTTTTTTCTAACCACCCTGTATAACTATAATTGCACTCAATTCTCTAACATTTATATATAATTTATATATAAATACAAATATGTTGCATTTCCACTTCCATCACCCTGTATATGAATCTCTGTATATTTTTTGCACCACCTTGTATAACTGTAATTCTATTGCGCCCACTATTCCAATAACCCTGTAAATTCAACCACTAATGGGCTTCCCTATATAATTATTTTATTAGTTATAATTGTATAGAATTGGTCACAGTGGTGTGAAATGCAAAAACTCAACAAGTTGCCTAAGTTGTGCTGGAAAACATAAAACTAAAGACTGTGAAATTAGTGAAAAGCAGTGTATAAATTGTACTTATCACAATAAAGAGTATAATAAAAGGTATGATACTGCTCATGTGACTACTGATAGCAGTACATGTCAATATTTAAAAAACAAAATTAACAAAAGTATTGATTTGACGGACTATCCCACGAAGCCAAACATACCGAGATACCTTGGTCCAGTAAATAAAACCCAAACAGGATCAAGAAGAAGAAGCAGCTCAAATGAATTGTTTAAGTCTCTAAATAACTCATCTAGTCGTGTAAGTACCAGTAAGGCTCAATTAAATCAAAATATTTAAATGGATATCCTACAGGAAGATTTAGTATTATTTCAAAAAGAAATTGTATATAATGACTTATCTTCTTTGAATAAAGGTTTAAATATAAATGATAAGTTAATACTATATGTTAATATTAGAAGGTTAAATTCAAATTTTGATAAACTTCAAATCTTTATTGAAAGATTAAAAAACAAACCCATGATAATAGTATGTACTGAAACATGGAATCTGGAATACTATCAATATTACCACTTGCCAGGTTTCAAAATCTTCTATAATAATAGTCAAATAAATCAAGCTGATGGTGTTGTAGTATATATCAATGAAAATTTAAATGAGACTACATATACTAGGAAAAGTGGAAGATTGAGTATTCTACATTCCAAACTTAAAATAGGGGACAAAATCAGTTTTGAGATATCAGCTATGTACAGGTCGCATGACCTACCAAAATCTGAATTTATACAAGATTTAAAATTATTTTTAAATGACTGTCAAAATACGAAAAATCATCTTATCATAGGAGACTTCAATATTGATTTATTAGAGTTAAATACTGTAAGCCAAGAACATTTGAATAATTTGTTGGAAAAAGGGTACTCCCCATGCTTTCAGGATGTAACCCGACCATCTGAAAACGAAAAAGGAGCATCTTGTATTGATAATATTTTTATCAAAACAAATAGTCTTAACTTTGAATCCACTAGCTTGAGTACTGTGTTCCCTGACCACTACCCCCTTTTTATTGCCATTAAAGAACAAATAAATAAATAAAATAAATAAATAAAACAAAAGAAATAGATCATTCATTTTATAATATTAACTATAAAAAATTAAAAAATATTGCAAGTAAAGTAAAATGGAATAAATTCCTACTATGCGATCCAAATCTAGCAACTGAGTTACTAATAAAGGAAATTAAGAGCTGCATCAATAAGTCTAAATACAAGCCTAACAAAGTAAACCGTTCAAAATGAATTCCTAGAAAACCATGGATTACAAATTCTATCATGAACTCGTGTTCCACTAAAGATCAACTATAAAAAATTTGGAAATTAGATCCAGAGAATGAAGAACTAAAGGCAGAATATAAAAACTATGAAAAAATATTGAATAAGGTTATAGCTGAAGCCAAGGTTAAATATGATAAAGAGTCAATCGAGAAAAACTCGAATAACAACAAAAAGTTATGGAATATCATAAATGAAAAATTGGGTAGAAAATCTAAAAAAAATTGTAAAATAGACTATTTAATTAATGATGAAAATATTAGAATAGATAACTCAAATAGGATCGTTGAATATATGAATCAATATTTCTGTGAAATTGGAATAAATTTAAGTCGAGAGATACACAACTCACCTAACAATATAATTAACATGCCAGATATGAATCAAAATAGTATTTTTATAGATCCTACTTCTAAGGAGGAAATTGTAACCATAATAAATAATTTAAAAGATAAAGCTGGTGGAGTTGATGATATACACTCCAGAGCCTTAAAAGCTATATCCAAATATATAGCTGACCCATTAACATATATTTTTAATCTATGTATTGAATTGTCTGTATGGCCAAAAGACTTAAAAAAGGCTGAAGTAGTTCCAATCTTTAAAGCCTACGATAAAAGTCAAGTAAAAAATTACAGACCAATATCATTAATATCAAATGTAGCAAACATTTTTGAGAAACTTTTATACAACTGATTTTTTAATTTTTTAAAAAAATTTAACATATTATCTAAAAAACAATTTGGTTTTATAAAAGGATTAGGAACTAAAGATGCACTAGCTTTAATAACTAATATAATCTATAAGTCCCTAGACAAGAGTAAACCAATTATTACCACTTTTTTAGATTTGACTAAGGCTTTTGATACAGTCAATCATGAGATCTTACTAAGTAAACTTTATTGTTATGGAATAAAAGGAAATGCTCACAAATTAGTAAGTAGTTATCTATCCAACAGACAACAAAGAGTTAAGATGAATAACGTAGTAAGTGATTATAAAGAAATCAGAACAGGTGTCCCGCAAGGTACAATATTAGGTCCTCTACTATTTATTCTGTATGTTAATGATCTCTTGAAAGAAATGGCTGATGATGAGATTGTATCATATGCGGATGACACAGCTGTGATTACTAGAGGAAATACATGGGATGAAGCTAAAAATAAAATGAATGAAAGCCTAACTAAAATAAACTTATGGCTAGAAGCAAATAAGCTTACTCTAAACATTGACAAAACTGTATATATGACTTTTGGAAACAATTGTAATAGTGTACCGACTACTTTGGAAATTAAAATTAAAAACAAGTTACTAACTAGAGTTGAAAGATGTAAATACCTAGGGATCATATTTGACTATAATTTAAAATGGAATAATCACATTGAATATATAATAAATAAGACAAAGTATCTTTCGTTTATCTTTTACAAGTTAACTAAATTTATGGGAACTAAAACTCTAATGGTAATTTACTATGCCCTTTTTCAGAGTATTATAAGCTATGGAATAATTGCTTGGGGAGGAGCTTTTTCTAACAATTTAAATTTATCACAAAAGTTACAAAATAGATTATTAAAAATTATAAACAAAAATACTCTAGCAATAAACCATAACCCACTAAATTTAACCCAATTATTCCGATTAGAAGCAATTGTCTACCATTAAAAGGACCTTAAAAATCAATATGAAATGTTTACTAGTAGAACTAGGAATAAAAGCATTCTTTTACCACAAATATGTAAAAGCAGTAGCGATAAAAATAATTACATAGTGGCTATCAAAGTATTTAACCGACTACCAAACGACTTAAAAACAATAGTTAATAATAAATATATTAAAAAGAAAATCAAGGTTTGGATATCTGAAAATATTTAACAATAAATAATTCTAAACTATCTAAATATAAATTGCTGTAACATATTATTTTTGATGGGTAAACTTAAGTATATATGCGTGCGTGTATATATGTATGTATATATGAGTATGTATGTGTATATATATGTATATATATTATATACAAATTAATTAATTATAGTAGGTAAATGGTGTCAATTAGTCCGTAAGTATTTTCTGTTAGATTGTAAGATTCCAGTGTCCTACGCACAGGTATTACTATACCTCTGTAGGAATTACTGTTGTACTATGTTTGCTATTGTAACGTAATACATATGTAATATTTTACTGGTTAAATAAATAAATAAATAAATAAATTGCACTCTACTCTATATTTTAAACACCCTATATATGCAACTGCTTGTGTGCCACCCACGAAAAAAATTATTTCTCACATATCTGGAATCGCCCAGTGTAATTATAATACACAACGCCTTATATCTCAATCAATTTAGAACATGAGAACACATAACTTTTTACCTATCCCATAATCGCCTAAGCAGCAATTTTTACTTTAAAAAATATTAAATAGCGATAAAATTCTTATAAGATTCTACACATCAATTTGTATTGGAAATTTTTTTCAAGTATGTTACCAAATCATCCTGTATTGAAACTTTTGTAATTTCAAAACTCAGCTGTCATTATTATTGTCACAATTTCGTTCTTTCTCGGTAATACGATTTTTCCCGAGCAATCAATTTGTAGACGCCAAAACCCCGAAATAAAATTTCGACAGTCATAGTGCAGTTTGCGAGAATTACATCTGATAAGATATATGTAAATAAACAAAACATTATATGTACTATATTGTTAGATAAATAAGTAAAAATATATTTGCAGCATATCACATCTCGTTAAAAGAACATTTAACAATTTTTAACTGACTGCTAATATTTTAGACATGTTAAAATTAATTTAAAAGATTACCTTATATCGAATAAAACAGCAATGTATTACTAATACTTATTCATTTATTCATTTGCACATGGCATAAAATAAAAAAATATATTCAACTTGAGTGGATCTGAAATCAAGTGTATCAATTAGCTTTATAATCTCTCAATAGTTAGTTTACTTACGTAAAAGGTTTCATCGGGGGTGTATATCAAAACACTTAAAAAATACAATGCACCTCCTGTTAATTTATGTTAAATAATACATTTATTTGTTGAGAATTTTTGTAAGTTCATTGAAATTGAAATTTTGAAAATTATACATTGATAATTTTCTGATTGCATTGAGAAGGTACCTTAACCTAGCGGTTAACTTTGTTAAGAAATGTCAAATTGAAATTTAATCTGTTACAATGTGGTTGGCCGTGAACTGGTCGAGAAATTAGAACCATTGCCATGATGTCAGATCTAACAATTTATCTTCAATTTCACTATTTGTATTTATATCGTAGGCTTGGTAATCTTAGTTAAATTGTATGAAACTATTAGCCTTTAAAATAGAAACAATATAAATTATTAGTGGAATGTGTTCGATGGCACATTCCATAGAATATTCAAAAAAAATGTATGAATTAGATGTTGCGGTTTTAGTTGAATGCTAGTTCAATGCAAGTATATAATTGACGAAGGACCTTTAGCGGAACAATCAATAAACACGTGCCGTCACATAAACGAATCACCAAATAAAAGTTATCACTAACCTTTAAGTCGAAGCTCTGGTGTTTTCTTGGTTCTTCTTTCTTTAGAGGCTAGCCCCGTAACAGCGGGAACAGTTTCTTAGAGCTTCGTCTGGACAAGACGTTACACAAAAAATAGCGACGTAATGTTCATTGATTGAGCATACAAAAAAATGCGGGTTTAACAACAAATGATGCGCTTTTGTAAACACAAAAGAAACAAAATGAAAGCGGTTTAGCTGTCGTTACGAACGGAGCTAAGAACTCGCGAAATCGTAACGCAAAAAACAACAATAAGCGTGGTCTCTTCAGTTTTGAGTTTGGAGAACAAACACGAATCTCCCAAGCGTCCAAACAGCTAGGGAACCGAAACACGAATGTCAATACTGTCTATATTTTACACGCAAAAAACATTTAAAATTAGCATTAGCGCGACGGAAAGTTTTAGAAAAGGTGCAGAAGTTTAAAAATCAATGAAGTAATTCAATCAAATTGAAAACAATACACTAAACAAATTGCGGGAACGCACCAAATAGTATAATGTTAAAATAATAAAATATTATCGGAAAAACATTGTTCAGTTGTCATGCAATACAAATTTCTGATTTTAGTTGACAAACCATATTTAGAAAAACTTGCGAGTACCCACTAAATTGTCATTATCATATAATATAAATTTTTGTGGGTGAGTTCTCAATAGCATGATAATGTAGAACAACTTTCAGAACCAAACAAAATTTGTTAGTTTTTCGTTTAATTTAGTTTGTTTTTCTCATTCGAGTCAATCTGTTTTACGATTTTTTCTCCACGCAATCTGGCGGCACTGTGGACGTAAATTACGAATTTTTTATTTTACTTTATTTAATGAATGAATCAATATTATAAATATATTTTAGCATTCTGCACTGAAGGTCGTCAATAGCCACTAAACAAAACAAAAATCAAATAAATCGGTTGAGGAACAGAGGAGCAAATGGTACTTAACCGTTTTGTCTTTGTCTATTTATATATAGATATCACACAATGTGTTAAAAAAATAATTTAATAATTTATTATTTTCTATTAAATTCTATAATTTGCCTCCCAAAATTAATATTAGGTCCAATAGCTCTAATTTTCTTCAAATTTTAGGTAGTACGATTTCGGAAATAAAGGGGTGAATGGGTATTTAGTTAAATATTTCTGTTAATATATTTTAAAGAATTTATTTTAAATATATCAGAAAAATATATTTGTGTTCCTGATAATGAGCCCTTTATTTGATATATTGCCTGATGCACTTAAAAATGTTTAATTTTTTATTTTCCGTTTAATTCTATAATTGTCCCCCCAAAATAAATATTTTTCCTGTAAAGTTCAAGTAAATCCATATAAGCCTATTTATTTTCAAAATCTTAGGTCTTATTTAAATTTATGAAATGTTACACCATATTAGCATAAACAAAGTATACCGTAATCCAGCATGTGTTCGCCATATCTCTTTAATATTACTATACATCTTGAAAGATTGGTTTTCTCAAAAGTGCATGCACGAGAGATATTGTGCATCGTCTCATTTCTATCTCAATCTCGCTGTTCGTATATACTCCCATCCGATTATATACGCCTACGTTAGCCTCAAAGCCTTAAAAATTTCGCATAATATTTCAAAGAACATTTTGGCAAAACGTCACTCTCTCGGTTTCTTTAATAATTCAAAGCATAAGATGTTATTCGAAACATTTTCGAGCAAGAGAAACTCATTTTTGTTTTTTCCATTATGTCATTTGAATATTCTCGGAGTGGAAGTCAATATATCATACAATATTTCGGTCAGTAAACAATACCGCACTCCATTTTAAGTTTCGTCGTGAAAACCACGAGCGGTTGTGTGCAATTAATCTTTGTCAACGTCTACAACGTGGCTAAGCTGCGTCTAATGAATTAATGGTTTGTCACTCCGAAGTTCAACTCCTTCGCGTTCTTGTGTGTAAAACTTCCACAAGAACTTTATTTTTATGGTGTTTTTTGATCGATATAAAATCGTTCATTTTAATTGAGATAAACGAATTTTGGGTAGATCTAAGAATACTCAAGAGGAAGTTTTTTTTACCAACATCAAATTTCATTAGCATCGATTTTTCTTCGAGACACAATATAATCCTTCAAAATTTTCAACACAGAATATTAGGCGTAGTTGACTTGGGGAATTTGGGTTACTAATTGTATGTAAGATTTCCATTTGACTTAACTGTCTGTTAGCCCTTACCTTAAATAACACAGGCCACCAAAGATTTCGAGATTTGGTATTTTTCATATTTTTGGTTTCTTAGCGGCTCATCTATTTTTGAAGCGAGAGCTTCTTAACGGAGGCCCACACATACATTTAAGAAAAAAAATGAGAGTGGTTGAAATGCAAAAATTGCATTTGTTTCTATACCCCGTTATAGTAGATAACAAAGAAAATTTTCCTCTTTTTAGGGTTCCGTATATACAATATACGGATACCCTTATAATATTACTCCGGATTCCTGTGTCACATCACAGCCATTTTCTCCTAAACTACTGAACGGAAGAGGTTGAAATTTGGTATCAATGTATAGTTTGGTGACCCGATCAGGAGTACATATTGTAAAAGAAAAAAATTTGATTTTAGGGGGGGGGGAACTAAAAAAATCGACCGTGCCTCCCCCTGGTCTCCGAAACTACTGAGCCAAAAATTTTGAAAAAAATAGGAAATATAGAACGTTGCCCGAACTTTACAGGAAAAATAAGGATGAAACATTAATATTAATTTTGAGGGGCAAGTTATAAAATTAAATAAAATTTAAAAATAAAAAAAAATCTCAAACGCATCATGTAATATATCAAATAAAATGTCTCATTCTGAGGAACACAAATATAGTTTTTTCATATTTAAAAAATATATATTTAAAAAGATATTAACGAAAATATACCAAAATTTACCCATTCCCCCCCCCCTATCTATCTCCGAAACTATAAAACGTAAAGTTTTGAAAAAAAAATAGATTTATAGGTTCTGAAGTTTACTGGAAAAATAAGGAGAAAACTCTACTTTTAATTTTGGGGGGCAAATTACAGAATTAAATGGAAAATATAAAATTAAAATTGTTTATAACCCAGCATGTTATATATCAAATAAAAGGGCTCATAATGAAGAACACAAATATATTTTTTTCCATATTTATAAAATAAATTAATTAAAAAATATTAACAAAAATATAAAAAAATTTACCCATCCCCCCCCCTTATCTCCGAAACTATAAGCTGAAAAATTTTGAAAAACTGGAAGTATAACCCCTCACCTGAACTTTACTAGAAAAATAAGGAGAAACCCCTAATATTCCTTTTTGGGGGGCAAATTATAGAATTAAATGGAAAATAAAAAATTATAATTGTTTCTAACGGGTCATGTAATATATCAAATCACAGGGCTCATTATGACGAATACAAATATATTTTTTTAATTTTTTTAAAATGAATATTTTAAAATATATTAAAAAAATTACTCATTCTCCCCATTATTCCCCAAACTCTAAGACCTCATTTTTTTTGTTTATAGGAAAAATATGAAAAAAAATCCCTAATTCTATTATTTGGCCCCCAAATAATAGAATTAAACGGAAAATAAATTATTAGAAAACCCCCATAGTAATTTTAGGGACAAATTATAAAATTAAATGGAACATAAAGATTCAATTTTCAAACGCATCATGTAAAATATTAGATAAAAGTCTCATTATGTGAATTACAAATATATCATATTGTTACGAAATTTACCCAAAGCCGACCCTGTTTCATTTCAGTACGACAACAAACGCTCTAAGATAAAAAAAAACGGTTCTCGAAAGGACTCGGCAGCGGAAGGAGTGATGAGAATTTGACGAGAATTTTCTATGCTGGGCTTATAAGGAAGCAAGTCACGGTGGAGAGTTCAGTGATACCGCGTCGACTAGCGTATATGAGAATGTATTGTGAATCAGCTGTTTAAATGTAAATAAGGTTCTAGAAAAGTGAAAGTAAATACGGACTATATTGCAATATTTTTAAATCATTTGTATAAAAGATATTTAGAAAAATATTAAACATCGACTTAATTCCCACTTTAGAAACTACACTATTTAAAATTCTGAAAAATATATTTTATTTATATTTTTAAATAATTTGAATAACAGATTTATTCATTTATAATTTAAACTTTGACCTATTTTGCCCTTTTTCTTCCAATCTACAGAGCCTCAAAACTCAGACAGTAGATTATAAAAGGCTTCTCTGAAAGATTATTAGTAAAATAAAACTCTAATGTTAATTTTTGGGGGCCAAATTAGAAAATTAGTAGTATTCTGAAAAAAATCAAGCGTATCCTGAAGCAGATAAAATAAAAAGTCTATGTGTGGAAAATCAAAGTGTATATTTTTTATAAATTTAAAACGCTTCCTTTAAAAGATATAAGGGTAAATATAAGAAAATGCACTCATTCCCTGCTGGTCTGAAACTGGAATATTAAAATCTTGAAGGTGGTACGGAACCCTAAGCATGCGAGTCCAACTCGCACTTGACCAAATTATTTCTAATAAGCATTCTAGAAACAACAATCTTATACGGGGATCAAGGGCGTACCCAGCTTTGGGTTTAGGGAGGGGCAAAATTGGGGGGAAAATTGTCTTAGAGGGAGGCAATTGGAAAAAAATTATCCTAGGTAAAATGACAAATCAAAAAATTTTTTTGATCCAAGTCAGCAATTTTATTGGTAGCTTTAATAACTCAGGGGGTTTTTCCGATCCAGTATTCATCCGAGAATACATTCGCTTGTTATTTTGAGTCATGTTTGAATCTTGCAGATGTTTTGCCAAAGTCTCACTTAGCATTATCAATCCGTTGTCAGGTAATAGACTGAGAGTTGCTGTGTCGGCGCTCATTATTTATATGCCTTTGTCGGAGGTTGTTGCTAGGCTGATTGGTTGGGATTGGCTCCTTCCCAGTGTCACCAGGTCTACTGTTTTAACAGTAGATCTACTGTTTTGGCCCCTCTTCTACTGTTCTACTGTTAAGTGCTCCTATTCTACTGTTTTATTGATAGCAGCAAATGGCGGTATAACCTTTATGTATTTAAAGAAAATAAATTGCTCATAAGAACAATTTAACCATTTGTATAATTATACTAACTGGTAGCGCATTATATAACAGTATATACAATTCCGTAAAAGGTTCAGGGCATTGGGTAATGGCCAATGGTTAAAAATAGTATGTTAATTCAAAACTCTGAGCGATAGGTGGCACCACGTATCGGTTGTTTAGCAAATACTCTTATTCGCTAAATACCTTGTGGTTTGAAATACTGCGCGTTAATCAAAATGGGCTAATATACGGCTATAACAATGCAATTTTTCAGTAATACAACCATAATCCAACATTGGACTGTTGTTCGTTTGCTAAAAAATCATCTGGCAACACTGCTCCTTCCCCTCCGCTGTCGTTTGGGTCACGTGATCAGTCGTCAGCTATTTTGAAGAACAGTCTGGAGAAGCTTTTATAGTTATTTTTTTACCAAAGTAGGTCTAAAATATAATTCTACACATTTTACATGTCATATGCTCCTTTTCAGTTATATTTAAACTAAAAAGTTAATTATAAACTATTTTAATTTTCCTGACATTTGTATAGATTATTAAGAATGACACCAAGAGAAACAGAAACAGGGATATAACGACAGACAGCAAGAATATTACTTAAGAAATTTTCGCTTCTATGGCTTAGTCCCAAATATTTGCTGCTTTAGTTTTAATTAATTTATGATGTGTCATCTATATATTATTATAAATTGCTGTGATACGGGCTTAAATTTCGTCCAATCAGCAGAACGATAGAGGGAATTACCGAAAGTGAAATATAATTTTTGTGATTACCACATTTGTATACAAACCGTCCGGTCGCAGCAGCAAGCCTTTAGGAAAGTTCACTCAACCTGTAATAGGAGGTTTTTGTGTGATTTTCCTATTATTTGACATAAAATTACACCTCTGTGCAAAGAAACAATAGTGCGCTTATTCTAAACTATGACGAAGACAAACCCTGGGCGCCACATCTTAAGATGACACATGAAATGAAAACAAGGTTTGGGACATTAAGACAACCAGGCTATGGCTACCTTTCGGAATACCCATGAAGTTTAGGGAGCCAACAAGTCAGCGGGGTGACTTCTATTTCTGCATTTCTGTACGTCGGTAGAACATCCAAAGTTTCAAAAATACTGTTTATCTGAAACTCATGTCTGCAATGAGACCAGTGCCACATGGCCGCCTAGATGTGCCAGTATCTGAGAGTCTAGCCAACTTAGAAATTGCCTCCAGTTTTTCTGAACCTGATGTTGATAAAGTTAACCATAGGAAAGTCAGTGATACATCAAGTGTATTTATTTTAAACTACCATAGTTATTTCTTCAATCATACCTTAATTACGGGGAGATTTATGTTTGTCGAAAGATCTTTCTGAAATTTTCTCATCTCGTAATCTTATTACAATATTTACTGACAGAAGAGGCTAAAACCTCATATTTCAGAGAAGGTATTTTAAACAAATTGATTAACTAGTTTATTGTACCGATATTTTCTAATCTAACAATCAAAGTTGGTACATAATACAGTTGAGTGACCTGGAAGCTTTTTATTGATTCATCCTTGAGAATCCTTAAAGCTGTTCTTTAGCACAACGGAAATGTTTTTGCTCGGCTACATGTTACTCATTCTATGCAAACTATTTGCATTGAATCGAAAATTATTTAAAATAGCATAAACAAGACAAAATATCGTTAGTTATTTATATACTGGCTGGTTCATCATATTCAAGCTACAACATCTGAATTGTAGCAATTCGGGAAATATTTAGAAAAATTGCCCTACTGCACTTTGTTTGCCTTTGTTAAAAAATTAGTATACTTATCTACCACAGAAAAAGGTTGTACATAAAAAAGCAATATAAAGTAATGTAGTCTAATATAGGGCATAATAGACTTGCTAAACCGATATATAGAAATTTGTGGTCAGAAACAGTTTTAATGATTTCTAGTATTTAACGATTTACTTTAAAATTATTTTTCGTTTGGTTCTCAGTTATAAGATTTTTAAATTTTGCATTTATGTCCAACATTATTAAGTATATGTTGATGAGAGATGTAATGTTCGACATCTAGAACTTTCGGAGAAGCTAGCACACCGAGGTCCAACAACATGTAGCAAATACATAAAGAATTGTGCAAGAGTACATTCTCTTTTAGAAAGTGCAACTGATGAAGGTTCCAGATCAGAAACAATGTATATTATTATAAATATTGGCTTGCGTTCAAAATATTTACAGTTCTAAGAAAGTGGGTATTATTAATTATATGTTGAACTTTTGTATCCGGCCCAGATAAAAGCAACTACATATGGATTTCCGAGACGGCACGAAATACAGGGTGGCGCAAATGACAAAAATTAGGCTATTCCAAACCCAATCAGGTGCTGTATTAAAATTAAAAATATCAACAGAGGTTTTTAAAATATCGAGAGAAAACAAAAAGTTGTTGTTTTCGAAAAATTGCAATATATTCGCCATCTTATAAAAATTTTTTATAAAATGTGGTAGTTTTGTTTTAGCAACCATAGCCAACTATGTAATTTCTTAGTGACGCCATATTGGACTTATACTTCATTGAATAGCACATAAAAAGAGCTTTTTAACTATATATAACAGGCCTTTCGATGACAGAAAATGTAAATAATTTAAGTAAACTGTTTTTCACTTAGTTGGCCGTGAATCAAAATGCCGTGTTTGTTATCATATAAAAATATTGAAAATCTTGCTTTTCAGGGTTATTCTCAATCTTCGTTCGTCTCTTCGTCAAATGGAAAATAATATTGAAGTGTCGTAATCGACTGCTCAAAGAATAAATACAAGTTCCTAGAAAAATGCCAAGAGTTTCCTCAATTTCCACTTCAGGTTCTGTTGTGAAAATCCGTTCTTATATCGCGTAATGTATGGCTAGGAATCATAAATAGACACTTTCTATTTTTCATTTTTTATGATGATTTGACTAATCCCTGATATCTTGAGATATTACAAAAATACGTCGACCAAAGTTTAGAAAGCTTGCCTCTTCAAGATGTAGCAAACATGTAGTTCCAGCAAGATAGAGCACCTCCACATAATGCACGAATCATAACTGACTTTTTGAATCAGCAATAGGGAAATAAAATTGGTCACAAAATCGAGCTCCGGTTGCCTGGCCTGCTCGCTCGCCGGACATTACGCGTCTTGTTTTTTGCATTTGGGGATATTTACTTAAAGAATAAAATTTATTGTATTAATTAAAATACGGTAGAGGAACTTGAGCCAACCGTTATTTGAACCATTGAAGAAATGCCCAGACAAATGGTTATAGATGCATGTATATCTCTAATTCATCGATGAAGGTCGCGCATTAATAGTGATGGAATTTTAGAACATATAATTTAATTATATTTACTTTAAGGCTTTGTCATCATTTTTTTTTGCTTTGAGTTAATTCACAAATATGTAATGTTTCTAATTTTTACTTTAGTATCATACATGTTATGAGTGGGTTCTCATAAACTAAGTTTTAAAAAAGATTTTTATTTGACTAACACAAAAATTACGCTTGAATTATTTGATAACTTAACTTTAGATTTTCTTTAGCGATTTTAAATACGCGTTCAACGAAATAGAAATTTACTTTAAGAGGTATAATCGTAATAGAGCTTCGAGAAAGCAGATTTCAATGAATATATAAGTTTAATAATGCTTACGCATCACTTCCTTTCTGGATACCTGCAAAATAGCGGAATAAACAACTAACAATTAGCTATTGTTTGATACATTGTAGTTACTTTGTTGAAGGTTAACCCAATGTTAAGATTTACATATAACGTACATATAAGAATACTTTTACTTATATATTTTGTTTAGGAAAATTGTAAAAAAAACATATTTACGGCATTTTGTTTCACTGCAAACTAAGTGACAAAATGTTTTTTTTTAATTTACATTTTCTGCCTACAAAAGATAGGCCTGTTATTCATGGTTGTAAAGCTCTTTTTATGTGCTATTTGATGACGTAATATCCAATATGGACGTTATAAGACAAACAAAGTTGGTTACGGTTGCAAAAAATCTAGAAGGCCTAGAATAAATTCGTTAATCGCTACACAAAACTGCCAAATTTGATGAAATTTGTTTATAAAAGGGCGAATATATTGCGATTTTTCGAACACCACAATTTTTTGTTTTTTCTCGATATTTTGATTCTACAGATACTTTAATTTCGATACAGCACCTGATTTTGCTAGGAATAGCGCGACTTTTTTCTCATTCAAACCACCTTGTATCCCTTGCCATTTCGAAAATGCCCGTGTAGTTGCTTTTATTTGGGACACACAGTATAGACTTCATTACTTGCTACTCAATGATTGAGATTTTCTGGCCCACCGATTATGTTGAGTCATATTCTCAGTATTTTTTTTCTCAACTGCAGCCGTTTGAATTGATAAGCTTGCTAAAATCAGTGAGGCAAACAATGTATCTGCCGTCAAAAAGATCACAACAATAAGCATATTGACATCCAATTCGCTTTTAGAATTTGTTGAATACACCCGCACTATACTACAGCTGTCTATATAATCTGATATTGTAGTATACAAATTATGGAGGTTTGAGTAAAAGGAGGAAACACTCTGTGTAAGAAATAGTGTCCACAAAATGGTTTCAATTTGGGGGAGCCACTAGTACTGACCGGGTAATTTGTTCGTAGAAATTAGTTTTCTATGAACAAACCTACGTGAATAAAAGTAGGTTAATGTGAAGAATTCACATCCAAAAAATGCAAATTTAACCATCACAGTTCAAAAACCAGATTTATATTTAACATTAATAAAGTGTTAAGTCAATGAAATACCTTGTACATAGATAAAAATGACTTACAAGCAAAATTTTATTTACACATTTTTTAGGAGTCAAGATTAATATCCTATATAATTAAACTCTGAAGAACCCATTATTATATAATTACTAAACTGATTATGGCATTGTAAATATATGGAAAACCAGTGTGTGAAAATGTTAGAATCCTTGAAAAAGAAACTATTCTAGAATAAAATGCAAGTGAAATTTGTTCCATAATCATAACAGAAGAGTTAACTTATTTATAGCAGTTTATTCAGTGATGAAAAAAATTGTTTATTCTCTTTTATCCAGAAAGAGGTGAACAAGGAAGTAGAAACACCAACTTTGTAAAAGAACACTTTTCAAAATAAATATGTAATATGAACACAAGAATATAAAACTAAATAATTTTTATTTACATCTAATTCACCAACATCTATTTGTTAATAAGTATAAAAATATTACAAATTTTTCCCAATGTTTAACTGTTTCATAAAGTTTTATAACAAAATAACAATTGTAAAATCACTCCGTTTTATAAAAAATCAAAACTGGGGCACACGCTTATTATTTTATATCACAATTAACACACTATAAACTCATATCACTTGCAGAGATTACGGAGACAAACATTTACAAAGAGAAGTTCACATAACAGAATTTCTACGTTTTATTTACGATTTTTACTAATAATTACATCATTCTCACTTTTTCAGTCGCTTCAATTCTAAATGTAGGGATTGTGTATTTCAATCCGTTGACTATTAACTTCATAACATACCCAGTGGTCACACTTGCGCCATTCTGGTCATTTCTTGAACTCCTTATTTGAAACCGTCCGCTGGACACTTTTTCATTTTTATTCCTCCTTTTGTCCTCCTTTCACTCTACACTCCATAATACAAATGAAGACTAGCTTTTCTAGTGTGACAAACCTAAGTTGTTAAAATTTACGTTTTCTGTAATTGATAAAAACTCAAATGCTTACCAAGTTACGGATGTCTCTAAAATTCCACAACATAAATAAGAGAATAATCAACTAAATAAATAAATAACTGAGCCGAAATTAATAGCTTTATTGATTTTGATTGTTGTTCCCGAACAAGATTGGCCAGCTCGAAAATTAGAACACAAACTCGAATAAGATTGAAAGTAAAAAGGTTGTTTTTTCCTATTCAAAAGAAAGCCGTTCCCTATAGGGAATATAAAGAATAACAGAACGAAAATGGAGTATGCTATACTAATGATCGTTTTGGGATGAGCTGACAAACATTTCCTTTCAACCAGAAATTTATGTTGCCGCCCAGTTCTTCATCTTGAGATTCTATCGTAAACACGAACAGGCTGTTAAAGTAATGAATCTTTTTGCTCCCACAGCGTTCTGTATAAAAAGGTGTTTAATGAGATTTTCGATTCTTAAATCAAATTGCCAATTTTGTGATTCATTATTAATACGTATTTCCAACATAAAACATGTCATTCTTTTTTAAAGACAATCTAAAAAAGGCAATGTTGTTCCAATATTGATGTAAAAAGGAACAATATACTATGATATAAAGACTTCTTAGATTTTTAAAGTTTACTTTATGTGTTATAACCATAAAGGACCCCGAACAAAACTTATGTGTTTGGGTTCCTTGTCAATTTGACTGCAATTTTGGTATATTGTACTTCATGATGTCTTGATCAAAGTTACTATAGGCACTAAGTCTAAAATAGAACAGTTTTTGAGATATCAAGGTTATAATGAACAAAAATAAACAATTTTCGAACTATCCAGGAATCATATTACTACTCCCTAAAAATTCTGGGTAATTAAGTCATAGGTTATACTATGGAACCTTTGGTCACGACTCTGTAAGTAACTTTTACGGTCATTTCAAGGTCAAACTTATGATTGCGCCATTTTTTTATAGCAGTAGGAAAGAGGGTTATTGAAAAGGTATTCAGTTTTTACGAAGAATTAGTCTTTCAATTAGAATGAAAGCTCGCACTTCATGAAGTTGATGAAGGAAAATTGTCGACAGAGGGCGCAATTACGGATTTAGGTCAACAACGGACTGCAACGTAGTTAAGCGTTCAGTTTCCGGCTCACTCTTACCTACTGATATGAAAAATTACGCAATCTTTTTTTGAAAATCAGTTAGACCTTGAAATGACCTTGAAGGTTACTTGCCAGGTCATGATCAAAGGTTTCATGCCATAACCTATGACTTAATTACCTAGAATTTTTAGGGAGTAATTCATACTTTTCAATTAATATGATTCTTGAATAGTCCGAAAATTGTCTATTCTTGTACATTATGACCTAAGACTTATTTCTGTTTATTGGTCCTACTGAGTTGTTTATAATACAAAAAAATTAAAAGTGTTATTTTCCGTTTCATATGTTTTTATTGGAAAATTTATCAATCGATTTGTGTCTTTGTGTTTACTATGGTTTCGGTTCTTGCTAATTGTTGCTCAGGAAATATTTAAATATCAAGCTTCTAGGATTAACAGATATTATTCAACTATAGAAGTTATAGATGGGAAAATCTAAGAACCCTTAAGAGTTAACAGTGGTTACATAGAATTTATGGAGCACAAATATAGTAATATAATATTATTATATCGATATAACTCATATAGAACTTAAATTGTCATCTCAAATTTGTATTTTTAGAGTTTCTTTCTAGACCGCAAGCGCGACATTTTACGGTCGAAAAATTTATTTTCTAATTAGACAGTTGTTTATCCAACAAGCAAACCGAACTCATCTTGAAATTGTACCAACAAAATTTATTTTCATTTCATTTTGCTTTTTGTGTGTTTAGTTTTCATTAATTCTTAAATGGGCTTTGTATTACAGTTTAATTTACTTTATCCTCAGTTTTTAAAATTTTCAGTTATTTGTCTACAGCCCTACTTTTGATTTTGTTCGAGTGTGTAATAGAATTATTTAATAAATAATAATTGTTCGTGAATATTAACTATTTTAACTTAAAAAATATATTTCCTCAGCATTTACATATCACGTCAAAATATCAAGAAATTTAAAGCCAATGTATATGTACATTTCCAAAAAAACGTCAAAAAATATGTATTTAGCCATTTGGGTTTGTGCCTAAGTTCCCTTAAAAAAGAATTGCAATCATTTTAATATGAATGAATGAATGAACCCAGTGTGCCAACAGTGTTACACTATTGGTCCAGATTGTCTGAAAAAGACCCACTTTAAGCCACACAGTCTATGAAGACTTTTAATTGACACCGACATATCGTAGAACACAGGCTTTTTTGCTTCCTTCGTATAGACTACATTAACGTCTCCCACTGAGTGCTCAACTAACTGCTCTGCATGATTTGTGTAACTACAGATCAGATTGGGCTTTGAGTTCGCGATGGTCACAGAGTAGTAAGCCGGTTACGTGTAAACCGCTTACACGATGGTTAATGGTATGGGATATGGTAGAATTTGTCGACAATAATTTTCATGCAAAACGTTTGATACTGCAGTCTGTTGTACTGCCATATTTACAAATGTTATTTTAAATCTTTTGATGGAGGCTCACACCTATCAAAAAGTGTAGGTTTTAATCCGAAAGCGATCATGAAAGTATATTGTACAAGGTGTTTGTAACGATTTTTATTTTATAAGGCTTGTAGTCGAGTGAAATGGCACAAAATATTCCATTAATGTATGGAAACGAAAAATTGTTAGGTAATACGGTGGTAGGTGTGCGTGTGTGTGCATCGAAATTCAAGCAGCAAGCAATGTACGCCGTTGAAATATAGGGCGAAGTAAAATTACTGTTAGCTAGGTGGGTTCAAACAATCTTAAAATGTGACATTTAGTTGTACATAAGTAGTTGCGTATACCAGATGGTTGAAATAAGACTGAAGTAAAACTATAGTTATACAGAGCGAATCATAAAACTTAAAAAAATTGTTAAATAAGTAGGGATATTCAAGTTACAGGGTGGAGGGTTCAAAAAATGTTAGAAGAAGTTTTATATACAGGATGACTGAAATATAATATGGAGTTGAATTATAGTTATATAGGGTGTTAAAAAAAGTTTTATAGTGTGGAACATAAATAGTTGCTTATACTTGACATATAGAGCGAAGTGAAATTATGGGTATTCAGGGTGATTTAAACAACAGAAAAATAGATACAGTCAACAGAGTTGAATTTTAGTTGTACAGGGTGATTCAGAAAATGAAAGATGAATAAGTTGTATTGGGTGACCAATACACAGAAACATATACATAGTGGTTGCAATATAGGGTGAATTACACTTGTAGAAAGTGGTCCAATAATAAGACAAATAAAAGTTAAAACAATGTAGATAATATAGAAAAAAATACAAATGAGAGAAAAAGGGAGAAATAAGAATAAGCTAAAATAATCAATAGAATTGTACCTTAAATCAGACAAAAAAGCATATATGTCAGAGTTTTTACTTTAAGACAGTTCAAGTCGGTTGTTTTTTAAATATAAATTATTTAAATTATGAACTAAATTGTACATTTGGATTAAAATTTGAATTGTAACAAAAAAGTAATCCAAATTTTAATTTTCCTAAATAAAATGTTTATTCATAAGAATGACACAAAGACAGAGAACCAGAGATGTGACAGGAACTAAGTGATTACTGAATTGATTCGGCTGATACTTGTTGGAAATTCATTATAATAATTAACTGATACTACAATTGCAATTTCTACAATTTACGACTTTGTTCGACTTCGCACCGGTTCAATATAGATACTAATATAGTGTCAGTGTTGAGTAATTAATAATATGTGCTTTTAAAATATTTTCACAGTTGTTTAAATGTAAGCCTGAACAGCTGAATGTTTGATCCTGCTATATATAAATGGCTATTGCAGAAAATAATTTTACCTGATATTGCACGTTTACATAAGTACACATGCATATAATATTAAATAACAACAAGGTCGCCGAACGTGTTAATTAAACAATTATCATCATATTTAAACAAATTAACACAAAACTATATTAAACTATAGGTATATAGACCTTCCTCTTGAATAACTTTAATATGTTAGGTTCAATAAAAAATTGTCCTGAAAATATGCATCCACAAATAACACATAGATATATCATAAATGGTGAATGCGCCACGAACAAAACAGATTGTTGGAGAGCCTATTTTTCGTTGTGTTTGATTCACCTAAATATTTTATATAAGGGTATAGATAGGATAGTTGTGAGTGTAATCGATTGTTTGTCTTACGTACGTGGGTACGCTAGGTACTGCACATGCAAAAAAAGTGTTCAGGATATACCACGATGAGTTGAGTCGATATGTATGTATATGGGAAACTACTGGAGTATTAATCTTAAAATTGGTGTGTGGGGTTTTTTCGAGGAGATAGTTTCAGAAAAAATATTTGCAGTTGTGTACGACTTATGGTTTTACCAGAAGTGCACCCCAATTCCCGACTTGACCATACAATGTAAGGCAGCACACTCGCTCTAAGGCACGCATAGCGTGCCTTTAGGGGAAAATTCACTAAACCGCAGATATCCTAGATATCAAAAGGGTTTTGCTCTGTGTGAGCCCTTGCCAGGTTTTCAGGCCCATGGTTAGAGTCGTAGCAGCAGTATCCCATAAACTTCCTGACCTCCCGGGCTGTTCCTAACAGGTCGGCTGTTTGCATTTGTTGGTAAAGATGTTCGTCCAGACCGAGGAATTTTAAATTCTTTAATAGATGTTTTGGAACTAGTCCTGTCGTTGACATAACAATTAGTACAGTTCGTGCGTTGTTCATGCCCCATTGAGTCCTTATTTGAAATTCCAAATCCCTATATTTGGTTATTTTCTCAGCCTGCTTGATATTTACATTATTGTTGTTAGGCATTGCTATGTCAATTAAAGTTGTTTTCCGAGCGACTTTATCTACCAAAACTATATCTGGTCTATTGTGGGCAACAGTCCGATCAGTATCGTGCGGTCCCAGTACAGCTTGTAGTTGTTATTTTGTAAAATAGATTCTGGTTTGTATTTATAGTATGGTAATCTTACCGACTGTGATAGTTCAAGTTTCAGTGCTAGTTCCTGGTGCAGTATTTTAGCCACAGCATCGTGTCCTTCTTTGTATTCAGTTGCAGCGAACGCTTGACAACCTCCTGTGATATGCTGGATAGACTCAGATGTTTGGCAACCGTACCTGCATCTGTCGTTGTTAATAGAAGGGTCTTTAACAAGGTATTTTAGATAGTTCTTAGTTGGGATTACTTGATCTTGGATTGCCAATATAAAGCCTTCCGTTTCAGGAAACATATGACCAGAGATCAACCAGTAGTTCGACGCTGCACTGTCGACATAATCTTGGTTGACGTCATTTATATGTCTTCCATGAAGGGGCTTCTCTTTCCATTTCAGCTGTTTCTGATCAGTCGTTTGGTGGTGTAATTGGACGTGTTGTTGTGTCAGTCGCAGTGGTGTTGAGTCATCAACCTGGCACATGACTCTGTGTAGATCAGAAAATTCTGCGAGTTTCTGGAAATGACTACGCAAAATAGAAATTTGTTGAACTAATAGTTTGCCATTCCTCTTCCTCCTTCATACCGTGGCAAAGTTGTACGATCAACAGAGCTCTTTGGATGGTGATCTTGAGCTTTTGTTATTAAAACTCGAACTTTTCGTTGTAATTTTTCAATGTCAGTCTTGCACCAATTAACTATACTGAAAGAGTAACTGAGCACTGAACATGCATAGGTGTTAATAACCTGAAACAGATTTATACTGTTTAGTTTGGTTTTCAACAGTCGTCGTACCCTTCTATAAAACTCTGCTGTTAGGTCCTAGGTCATATTCAAGTGATCAATACGTTGAGCCTGCTTAATTCCAAAGTATTTATAAGTATGACCTTCCCCCATATATTCAATTGAGGTGCCATCCCACATTTCGAAGTGCCCCTGCTGTATTTTGCCTTTAACTATATTAATAATTCGACATTTGTCTAGGCCAAATTTCATATGGATGTCACTAGAGAACCCTTCTACTATTTTAAGCATATCATGCAGCTGTTGTTTCGTAGCTGCCATCAACTTTAAGTCGTCCATGTATAACAAATGGTTTATCTTTAATGCTTGTACGTTGTTGTGTTTGAGACTGAACCCAACTGGAATATATATACCCTTTCTGATTGGAATGGGGTCAGTTTGTATCGAACAGTTGGCTTCATTTAGTGAGATTTTGGTTTGCCAGGTGGACATGGCATATTATAAAAAGTTAATAATACAATTATTCACTTTATAGAGTTTCAGTTCCTTAATGAGCCAATCATGTGGAACTGAATCAAAGGCCTTTTTGTAGTCCACATATGCCATGTAGAGATTTCGTCGTTTGACGTGGGCTTGATTGCAGACAACGGAATCAATTATCAATTGTTCTTTGCAGCCCATCGAATTTTTCGCGCATCCCTTTTGTTGTTGAGTAATTAGCTCACAATGTTTGAAAATGCGATGATTAATGCACGGTTATGAGTTTGTATAAGGTTGGAAGGCAAGTGATTGGTCAGTATTTTGCTGGGTCCTGTGTACATAGGTTGTCCTTTGGTAAGAGGTATGTAGCACCGTGCGTAAGGACACTAGGTATCTTGTATGGCACCCCAATTATTATTATTGTTTTTTTAATGGAACACCCTTTTTATAGCATTTTAAAAATCTGCAATGAATTTTAATATGGCTTTATGGAAAAAGTCTGCAGAGCTCCAATTGATATTTATTTCAATTTTTTTAAAAATTTTGACAAAAAATATTTTTCTTGAAACAAGGTCAAAAAGTGCCATAATTTGCCTGCATAACACTTACAGCTTCCTAAATCTTTCAAAAATATTGAAAAAAATTATAACTAGTGCGCAGAAACTGGCGCCGAGTTCGGCTATCTCGAAAGTCGTGTAAATCACTTTTTTCACCTGGCTAACCCTTTATTCTCAACGCTAGTGGATCCTGTGCTAAAAATAGAGGGCGTTTATGTTGACAACCACACACCTAATTTAAACAGTTTGTGGTTATTAGGATATCTGAATTATCAGTGGACTTTTTGTGAAGGAATCGACAAGAAACAATGCTGAAGTGTTAATAAACAATATTTGCTAAAATTGAGATTATATCGAAAGAATTCATCATGTCTCGTTTACGATTTGGCTACGTAGATTACTTGAATTGTTAATAATTTAGGGGCAATGTGATAAAGTTATTTACACCACTAATATCTGCTAATAACATCCTGATGCGGCTCATTCACAATAACAAAAAACACAGAGGCATTTTGTGAAAAAAAAGGTACCTGTCGTAATCAAAAGAATGAACTTGCAGTCTTGCCATACTTTAGAGCGTATTCAGAAAATTCCTTAGTAGATGCAGAAAGAAATATGTGAATACATGTTATGACTATTGTTCTATGTTCTATGAAAACATAAGTAGGTCCCATATTCATTCCATTGGTTCAGAATTTAAGAGCAGATGATGCTCAAAGAAGGAATGTTTTTGCGAATTCATATTAATCAAAATTCAGGAAGAAGAACATTTTTTTACATAAAATGATTTGGACGGCTCAGGCAAAATTTATGAAAATGGAATGTCCAACCGACATAACCCACATTACTAAAGTTACATATACTATTCCCCCTCTTTAGAGAAAGAGAGTTTCAAAGTTAATGGTGTTTTAATGTTTTTGCTGTTTTAAAAAATAAAGGTGTGCTTATGGTGTATTTGTATAATTAAAATAGGACTGTCAAGCTTAATAGAGATCGTTTTAAGTTAGAGATCTCCAAATTTTAGAAAATTATTTACATCAATTAGATCTGACCTGCAATCAATTGTGCTGTTGAAACGGCGTTGTGATAAAAAGTAAAAGTTAGGCTACATAATTTTGTATTTATACATAAAACTATAGACAAAAGATTTATGGATTTACTCAGTGCTATAAATTAATATATACATGGTTAAATATTTCGTAACTTTCACCTTTCTTGCATTTATTATCAGTACAGTACAGTAGAAATTTACTTAACGTGATCCTTTGTTTGCTAACTTAAAGTTTTTGTTTCTAGGGCGATTCAGGACATCATTTCCTTTGAGGTTTATAAATGGTGTCAACAGGACCGCGCCGCAATATTGTACCTGTGAATAACTTTTTAGACAATCATTTTGATTTTCGTTGGATAGCAAACCACTGACCGCTCCGATGGCCTTCTCATTCTACCGATATCACCCCTTTAGACTTTTGGTTTAGCGTACAATGAAAATAATGTATATGCTCAAATGCTAACAGAAAAAGAAGATAGCCAGGAAAGAGTTAGAACTCCATTTCCATCTCTTTCGCCACAAGAATTTCAGGGTGCCATACATGCTGAATTTTTAAGAAAAATCAAATTATTTGGAAGTAGAAGGCAAGCAGTTTGAACAATTACTGTTCAATTTCTTGTTTGTTCCTGTATGTGTGGTTGTCTTCTAAATGTTATTTATTTAATGCTTTCTTGGGAAATAACACCACAATCGAAACAAAAATCTGTATATTAAAGGAAAAATCAAACGTTTCCAGGTCAATTCTGACCTCATTTTCAATGGCTTAAACATGTATTGAAAATATGTATAAAAAGTGAAATGAAAGTTCGATAGATGACATTTAAGTTTACATAAGAAAAAATGGTTGTTTCTAGATATACAGGTAGCACAAATAATTCTAAAGATCATGTATTACAGTTAAACAGCTTTCAAGTTGGAAGAACTTGAAAGAGGTAGAACTTTGATATAAGATAGCGCATTGGCCAAAAATGTGATCAAAGAATTATTTTATCTCATTGATCCCATTAAGGTCATAAGGGAAAACCCTTTGTTATGAACTATCCCGATACTGAGTTGTTCAAAAGGACATGACCATTGTTAATTTCTTCCTTAATTATCGGTTATCAGATACGATTGAATTTTACAGAAGTAGAGGCGATACATTCACCTTCATTCAAAAGAATCAAGGCTGACTCTTTTTATTTTGTGTTGTTGTATTTTATGGCCTAGGTTCCATTTTACCTAGGTCATAAAATACAGTTTGACAATTCCACTATACATTACAAAGAACAACATAACACAAAAAATGAAAAATAAAAGAGTATGCGTTGATTCTTTTCAATGACAATGATTGTATCGCTTCTACTTCTGTAGAATTCAATCGTATCAGGTTACTGACATTTAAGGAAGAAATTAGTAATGCCATCTCCTTTTTTCCGACTTCAAAAAGAAAAAGGTTCTCAATTCATCTGTATCTATGTTTATTCACCGATTACTCGGAAACAGCTCAAGGAATTACGACCGTTTTATCGGATGTTGTTTCGGGGCATCGCCAAGTGGTCCCATATTTTTTTCATTAACATAGCTTGTACCGTTTCATAGAAAATGGGAAAAAATTATTTTACCCCTATGCCTTGGTGGAGTCGTCGGTATTAAAAATATAGAAAATAAATACATATTAAAAAAAAAGACCGACTTCAAAAGAAAATTAACTAAACAGTATGAAATAATTATTAGCTACAATTAAATACTCTTTATAAAGTCGGTGCCAAGCGAAAATGAAAATTTTTTGGGAAGTACATTGATGACTTGTACTTCGCAACTTCGCTGTTCAAATTGGCACCGACTCCAGAAAAAGCATTTAATTGGAGCTAAAAATTATTTCATACTTTTTAGTTAACTTTCTTTTGAAGTCAATTTTTTTAATGTATTTATTACCAAATGTCTGTGTATTTTACAGTTGGAACTGATCTACATCATGGCGTAATGAGTATGTTTTGGTCTATCCGGATATCGAGGAGGAAAGGTTACACAGGCTGTTTCAGTATACTCAATTATTAAGTTCCGAATTCAAAACTGGTAACGACTTTTAAAATAGTCGAATTCGGCTCCAACTTCTGAGCACTTCAAGTTTTATTCTGGTAAATTCTGAGAAATTTTGACTTGGCCCTCGTTGTTTCCAAACTTTTTTTGAAATCTGTCAAAATTTTCCAAAAAATGTAATAACTTTCATATAGAGTCCTTCAGGCAAATGATGTTTTCATTAATGTCATACATTCTAAGAAACAAGTCAGAAACAACTGAACAGTTTTTCACTGAAACCAACTTCTCAAGAAAACCCCGTATACCAATTTTCAGATTAGTACTCCCAGTAGTTTCCCATATACATATCCCCATACACATATTCTTTTATTGCTTCTCATGTAACAAAGCTCCAGTAGCCCACTTCGGTGGGCCTGTCTTATCTATACCTCTAGGTAAAATATTTACGTGAAGCAAACACTTCATGAAACATGGGTCACTAGCCCTTGGTCTAAGACTATTTTGATTGCCATTCAATGAATCATGAATAGTTTCTTGGATACATGTTAATATAATTTTCCTTTATTAAGGAAGGTCTTAAAGTAATTAGATTCATGTAATTTTGTGTTATATAAAACTTCGTTATTCAGAAAATTGGAATGATAAATACAATAAATAAATAAATAAATCATAAACGCGAACAAAGTTCCTTTATAATATCCCAGTCGAGTTTGAACAGCCAACGTTTAGACAGGTGGGCTCACATTCTTGTCGATGTCTTGTCTTAAGAAATTAATTTGAAGGTTGTCAAAAATTAGATGCAGTCATTTGTAGCTGCACAATATTAACCTACAGATTGTGTGACTATTCCAGGAATCAAGCTGTGTTATACACAATACAAGTACGGATAGATTTCCCTAAAATGTAGATATACATTTCTCATTATAATATCAACTTCTATAACTTTTTGATTTTTTTTGTTTGTTAGTTTTAATTTTTATTCACGATTCTAGGGATCTAATACACCCCGAATGTTGTTGTTCTGTCCAACAATATTTGAAATATACTGTTTATATTTTTTTCTCCAGTTGATTTTGTTGTTGGAAGCACAATCGAATACCAGAATTATACTTATGAATACACTTTCCTTGAATTTAAAAACAGCAGATTTAAAACAAAATATGTTTGAGTGTTTTTTAAATATGTATAAATATTGTTTACTTGTTCTATACCTTCTACTCATTTCTTCACTTTCCATATGGATAAATCTACTATTATAAAAAATTGCAAAAACGAAGTGTAGGTTAACGAGTTTTCCTTAACCAGTCAAACAAAGTTCTAATTGAAACTCGAAATGTGGCCAGGAAAAACGAGCGAATTATTTAACTGACAAATAAAACTTTGCTCAAGTTGTGAATACATTTCGTGAACATTAGCTACTTTTTTGGATTTTTTTGTGTTGCAATAAGTGCTGGAAGAATTTATATTACTGCAAAATCAATAATACATTTATATGAAAGCTAATGTCTGCAAATATAAGTAAAACATTATTAAACCCCTATTTTATTTCATTAATAAAACTTTCACTTAAATTTATTCACTATTGACAATTGTTTCACCAGGTTACTGACTTCTTCAGACAAGTCTTACCTTGTATTCTGAAGAAGCCAGTAACCTGGTGAAACAATTGTCAATAGTGAATAAATTTAAGTGAAAATTACATCAGTGTATTTATTTTAATATAATATTAAAATGAATTTTCATCAAGTAAAGACTGAAACTATCATCAGAATAAAACTTTCTATGGAATTTTAATATTGATACTTCGAGAAAGATATCAAAAATACTGGTATTTATTGAATTTTCAAAAAGTGATTATTGAATTTTCAAATAAATCATGTCACACTAACGGGCACTAAACTGAAAATGGTTAATCTTAAAACTTACAATTTATAGATGTTTTAAAATAATTCCTATACTCTCTCATTTTCTTGGGTATTACTAATTAATTGCATTCTACTTTTTATATTTTTCTTATTTTTGACATGTTAACTTTTCGTTGTACATTTTTTTTAAAGTCCCTTTTTAAAAAATATAGTCATATTATCTGCGCACTCTTTTTATCTTGAAACTCACGTTCCTTGTTTAAATATTATTTTGTTTCTCATTTAGTTTTCCTAAGGTTTTAGCTTTATTTAAGTAATTTTTTCCTTCCGTCTATTGTGTTATTGCCAATTAAAAAAAAAAATTACTAGCCGTGTCCTGCTCTTTTAGTTGAAACATAAATGGTCAATGTACCATCAGGTGTTTCCTCGTGCCTTTGAGTATCTTTATGAAAAGGTCTTCTCTTAGTTTCACTTGTTCTTCTCTCAGGGCCTCTGGGGTGCTGTAGATATATTTGGCTCTATTGGCTCGTGTTTCTATGATGCCAGTTTTTTGGGCAACAACCCTCTTCGCTCTTCATGGTGTATCAAACGGATGGTTGTGATCGGTTTAGATGCTCCAGAAATGCCTGTAGTTCTCTCTCTCAGTGTTGCCAAATAATAAAAGTTAATGGTATAAATACGACGAAAAATCTGAATTTCCCATAATTCACCTGATGATGATAGCAGATTCAAAGCTATTGAAACCTTGTGAGATAAATCATTTCAAGACGTGACAGTTCAAGGAAACCTCGACGAATGAGTTGCATTGTATACCAGCTTCAAGCTAACAAATACACCCTTGATAACATAGACTACTTTAGTAGTCATTTGCAGTCACTTCAACTCTGTCACCACCAAACGTGAAATTGAAATCTGGCACAGTATTAGGCATTGTGGGAACCACTAAGGCAATGAAACGGTATCTAAACAATGCACATCACACAAAAATAGTTGTTAATGCAAGTGGTCTGTCTGTATATAACATTCTGACCGGTAGTACATAATAGCATAGAGTTGACAATGCCAGTGAATTGTTTCAGATAAAGCTATCGTTATTATATGACTCAACATTCGGCACACCAGAGTCACTTTCTAGAGTACTTAACAAATATCAAGACCAACTACTGCAATGCAAGTCAATCCATCAACTCGCATAAATCGATGAAATAGCTACCAGCGTAAATGGAAAAATCCAGCAGTATGATTTAAAGACGAGTTCTGTTGGTTTTTAGGGAACGGAGCATGATATACCAGCCAAAATAGCCAAGGTTTACACTTACAAGTTGTGTTCGAAAATATTATATTGATCAATGATCATACATACTTCGCCCTATGAACCCCAAGATCTACAATGACGGTTGCGTTTCTAGATGGTATTTCAAATGGAGCCAATTAGATTCAAAAAGGAGAGGAGGCAGTATCACTAAGTACGCCACCTGCCCAAAAGGCACCATTGGCTAACAGAAATCAAAAACACTCGGCAAAATCAAGTGGAATGATCGATTCGAATATTCTTTCGGCAAAAAATTACATACTTCGAAGTCAGTACATGACAATATGTACCCCTTCTCGGTTTGTTGGTAAAAGATGTAGCTTTAGAGTTTTGGCCGTCGTTTTTCCCTTTCTTTAGATTCTACTGTTACATGTTTGTCTCGTTCTCGTTTATCCTAAACTAATTTGACTCAAGTGAAAGCAAAGTACTGTCTTTTGTATAAATTTGTCTCGAATTTTCTTTCCATATGAGCGTTCCTGTATTTTCACATATATGTTTTACTGTTCAATTGTAATATGTTGCGTTCTTTATTATCGTTTACGAATATAACGGACTACATAATCAACTCATGTTTTTATGTTTATAAAACCTCACTGGCTCCATCCACTCCAAGGTGTGCAATATTATCATAATTTTGAAGTAAGGCATATTTATTCGAAGAATTTAAATTGAAATATGAAATACTTGAATGGCTAGACTCTTGTAGCGAATCATTGAACATTTTTTTATTCTAAAATTCTTGTTTGAAGTTGGTAAATTCAGTTCAATAAGTGAAAAATAAGTTTCAAAGGGATCTGTTTTCTAGTTACTGCAATGGTTGTCGTTCCTACAAGGAAATTTCAATTTCAAGCTCATTTACAATTTACTTTGATGTAGACATTTCCATTTTTGTGGTCGCTTCATATAGAAATTCTTGACCAGGACTTTCAGTTATAGTAAAATTACCATATTTAGATGTTTGTGTTACTGATAAGAAACTTTTATTCCTTAATAACATAGATCTATGCAAAAGAACTCCTTCTTTTTTTAATGCTCATTTAATATATATTGTGAAAATAATTACATACATTATTTTAAGGGATATAATTCTGTATTTACATTTGAAAGCGTTTTACTTTATTGTTGGGATTCCAGAAGACTAGCACTATTTCTGAAACAAACTGAAGAAACGTGTGACACTTAAACTAAGCCTACACCCATCAAATAATCTTTTATAATTTTAGTTCAGAAATAAAGAAATTATATTTACCTTATATTGAAATAAATTCTGAGAAACAAGGAGATAAAGTCAATGTTTAACAGCATCGAGGAGGATGCAATGAGGATTGTTTCCTATCATCAGCTTATGAGTTGAATCATTTGGGATTTCTAAAACTAGAAAACCCAAAATTTTCGTATAAGTGGTTTCTGAAATCACAATATGTACAAACAAGGATCATATTCTGAAGTCAGTTTAAATTACAAGGAAACTAAAAAGGTAGAAAATAACCTTACTGTTGGACTACATTAATTGTGTTAAATATAGTTAGTTTGTTTGTTTGAATATCATTTAAGAAGTATACAACTATAGTGAGTCAATTATTTTTATTTATTTATCTAAAGTGTTATGCACGGTTTTGGGATTAAGTGAATGAAAATAATTTTGATCTAGCCCGTTCATATCTTATATAGATGCCAGTATCAGAACAAAGATATCCATAAAATTCACTCAAAAAAATCAAAGATGCAAAATAGCACATAATGAAAGATATAAACATGAAGTTGGGTACGCTCACACCAAATCTTTATGGAGTTTTGGTTTACTCCTCGTCTCAATTTACGTTTTGAGTAAAAGCCAGACTATCACTTTCACAATGTTTGCAGTCAAAATAGCACAACTCACTACCAGACAAGTTACTGAATAAAAGGTCATAACTAAACTGATATCTATGTCTTGTGACCACATTGTTGATCTTATTTATCAGTTTTGTTTACGCATGCCTGCGTCCCAGATTTATAGGGAATTGTATAGTTAGTTTCCAGTTTATTTAATGAGCCTGTTTGTTAGTTGCCAAATACCAATAGAAAAGAATGTATACAATCAAAAAACTGGACCTGCCTAACATAGCGTTGGTGATACAGAGACTAAAATAAAAATGAGTTCTGGAAACCTTTCCAAGTAAACTAACCTATTCCAAGAATTTTACTACGTATATTTACGATTGAGTGCCAAGCTAGCACACTAGTATTACTATGATTTTCGAGAATGTCCAGTATACAAGTTAAATTAGAAATGATAAATAACACTATATAACTTTATATACAGTCTTAAGTTATATTCCACGTCAAATGAACCTACATTACGTTACCGAGTAAGGATTTGATGCTCAACGCACAGACTTCCGGCTAAGATGGCGAGGTAGCCACATGTGTATGCGCATCTTAGGGTTAAGTTTTAGGGGTAGTGGAACAATTTCCGTGCAGTGATAGCCAAGTCTCTTGACCTTTTTTAATTTCATCTAAAGCATCCAATAAACACTTATATAAAGTGAAAAAGACGCTCTGGTAGCGAAATTTCCGTGTTTAATATAGTCAAAATGCTGGATGTCCTAGGCCACCTGGCCTTATAAATATTGTTTTGTCATAATCTGGTTAATCTTATTCGCTTTCACCTATTTTTATTTGCATTTAGAAGGGCCGTTTATTTACAATATTTTTAGTGAAATAGAGACTTTAAATTTAGAAGGTTTTTCCACATAGTTTTTTTGACTTGTAACCGGCTATTAAGATCGAAAGATCGAAGCCAAGCCCCGTCCCGAGAGGGACACCCTTGGAAGAAGAAGAACCCATAATTATTATTCAACCTTACAAAGCATCGAGCAAAACCGTCTATAGTACCTAGCAAACTGACTTTTAATTTAAAAATATTATATTAAACGTTAGGGTGTTTTGACCAAATAATTTTATATCATTGAAACACTTGCTAATGTTTATTGATTTACATTTTTTTTCTATATATCTGTCAATTGAAATCAAATAAATTTGCAAATATAGTGACTGATATACGTTAGCTTAATGAATATATTATAAGTAAGTATTTAATTATGGGTATTTTTGAGGTTTACTAATTTAAAATTTAATAAAACACGCAAAAAAATTGTTGATGCCTTTAGAGTTTCCCTTATTTACATTTTATGCCATTATTGTTTAAAGATCATTTCGGGCCTATGGGTCGAATGAAGAGCAACAGAGACTTCCCTTTTTCGATCACTTTTTCGAGAATTTGGAGTCAAACCAGGGCGGTTTCTAATGGGGCGACGGAGGCGATTGCCTCCCTCCGAAAGCCACAAATGCAGTAAATTTGACATTATATTGAGTAAAAATATCTGGCCAAGAGCTCAAAATAAAGTAATTTCTGTGGGTTTAAATATCCTACGAGATCACCCTCTCTGGCGAATGAGATCGACTCCTCCAATACCCCAGATCCCTCCCCCGAAGCTAGTCTCTGGATTCGCCCTTGAGCCACAAAATACGGCGGCCAATGTTAATTTTCACATGCTCCAACGACTAAGGTTCATCGAGAACGCAAGAGTGAGCAAGAGTAAAGAGCTCCCCTTGCATTCCTGCATGCTTGTTCTCTCATTGTACTTTGAAAACAAAAAGCCTGTCATGAGTCATGATAATACATTATTTAGAATAATTAAGCGTGTTTTAAAATGTAATAAACGTCATAATGCCCCTGCTCGCTCTTGCTTGCTTAGTTGGTCTGGGCTTATCCGTAAGTGTGAGATCACGAGATCGTGAAGTCCAGTTCACAGGTCTATTCACTAAGATTACGTGCTCATGCAATGGATTAAACATGTTACGCTCTGTGTAGCATGCCTCGTCATCTTATTAAAATTCTACTCCTCTATACCAGTATCATTTAACTGAGGAACCAACCCTCTACAATTTGACCGGTATTTTCTGTAGAGAGGTATGGAGCAACGAATCCAGCTGCACATAAAGCACACCAAACAGCGACTTTTAATGGACGGCCCAACAAAAGATTCTGAGATTCACTTACTAAAAATTTGGCAGTTTCGCTGTTTAATCAAAAACATGTCTCATCAAGTAACAGTATGAATAAAATTATAAATTTAAATAACCCCCGAGACAAAAAACCTCTAAAAAGTATCTATTACTCATATTCCAGACTGATTACAATTGGAATTCCATACCTACTACTCTATATATTGTATACTATACTATATTCGCGTATCTAATCCACTAGAGCAAGTCCAGTATTTAAGTGCCATCTCTACCATGGGTCCACTCAAATACACAAAAAAAAACAGCAAAATCTATCCTGCTGTTTGGATGTTTAAAATATATATTCCTACAATTCAATCGTATCGCCGTGTACTACAGTCAATTGTGAAAACCGTCCAGACACCTACTCAAACACACAAAAGATTTCATTAAAATTGGTCCAGCCATCTCGGAGTTCAAAAAAGTTCTCCTAATACCCGGTTACTGCGCCACCTATCTGGTCCAATGGTGAATCTAAACCATCCAGGGACCTACTCAAACATAAACAAAAAAAAATCGTCAAAATCCGCACAGTCGTTTATGAACTGTTATATAATTATTAGTCAGACCCTTTTGTCATGTAGGGCTGTTGATCTTTAAACTGCTAAACAAATATTCATAAATTTAACTATCAACCATCTCGAGCATACTAGCTTTCAAACACAAAAAAACGCATCAAAATCGATACATTCAGTTAGGAGCTACGTTGCCACAGACTGACACACAGATACACACCTTAAACTTATAACAACCTTCTTTTTGCGTCGTGGGTTAAAAAATGGATCACGCCGAATGTTTCCTGTCCATTCACCGAAAATACGACGGCCCTTTATAGTCTCGTTGTTTCAACTTTATTTCGACAAGCCAAATCTGGTAACCTCGTAAGCTAAGGTCTTTCCGCAAAATCGTCTAAAAAGGGGATAAATATTGGATGAATTGCTTAGCACTGCTAGTTAATTCATTCGGTCCTCTTCAACAATACATCAATCCACGGTTATGCGAATAACTCTAATGGGAGATTATCTCAAACAAAAAAGGAGTTTACTGAACTTAACCATAATTTACAATACTAATTTGCGCAATCTGCAAGTGTTGTTCTAACGAAAGTTTATTCATGGTAAAATGACAGAATGTACTGAACAAAGATCAGCTATCAGCTGGCAAATTAATAGTCACTGAAAATAATTGCAAATCTAAAAAAAAGAAACTGTGAGAAAACAAGCAACATTTTGATTGAAAATACGATTTCATACGTGATTTTTTATCCATACAAATATAACGTTAAAGCACTCAGATTTAGAATGTAATTGCATTTTCGGCATAGCCTTTTTTCTCCAATTTTTTCATATTAACCTCGTTTTTTCTATACATGAAACTTTCCAAGACTTTCCCATGATCGAGCTAAAGTTTTCCGAGGAAATAATGCGAACATAATATGCAGAGCGGTACGTAGATTTTATGTCGTATCTAGCGCCTAACAACATTATATACATGTTATATGGAGACGGAATGGTTGAGCTGAGTGCTGTCTATCAAACCGCAACGGGCGAGAAACTTTTCAGAGGTTTTCCTCTTTACCCTTGGATGAGAAAACCCTCACTCAAGCCGTTGGAAAATAACAACCGTCGCTTATATTGCAGGCTTTTAAACTCTCGTTTTTATTAAACCTTCAAAGAGTCAGTTTACTTATGGAATGATTCGGGGTTGTAGTTAAGCTGATAAGGCATTTCAAGTTTTTGTTATTGCCTTATTTTATTTAAGCAGTTTGCTTGTACGTTTATTATATTGGAGAAAAATTTCGACCCAAAATGCGTGACATTTGTTATAGTTATGAACACGATGAACTGTAAGACTCTCATTATGAAACACACTAGACATCTTATGTAAATATCTAGAAGTTTTTATGTAAATATAACAGAAGAAAATTATAGTTTTGATTTATTTAATTTAATTTGGTAAGTGAATTACTTTTAACAGTTGACTTGTTGCTAAAACAATATTGGGGCGATATTACACAACTGTTAAAAAAATAACTAGATATTTGATTTTAAATGTTTCAATTCCTTTCGAAATTGTTCAACATATATATTCTGCTATTGCAGGAAGTTTTGAGGAGATGTTAGAAAATACTCACTAAATTTTCTTGAAAAACCCCCAAAAGGCGAAACATGTATGTCAAATAATTACAATAAACTATTGAAAATATTTATAAGCTAATTTGATACGTTTAAGATCGTAGCACCTTTCTTATCGTTTTTTTATTTTTATTATTCTCATCTATTGGGTTCATCTCAAGCTCATCTTCTTGCATGCCTCTAGATTTCACATTTTCTTAAATTTTTTATTTTTCTGTATTTTACAATATATTCGATTGTGTTTCTATTATTCGGAGAACAGTTTTTCACCTTAATTTTCAGGTCTTGCTTCTGTAACCTGTATCATGAATGGTCGTCTACAGGTTTTATATATTAAGATCCTTGCTTTCGTACTTATTGCGTTGTTGTTCCATATAACATCCTTTAATTCTTCGCTTATTCTTTTGTTTCTTGATTTTTTTAGTTTGCGTTTAGTTGTAGGTTGTTTACTTGTTCTAGGTCATCTTCAACCACAATTTTAACGATTCTTACTTTACGATTACTACTGCTTTAGTTTTAATGGTAGATATCTTAATGTTGAAGCGAGATGTAATTTATGACATCTAGGATTTTCGGGGAAACTAGCACACAGTGGTTCCGAATCTGGAGCCGTTCCATATCACTGCTGTTATCCCGTTATTCCAAAGCTAGAATGGCACTTTAAAATCATCAAGTTAACTTCACATGTACATACTTTTGTTCTGGTCGGGAACTTTCAACCGTTGCACTTCTCACAAGAGGACGCTAGCTATTCTGAAAATCCTAGCTTTACGGTACAGTTCACGTCAACATATTCAATGATATGTATCAAATGTATAATTAATTATTCAAAAGTACATTCACTTGGGGAACGCGCAACTGATGAAGAAACAATATATACTTATTATATGATACCCCCAAGACAGTATAAATATCTTAATGTTTATTCTTTTAGACTTTCGGCAGAATGTATATGGTAGTTGCTGTAGGTATATAACTTTCCTTATTAAAGGCTTCGTGATCTTCATAAGCGATTATTGTAAGCCATCTACTGTCTTCATGGCTTCATAAACATAAACTTGTATTGTTGGCAGTCCAACCGCGAGAAACTATTCTAGAAAAGTACCCTCAGAGAAAGAGCTATCGTCCAAATGCGGTGAAACAGAAAAATGGGGCGCACCTTCTCGGTTATGTAAATATTTTGTATACAACTTTATGTCGTGAATAATGTTGACGCGAGTTTACATGGGGGAAATTGAAAAGACTACTAACTGTGAACTCTAAGAAACCCTAGAGGAAATTAAATTAAGATTCGAAGCTGTGTTAGGCGTGGCTTAAGCAAGGCTTGATTTACTTCTTGATGATGACAGCTTCGCTGTTGAAACGTGCGTTGAGTGAAAAAATAAAGGTTTGGTGTCAGGGTACAAAACTTTATGTTTATACGTACATGTAAAGATATTAAAAATGGTATGATTACAGCTTACTATGCTTAACAGAGCAAATAAGTAATTATTGAAATCTGAATATATATTATTTAAGACTCATTTCACATATCCATACCGTACCTGAAATTTTGGTAACGGACTTGCCTCACTATCACATTCGACATTAGATTCCAGATCAACATCTTAACTTAAGCTTCATGCTAACTGTTAAACATATATAAATATATTTTATTAAAAAATCCAGACAAATCCAGACAAATGTGATTTTGTATGGCATTTACTTCATTATCACATTTGATTCTTTTTAATTCAAAATTATATTTCAATTTTGATATTTTTGATATTTTTCATCTGTAATTGAATAAAATAAATTTGTTGTTATTTATTATACAACTGAAACTATATGTTGTTTTCGGAATGATATTTGTGGCATATGTTTCAATGTTTAAGCACTTCTTGGGAAATAACACCACAGTTAAGAAAATTGCTGTATATTCCAAACGTTTCGGAGTATAGGTCAGTCCCCGTTGTCAATGGTTAAGAAACTACGATAAAAAGGGCAAAATTCTAAGATGTAAAATTAAAATATTTGACAATATGTATTATTTTACATCTTAGAATTGTGCCTTTTTTATCGTCGTTTCTTAACCATTGACAACGGGGTCTGACCTAGACCTAGATTTGACTATATTTATAAAAGTACTTCCCTCAGATGCAAGCTTCTCGCTTTTGTGTTCATTACTTGAATATGTAGGACCTAAAACCATTTGTGCAAATAAGATGACTTTTCTGTTTATGTACTTCTCAGTTATTTCTGAAACTCCATTAAAATACTTAGTACTATCCAGACTAACCAATTTTCTGTGTTATTGAGTTGATTGTGTAGGCCATTTTTAAGTTGAGTAGGTAAATTAAAGCTGTTTCGCACTCAAATGACGTAACCACTCCTGAATTTTATGCTTATAATAAACCGTCAGATTAAAACTAACGAATTTTTCAATACCTCCTTTATATTTCATTAAAGCTATTCATAAACGTTCAATTTAGATTTCTAATTTCGTTGCATTCGTTATAAAAATATGTGAAGATCATTTTAAATAACGCTGAAAATGAAAAGACGAATAATTTTATTTTACATCACAAACGCCTTTCACTCTCAACAGAATTTCAACACAGACCATTTAGAAAATCTTAATTCAACAACCCTCATAATGCATGAATAGTGTAGACACGTGAAATAACGAACACCCGACTTCGTAATACGCATTGCTTGAAAAGTGAATCCAACTAAACACTCGTAATACTGTTTCTAGAGATACTTGTGCACTGAATAAATGGGATGAGTTTATTAACCTCTGTCGCGTTAGTTCAGAAATTGTCAAGTGTTGTTCCCTTCCGAGAAGTTGTTGTTATTTTTACGAAAGAAAACTTATCCCGCCTCTCCATGGACGAGAAATCTTTTGTTTTACTTTCTGCCGTACATTTTGTATTTTCCCGCTTTCTTTTGTACGAACAGCTTCTCATTTGAACCCCTGCCAGTCGTTGCGTTTGTGCTAGGATGAAAGAATTCATTCACGTATGTCAATTTCATATATGGCTTTCTTTCAGCGGTACACGGCGCTTTTCAATTTTAGTTTGATTGATAAGAAAAGTTTCAGAGGTCGTTATCCTTCAACGTGAGAGTTTTACCATTACAGAGGTTTTGTAACAATGATAACCGGAAATAATAAAAACAACCACAGATGGTGATCAGGAAATTTTGAGCTAAATAGAACTATGTGATTAAAAACTTGGTACTATTAGTAGCTTTATCATATGTAACATATGGTTAATGGATACTCGACTGTTAATAACCGATCTCTCCATAAAACATGTGGATAAAATGGCGATATTTCGGTGCAGTCGCATTTGCCCTTATCATATCCGTTTGCCTTCGTAACCGAAGCCGATTTGCAGCAATTGTTCCTAAATGGTTTGAACCAAAGACATTCTAGCGGTTTTGGTTAATACCAATGACGTCACAAATCCCTTTGTTACGTCATTGTTTAAAATATCTTCAACCGGTAATAACCCAAAGCAGTAGTGGTTTTTGATTGTCTGTGTCTTTCTTAAATGACATTTGAGGTTAGGTATTTACTATTTAACATTTTTACGTATACATTTAACAATAAATTTTGATCAGTCTTGCAATAATCACGTAAGTATCACTAAAGAACCATATAAATAAGAAATTTATTGATGTGTACAAAATTTTAAACAAACAAAAACAAAACAATTTAACATATGATTTTGACCTTTTCTAGTTGAACCAAATTACATTTTAGCTAATCAGTTTTGGTTCTACTTCACTAATGAAAACATAATTTGTGGATGAAAAGAGAAATGTCAAAGTACAACCACTGTCAACCAAGGATAGAACCAAAGTTATAACCGGTAGATCGCTGCAAATCGGCTATAGTGTTCGTGCTTTTCGTTATTCGAAAAATACGTCTTAGTGCAAACACTGTTAAATAGTAAGTAATTTCGAAAAGATTGTTGAGGAGGTCTTGTATTATTTTGTCTGTTCATTGGGACCTTTATTTGAGCTGGAGAGATCTATTTCTAGAAGAACAAAAGAATGGTACCCTCAGTATCAAGTGATCGGCTATTGTCAGTGTCAAAATTTTTTGACAAACAACTAAATCCATATCAGTGCGAAATTTTTTTGAAAATACCTCGAAAGACTCAACAAAACGATTGACAACGACTCCAGAGAAAAACAGATAAGTATAATACTATACCATACCATACACTATTTATATAGAGGAATACTGATTAATCATTTTAAGACATCTCTTTCTCTCAGAATAACTGTGAGGAAGAATTTCTGTACAGACAGCCAGTAATCCGGGTAATTTTACGAAATTGCCTTACTACAATTTGTTCTCCAAATACGATTTTAAATACTTATCTGTTACAGGGAAAAATTTTGAAGAGAGAAATCCCCAATGAACAGACAAAATAATTGTTAAATAGTCGTACTTCAGAGGTTTTAATGTCGTTTTGTAACCGGCTCTATGTGTTTATTTCGTCAAGCGTTTGTCCATCTATTGGTTTACTTTACATAAGTTCTGTGGAAGTATGCGATTGGAGTTTAAAACAATCTTGGTTGCTCTAAATAGATACTTGTCTTCGGATTACACAGCAATGTATTTTTCTCGGTGTCTAATAGACATTACTAGATATTAAAATCATTATTTCCCAGATTTGGTCCCGAGCATTGTAGAACATTGCCTCTGTCTTGTTCCATTAAAATATCTTCTAGATTCCTAGCATTCAGTGCTAGCCATGGAAAGTCGTTATAGCTTTATCCATTGACAGTAAAAGCTAGCCTCTCTTCACTTCAAAAAATATATGGGGTAACGAGGCTTCACGTACTGAAACCACACGAAAGTAGTACACGTTAAATATGCATAGATATTCCGTGCATTCTTTTTGGCAAATTTCATCACTATATATACATATACCGTTTTGCTGTTTGATCCTTTTCTAGAATCATTGCCATTTTTCACTTATATTGGCCTCATTAAACAAACCCTTGTCGTTGTTGAACATCACCTGGATTAACTTACTTAACAGTAATTTGGATTACAGATAAATTCTTCCTACTTTCCCTTTCATTCATTACTTGCTAATTAAGATAACGTAATTTTAAAAACTATATTATTTATCTTTAATTAAGTTATAGTGTAAAGATTTAAAAATCATGATTACTAGCTTGGCAGTCACGGCTTAGCATGTGTACGATTATTACATATTTATCTTGAACATATTTTTCATTTGGTGATTTTCACAACGCCTACATTAAAAAAAAATTAAAACCGTTTTAACTTCATACCACCGCCTCTAAAAATATGTTATTATGGGATTTATTATAATGAATTAAACATATTTGACGTGTTTGAGATTTTTGATATTGTGGTATTCCCGTTTTTTATTTTAATTTATTTTGACATATGTTATTATTGCCATTTTTGACAGTTTTGACATTTTTTACATTTTTCACGCTTTTGAGGTTTTTGACGTTTTTAACATTTTCGACATGTTTGACATTTTTTACCATTCTAACAATTTTCGCAGTTTTTTAGATCTGTATATCTTTGATATTTTTATAACAATTTGGATATTTTTAATATTTTGGGTATTTTTGACAAATTAACCATTTTTTTTTGGATTTTATCTTTATTTCACATTACGATGATGTTCAGATTTTTGACGTTTTATAGATATTATTTTTTTGAGATTATTCTCATTTTAGGTTTTCGACAGAATCATTTTAATAATCTTGTCAATTTTTAATATTTTTGTAACATTTGGTGTAATTAATATTTTGAACATTTCATGGTTTGAAATATTTTTCTCATTTTTTTTTTGGAATTTATTTTCATTTCATAAATCTTTGTCACTTAACATTTTTTATATATCCGACATTTTATATATCTATATATAAATAGGCAAAGACAAAACCATTAGGTACCATTTTCTCCTCTGTCTCTCAACCGATTTTCTTCATTTTTGTTTTGTTTAGTAGCTACTGACGACCTTCAGTGCAGAATGCTAATATTAATTTATAATATTGGTTTATTCATTAAATTAAAATTAAATATAATAAAATTATTTACGTCCATAATGTCAACGCCAAACAACTGAATGTGCCACCGCCGCCAGATTCAAAATATTGGTTAATTATATATAGAAGAACCAATGCTATATATAATACTTAGATATGTACTTCTGGAGGTGGCATGCAAGCGTTGTTATTGTTTAGTGGTAAAGTAATCGTTGTATATCATAATTATACAGAGCGATTCCAGATATATTAGAAATCATTTTTTTCGTGGACGGCACATAAGCAGTTGCATATATAGGGTGTTTAAAATATAGAGTAGAGTGCAATTATAACTAATAAAGTAATTATATAGGGAATGCCATTAGCGGTTGAATCTGCAGGGTTCTTGGAATAGAAGGTGCAGTAGAAGTACAGTTATACAGGGTGGTGCAAAAAATATTATACAGAGATGCATATACAGGGTGGCGGAAATGGAAATGCAACATTTCGTAGCCAAAAAGCAGTTGTATATATAGGGAACATGAAATATAGGGTGAGAGGAATTATAGATATACAGGATGATGATAAAAATTTCATAAACAAAAAGAGTAAATACGGTGGCTTATAGGCAGTGCCATATACAGAATGGTTTACCGGGTGGTTAAAAAATGTTAAAAAATATTGTGCGTGGTCCATGAGCAGTTGCATAACAGGGTGGTGGAAATATATATCGAGATGGAATTATTATAACGAGGATTTTAATAAATGTTAGAGAATTGAGTGCAATTATAGCATTACAGGGAGGTTAGAAAAAAATAAATATGTAGGGTAGCGGTTGAATTGTTATCATATTAAATTATTTTTGAACACAAATAAAGTCCTATGAATTATATCTGAAAAAAAATTGAATTTCATTTATTTGTAGAAGCGAGATATAAGACCGACATCTATGATTTTCGACGAAACTATCACAAAGAGGTTCCGAATCTGGATCCGTTCCGTGTAATTGCTGTTCTCCCTAAAGTCCTAGGATAGAACATCACGATAAAATTTTCAGGTTACTTAACCTGCCAGAGATATTGAGACAATTGGTCGAATTTCCTGGGCGACAGCTAGTTTTTTTTAAATTCGACTGATTAATATGATATTTGATAATTTTCAGGCCCTTCTATAAATTTAATATTAGAAAAATGACGAATAATGTCTACATTCAGTTTAAGAAAATATTCATTTCTCGTCCAATAAATTCACTTCTGACACTTATCGGGTACGTGATTTAGATTATATGGTTAAATTCAGTTCTAGTCATTTCAGGAGAAAAGCATACATACCATCTACACCTGCATCATTTTTTGTTCTCTAAAAATTACAAAAACCGATCAACTCTTATTCAATAATAGCATTTTCGCCAAATGTCACATCAATACTTTATTAGTTTAAAAAATTAATATCATACTTCTCATATCTGTATTATTTTCGGTTACCGAGAAATAATTAAATTGTATAAAAAATTATCCACTTACCCTTATCGGAAAACTGAATTTTCGCAAAATGATAAAACTGTCTACTATTTATTTTAAAAGACTATGTATATATTACGATTTTCATCCGTATTACTTCTATTTTGAAGATATTCAATTCTCCATAAAAATAGTGCCCCCATTTCCCCTATTTAACATTTCGATTTTCGCAAAATGACGATTCACGAACTACTTCACTTAAAGAAAGGGATCGATCTGTTAATTCTTATGGCTCTATTACCATAGGTTCTCTGCCCCCATCTCGCAGATGGTGTAGCTTTAAAATCGGATCGCTACTTCCACAGATTACCCCTACATACAAAAAAACAAATTTTACCTTTTTATTATATTAATATAGATATAGGTAGAACAATATGGTGGTGAATGCCCCTGTTATAACTAGAAATAAGCACTTCCACGTAAATTACCACTTGAGCTCCATGACACCGAATGAATATTCTTATCCAAACTGCTTACAAATGACGCCTGCTGAAATAGCAAGAACAAACTACTTACAAACACACGGTACAGTCAATAATTTTTTGAAACATATAGACAGTTTATTGGTCATTTCTTTCACCTGAAATTTCACAGAAATAGATTTTTTACGTTATAGAAAGAGGAAAAAGAAACCATTTTAAAATATTCAAATTAATTAAGCCAGGTCAGAGAAATCAGTGAAGCTTTACTTTAATCACAATGCTGGAATTTGGTTTCTCCACAATCAATGACGTAAATATCTTTGTTGTTTTACTTATTTTAAGAATCTTTGTGTAGCATGCACTTACATGTTACTAGGTTATCGGTCATTGAAATAGAATGTAGTTATGAACAATAATCTCAGCAAAATTTGATTTCCTGAAAGCATGGATCAAATTTCTTAATAAGCCAAAAAACAAACAATCTGAACGTCCTTTGTGTTCAGTCTACAGCTTAGAGCATTTACTTTCTAGAGATAGCCTGCAGTGCACAAATGTCGTGGTAGGACTAAGGAGAGAGAGGGCAATAGAGAGGGCAAGAGGCTATTTCACTGGGTTGGGAGCTGCTTCCAATGAAATAGGTACGTTCAGCATGTTGTTCATTGGCTACTTCCACCCACTAAGCGAAATAGCCTCTAACTGTCTCTATTGCCCTCTCTTTCTAGCGTTGCCACGATTTTATGCTTGACAGGCTATATCTAGATGGTAAATGATCTAAGGTCTACAGCCTCTCAAAGTTGAATTATTATAAACACAGAACTTTCGGTGTTCATGTTCATTACGCCCTTTGATCCAGGTGTTCAGAATTATCAAACAGCCAGAATTTCAGGATATACACCGAAGGAATACTATTTCCATTTTTGCATAGAAGTTAGTGGTCCAAATTGAATGGAAGATTTACATCGCAATAACAACCTAATCAATCAGAAATATATGACTTCAAATCACAGTCTAAAAATTATTATAAATAAATCATATAATTATGTTATATGTTACATACTAATTATTGCTGGACAGCTGGACACTTGTTGAGTATTTTAAAGATTAAAAATGTATTTATTTGATCCAGTGACTCATCGTCGATTATTATTTTCGCCCTGAAGTCTTCTATACCATTGACATAATTTTGATTTTATTCGTGGATATTTTTAGGCTGTAACTTTTTGCCACGTTATGCAGGATCCATATAGATTTTTGTAAAATGTATTCCGAATCCTAAAGGACCTTGTGGTCATCCGCGAACAGATGTGTCTTTACGATTTTATCGTCCATCTAAAAATGATGTTCTATTTTATTCTGTAACATTTTTATTTCGTCCTTTATATAAATATTGAATCACGCGAGTTAAAAGAGACACCCTTGTTGCAATTCGTGCTGCAACAAATTTTAATCTTATTAACTATATATAGACTCTGAATTACTGTTATAGGATGTTGAAGTTTTCTGATATTTTCCATAATTTGATTCGGTTAAGTTTATCAACAGCTTATAATCAACGAAAGCTATGTGTGTCACTACTGAATTTTCTGTGTTTTTAATTTTTTCATGCCTAAATCCATTTTGTATTTCCACATGAGAAGTTTTTTAAGCTTATGATGACATGTCAAAAAAAGAAAATAATATATTTGTTTAAGTGTTAATGTCCTCGAAATTATTTTCAGATAGTAAGCTATAATTCCCTATGCGGCATAAGATAGAAGAAGCTGCTTTTTCTAAATAGCCCGTTTTATTTTTTATAATTTTCTTTGTACAATAAGAAGTAAGTGATGTAAATTTTGTATTCATCATTTTCTTCTACTACTGTAAACTACTTCATAGATAATAATTACGTAAAAATTATTTTGTGTCTATTATTTTCGATTAGGAGATATGAGTTTAAAACATTTGACGCTTATCCTACATCGTTTTGGTATTCATACATATTAAAATGGCTCATTTGAGTGAGAATGTTTAGAAATTTTAACAGTGGGTAACGTTTATGATATAAAGTCACGAAGATGTGCCTTATTTAATTTAAGTCCGTGGCGAAACAGCTCCGATTTCTAGATGTTCTGTAAGTAGAGTTGTAGCAAGATAACAAGAAACTGATGGTGTTAAAGATTTACGTAAAATGTAAGATGACACCAAATTAAACATTTCATTAATGTAAGGAAAACCCTCACATGAAAAGAAATTACTCAACAAGAAAATGCAAGTTTGTCATTTACTGCAAACTACTCTGATTTCATCCTTAAAAGGTGAAATTTTTAGGCGGCTATGTCAACAGGATCTCTAATTTTTAAATCACTTTGTGTTTTTCGATGAGGCTATTTTTTGTTTAAATGTGGCTGTAAATTGTCACCTTACTTTTTAGATGACAGTTTGACAGCTGAGCGATATTTACAACTTCTGCATACATCAATTCTTTCGGACTTAATTCAAGCTATGCCAGATTCCAACAATACGTAACATTTAAAGCCACGATTGTTCTTCCAACTAAAGGAGATACTGCCTCATTAGGGTGTACAAGTGAAAAGGTTTCCGGACACCATTTTTATGGATGAGGTATGGGTAAACGTGGACCACTTGAGTGGCTATCTAGATCTCCAGATTTGACCCCAAGGTATTTATGCCAGTCAGGTTTAGGTAGACAAGTCAGAAAATTTATAGGATTTTATTGAATGCATTAGACAACGGTCGAATGCTGTCACTGAAATTATGCCAAATTCAATTAATGACGAACATCTTGGGTCGTTGTCAAATTGCAAACGTTGAACAATTTGAGCAACTGTTGCAAAATAGTAGTTACTTGCATTGTTTATTTTTACTTTTTGAAATATAATATTATTAAAATCAATCTAATTGACTGACTATTAGTTTCTATCAAAAATTTATTATGTGACCTGCCAATTCAAATCCATTGTTAATTGCACAGAATGTCCTCTATCTAATAGCGCTATAAGATATATAGGTTTTAGCACTTTGTAACTATCTCAGATAATCAATAGAGGCACTTTAAAATACAATCTGAATCTGATTTCCATTATAAGTTGAAACAAAGACGACGTACAGCCTCACTCTAATGTTTAGACATTTTTACACATCATAGTAAAAAGATTAGCAAAAGTTCTTCATAGGGTTACAAAAACCAGTAAACATTAATCTTGATAGACACTTTTATTGAATAATCACTATTTTATAATGTCATATAATATACTATATTTTCTAATGTGAATACATATTGCATAAAGATAATTTCGTTCTCTTCAGAAAGTAAGGTGAAAAAGGGTCTGGTATCTAAGTTTCAAGAAGAGAACATCTACCACATGATAATTTCTTCCCATATTCACATAAAAACCATTGCGCTTAGAATAGATTTGTTAAAACTAACGTCATAAAAAGTACCTGTAGCTTTATTATATTAACACCGTTTAATGATTAAATTAAATGCGTTTAAATTCAGTTTTATTAGCAAGAATGAACAATTTGATTAGCTGGACGATTTGTGAATAATTTTCATCACATAAATTTAACTTGTATTTCAGTTAGATAGTAACAAGAAAATGTGAAATGATGTGAATTTATATCGTCAAGCACGTTTACTTTTTGTTTTAGAATTTTTTGTAATTAACATTGACCCACGACGTCTGACCTAGACCGTGAATCTAAACTTGAAGTATAATTAAGTAATTTCTGAATGGAATTGTGTATACATACAGTACGTCTTGAGTCTGCATGAACACATTACGAATCCTTTTAATTTTCTTGATCATTTGTGTTAATTACCATTGAAAACGGGGTCTGATTTAGACGTTTTAACTATACAGACTTTCAAGTATATGTGGTTTTATTCCCAAAAAAACCGAGATGACATAACTATCTTTCAGAAAAAACTATCACATCTTGTACTAACTGTAAGTGATATACACAAATTGGACAACATTACCTACACATTACATCAGAAAACATTATTCAACAACGATTTCTTATATGAAGTCGAAACCTGATGATCATAAAATAGACAAGTATAATGAAAAATCTAGTAGACAAATCCATGGACCTGCTCTATTCAGTTAATCTTGAGTTTTTCTATATTTTTACAAATTACCCTAGCTATACCCTGCTTATTAGAAACCATAATGAGCAGAGAAAATCTAGATGAACAAACAAAGTGTAAGGATTATGATGTTATTTCCAAGAATTCAGTAAATACAAATTAAAGGTATCATAACCATTCAGCAAACAGACTCTGTATTTTTATATGATGGTAGTATATTTGGTACTTAAAGCCTCAGAAGAGCTATGAATAACATGTCCTTTAAAAGTAAATTGTCAATCAGTTCTTCAAAGTTAGGTTATTAGACAATTGAGCACACAAGATTACGTTAATGCTTTGCATTAGTCATTTGTGTTCACACATTTTAGTAGGTGATGGTGTATTATTATTCTTTATTTACAAATTCTTTACTTACGTAATATAATGTACTTAATTACAGAGTAATTTTGGGAAACAGTTTTACCGGTATAGTTTACCAAATTGCTCTATATTAATATGTAACATTAACAACACATAAACTAGTCTACCTACGGGTTTTTTTGAGATTTAACAACCACATCTACTTTCTCAGTTTGTAACTTTGGTTTTTTGAGTGTAATAAATGTTAAAGGTTATATGTATAGTCCATTAGGTACTATATACGATATGTGAACGGACATTATATACATTTTCAAATCATTTACAATAAATTATGTATGTGAAAATACATGTTATACAAAATCATTTTCCATTTATTTTACATGAATGTGATAATATAGAAGTTATATTCAGTAAAAATGCTGTATTCAACTATGATAAACCTTAGTAGTCCTTGCAAGATTAAGGAGGTAAATTGCTATATTGGTTATTTTTTTTTGGATTTTAATTCCAAAAAATAGTTTTTGAAAAATACAGTTAAGTAAGTGAACATTTGGCTGTAGAACCTAATAGCAATTTGTGGAAACTGCTCGGAACACTAACTGTCCTTTTATTTAAAAACCCTCTCGCGGTATTAAGTGAGGAAACATAAGCCTATGGATTTATCAACAAGTTTTCCATTATAATATGGTTGAAGATATTGAACATATCTGTATGGTATGACGACGCACATTGATTTTTGAAGCAATTTCCAAAATACATTGTTCGACAACTATAAGGAACGAAATGTCACATCATACATATAAGCACAAAATGATATATATCCAAACATATTATATTGAAAAACTTGTTGACAAATCCATAGACCTACATTCCCGCAGTTAATCCTGAGAGAGAGTTTTTTTATAAGAAGGCAACTGGTGTTCCGGGTAGTTTTCACAAACTGCTGTTAGAGACTACACTTTGATTTTCACTTACTTTACTCTTCTGTATCTTTCAGAAACCATTCAGGGGATTGATAACCCTATCGAACAACCAGAATGTGAAGAACTTGACGAGTTGAGTTCAAACTTTATTTGGGACGTTCCCAGTAGCGATATGTTTCCTGAATTTTCTCAACATTGTCCTAAAGGCTTTATCAATGTTAGTAAATTGTAAAACTTCTATATTTTGAAAAAATCATTATAAATTAATTGACAACAGGCTCCTTTACATCACTGATGATGTTGGAAACAAACTCTTGTTAAAGATACTTAGTTTCTGTAGTTATAGTTGCAATGATTGAAAATCCGCTTCCTGTAATAAAAACTTCAAAATTTAGCTCAGATAAGTTTTGGAGATCTAATATTCACCATTCAATCACTTGTATTGTTTTCACCATTGTGTGACTATAGTCATTTTAGTGAAAAGGGAAATAGGAAATACAGAAAAGGCATGTTCCCATGACTGTTCTAGTCGAAAATTATAACAAATATCAGGTTTAATGGTATATAGCTGAATTCAAAATAAAGACATAAATAATACAAATTATTTATACAACTTGAGGGAAATCCTTCTCAATTTTATTAGTAGTCAACGTTGTTAAAACCAAAGAAACAGATTTTAAATCGCATGACCAGCTTCAAAAGAAATAACTACTATAGTATTTGAGTAATTCTTAGTTGTTTGAAAGTTTGTTACTTCATTAGATAGCTTTTGGATTTTAATTTCAGAGTAATGTTTTTTGGTTGTCCTTTAATTAATGAATTATTAAATTGGTATACCTGATATTATATGTTATTCACCAATGTCTTTGGAACTTATGAATATACCAAACACATCAAACACATATAACTATCTCACACAAGAATCATTAAAATTGTATTTTAACACACAATTTGGGTCCGATTTCCATCATGAGCACCAACAAAATCAGTCATATCAGACTTATCTCGGTTCAATGAAACGACGACCCGTGAAGAGCGTTCGCGCGATCTTTCACACCGATCTCGCGAATACTGCTGGAAGAATCCACTCTCACAGCATCCAGCGCGGCTACTGACTCCTGTAGCTGCCGGAAAATCTGAAGCTGTGCTTTTCGGAGAATTTTCCCGAATGGCGCATGCTTCATCTTGGTTAGCTCTGACCTGTTTAACACCTCTACTTCTGCTAGAGATTCTGTTTCTGACCCTATCTGACATTTTGCTCTGTTTTATCGCTTTCTCTCTCGACGATATTACTCGAAATTTGGTTTTATGATGCTCGTTTCACTTCAATTTTCAAACGCTTTTTTCTACATTTCAATAAAAAGATGAGAAAAAGTCTTTCTTTTGCCGCCAGTAAGTATACCTATTCTACTTCACGTTTTTGGTTTCCCTTTTGTATTTTCAATATTCCTAATGAGTTTCCAAGAAGCGGTCTCCAGGCCTGACTCTTTGAGCTATTGTATTGCGGAAGACAATTTTATAAAAAGTATTTCTTGAACCTAAAATAAATGTAACTAACCGATAATTTAATAGTATCGGGAGACCCCTTAACACATAGAAAAGCAAAAAAGTAAATGTTCAATAATGAAAATATTGAAAGAAAATAAATTAGTTTGTAAACAGTTTAAAGATCAAACGTTTTCCAAAATTTAAATAAAATATTTTAATTTAGTACTATATATAATGAAATACATTGTAGTGCATAGCATTTTGGAATTTTGTGAATAGTATAATTTAAGCTTATGTTTTTAACATTGTAGTTTTTCGAGTATTCGGGTATTCGAGTAACTAGAAGCGAAAGCAGAAGGCTGCGAGAATTATGTGAACCGACCTGAAGAGGGCAGATGTGACTCTGCCGAAACGTCGTCATTGTACCATCGATCCCGGCAGGGATCAGTTATCAACTACGCGGATGCATTCCCCGAAACCACCTAAAATATTTAGTGCCCGCGAAAACTTTAGACTGTGAGGCCTCTTCGCTATTTCAATTGCCTCTCTTACAAGTCTTGATTTCGGTTGTTCTATATTTGCCAGTAATCTGGTGTTCTCAAAGTCTATTCGGTGTGACCCAACAACTTATCTGGAGAAAACAACCAAAGCCAAAATCCAAGCAAGTAGGATTTTCTCTCTCCAACTGCAACTCATTCCGCGTGAAAAGTCATCGAGATGTTCGAAATTCTATGGGTTGCCAAAAGTACATAAAGATGGTGCACCTTTGAGGCCAATAGTAAGCTCAATTGGATCCCCAACACAACAGCTAGCCAAATACCTAGCCCAACAACTTCAACCGTTTGCAGAGGTGGCAGACTCATATGTCAAAAATTCGACAATTTTGATCGAAATACTTAGAAAAACGGTTTTACAACCTGAGTGTCTTCTTGTCAGTTTTGACGTAGTGTCCCTTTTCACCAACATCCCTATCAACGAACCCTTGGATATCATAATAGAAAAATACAAACCACCTCAACACCTTGTAGACTTAACAAGGCACTGTCTGATGAACACCTATTTTGTTTATGAGAACCAACGATACAAACAGGTGGAGGAAGCTCCAATGGGATCGCCACTCTCACCAGTTATAGCGAACCTTTTTATGGAGAACTTTGAGGAGTTGGCACTAAGAACAGCAACTCTTAAACCCAATTTATGGTTGCGATATGTGGATGATACTTTTGTGATTTGGCCTCATGGGAGGGAACACCTCAACACATTTTTAGACCACCTTAATGGCATCCATCACAAAATAAAAATCTCCATGGAGGTTGAAGCCAATAATCAACTGCCATTCCTTGATGTTCTCATAAATAGGAAGGAAGATGGAACCCTTGGCCATACAGTATACAGGAAAGCAACTCACACCAACAGATACCTTCATGCTAATTCTCATCACCACCCAGCCCAACTACAAGCCGTCGTCAAAACTTTAGTAACCAGATCACAAAGACTAGCTGAACAGGACAACATCAAACAGGAAATGGACAGTTTAAAAACAGCTCTGAGACAAAACGGATTTACGGACCGAAATATTCAAAGAACCCTAAAGTCAAAACCAAGACGAACAGACGAGGAGCATGAGGCACCAATAACCAAGGCTTATTTACCGTATGTCAAGGGTAATACGGACAGTATTGCAAGAATTCTACGGAGACACAATATCGATACTATTTTCAATACAGACAGAAAAATAAGCACGATGTTGAGGACTCCTAAGACGAGGATCCCTTTAGAACAACAGGGAGTGTACGAGATTCCATGTGCATACTGTCATAAAACCTATGTGGGGCAAACTAACAGAAAAATTCAAGCTAGACGTGATGAACACCAGAATGCTATAAGAAAGCAGGAAAAAACAACATCCATTGCGGAACACGCCACCACGACGTCACACCGAATAGACGTTGAGAACACCAGAGTACTGGCAAATATAGAACACCGGAAATCCAGACTCGTAAGAGAGGCAATTGAAATAGCGAAGAGGCCTCACAGTCTAAACGCACGCAATGATATCCAGAACTTATCGAATTGTTGGAAAGTTCTATTAAACTCCGTACCGGCCCGGACCCGTCCTATAACAACTCAACCGGACATAACTAATCAGCAAGCGGGAGGCGTGGCCACTGAGCGCCAAGGGCCAATCACACGCAACCGTTCACGGTGCCAACCGATAGGCGCCGAGCCCGCGACTATAAACACCAAGCGCGCTCCTGAAAATCTCAGTATTTGAGTAGCTAGAAGCGAAAGCAGAAGGCTACGAGAACTATGCGAACCGACCTGAAGAGGGCAGATGTGACTCTGTCGAAACGTCGTAATTTTACCATCGATCCCGGCAGGGATCAGTTATCAACTACGCGGATGAATTCCCGGAAACCATCTAATACATACATACACACACACACATATATATATATATATATATATATATATATATATATGACATAACAAAACCAATGTTAAATAAGGCAATCGAAATTTTGAAACGGTAGTTCTTTAAAATGTAATACATGAAATGAAAACATAAATATGCAATTCAGAGACAATGATAGTATGAAAATGATTCAGTTAGGAAGTTGGACAACGAAACGATGATTTGTAGGAAAAAGTAAACAATTTAACTAGTAAAATATAATGTGTTGAAATTAGACACGTTTGACATTTATTGAGAATTTTAAAAGAAAACCTGTAGGAGTTTAAATAACCATATAGCAAGAGTCTATTCATTCAATATAACATAATAAAAACATACAGTACTTAGAAAATATAAAATACAGCACATATTTAGAGTCTTATAAACACATTTTAGGATAATTACACATAAAAACGTAAAATTTTCACTTCAAAATTAATAAAGCAAAGTTTCATCTGTCAAAATTTTTGGAGTGAATTGTGAAACGTTTGGTATGAAATTCCTTAAGTTAGACAAAGAGGGACCGCTGATTCGATAGAACACATTAGTTTGGGCAAGAATGAAAAATTTATTTTAATTTGACAATCCATTGACATCGATCTTAAGGGTGGCAATATTTGACATGGGACGAGAAAATAGAAGAAATTGCAATTCATATTAAATAAAAAGTTCTCAAGCAAAATTGAATTTATGGGTAATTGAAAGTGAACAAGAGGAATATTATATTATGAAATGGTAATTCAAAAATGCGGAATAAAGAAGATAAGAAGTTAGAGTTCCATGTCAACATAAAAAACTATAAAAGCAAAAGGTGAAACCATAGCTAGTGGACAAGGATTATTTAGTGATGAAACGGTTAAAGTGAGACAAATTTCCATTTATAATTTATTTAAACAATTTATTTGGCGCTCAACTATTTATATATTATATGTTTATATGGGATATATATAACGGGTTTATATAACAAAATGAATTTCTTGCATATAAACATTCATTACATCGAAAATAACAAATCTTTTTAGATTAATTTCGGTATTTAATATTTAAGACAGATCATTGATGATTATATATTGATTTTTGATTGATTTCTATTGAGTTTGTGTTGATGACTTTATTTAAATATTTCTAATACAAATATGTAAAAATACTGTGTTTTACTTTTTATAATAATAACTGGTAAATCTTTAAAGGTAATTACAAATTTTAATTGATCAGCACACGTTCTAGAACCTTATCTGAGAAGAGTTTTAAAAAACCGGAGCAGTAACAGATAATTGTGTGGAGTGATTGTAAGAAAGTAAATTATAAAATCCAAAAATATTCACTTAAATAAAATTTCAAGTTATTAAAAACCCTTATAAAATTCATTACAATTATTTTTGGCACCTATATATATATATATATATATATATATATATATATATATATTGTCTTGCGTACAAACGGATGACACCTCGAAGAGAGTATTTAATATCTCTGACAGATCTGACAAGTGAGTAAATCTGAATTTTTATCGTAACATTCTAACCTAGGAATTACGAGATAACATCAATTATATAAGACGACTCCAGATTTGGAACCTGTGCGTGCTAGATTCCCCCGAAATTTCTAGATGTCGGTCTTTACATGTCGCGTATACAAATTTAGCGGTATGTATCAAATACATAAATGTTTGAGAGGACATTCTGTTGTGGGAAGCGCAAATGATGAAGGTGCCTGACCAGAAACTATATATATTAAGTTTTCGCGGGCATTAAATGTTTTAGGTGGTTTCCGGGAATTCATCCGCGTAGTTGATAACTGATGCCTGCCGGGATCGATGGTAAAATGCTTCTGCTTTCGCTTCTAGTTACTCGAGTAAGTTTGTGTGGTTGCAGCCCTTGTACCACGGCCGCTTTCTTGGAAATGGGGTCTAAAGGGTTTTTATGGTTTATCTGACAAACTATAGGACTCACAATTTTTTAATTATTGTTGCAAATAAATTCTAAAAAACAAAAATGTTATAATCGCAAATCAGTGAAAATTTGAGACAAAAAAATTATTTGTCTATATAATTTTTTTTTCTAATAATTTTACAAAAACATGACATCAGACCGTTTTTAAAGATGGTGTTTTAATGAATAATTTTCAAATTTATTCATTGGTAAAGGTTTCACAGCCATGCGAAACGAATACTATTCTTCATTATTCATATATTATATATTATTATTAAAGATTTTCCATAGTTTGTAATATTTTTTAAATTTTTTTATGATACCTTTTTTAACTAATGATAATCTAATATTGTTATTAATTAATTTTTACTGTTTTCCCCACCACCTAGGAGGTTGAATCTGGAGGCGCGCTTTTAATGTGGTATACCCAGTAGGCATAATCCACGGTGATTTTCTAAATCACAACTACTCTGGGCTCGGTGTTTTTGAAAGACCAAGCTGCGGCTCAGCATCGGGTTGGCTTTCTACATTAAATGGTTGCGGGACAACCGGAGAAGGAAGTGGCGTCATTGTCGGAGATTCATCTTCAAAATCATTTTCTTCAATTAATTTATAGAGCTCCATTATGTTGCTGCAAGCCTCCCCAAAACAATGGATAACACTACAGAATATTTCAGAGCTGCTTGTCGACATTCACACATCGGTACACAATTTCCTTTGCATCTGCAGAATATTAATTTTAGAAGCTAGAGATTTTGAGCTCTGCATTGGAAACTTAAATTGCTGAAAACCCTGGAGAAACATCCAGAGTTAGCAAGTGGAACGGCCTTGTTCCTCAAAATGAGAGTTGACCCTGTTTTGTTCACTTTCATTGATGAAAGTTTTCCCTTCTCTTTATATGGTGGTAATAAAATTGATAATTCTCTTGACAGCCTAAGATATAAAGAATTCTCCAGTCAATGACAAAGAGTAAATTTAATTTATCGTCACTTCCTCCAACACAAGATACAGCTCGCTATTACAGCTTTTGAGTCTACCATCAGGTGTAGTCGTGGCCTACTAATTATAACATTCCTAAAGACTGGGGCTGGAAATAAGATGTGGAAAAATATTGATGCCACTACAAAGCTCAAAACCTCCAGCACCCCTTGAGCTTCCAAAATTAATTTTCTGCATAAGCAAGGAAAACTGTGTCGATAAGCAGCTCTGAAATGTTCTACAGTGTGCCCCCATTGTTCTGGAGAGACTTGCAGCAACATAATGGAGCTCTCGAAATTAATTGAAGAAAATGATTTTAAATCCAATAATGCAATTTCCTTCTCCAGTTCTCCCTCAAGCATTTAATATAGAATGTCAGCCACATGCTGAGTCGCAGCCTGGTCAACCAAAAAGTTGTGATCACCGATGAATGATACCACATAAAAAAAGCGCGCCTCAAATCTCTCCTCAAAGGTGGTGGCGAAAACAGTCAATAATTAATTAATATCAATATTTCATTACCAACAATTTAAAAGAGTACTATAAAAAATGAAGAGGTGACTAAAAATGATAGAAAATTATTAATATTGATTTGTATAGTTATGAATACTGAAGAATATTATTTGTTTCGAAGCTCTGTGGAATCTTAACTAATGAATAAATTTAAAAAGTTTATAATGCAAATTATTCCTTAAAATGCCATCTAAAATCTGACTTAATTTTTTGTAAAATGATTGGAAAATAAATATATCTCAAATTTTCACAGATTTTCGATTATAACATTTTTATTTTTGGTTGTACTATCAAAAACCACTTAACAAAAGTTGTTGATAATTTTATTTGCAACAAAAAATTTTAAATATTTTTTTGTTTTTTGTGAGAGAAACCATAAAAACCATTTGGCCCCCTTTTTCCAAAATAGCGGACAAGGGTTGCAACCCTACAAACTGGATTATACTCTACACAAGCTCCCCATGATATCTTAAAATACAATTGCGTCCTCTGATGTAACTTTTCTATAGACTAAACCAATATCGCTGGAACATAATGGCTTGCTGTGGTATCGTAAATGCATTTCTAATTACCACAATTATTCGGCTGGACTCTAAGAGGAATCAGTTTTCGTGGGATACTCAGAAATCAGACATGCTTGAAAAAAAAGATTTTATTTCGTCCCATATGTCAAGTAGTCCATTTATGCAACACCTCATGGTCTACCCTATATAACAAAATTCGCCTTTTTGAGCCACACTTTATGATTATAATTTTGCTGTACCATTTATTTCAAGCACCGAGTATATGCAACTGCTTCTAAAATTTTTTGAACCCACGTCTATAATTATACCCCGTTCTACGTTCTACTATAATTCAAATATCTTAACTGCTTATGCTTATATAAACAAATTTTTGATACACCTGAATAACAGTAATTTTCAAACACCTTGTATAAGCAACTACTTATATTCCAAACTATATAACTTTTTTAAACCGCCCTGTAATTCTACTCCAACTTATATTTCACCCATCCGGTATATTCAACTACTTCTGCCAATTTTAAACCCTTTTGTATAACTGAAATTATTTTCCTCAAATATCCGCTCTGTGTAACTCTAGTTTTGCTCCACTCTTATTTCAACCACCTTGTATACGCAACTACTTATGTGCCAATAAAATATTTTTAGAAACACCCTGTATAACTAATTCAATTCCAACTTATGTTTCAACCATCCAGTGTATATAACGGTTTATGTACCACCTAATATCACATGCACGCACGCACACACCTACAACGGTATACCATATAGAAGAGTTCGTCGACATATCTAACAAATTTTCGTTTCGTTAAACTTACGGAATATTTTCTGCCATTTCACGCTAATATAACTTCGTCTCTAACTGAAACTGACTTTCAAATGCATCAAATTGAAAACCATTACAAACACCTTGTACGACATACTTTCATGGCATATCTTGATAAAAATTTGACATTTAGCATGATGTTTACATTTTTTTGCATATTTTTTTCCGATTTTCAGAAAAATGATATGTTTTGCGTTATAGAAAAATGTACGGAATCAAGCTGGAACATATCTCTGTATACTACAATTTATAATATTCAAATTGCGTGAGCACTGTTAGAGAAAACAGTGACGATTTATTGAAAATCGCTGAAATCTAGTTCCTTATTTAATTTTTTTCTGATTTTCCAGAAAACCGTCAATCTTATGTTATATATAATTATATGGGACCTTTTTGTAATGTTCCTTAATATAATGTACTTTAAATCATCAAAATTGCCCAAGCCGTTTTTGAATAATCGTAGGACATACATAAACAAAAGTTGCATACGAATTGATAACTTTTTCCTTTTTGGAAGTCGGTTAAAAAATATAGCGAATTTTGATCTATCGATATATTTTAACCATGTCTATAAATGAGCTTATTTTTCACCTACAACCTGGAGAAATGCGACATACTAATTACTTACAAGCGAATTACGCATAAGACTCATAGTCATCGGATTAAACAAGACATAACTTCTAGGTAAACTCCTTGTTCATTGAAAAAAATAAAAAAACTCTAATGAAAACAATTTCAAGCTCAAGTTTACTCAAGGGATTCATAAATTTTTGTATTTACTCACAAAGCATTGTAAATAGGTAATCAATAACGACGTTCCAGATTTAGACTGAGCGCGTGTTATTTGATCTTCCTTCTTACGTATTTTTAAAAAATTCTCTGTATACATTAATAACAACGTGAAAAGCCCTTTCTTTTCGTCATAAAACGAATGTTCATCGATTTTTTGTAACACTCTCGATACCTGTTCAATATTTCAAATATTTCTGATGTTGTTAGCGAGAAATATTCTCCAGACTTCGAAACTCCTGTTACAAGGATTTTCATTCTCTTAAAACTTTCCACTTTAGCAAAGACTGCAATAAAAGTCTATGTGAAAAACGGCTGCTGTATTGAATTTTCATTGAACAGAGGGAAATACACCATCAAGTTGAAAAAATATCAGCATTATACAAGGAAATAGGCGAGCCATTCCACCCAATTGTTTGATTGTCTTTTTGAAGACTACAAATTACAGAAAAAGCTAAAAGAATTAACTTTTTATTGTTCTTTTAAACAGTTGCTTACTATCTTTTATTTTGTTACTTAAAAACTGCAATGAGCTAAGTGCACAAGGAACTATAGTTATAAAATTAATTTTGACGTTCACCTGTGATATTGGAAAATTGTTTTTCAAAACGTCTATAATGTTTTCTATAATATATTTATTTTAAGATGAACTGTATTCTGGCTGTAATATATTACTTTATATCCAATAGGGTGTGTCACATAAAACATAGCAGATAATTTGGCATGTAGGGTTTAGTTGCTCAAATCGTACCACGGCCTGAATGATACCAGACTATATCATCTGATATTTATAAATTTTATTGTTGTTAATCAAAAGTCTTAGCTTGAGCGAGCATCATCAAACAAGTTTTTCCTGTAGTTTTCTTAGCTTTTTTCTAACTCATTCGTGAGCTTATTATGGCAGGAATATGATTCTTACATTTTTTCTTCATTTTAACCTGTTTATAATATTTATTTGGCAATCGTTTAAGCATACTAAAACGGTCTTACTTTTTTACGTTATAGCAGTGATTTTGGTTTTAAACTTAAAGGACCTCACTGCTTAAGTCGTACCTTTGTCAAATTCGTTAGTCGTACCAGTACGAAATTGTTTTATAATTTACTTTTATTTTTTTATCAGCATGGTGAAGAGAAAGTAAAATACGTGGAAGCTCGTAGATATGGACAAATCTTTAGAGAAACATCGAAATGTAGAAAATGGATTCTATTGAAGCCTGTAAATTTAGTATACTACTTTGCGACGACACTAGAAAGGTTTGAACAAAAGAACAAAATGTGGAAGATCTAATGATATGTCACTAGAGATGGAAGAGATATTAGCATAGCATTTGATGGACCTAGATTCTGGTTTTCTCGGTGTAACTACCACTGAATTTAGAAAACTTCTTTTCTGGCTTGCAGAAAAAAATTCAACTTCCTTACCATTCCAACGAGAAGCGGCCAAAAAAACAGGTTTATGAAAGAGTATCCTAGTTTGTCCTTACGTGTTCCAGAACTAACATCGATGGCCAGACATGAAGGTTTTTACAAAGAGCGTGTTAATGAGATTTTTCTATAAAGTTTCTTGCATGTTCATAAAAAATATTTTCAATGTTCAACTAAAACTATAAAAGGTGCGAAGGTATACTTTAGAAAATATTTAAAATACTTGTTTTGATTAAGTAAGTTCAAGTTTCTATGACTATTAAGTAAAAGAAATAAAATTAAGAACTAAGTAAGTACAGTAGATTTTAATTTGTTTCAATTGCACTTATCGTTACAGTACTATTTCTAAAAACACGTATTTTTTAGTTAAAACCAAATTCAGCGGGGCCCGATGGGGCCGCCTCTTTCTCCAATGTTTTTGGAACAAATCGAAATCCAAGCCCAAAACTCATCTACCTTAAAAGCTTCCTATTGGCTTAGATATGTTAATGAAATTAGACTGCTTTCTACAACACCACAATAGTATACTACATCCCAATACTCAGTTTTCAATGGGAACCGAGTCCGATTCTTCTTTCCATTTGTTGATGTCCTCATAACCAAAAGTAATAATTATAGATTCTCACATACCATCTATAGTAAACCAAACCATACCAACCAATACTTAAATGCCCAATCACACAATCGCCCTGCCTAATACAACAGATATTGAAAATAGACCAAACGAATAATCTTCAACAAATTCTTAGGGCAAACGGTTATCATCCTAACCACATTGCGTCCACAATTCGTCAATCTCAACAATCCCCAAATACCTATTCGGTAAGAAACAGACCAATAACAACGAAAAGCCTTCGTTCCGGATATTCGAGGAGCCACTGAGAAAATAGCACGGATTCTGAGCGACAACAAACAAAGACAGTCTTCAACACCAATCAAACTATAGCCAACCTAAACGGGAACCCAAAAGATAAGATACCTAGCGAAGATCGCAATTTGGTGGTGGAATGCCTACAATACTACATGGGTCGTACTTACAGGCGCATCAACCATCTAATATCTGAACATTTTCTTCTTCTTCTAGCAATTTCGAAGAAAACATGACTATTCAAACTACGACTATTCAGACTATGAAAACATCATATTCCTCAATTCCCTCAAAGCATCTACAATTCGTGAAACTATACAATCCATTTGTCTTAACTGATGCGATGATAGCACCTGCCTTCCTACAGCATAGAGCTCCAGAATAGTCAGACTAAACATGCCAGATATACTCACCAAAACCCAAACAAAATTCACACAGCTTCTTCATCAAATGATGTCCTCTACTAACTCGGCCGACCACTGTAAATAAACAAAACGAAGGAGATTCTGACTCAGTTCAATAATATAGTGAGGCGTGGGGAGTAGGCAGATTGAAACCCCCGTTTGATCCAGACTTTGAACTCTTTTAAATCTGTCTGTTAGTGAGAGTCAGGGAGTTAACAGATTGAACCTACCTAACAACAGTGAATGTGCTATTTATTGTGTGGTGTTGTTTTTTTTTAATTTTTTTCCATATGTTTAATATATTTAAAAATATATTTAAGAATAACTACATTTAATGCATGCATTTTGTGACATTTCTTGTCATTTATATAAAGCCTTAAACAACGTATGAAACGACCCCTAAATTATTTTCTAAACATGCATAATTGATTAAGTTCGGAGCAAGCAGGTTACCACCGGTGTGTCATATATATTTCATTTGGGTTGTAACGAAATTGGCAAAGAGGGCAAAAAAACGAAAATCCTCTCAAATGTTTCATTCGTGATAGTTATTGAAGTGAGTTTTTTTCGACAGATTCTCGTTTTTTACATTCCCATCACGCATCAGCAATGGTCGTTGGTGATTTAATTGAAGAGGAAATGTGCTAGTTAAAACATGCATTGGCAACAAGTGTAGCGTTGTCGTATTATTTGAGTAATTTTGTTCACCATTTTAAAACAGGAATCTATAAAGCACCACACTGTTTTGTTGTTAAAGGAATTAGATCATAATTGGAAAGTTGTCATCTATACTATTATAAAATTGTAAGTTTGTCTGTTTGTTTGTTTGTTTGTCTGTTTGTTTGTTCGGGCATCGTAAGAACTACTGAACTGATTTAGTGAATCTTTTTTTGTTGCAAAGCCTATAGTTTGACTTAAAATCTGGTAAACATTTTATCTCCCTAAATTGACAGAAACGGTAGATATGCTAAAAATCTTCTACCATGTTGGATAATACAATTACTCAAATGGTTCCACCGCACGCACAAAATATTAGATACTGGCATCAGCTTAGCTTTTTTTCAAAATTCAGAATGTTTCGATTTAACACAAATCAACTGATGCTGTATTATAGGAAACTTAGAGCGGACTAGAATTAAATGGATTTAAAAAATCTAAAAAAAAATTATGTTTGATGTCCTATAAGCAGCTGCATATATACAATGTGGTTAAAATAAGGGAGAGTAGAATTAGTTATACGGGGTGGTCTAAAAAAGTTATATGTAATGGGCCATAAACAGTTCCATAAACCAAGTGGGTGAAAAAGGGTAGAATATTTATACAGTTTCGATAAAAAATCTTAGAAACAAATGTGTTATGTAAGCAGTTAGGATCTATGAATTATGTTCATAATTAGCTGTTAGTTAGAAGGAGCTGTTTATACAGGGTTTTGAAATCCAAGATGAAGAGGAATTATAGTTTATGTGTGGTTAATTACTTGTTTTATATCCACAAGCAGTTGCATACATAAGATGGGTGACATATGTCGCGGAGTATAATTACCGCTATACAGGTGGGTTTAAAAAATAAGTAATGTAATGATCTACTGTTCCATTTACCAGATGTTTGACGTATAGGATGGGATAGGTTCTAAGGTTCTAAGGATACAAGGGTGGCAAATAAGTAGTTGTTGTAGTAGTAGGTTGTTGAAATATAGGGTGGTGTAGAGTTATAATGATACAGGGTGGATAAAAATGCTAGAAAAATTTTGTTATATATCAGTTGCATACATGAGTACATGACACATGGGGCGCAGTAAACTTATAGTTATACAGTGTGATTCAAACAAGGTTGGAAAAACTTGTAAATGAAGGGTGGTTTAAATGAAGTGTGAAGAGATATTATACTTTATGATGTCGTTGAAAAAATATGAGGAAAAATTGTGAAATAGCGTAGTTCATAATAAGTTGAGCAGATAGGATAGTTGAATTATAAGGTGGAGAAGTGTTATGGTTAATTATTTAAAGAATGTTATGTTGGTTAACCAATAAGCAGTAGCGTATACAGGGTACTTGTAATACATACAAGTTGATTCAGAAACATGCTGAAAAAAGAATTGTTATATACAGTGCCCAATAAGCAGTTGCTCTTTTGGTGAATTATATTGGGCATTGATGGATTTATAGATATACAGGGTGGTACACAAAATGTTATACTGGGTGCCCGAAAAGTAGTTGCATATACAAGGTGGTGGAAATAGCGGGTGGAGTAGAATTATAGTTAAACAGGATACGTTGTGATTAAAGCAATGTTAGAAAAAGGGGTAGTTGAAATACAGTGTGGAGCCAAATTATACTTTCAAGTGTGGTTCAAAAATAGTTATATAGCGTAGTCCATAAGCAGTTGCATAATAAGATAGTGGACCAGAGTTATAGTTAAGTGGTTAACAAATATTATATTTGGTGACCCCTAAGCAGGTGCACAACAGGGTGGTTTAAATATTTTGTAGAGTAAAATTATTGTTATACAGGGTGGTTCAAAAATAAGATGTAAAGTTTGACAAATTGGTAGCAGTATATACAGGATGGTTTTAATGTAAATGGAAGTAGACTAAGTTATACAAAGCGGTTTAAAAAATGTTGAATAAAATTGTTATATAGGGTGGCAAATAAGCAGTTGCAGTTTGGGTAAGTGTTTAAATAAACGGTTGTTGTTAGGGTGCAAAACTGTGTTTTTAAATTTGTGACACACCAAGGGATCCACCGGTACTTCATCAGGGTGGATCTAAAAAAGTTAAAAAATTATTGTTATATAGGGTAGACAATGAACAGTTGTAATCTACTACATGGAATATCGTAAATATGTTGAGAAGCAAGATTATAGTATTAGAATGTGTTTAACACAATGTTAGAAAAAGCTGGATATAAAGGGTGATTAAAATATAGGGTAAAGAGAAATTGTACTTTAAAAGGTGGTTCACAAAATATCAGAAATAATTGTTATACAGCGTAGACCATAAGCAGTTGCATAGCTGAATTATAGGGTAGAGAGGAGTTATAATCAGGTTTTCAAAAAGCTATATTTGGTAACAAATAAACAGCAGCATATACAGGATGGTTGCAATATAGGGTGAACTAGGGTTATAGTTATTCTAGGTGATTAAAAAATGTCGAATAAAATTGTAATATAGGGTCGCCCATAAGTACTTGCAGTTTGGGTCAAATATATTCCGGATTGGTGGGTTTATGGTTATGTAGGGTGGTTTAAAGAAGTTAGAAATTTTTTTATTTGGGATAATCCATATGTTTCATAAGTAATTTCTTTTTGCGAAGCTTGAACAATCCGTACGCGGGTGAAACCGCGGGTAACCGCTAGTATCTAATAAAATATTGGGTTTACGAAGTATATATAGATTAAGATGAAAATTTAAAATTAATTGGTACCATATACGAATTAAATAGTTGTAGAATTACAAGTACATCAAATGATGTTTGAACCGAATGGATTAAAAAATCTCGAAAAATTAGTATCGCAAATTCATAATTTAGGAAACTTGCTAATATGATAATGATAAAGAAAAGAAACTTCAAGGTGACACCAAGGGAAGCCCGTATCTAAACCTGATTGGATTTGAACTGAGTACCGGAAGACCGGACCGGACTTGAGTGGTAGCGCTCACCTGCAGCAGACCGAACCAGAATACCGAGCCAATTTCCGGAGCGAAGTGCCCATTTCGGCACTTACTTTATAAACTTAGAAATTGTTATAATGACTTCCATTTCTGTAACAAAAGAAAATATAGTGACACCAACTTCTAGAGGATCATTGGAACACTGAAAAATGAACATAAGCTTGAGATAGGTAAGGAAAACATATTTTATCATAAACATCTCAAACATTTTTATTTAATTTTTAATTATATAAGATGTATTTACAATTACCGCGGCTACAAAATACCTAAAATAGAAGTCTCCAACGGATAGAGACTTCTTCTTTTCAAATCTTCAATCTCTTTAAGAAAACAAAAATAAAAATAGAAAATCCATTTATAATTTCAAGGAGCTTTACAAATCCACTTTTAAAATCTTTAGTACTGACTTAGCACGCTAAATAGTTAACAGCAATTTCGTAGTTGGAATGACAATCACCTTCTGAAACGTGGAAATACATTAAACGTCGTTTCATCAGACACTAATTAATATGCGTCGTATTTAAGTAAATCCTCCATGATCAAAGACATACCTCTCTCTAAATTTCTATTAGGGAACATCAATAAAATAGAGAACATACAAAGGAAATCGCAAATATAATCATAGATCTGGAGGCGTAATTAATAATTGTGATGTATTGGAAATAGAAAGCTGAATCTAAAGAACTATTCTTATGCAAGAAAAAGAACCAAGGTCGTAGAAGATAGCGCCAGTTATGCTGAGAATTATAAAATAGAATAATAACTTTTAGTTACGTCAGAAATCAAATAATACATATTGTCAAATATTGTGCCTTTATTATCCATAGTTTCTTAATCATTGACAACGGGGTCTGACCTAGACCCTGAAACGTTTGGAATACACACGGAGTAGATTTGTAATTATCTTATTTACTTAAGAACAAATTACAGATGTCGTTTAGGCACCTTTGTATAGGAGTGGTTCTAAGTAAGTGTTTTGCGTAATGAACATATTCCCTAAAAGTTCCCCGAACTTGTCTGAAGAAGTAAATACCCAAGTAGTCTAAGACCCATTCTTGTTTAGGTTATTAAACGTTAAATAATCATCATAGGATAGATGATGACAGTCATAAGAAGAGTTGTTTCTCCTCTTTGTACGACTGCGCCATTTTATATAAAGGTTCAATGGCCGCCACTGTTAAGTTAAATGTTAATTCTAAAATTTTCGAAGATGCCAAATAAATGTATAATGCGTATTGTATTAGAACATACAATGCAATGAAATTTAGATTTCTAAAGAACAATTTTATTTACAATCATTAGCAATAATAATTATTAGACATTTCAGTTTGACAGTTTCTGCTCACTTAGAATAAACCAGCGAAGTCAGACTGCTTAGATGGACTGGCAATAATCTTGAGAAATCGTTAGATTGTTAAAAAGTGGCAATTCAATTTTCTTATTATGTAGTTACTGTTTACATTTAAATTTGGAGATTGATTTATAATATGTAAATATACGAAAAATGTAAATTAAAATCTACAATAATTGAAATTTAATGATCATCTTCATCAGATAAAGAAATCTGCAATACTTTTTTTGGGGAAATTTTCTACCCAAAATCTCCTTCGTCATTCCTGTTGAGATAGAACTCACAAAAATTGTAGTTATATAATAATTTCCATATTTTGTCAACTTCTTGTAATTTCCTGGGAGTCCCAATTCTGCATTCTAAACCTATAATCTGTTAACTAAAAATCTGACAATGTTGCAATTACCCAAGGATTATGGACTACCCCATTTATTTCTAATATAATTTTGTTACCTTTTTTGTATTTTCATTTTTATTGTTTCTAATTTTTGCACGAAAACTTAGTTCACAAAAATCCTAAATCATATCAGTCTATATTTGGCTTCCATTGTACTCTTGTATGCAGTGGCGCCACCATACGGTTGAGTTTCCACAAAATCATCCTAATATTATATCATGGAATTAATTATAATAGAATCCTTACTTTTGTATTTATTTGCTTTAATGCTCTTTCGATTTCTGCGCATCTGCCTACTTCACTAAATGACTAGGTTTTGGAGGTCTCTGAGTCCGAGTCCGAGGTCGGTTTGACCTTATCAGGACACGTTCAAGGTGATTTGTAGGTCAAACCGAGAAAAAATCACTGTGATGCTTATTATATGTGTTTGGGGTCGCTAAGTTCGAATTCCAGGTCCGGTGGTCCAAGTCATGTTCAAGGTCATTCTGAGCTTAAATGGAGAAAAATCTACCATATGCAAGAAGGCCAAAGTAATTTATTTTTTTCAGATCGCTGAGTCCAAATTAGTGTTCCCTTTGTTACACCTACTCAAGGTCAATGTCTTTTTGAGGTTAAACTGAGTAACACCTAATTGAGACCTAATAACACCTAAATGAGATTTAGTGGGAATACTCCAGGCTTCTTTGGTCGCTTTATTGGGGCTCCATTTGATCTTGTTGCATCGGGGTTAATAAATTTCATTTTATTACTACTATGTATAATGAAACTTTTACATGTAGACTATCCGAATATGTTGGCATTGTTGGACCTAACTTATCTTTACTAACAACATTAACTACATTATAATCATCAAGTGTTAGTTATTAAAATCGACAATAGAGTGTAACCCAATGACTACTAATAGAAATGGACCTGCCTGTTTATATTAAAAACGGGTTGAAAGATGTTTGCTGGAAAATAGTAATCAATGCCAAACTTCTTTCCATTGTAACCATTAAGACGTAAATCTAGATATATGTACGCATTGACTTAACGGCTGTTTAGCAGGCAATAGCGCAAGTTTCCTTATTTACATTTTGATATGAGGTTAACTTCGAAATTGTTAATTTTTCTCTTGGGGTTGAAACTTTTTTGAAATCAGTCATTATCTTGTATAATTGTAAAATAACAATAATAACAGTTGTCTTCTAAACGTTGTTTGTGGCATGTTCTTGATTATTTTTATGTTTCTTTGGGGAATAACACCACAATAGAAATAAAACTACGTATATTGCAGGAATACCAAACGTTTCAAAGTCTATTCTGACTTCGTTGTCAATGGCTTTATATTTATTGATGTAGATTGCAAAATGAAAATTTGATTTATGACAAATTTAAAAAATGACAATTCTATAAAAATTTTACCTGCTGACAAATGCAACGCAACAGTAATTTTAAATAAAACTGATTACGATGACAAAATTCAAACTATAATAAACCAAGGACAATACACTAAACTATCAAAAGATCCAACAAGCTCTATAGAAAACAAAATATTATACCGTTTACTGTACAACCACAAACATGAATTCACAGAACAAGAACGTAAAGCACTCACTCCACACTATACTAAACCACCACATTTCTATGGGTTACCAAAAATTCATAAACCTAATATTCCTTTAAGACCAATTGTCAGTTCTATAAATTCTCCGTGTAGTGAACTTTCAAAATTTCTTTTAAACATTATTCGTCCTCTTACAGGGAGTTCTGTTTCTCATCTAAAAAACAGTGCACATTTCTTGGAAAAACTGTCTCATAAAGAATACAAAAATACTTTTACAATAGCAAGTTTTGATATAGTAAATCTTTATAAGAATGTTCCTGTTTCCAAAACACTTCCAATAGTAAAACAACTACTAGAACGGGACTTTTCATTAAATCAACGAACTCAGTTATCAATTGATACAATAATGGAACTACTAACATATTGTACCAAAACTACATACTTTCAATTAAACGATGACTTTTACCAACAGGATTTTGGCATGGCCATGGGTTCTTGTCTCTCACCAGCATTGTGTAACATATTTATGGAAAACTTTGAACAACAAGTAATTTTATCAAAAGAAAATAAACCTTTAGTTTGGTGGTGTTACGTTGACGACATTTTCGTAATTTGGGAACACAATCTTGAAGAACTAGATAAATTATTAAATGATATAAATAACAAAGAGCCAACTATCAAATTTACCCTTGAAATTGAAGAAAATAACAAACTATCTTTTTTAAACATATTAATAACAAAAACAGAATCTTCATTCGAAACAGAAGTTTATAGAAAACCAACTCATACAAACAGATACCTAAATTTCAATTCAAATCATCCGAATACAGTAAAGAAAGGTGTCATTAAGTCATTATATGATAGAGCAAAGACCAACTGTTCTGATGATAATAAATTCAACAAAGAAAAAATAATTATGTTCTCACTGGAAACAATTACCCCACAAAATTTATCAACAAAGAATTAAACAGACTTGAACAGAAAACAAACCTTCCGAATCAACCTAGAACTTCTCTTAACACTACTACTACTCAAGACAACAACATTACAGTTACAACTATGCCATATATCCAGGGTCTGTCAGAAAGATTGAAAAGAGTGGGCAACAGATTTAATGTTAAAACAACATTCCAAACAAGAAATACACTTAAATCTTTAATATCGAAAACAAAACCAACAAACAAAACCCAGAACTCAAAAAACTGCATATATAAGATTCCTTGCGAATGCAATAAATTTTATATTGGAGAAACATCGAGACCATTAAACGTACGAATAAATGAACACAAGAATTACATAACGAAACGACAATTTGAAAAATCAAAAATTTGTGAACATGCTTGGGACCAAGGCCATAAAATACAATTTGACAATTCAACTATACTTCACAAAGAACAACATAACACAAAACGAAAAATAAAAGAGTCTGCCTTAATTCTTTTGAATGAAGACGATTGTATCGCTTCTACTTCTGTAGAATTTAATCGTATCTGGTTACCGACAATTAAGGAAGAAATTATTAATGGTAACATCGTTTTGAACAACCCAATATCGGGATAGTTCATAAGGTTTTTCCTAGGTTTTCCCTTATGACGTTAATGGGATCACTGAAACAATAGAATTCTTTGATCGCATTTTTGGCGAATGCGCTATCTTTTAACAAAGTCGTACCTAGGAACGCCACTTATAAATTCTAAAGACAACTCTTTCAAATTCTTCTAATTTGAAAGCTGGTTAACTATAATTCATGATCTTTAGAATTTTTTGTGCTACCTGTATATCTAAAAACAACAAATTTTCTAATGTCAATTTTAAATGTCATAAACCAAATTTTCATTTTGCAATCTACATCAATAAATATAAAGCGATTGACAACGAAGTCAGAATAGACTTTGAAACGTTTGGTATTCCTGCAATATACGTAGTTTTATTTCTATTGTGGTGTTATTCCCCAAAGAAACATAAAAATAATAATAACAGTGTTTTACATGCAGGCAAATGGCATATTCCTTTGCCGAATTATCTTCTCATCGGTAAGTGTCAGATCATAAATCTAAATTAATACGATTTGGACTCTACTCTTGGAGCCGGGGTATTTGTAAATAAAAATATCTTTGGGTCTTTCTATTTTTGTCCCATCTTTCAACCCATTTTTCCTTTGGACGTATATGAAAGTGCCGGGTCTATTTATATTAATAGTCATCGGTTTAACCCAACAGGATTTAAACTGGAGACAAAACCGCTTTTGAAATCCTTTGAGGATAATAGAGTTAGATACAATAAAAAAACAACAGATATAGGTGCAGTTTCAATATTTCAATGGAAACACATATTATTAATAAGATTTCAGTGGTATATTTACCTTTAATTTTTTTTCTCTAACATTCAAAAATATCAATAGTATGTAATAACTGCCGTATATTTTTTTGTTTTGACATTAAAATAACCTATACCCAGGCCAACAAGACCTTTTATTCGGAATTAGCATCCTCAAAAAACCTATAATAGCCATGGTTGCCAGGGCCACAGTGAGTGTTTCTAGGTTTGTCCTTGAAATGACCTTAACCATGACCTGGTCGAACGGACCGCTGATTTGAATTTAGCGATGCCAGAAACATATAATATAAGCATCGTTGCCCCTGTCACAGTAATTTTTTCTAGGTTAGGTCTAGAAATGACCTTGAACGTGACCTGGCAAGGTCCAAGGGACCTTAGATTCGGACTTAAGTACTTCGAAAATATAGGTTTATAGTGGTATAGTCCGATGCGCGGATTTGTTAGTATTGAAGGGCTTTATGATTTATTATTTAAATAGTTCCCACAATAATTAGTTACTCATCCTGATATCTATAAAACTTTTTGTAAACATGATTTTTAAGTACTGTTTTCTTTATATTCGGAAAATATTTTCTCTATATTTACACTAGAATGTGGAAGATGAACTAAATTTAAACCAACATCGTCATTCTTACTCTCTTCGAGGTGTCATTCATTCATTCATTCATTCATTCATTCATAAATATAACATATATTGTTTCTGGTCGGGAACCTTCAACAGTTGCACTTCCCACAACTGAATGTCCTCTCGAACACTTCTTTATGCATTTGATGCATTTCGTTAAATTTGAAGACGCGAGATGTAGGACCGACATCTAGGACATCCGAGTACGCGTACAAAGGAATGACACCTCGAAGAGAGTATTTAATATCTCTGATAGGTGAAGTAACCTGAAAATTTTATCGTGACATTCTGTCCTAGGAGTTAAGGGAGAATAGCAACTGCACGGAACGGCTCCAGATTCGGAACCTCTGTGTACTGATTCTCTTGAAAATCCTAGATGTCGGTCTTACATCTCGCGTCTTCAAATCGCCATCCTTATTGAAATCGATATTTATCATATGTTTACCATTTTGTGTGAGTTTATTATAAGTGTCAACTAACATCAGATTTAAGGTGCAACTGATGAGATTTTATCACATTACAATTATAGTTCTTTCTATTTTTGAGACTAAATCTCATGACGCTATACTACGGTTGAGCTTCCACATAAAACAATCTCAGAGACTGTTTGTCTATGATTACTATATTGTTAGATCATAATGGTAGCTGTTGGTAGAGATATAATCAGAATCCGGTGCATTTCGAAATATGATGTTATTTAACGCAGAAATTGGATCCATTACTTTAGTACCAGACACCTGTTTCCGTGTTTACCGCATCTTTTGTTCAAATAGTTTGGTTGGATAATTTTCTTTGAAGCATATCAATTTCATTGTGTAGTGACTTTTTAAAGTCGCTTAACAGTTTTCATTCTTGAGCCCATTTGTTGCTATATATTCTAACGTTTCTACGTACATTTTAGAATAAATTTTTATTCGAATATTATACCTACCAGTACATACACTAAAACTATATTTGTTCAGTTGTAATATGCTCTCACATTTGCAATACCGATTATTTATTAGTAAAGCAGTTAAATAATTATAAATGAATAACTTTTTGATTAATATTGTAACAAAATTTACCTAAGCCGGCCCTGGTTTCATTCCAGTACGACATCGATAGCTGTTAGGACAAAAAAAAATTAATCTCGAAATAGCTCGGCAACTGTAGAATTGATAATGGATTGTACTAGAGGATTCGATGCGGGTTTTAAGAGGAGCAGCCCATTATCGCAGCAGTCAGTTAGTGAAGCGAAGAGCTTATGTTGAATTATTATTGTGATATTCGAATCAGCTGTTGTGTATATTTGATGTAAATAAAAGTTATAGAAAGTGGTAGTGAATATTAGTTTATAAATTTTAATTGAACCCACGGAGTTTATAACAAATTTGGTGATCAGAAGTGCAGGATTAAGTGAAGTTAAAACCCACAATTTGATTTATGGAAACCCGAAAAATGGAAAAAGAAATAAACGAGGAGACTACAAAAAAAATTCAAACAGGTTACAGATGGACTAGACAAAAAAAATAGCTCAGAAACGTGACAAGAAGGAGAAACAACATCAAGAAGAAATTCAACAAAGTTTAGTATAATCTTTTGATGAAAAACGTAATATAGAATTAGAAAATCATGTCACTACGATGAGAAGCGAACAACAAAATCTTGTTTCTACGATGAAAAACGGACAGCAAAATTTAATTGACAATTAACAAGACAAATAGAATTTAAATTATTGGATGAACAGAGACGAAATGAACTTAAAGTAACTGAAGAAAAAAGACAAATGCAATCTGAACAACTAATGCAAATAGTATCGCAAGTTAATGAAACAGTTAATGAAAGAATTGAATCCGACATAAAAGAAATAAACGACGACATAAAGATCCTAAAAAGTAATGTGGAGACACTTGAAATCAAAGTAGATGACATCGATTCTATCCAGAATCAGGTAAAATTTGAAATCAGTTCCATTAAAAACACGGTACAAAGTGAAGTAAGTGAAGTACAAGATAAAACCAGTGCCATCCAAAACAAGGTAGAAACAGAACTCAAAAAAATGCAACAGGACTTACAGCGATGAAAATACCAGAACACCATGAGTCCCAAAGGTTCCGTTAGCAAACCATCCACATTTGATGGCAGCTCATCTTGGCCCATGTATAAACGGCAATTTGAAGTCATGGCTACAGCTAATGGATGGGATAACCAAGAAAAATGTACGTCTCTTGTAATTTCCTTAAGACGTTCGGCATTAGAACTCCTCTAAAGCATTCCAGTCGATGAACAAGGCAATTTCGACAATATCATAGCCATTCTGGACAAGAGATACGACAATCAATCCTTGAGCCAAGTATACCAAGTCCAACTCAGCGGAAAAACGCAAAAATCCGATTTCGAAGAAGAGATTAGACGGTTAGTACACTTGCCATACCCAGACCTTCCAAAGGAAACGAAAGAACAGTTGGCCACACAGAGTTTCATAAACGGCATCAGAGATGTGGAGGTACAAAGTAATTTAAGACTGAGTGGCGTCAAGAAAAGAAAAGTAATGAAGCTTTACTTCGGACCTTGGAAGTGGAGGCAGTCCTCAACATGTCCAAGCCGAGGGTGCTAGCAGTTTCCTTCAATCATGCAGAGCCAGAGTCACCATTTTAAGCACTGTTAGCTGGTATGAACAAACTATTAGAACAGTTACAGAGAACTGATACTGGAAAAGCGTGTTACCGTTGTGAACGAACAGGGCACTTTCAACGCGACTGCAGAGTAAGGCTACCTGAACGATCACCGACCAGGGGTAACCAACAGAACAGCCACGTGTTCAGGGACCGTCAGCATAACGGGGCGAATGCTGACTAACCCTTTACCAGCCCCCAAAACGTTATCCATGCGGGGATTTTGCCGAGATAGCAGCAGCCTAGTCATCAGGGGCACCATCAATGGTAGAGCAATTACTATCACCATCGACACCGGCGCCGCTGTGTCCATTACCAAGTCCAGGGTCTTGAGAGCTTCGGAAATCCGGCCAGCTAACAACAACATCCAGCTCAGAACAGTCACCGGCGAGTCCATGTCAATACAGGGTGAAGCAGATGTCGTGCTACAAATAGGGGACAACATGATCGGCATAGGGTCCTGGTAGTGAATATTGAGGACGATTTTATACTGGCTATGGACCTAATTAGCCAGCATGGATTTATGTTCGACCCGAGATATGTGATGTTCTTCGGTTCCTAAAGGCCCGTTAACAGCTCATCGACCTCCATAAAAATTATAGCAAAATCTCCAGCCAGAATTCCCGGTCGAATGGAACAGATTACTCATGTGCAGCTAGGCAACAATTCTGGGAGCGGCGTTGGAATGGTGGAGCCCGTACATTCAGAGCTCATGACTACTTAGTTTGACGGGCTATAGTTAAAACCGAAAGAGAAATATCAATGAGTCCTTAATTTGCCAACAACGACATCAGAATTGCCAATGGTCAAGAAATAGCTTGTTTCGAGCCAGTGGAGACCATCATCAATTGCGAAGAAGGGTACTGGTCGCACCAACATCATTCAGCACCGAATAGATACCGGGAAGGCTCAACCCATCAGATACCATCTTGGCGACTACCATTGGGGCAACAACACGCAGTCAAGAAAAACATCGAGCCCATGTTACAAAACGGAGTTATTAAGCCATCCATCAGCCCATGGACCGCTTCCGTCGTCCTAGTTAAATAGAAGGATGGAACCACCCGATTTTGCGTGGACTACAGAAATCTGAATGACGTCACCAAGAAAGATAGCTAACCACTACCACGAATTGATGACACCCTGACCACACTAGCAGGCTCCCGTTGGTTCTCCACACTAGATCTAAAGAGTGGATATTGGCAGGTTGGTCTACACGAAAACGACAGAGAGATGACAGCGTTCTCCACTAGTAAACGGCTGTTTCAGTTGACGGTCATGCCCTTTGGGCTATGTGATGCTCCCGTTACATTTGAAAGGCTAATGGAGTATGTACTGAGCATGTTGACATGGAGGACGTGCTTAGTATACCTCGACGACATTCTGGTCATGGGTCAGACGTTCGACGACCATCTGAAGAACCTGGGTGAAGTATTCTCCAGAATTAAGAACGCCAACATGAGACTCAACCCGAAGAAGTGTTTCATGTTCCAAAAAGAAGTAGAGTTTTGAGCCACGTCATCTCTGAGTCAGGAATCTGCACCAACGTGGACAACATAGAAGCCATTCGTGATTGGCCAGTCCCAAGAGAAAAGCATGAACTCCGGAGCTTTTTGGGCATCTGTTCATACTACAGGCGATTTGTAGAGGGATCTGCCACCATTGCCGCGCCTCTACATCGGCAGACCACTGGGAAAGCGACCTTCCGTTGGAATCAGGGTTGCGAAACATCATTCAGACGACTGAATGCAGCACTATGTTCCAGCCCAATCCTAGCCTTTCCTACACAGTCCGGCAAGTTCATTTTAGACACCGACGCCAGCAACACAAGTTTGGGGGCAGTCCTATCCCAGGTGCAAGATGGCAAAGGAAGGGTAATCGAGTACTACAGCCGTGGATTCTCGAAACCGGAAAGAAATTATTGCGTCACCAGAAAAGAACTTCTTGCAATAATAAGGGCTGTAGACGATTTCCACAAATACCTCTATGGTCGTCATTTCTTAATCCGAACAGATCATGCCGTCCTCAAATGGTTGCTGGACATGAAGACACCGAAAGGACAACTGATCAGGTGGATTAAGAAATTACAGCAATAAGATTTCAAGGTTTAACACCGTGCCGGCCGTTTGCACAATAATCCCGATGCCCTATCCAGAAGACCGACCCTGTAGAGCAGAAGGCGGCCATTGTCCGAAACGGAACAGCGAGAGAGTATCTCCATCAGACAGATCCGAGTGCAGGCCAATGAAGACTGGACAACGGAACAGTGCATCCAAGACCAAATGGCTGATCCAGACATCGAACCAATCTTGTCACGCAAAACGAGAGGGGCACCCAGGTGACGATGGGACGAGGTAGCTAGATACTCGGGCGTGCTGAAATCGTTATGGGTCTAATGGGACTCTCTAAGAATAGAAAATGGAATGCTCAAGCGAGTTTGGAAAAGCACTGATGGCCGAGAAACCAAGTCCCAACTGGTAGTTCCTAAGAAGAAGGTACCAGCCATCCTGACCGAAGTACATGATGGGATTACCGAGGGCCATCTGGGCATGAACAAAACCCTAAACAAAGTTCGCCAGTGATACTACTGGGTAAATTACTTTGAAGACGTCAGAGCTGGGGGCCGGAAATGTGACACCTGTGCAGCCAGTAAGGACCCGAAGAACAGGACCAAGGGCAGAATGCAGCAGTACAATGTGGGCGTCCCATAAGAGAGAGTTGCCATCGATGTTGCCGGTCCGTTTCTCGGGTCTGAGGGGGGGAGGGAGGAACAAATACATCCTGGTCGCAATGGATTACTTCACCAAATGGCGTGAGGTATATGCGATTCCCAACCAAGAGGCAACCACGGTAACGACGGTGCTAGTAGAACAACTATTGAGCAGGTTAGGCGTCCCGATGTAACTACATTCAGACCAGGGGCGTAACTTCTATCTAAGGTCGTCAGCAAACAACACCATTGCACCCACAGTCAGCGGATGGTGGCAAGATTCAACAGGACCTTGAACAACACCTATCTAAGGCCGTCAGCAATAACCAGCATTATTGGGATGAGCATATTCCCCTATTCCTGTTGGCATATCGCTCAGCCGTACATAATAGTACAGGCCTGACTCCACCCAGGGTCCTATTCGGAAAAGAGCTGCGGTTACCCTGCGATTTGGCTTTTGACTCCCTCGAAGAACCTTCCCCAGACATCAACGATTATGCCGACCAGCTCCGACATAACATGCTGGCAGATGTTGGCCACCAGTGACCGGATGAAGACGCGATACGACCTTAAGGCCAGTACGGTTTCAAGAGAGGGACAAAGTCTGGCTATACAACCCACAACGGAGCAAGGGTAAATCTCCAAATCTTACACACGCCTGGGATCCTCCATACGAGGTGGTCAAGGGGCTTAATGACGTCTTCTACCGGATCCGTCGAAACCCCAGGACTAAGTTGAAGGTGGTCCGTTTAGATCGACTCGCTCCATACCATGGAGAGGATGTTCCTGACCGGAATTAAAGCGGGGGGGGGGGGAGGGCAGTGTAACCAAATTTACCTAGGCAGGCCGTGGTTTTATTCCAGTACGACATCGATCGCTGTTAGGTTAGGTTGATAATGGATTGTACTAGAGGATTCGATGCAAGTTTTAAAAGGAGCGGCCCATCATCGCGGCAGTTATTTAGTGCAGCGAAGAGCTTATGTTGAATTATATTTGTGATATTCGAATCAGCTGTTGTGTATATTTGATGTAAATAAAAGTTCTAGAAAGTGGTAGTGAATATTAGTTATTAAATTTTAATTGAACCCACGGAGTTTATAACAATATGCTATGTTCTACAAATCATCAACATCGATATAAGATACATATATTTTTTCTGGTTGGGAACTTTCATCAGTTGCACTTGTCACAATAGAATGTCTTCTCGAACACTATTTGATACATAACGGTAAATTTGTGGACGCGATATGTAAAGATCTACATCTAGGATTTTCATGGAAACTAGTACCCAGCGGTTCCGAATCTTGAGCCGTACGTGTAATACGGGAAGACAGCAATTACACGGAAAGGTTCCAGATTCGAAACCTCTGTGTGCTAGTTTCCCCGAAAATCCTAGATATAATCTTTACATCTCGTGTCTACAAATCAATATATGTATCCAGTTGTTGCACAAAATTATTTCTTTTATCTTAATTAAGCGATTATGATAAAATTGGTTTTGCAATTTTTAGTGATAGGAAAAGGGAACCCAGTTTTTCCCGAAATATTAGAAGAATTATGAATGGACTAGCGAAAATGGATTATCGGTTATGACAGCTTATGTGTTAATTAAATTAAAAGGCCAAAGTCAGGAAGACGGACAAAATCGGTGTTTTATGATGCGCGAGAATTTAACAAATTAATCTGACGAACAATATATTTAATACGTGAGCAACTGTTCCATGAATCAAAGAAGTTCAGATGGGTATTTTCAAAGCCCATATTCAAATACCATTGAAGCGGAACTAGCAAGATTGCAACACTTTTGCTCTCATATCACATGAGTGGGGCAATCTATAACTTGGTGACAAAAAACTTTTGCTTTAAGCACCCTAACACTTCAGGCAAAAAATTAGAACTAATTTGTTCGAATGCCACTTTTCGTTTCCTTTTTCAAATCAAGTTACGATATGGCCACAAACACAAAACGTCATATTTTTTACAAACTTCGAACAGATTTGAAAAAAGTAACATCTGTTAATTTTGTTTTAGGTTTCAAAACATTGAAAACTTTCTCTGAATTATATTTTTCTTGTTATTACTAATATAAAAAGTTACATGTGATTCCAACCTAAGGAGCCAAATTTAATAAAAAAAAGGAACTCGGTCTTTATTTTATTCGGTAAAATTAACGAATAGTTTAATCTTATTACATCCTGTTTAAAATTTATTTCGTTCAACAATTCAAACAACTATAATTTCGTTCTTTAACATATGTTGCAAGCAACAAATTTTATTTTAAAATTGCATGTAGTTTTATTTGATTTTCTGAAAAACGATATATCTGAATCTCATAGAAATCAAATTAGCGTTCCAAACGGGCACTACCATCCTTTTTTTAATTGAATGGGTGGTCTTGTCATATGCTATTATTTTATTTATTTAAATTTCGAAGAGTAGTTACGGAGTTATGAGCGGTTGATTGTGATGTGTAAAAACAGTGAATGCACATTTAGATGTTTTACAGAAAAACTATATAGTACATCGACCGCAAATAGCCAATATCAGTTTTATGACCCACCATTCCCCATGACAACGAAGAGATAGCTGTGTTGACAAAACACTTACATTGTTTTCAATTTTTTTGTATTTGATCATTATGATTGACTACCACAAATTAACGGCTACTACCATCGAATTTCAGATAGTTGTGTGTTCAATCTGGCTCGAATCTGACCATGAAGACAAAGAGTTTTCCTATTTTCGTCTCGACTCTGCATTCGAGCGCATTAACACAATCCGTTATTTCCCTTTGCATAAGCGCGTACATTCAATACAAAGTTTTAAGAATAACAAAGTTTATTCAATTTCAACAATCACAATTTTCTCCATACAACATTGTTTTTGAGTCTTACGAAGTTCTTACAGTACTCGTTTCACTAATGTTCAAAACTACAATGGCCAACTGACGCCAGGTGCAATTTTGTATTCCAAGCAAATTATACTTTTCTGAATTTTCATCACATTTCTTCCAGCAATTGTCCTACATTCACGATGCTTTATGAACAATGCTGAGTGCACAAAACGATCTTTTATCCAAGTGAACTAGCAACATTTTACTAACGTTGCTTCCACAATCTTTTAAAATGCAGTAAACTAATACGACGATTTACTATTTCAAAGTACTAACTCACACTGTTTCTTTTAACGGTCTACATTCCCTGAATAGTTTACGACCTAAGTTGAAAACCAAACTCTAAGTAATTACCATTAAAACTACACTTGCATCGTTTTAGATACGCAATCTACAAACTATGCTCAACGACGCCATAATTCGTACACTTCTATAACTACACTACTAAAATACTACTGCAGGTTTCGAGACTATCTTCTTTGGATGCAAGATTCAACCAACTGAAAGTATTCATTGACTAATAATTTTGATGTAAATGCCAGGTTACGATGTTGACTAAACCAACGGTTAGAGTGCGTTACTACGCAGCCATGTTAGGTACTCGAGGTTATTCAATCCTTTCAAAAGAAAACGTTGTTACCGAACTTACTCATGTTCCATCTTCTCAGAGAGAAGATGAAGATGTTCCATCTTCTCAGAGAGGATGGAACGTCTACCGAAATTTCCACCAAGGACAAGAAAATATGCAAAGATCAAAACAAAATAGAGTCGAATTTTCCTTCTGTAAAAGTGCCCGCCAAGTATCTACAACTCATAGAATTTCGTCAAAAGGATCATTCAACTATAACCCTATAAAGCCTAAAACCATATCTGACACACCTTTGTATCTTTTCATTCCATCCTTCACTCTTAGTCATACTTGATCTCCATGTGATTACACCAAACGTGTATCATCTTCATTTTGCCCTGACTATAGGCAACCAACCTTACACATTCTACTTTTACGGAGAAAGAGTGTGGACGATGAGAATAGGCCTATCTCACTGTCCCCTGGATTTGAAACGCATTCAGACCTGAAGCTACGCAAGCTTCCATTCATATACCAACAATAAATCTGACACAACAGAATTGTTGCTTGACAACAAGTGTCTGTGATATTCCTCAGAAATCACCTTGTGTGCCAGCTAATGACCAATGTCTATAACTGAATTGAAAAGCCGTGACACATTCGACGACCTAGAGTCGGATCGGTAAATTGTACATATCGACACCCCTAAGTCCCATGTTTACTTACTAACAATTAAAATTCACAACTCATCTCCAGAAATTAATCATCAAACTACTTTATCAGGAGGTTACTTTAAAAAAAACAAATTGCCTGAGCACGGGTAATACTGTGGCATCTCCACAGGTACTGATGTTACTAGAACCAAGGTTGACATGAGTGGTAAGAAAGACTGGGTTAGGCACGCTCGCCGAGCCGGGGATATACCAGTAAACAGAGAGGAAAATTCGGGAGACTTATGAAATCTCAATTGGTGTCACATTTCTACTGCGTCACTGGCTACATTCCCCCGGTCTCCTAATCTAAGACTGTCCGCAAGAGTGATTTAATTTTGTCCTTACTGGAAAGTTAATTCGAGCGATTGTAGCGATTTTGAGTTGTTGCATTATTCATTTGGTTTGTTTTAGCTTTTATTTTCAGTTTTTAATTGTCACATTGACCTATCGCACCGCCCGCAACGCGCATATCGCGTTGACATGGGACACGACGTAAGATATCTTCTGTAGGTAACTTGACAATCTTTACAATTGTACGTACATATTCTCCAACAGAATAACGAACCTTCAATGATATAACTCTCTCGTATTTCCCTTTAAAGATTTCTATGACTCGTTCTAAGGGCCACCTTAAAGGTGTGGTTTTCAGGTCTTTAACCGAAACTATATCATTGCCTTTTAAGTGAGTGCAAGGTCTCTGACATGTTGGAGAGTTTTGAAGCTGATTCAAAGAGTATACCGGCCACCATTTCCAAAAATTTTGTTGTACATGAGTACATTACTGCCAAAATTTTCACCTATTTACCACAATTTGTGAGCAATCCTGATCTGCTAGAGGCATCAAGGGAGCTCCAGTGAGAAAATGTCCTGTCTCAAGTCTTTTGTATCTGAACACCCCAGTTCTTAAATTCGCCATTTTTCCGAATGATTTTAGCGATTTTCTGAAGATTTTCCGCGATTTACCGAAAACTGAAAGGCGATGGGGTAAAACTAGCTATGGATTCGAGTTCATCAGGCAAAAATACCTAATCTTCATAGCGAATGTCTAATAATTGTCATCCTAAAAAGCCCAAATAGAGACAGTACCTAAGTGTATTAGTGGAAATATTGCAAAGCACTGGAAGTGTATTGCAAAGTAAGGAAGCAGGGAAATCATCAACTTCAGAAGAAACAATCAACTACCATAGTTACCTTGGTTTGTGAAATGTCAAAAACCACCGTGAAAAACTATTTGAAGAAATGAAAGTTTCATCCCAACTAACTGAAAAGATATTGCATAAACTAACAAAACCTATCTCCAACCAAAGGATTCAATTTTTCTACCTAATGACTGGCCGTCTAAGGCAGAATTTGTTTGTCTTAGAGCATATTTGTTTTTCTGACGAAGGTACATTTTTGAACAAAAGTGTAAACAGACAGAATATGACGTATTGGTCGGATGTACACCCACCTTTTTTCGGGGAGGGTAATAATCAGATTACTTAAAAAGTAAATGTTTGGGCAGGGATATTGAAGAACCATATGATGGGGCCAATATTTCGGGATGACAATTTAAGAGTACCTTTGTAGCTTCACATGGTTAAAGAGGTCATTTCATCACATGATTGAAATAATGGTAAATGCCAATCCAGACAAGTTCAACCTGAAAATCGTATTTGAAGAATATTGAGCGCTTGGGTATTATTTTAGACCAGTTCGCGATTTACTTATAGAATTTATTTTAAACTATGTATTGGTAGACACGGTCCTCTCGAACAGCCGGCTCGTTCACCAGATATGACGCCTCTCGTTTTTTTTTGGAATATTTGATGATACAGGATTATGCTAATATCCCCCAGATATATTTAGAAGTATCAATGTTGAAATCCAAGATAATTAATTTTGTCTTCTAAACGTTGTTTGTGGCATATTCTTGATTACATCAATAAATATAAAGCCATTGACAACGAAGTTAGAATAGACTTTGAAACGTTTGGTATTCCTGCAATATACGTCGTTTTATTTCTATTGTGGTGTTATTGCCCAAAAAAAACACAAAAATAATAATTCATTTTATTGTCAATAGGCGCGAGGACATTTTAAGCAATTAATATATTAATTCTAATAGTCAATTTTAATCATACTATTAAAAAATTAAGCAGTAAATGAATCGTACATAATTCTATTCGCTTCAAGCTTTATAGCTAGAGACATCTTGCGTATTTTAACAACAACCAACTGGCATTGACAGTAAAAGCCTGACGTAGTTAAATTATTTTTTGTTTAAAGCATACATTGAGCCTGGAAGATAGGTTCTTTTTACTTTAACCATCAAAGAGTATTCCCCAACTAGCAGACGCATGGAGCCAACAACCACTCATCAGATTTTTGCAAAAAAAAAAGGCCTGAAGAGAAATCATAAATATCTTTCATACAACTCATCACAAGACTACCCTTTCCATTAGAAAAAAAAGGTGATAATATCCATTTGGCACTGGTAGTTTGTTATCAAAACTTAGTTTGACAATTTTTTCCTCATTTTTCTTCCAGACCGAAATCATGTTCCACTAAAAAGTTCATAGAGGGAGAGGACAAGAAAATTCCTCACTATATAATCGCGTCTGGTAAAATTATTCTGCTTTATTCTTTGAGTTTCATGTCCTTGTTACAAAGGCTAACATTTGCAGTAAGAAACTTGAGACAAAGCTATCGAAAAGTTTATAAGAATTTACATTTAAAATTACATAAAGTTAATATTTTATTCCCACATTTTTTTTGAAATACTAAATATATAAATAATAAAATTAGTTTATTAGTCTAAGTAGCAACAATGAACAGTCTAATGCCACGATAAAAGAATTGCTGATTGGAAATTAAATAGTGTCGTATATTTCTTTCTATCTGAAATTTGTATCTGCCAGAGATTTTATTGTTGTGGTTACCAGCGAGCCTTTTGCCGGATCATTAGCTAAACCCCGTTTATCGGTCGATTCCGCAGCCGGGCTCAAAATGGAGCCGTACAATATATAAAGAGAGAGTGAAAGGCTATAACTACACACACTCCTCATTTTTCCATCCGTGAAGGACAACTCCATATACTATGAGATATAACGGTAAACAGAAAATTTCTGGGTTATGGAAGGAAATATCGTAAAATTCGTATTTTCTTTATGTAATACATTCAAACTTGTTTGAAGAAAAATGCGAATATAACAACGCTTATTGATTTGTCATTTGTTTTTGTAAAATTATTTGTTTATTGCCTAATATGAATAAATTTATGCAGCATGTATCAATTTTGAGAAAAAGCTATTGATTTAATAACTTTAAAAACTGAATTAATAGTAATTGTTAGGGAGTATAACACAGGTATTATAGTGCCAACTGATATTGATGCTTACTTGTTTTTTCTAGAAGAATCAAATAAAGTTTTATTCTCCTACACGTTTTTGTTTGCTAAAATCCTAGAAGTAGTTGTGGACGTGCTATTCTTTTAAAATGTTTGTATTTATTTATTATGGAATAACTAACTTAGTATTTGGATTAATTTTAATTTTTAATTTTAATTGGTTCAAATATTTTCTTAGTGCCACCTGATAATAAACTAGCCTGTCTTATAATTAAAAATCAAGCGGCTTCAAATCTGGCGAACGAGCTGGCCATTCGATAGTTACCACATCTCCCAATTCATCTCTAGATCTCTAGATGGCCGTACAGATTGTAGGCAGTATTCCTGTCCACAAGTTAATCTTATTATGAGTCTGAGACCCTTCTTCACATACTTTCTGCGTACAGTTTCGTTTCATTACATATGGGATTTGATATAGATTCAATGTAAAGATATTTTATATTTTACTAAAATCCCATATATTATTTGTGGTGTGTACGGTTCACTTCACAAAATCTCCATTCTATGATATATATATATATATATATATATATATATATATATATATATAATTTTGATTTATAATTATTCAGACCCACCAAAAATGTTCACGACAAAAAGCTGATGTCTTCAAATGTGAGCAAATCATGTTAACTACTTATATTAAAGTTTACAGGTACATTTGCCTTTATCACTAGATTTGTGCCAAAATATATTAAGATTTTGTCATTTTGTTTATATTTACTGATTTCTCGAAAAGGTTTAACAAATTTGGAAAGTAACGTCCAGTTTTACTTTTCTATAGAACCCTAGGTAGTCAGTAATACATTCTATGATATGAAACATACTGGTTTTTTATATATACTCTAATTCTCTTAATTTCTTAACAGGTTCCATTAGTAAAAATGTTGTTGAACATTTAACATAAAATCATTAATTCAGATATTTTACATATTTATAAAAATCTTTCAAAATGACTTGAACGAATTGGCAGCAAATTTAATATTAACACCACATTCAAAATAAGATATACACTAAAATCATTTATATCACAAACAAAACAACAAAAATACAAATAAAAAAATATTTGGAGGAGGACCTATGAATAAACCCCAAAACGTTTGTTATTATTATATTAAGGTTATTATTTTCAATTTCAAATTAAGCAGTATGTGAGTCTATCAAAGGAAAACTGACTGCATTTCTTGATGTTTAGTCAATTTTATTAAGCTGGCAACAGTAAGAAAAGGAATTTATAACTTCTTAGAAAAGTTAAGAAAGAAGAAAGATCAGAGAAGGGTTTCAATTTGGTGAACAGATTTTATGATCAACCAGAATTATGCTGAAAAGATAGGACCACAATTAAGACTCTATGAACCTCTAGAGAAGAAAACTATTTCCCTTGACACTGAACTACAAACGTTCACCTTTTAAACCAATATAGTGACGTCCCTGATTCCTAAGGCTTTTGAGACAGGAAATAGTGGTTGACCCTATTAAATGCTTAAGAAAAATCAGTATACACCGACTCAACCCGCCTTCCCTGCTCCACTCCAACATTTGCCACTATTCTACCATGGCTGCATGTTAATTAATGACTTTTCTTTCATGTTTGCTAAAGCACTTCATTTCCTTTAGTAACTTTGACCAAGGAATTTGAGGGCGACCTTGCATTTGACCTTGAACCTTGAAAGTTATTTTGAGGTCAGCCTCATTTTTTTAAACGAAAACACTTATTTTTCGGACATGTATTGAGGTAAGAGGTTGAACCCTAGACGTCAAATAGAGGAGAGATAATGACTTCTTAAAAATCTCGCGAGTTCAGTGGTAAAACAAAACAAACAAAGGTCATGCCCTAGTTAAGTCTTAACGAAGAATTCAACGGTGACCTTGGATTAGGGCTTACCTTGGGTATGACCTTTGTTTGTTTTGTTTTACCACTGAAATCGCGAAATTTTAAGAAGTCATTATTTTGCCTCTATTTGACCTCTAGGGCTTACCTCAACCTCAATACATTTCCGGACGTAAAATTTCCCATTCGTTCCAATTCCGTAAAAAAGGGGTTCTCATTTAAAAAACTGAGGTGGACGTCAAAATAACATCAAAAATTAAGTTCAAGGTTAAATCCAAGGTCATCGACGGATTCCTTGTTCAACGTTACCTTGATCTTTTTCAGAAATAAGGTACTTTAGCAAATAGTCTGCCGTCCCGGGACTTAATTGACACCCGGTATATTCGGGATGTTTGATGTTTGTTGGAAAGAAACCATTCCTTCGGGATTCTGAACGGACATTTCTAATATACCAAGACTGTCCTGAAGTGAGTTAAATGTTCTCGCGAGTCTAGACAAAGGATCGTTTAGTTTATATTTCGGCACATTTAAATGAATCAAATTCAGCAGATCTAGACAGAGAATAAATGAATTAACTACTTTATGTAAAAAGCATAAATTTTCAAAAATTTCTGATTATACAACAACAAGAAGAAATTTGTTTTGCCTCTGCTTAAACAAATCGACTTCGGTACGATGGTAATGATATTCTAAAATTAATCTAACTAAAGAGCAATTCAACATTTTTAATGTGATTAATGAAAATTCGGAGGAGGACCTATGAATAAACCTCAAAACCTTTAATTATATTAAGATTATTATTTTCAGTTTGAAATTAAAAAGTTATCGGTTATATTCGTGTACTAAAAGTACACAAAAGTATTTAAACCTTCTTGAAAAGGAAACGCATCGTCTAATGAATCAACCGATCTAAAGAGTTTAATATCATTAGCGAACATCAGAAAAGGGCTCCTATTAGTTAAAAAGGTTTTAAGATGAACCAGGAAGAGGATGAAATAGTGGGCCACAACGCAAACCCTGGGGAAGTCCTGGCAAGGCAAGTGTTTCCCTCCAGACTACTGCCTGTAAGAAAGCTATTCATTTTAAAAAGACGAGATGTTAGCCGACCCTATATCAAATTCTTTCGAGAAATCAACCAAGTTTCTTTTTTTTTCTAGACTGCCAACGCACGTACATGATATATTACTGATTTTTATTTGGAAATAACTATTCCTTTGGGATTTGTAAATAATACAAACATTAAATTTAGCGTCTAATAGTCACACAATGGAAGTGTTTAGATATATTTATCGGCCCTCCGTTGATATAGTCTGAATATTTTGAGGTACTTCTGATGTTTTTTTTTTTTATATCATAATCTTACATGAGCGTCATCATATGTCGGAATGCTTTTAGAATGGGTATGCACCAAATTCTTATATAAGAGTTTAAACTTATTATTGTCTGTTTTGTAAACAATATTTTTATCTAAAAAACGTACAAAATGAGTTTTCATACATTAATAACCAAAGCAATGATCACTATTTTAGTCTGCTTAAATTATCCTTATATTATTATTCTCCGTAACAAAATTTACCCAATAGACTCGAGTACAAAATTGAACATTTTATTTTAAAATAGGCAATATTTACCATTATCTAAAGCAATATTCTTTATTTTGTTTTGAGGCGATAACGCTGTCGAGAGAGCGTTTTTATACGGCCCGCCTGGGACGAAACAATCTTCAATCACAATAAATTTAATCACCTAATTTCTCTGGTGATGGGCCATTTGTAGGAGATGGAAAAGTGAGCTGTATCATTTGAGGTTGCGAATTAATTGCTGTTATACTCAAGGCATCTGCCGGTGGCATATACAAGGGACATTAAAGTGCAATATTTAATCGATAACAGGCGTCATGTTATCGTTTTAATTCGACTGTTTTTCCAAAGTCGTAAATCATGATTTTTCCTTTCTTGTAAGCCATGTGACACTTTTGTGTAGTTTTCTTATACATTGCTAAAATTTAACTGAGGAACTGATTTACAACTCGCCATCAGAAACGACGAGAATTGAATAAATGGTTGTCTGGCGTAACAATTGCACAGGGTAGTGTGTTACCCAACATTCAAGCTGTCCTGTTACGAAAGAAAACCAAAAAGAAACTTTAAATGGATTAATATGCCCAAACAACAAAAATGTTATATCCGGTAACTTGATTTGGCTCGACTGTTTGGATATTTTGATAACCACTCACTTGACCCAACAAAAAAGTCGACACACAAATCGTAAAATTATGATAAATTTTCTTTAAAAGAACTGAAATTAACTTATACTCTTCTTTCATAGGTGTCTATTGGGAAAGTGGAGTGAACTGCCACTATGTAAAATGACTGCTTTGACAATTCTTCTTCAATACTGTAAATAAATCACTTGTCTAAGAGCCTATAGGAGTCTGCAAGCCTTTCACAGCATTCGATATACCAAAGTTTTCCCCAATATACAAAATCATTGACTTCTTCAGAAACTTCAGTTTAATCCTCCCCAGATTCCTGTACAGCCTGATGTCAAACTGGTATTGGAACAGTGTCTGAATGAATACTTCCACCTGTAGCGATTCTTTCTTTAAACGCCCACTACATTCTGAACACAAAATTATCAGTTGTCCAGGTACTTTTTTTGTACTTGCCAAATCACACTTCAAAGATTTTAGCAACAGTCATCGAGAACGACAAAACATATCAGTATCCTCCCGTTTAGAACAACATCTCAACTTACTGCCTATAATAATGTTACGAGAATTCATCCGACAGCTGGTGCAATCGGCCATCAACCAATTCGTGGAAGGGACGTTATTCCGATAAATTCTAGGAATCCGAAATGTTTGTCTCTCAACAGGCGGACCGCTGCCGTTACTGGGAATTCCCTTAAAGCTTCCAGAACATGCAAGAGTTTCCCGATGGTTCGTGGACGTACCAGACAATTCCAAGATAAATATATAAATATGAACAGCTGGTCAGAGGAGGCATTCTGTTTTCGTCGGTCGTATTGTACAGTTAAGATAAAATGTAAATAGTTTCTTGTGAATATAAATTGTGTTAAAGTAGTGGAAATAAATTAGAGTGAGCTAGAGTGTTTTTAAATAAATCTAAGAACTGAACTGAAACCGAGTGTGAAAATAAAAACATTACTATAAAATAATAAAACATATTTTATAGAAGTTTATTGCAAAATGGATTGTTTTCAAATAAGAATATAAAAAAATATATTAAAATCTGAATAGTAGATAAACTATAGCTGTCATCTGACACTAACGACAATACAGTTGTTCATACTACCCACATTACCGACAACAGATACATAGCTGCACCAAAGAAAAATTGTTTGTGGCAAAAATAGACACAGCTTCAAGGTTCAATAACTTCTTCAGGTAAACAAATAATGATGTGTATTCACTGTAGGAAGCATGTTAATTACATGAAATTCGAAAGCAGTATGCAGATGACGATATGGCAGTCTACATATACATACATTTCATGGGATTAGTGGCTCAGAAATTAAACTAACCCTATGAGCACGGTGTTCATAAAATTCATGTGTTAAATTATCGCGTATGTTATCTTGAGTATCATTTCTTATTTTATTTAACATATATTATCGCCACACCTGCGATATGCGCAATACCTCCTTCATAATAGAAGTGTTAAAACTAAAAATTTTTAAAGAAAATCCGAGATAAAAAAACAACATTCTGCTGAAGTTAAAGCTCTGCATTCGTATGAATATTATTTTATGATATAGGTTTGTTTTACTTACGTAATTGTTTGATATTAAATAAATTAAATAGGCCGTTGATGAAAACTAAAGGTCATCTGTTTTCCGCATATAGTAACGCTATTGAAGTCCGCAACATTGCTAACCCTCGCCAACCTACTTTTGTTATCTGTTATATATATATGATATATATGCAAAATTTAAGCTATTCTGTAACGAATCTATTTTTTAAAAAATCTATAGATACTATCTCAAAGTTTCAGTTTTAAGCGCCGAAAATTATTTTTTTAATATATTTGTTCTAAAAAATAACTTATCTCCTTATAATTGCAACTTTTCAATATGCCAAAATTTTTAAACACTATTTATAGTTTTAAGAAGCTATCTCCATAAAAATATTAAAATAAGACTGCATGATAAATTTTCTTATAGTTAATACAATCATTCTGAGTTCAACTTGCGTTTGTAAAACATTTTAATGGCGAAAAATAGAAAAAACTCAACTTTATTAAAGATAGTTGAAGTTTTGTACATTTATATAAAATTCAATTAAAAACAAATTATTTTATTATATTTTTCACAAATCAACCAAAAATGCTATTTTCTGCCATTTTAAAAAATTACAGTTAAGAAAATTAGCTTTCTGAATGTAACCTCCGTCATTTTTTGTTTCAATTCCCAGCAGACACTATTGGGAAAGCCACATTTTTCTAGGTGTATTAATAACTAAAAGAGTTTCATATATGTTGCGAAGTTTAATGATGTCAATGTATGTAGTGCCCCAATATCATGGCACTTTGCTGTCTTGCTGTCTGACCTTCTACAGTCAAATCCCTCCTGCGCCCTTTATGGCAGCTCTTATAAAAGCTAGGTTCATCATTGAAGCCTACGACATTCCATCTATTATTACAGTTAACTTCTGCGGCAAGTGGCAAGCGTTATGTAGTGGTGTCAAAGATAGGACCAAAAGGGCTCGGTAAGCTCTCTATTCCGTTAAGTAGCTTCCTAGAGAATACCCATTCTGCTCCTAGTCCAAACTTATCACATTTGTAACGAGTCTCTTGGACATGAAAATCAATCCCCTGTCGATGATGACTCCAAGGTATTTCACTTCGTTCTTTCATCGAAACGATCGTGCGGCTTCTCCCGTTCTCGAACAGAGCTTGAGTTTTATCCTGGTTGATGGCTATCTTCCACTGAAGGCACCATTTCGCTAAATCGTTAGTGGCTTGGTGCAGCCGCCTCAAGGCTGGCTCGAATCTAAAAAATTGGCATCGTCTGCGAACTGGGCAATTATAGCGTCGGCTGGTCTTGTAATGTCTGCAGTGTAGATTGAAAATAGCATCGGAAACAGGACTTGGGAAACCCCTGCCTGGTTGTCTGATATCCTGAGTGCTGCTAGCATTCTCGTACTCTTTCTGTTTAATGTCTCAAAAAGGAGCCCACTAGCTGAAGGATGTTAATGGGAAATCCTAATTGGGCCATCTTGATCTCTTGACCAGTACTCCATCATGCCATATTCGGTAGAAGGCTTTTGCTTCATCCAGGAAGATTTAGGCTGTTCTTCGATTCCGGTTAAGTGCGGCTGAGGCATATTCAATCAGGCGTAGAACTTGGTGTTCACTGGGTGTCTGAGTCCAAATTGCTGGCCTGGAAATCGCGTTCAGTTCATCTATGGTCTCTTGGAATCGATTCGCGAATACCCTTTCTGTTAATTTACTCATGGCTGGTAAAAGACTAATAGGGCGACAGTTTTGTGTCAAAGTACCGTCCTTATTGGCCTTTGGCAGCATGATAATGTCGGCATACCTCCATCGCTTTAGGTAGTATCTAAGTTTTACCATTGCATTGATGGTGTTTGTCAAGGAAACGACAGCCTTCCTGGTGAACCGTTTGACTGTCCTGTTGGATATGCGGTCATGTCCAGATGCTTTTCGTTGCATGAGTCATTTGATTTGGTCCCGTACCTCCGGGGTCGCGGTCCTCATCGGTAGGACGTCATATTGGTTCCTGATACCTCTGGCTTGGCTTTCGACTCGGAGTTCGTGGTCGTCGTCGTCATCGTCGTGTTGGTTCAGTCTACAATCTCTCTCAAAACTGCCAGCGAATGCTTCTGCCTTTTCAAAGTCGGGGCAGACTGTACCCTACTCGCCATAAACTGGAAGCCTGTCCGTTCTCAGTATTTTTTGCAGATTCCAAAAGCCTGGTTTCTGCGAGTCCAGTTGCCCCAGGTAACCATTCCATCGGTCATTTTAATGAGTTCTTAAACCTTCAATCCCTGTCCGATTAATGCGTTGGATGTACGCTTGTCGTCCAGTTACCTTGTTCATTGCGCTCGACTTTTCACTGTGTTTTTCTCTAGGATTAGCGCCCTGATGTCATCTGGAAGGTTGGCGTATTTCTTGTTTCTGTCTTTCGGATGCTACGAGTACTGGTTTCCAGAGCTGCATTGATTCCATCCTCTAGACGTTGGATATCCGCTTCGACCTATTCCCTACTCTCGATCATGGGGATTTTCTAGTATATTTTGTAGTTGCTTAAGAGTTTTTGCAGGAGAATGACAAAATACCAGATAAAACTTTTTATTATTAAATATCAAAAACATATTCTATTTTGGATAATTTTAAAAATAAATATGAGGATTCTGCAGAAATTCTAAACAATGTGAATTATTTTTTTATAAATGTTTGTTCAGATACACTAGGAAATAATGATTTTGATTGTAGTTATATTACTCCTTGTGACAAATCCGTATTTTTCGAACCAGTTAGTGTATTAGAAGTTGAAGAAATTATAAAAAGTCTGAACAATAAAAAATCAGTCGGAGAAGATCAGGTTCCTATAATCTTGTTAAAAGAAGTTGTTGATATAATAGCATATCCTCTCACACGTTAAAGCAATTTATAAGAAAGGTCATAAAGATAACGTGGAAAATTATAGGCCAATTTCCTTGTTATCTAACATTAGTAAAATCTTTGAAAAAGTAATCTACAACAAGTTAATAAATTTTTTAGAAAAGAATGCTGTTGTTTCTCCTATGCAAAATGGTTTTAGAAAGGGTAAGTCTACAATTAGAGCAATTTATCAGGCATTAGAACATGTATTGAACTCCTTAAACCATGATAAATACACTGTTGGCTTTTGTATGGACTTGTCAAAAGCATTTGACACAGTTAATCATTGGATTCTGGTTCAAAAATTAGAAATGTATGGAATCAGGGGTGTAGCAAAGGAGCTGTTTACATCATATTTGTCTAACAGGAAACAAATTGTTGTCGAAAATGATAATGAAGGAAATTTACTACAATCGAAATTGCTTTATATAAAGAATGGGGTACCACAAGGATCAATATTAGGTCCTTTGTTGTATATTGTTTTTAAAAATGAAATTCCAAATTTAATTAATGATCTAGTAATCATGTATGCTGACGACACAACTATTATTTATGAGGAACAAAATCATGAACAGCTTCTGGCAAAGATAACAAGTAACCTGGTCAAATTGTCGGACTGGTTTACAACTAACCGACTGCTTATAAATATTGAAAAAACCAAAATGATATGTTTTGGAAGAAAAACAGAAAATTATATTTCGGAAGTTAGGTTTGAGGAAAAAGCTGTCCAAAATTGTCAGCATGTAAAGTTTTTGGGTCTGAATATAGACAATAAGTTAAATTGGAAATTTCATGTAGAAAATGTATGTAAAAATATTGCACAAAATGTATCAAGTGAGGCAGCATTAGTTTCATATACTGCGTATATACAATCAAGAATTCACTATGGGATAATATTCTGGGGAAATTCAGTTGATATTCCAAGAGTGCTGAGGCTACAAAAGAGATGTATTCGAAATATCTATAACATAAAAAGAACAGATAGCTGTAGAGATGTTTTTATTGATAAAAAATATTGACATTGATTAATCTGTACATTTATGAAGCAATAAATTTTGTTACCCAACATAGAGAATTATTTAAAGATTGTGAACAAATACATGAACATGAAACCAGAAACAGAGACATGTAAATATACATATATTCAGAGAAATGTTAAATTTAGTATCATTAGTATATATGACGAAATTCCCAAAATCATTAGAGAACAGCCAATGGAAAATTTAAACTATTATTGAAAGAATATCTCTTGAAAAGATCATACTATTCTCTGCGTGAATATTATGAAGACAAAAAAAAAGAGCGATATATTTACCACCTACTTCACACTGAAATAAGTAAGTAAATAGGTAATTGTTTTTTGCTTCTTCTTTGACTTGATTAAATACATATTGTCTAATGTAAAATAGAATTGAGTATATCTATTGTATAAAATAATCTTGATGGTTGTCTTAGTTTAGATTGTATTTATTGTAAGTTTTCTTTTTTTCTTTTTCTTTTCTTTTTTTGACATGTTCTACACTCTGCGAGGGTTATTTTTTTGTATATTATACAAAAATCAGAGCAAATAAAGATATCTATCTATTAATTTTTAGAAAAAAAAAATAGTTTTTTGGAATTATAACATCTATTTAATTAAAAGGTAGAAGCTTGTTAAAGGAACCAGCCTAATTATGAACATTAGAAATCTCTCATAAAATTGTATTCTACATATAAACTATTTACGAGTTCACCGACATAAGATAATTTCTGGTTGTGAACATAACTCTAACAAATTCTGAATTCACATGACATTTTTGCTTTTGACAAATGAATCTATGACTCAAACGAGACTTCGCTTTTATCAGATTATTGAATAAAAATTTCCCGTGTTCTGTCAGAGTGCGCCATATTTTATCGTTCATGTTTCTTGGCATTTTTACAATTTCGAAGCCATCCGGTGCAGATTATAACGGACGCGCTTACTTACGTGACCAGATAAGTCAAATTTTTATAGAGAAGTATAGAAAATGTTCCTAAAAGTCACTCCCTCTGAATTGCAATGTGAACACGAAGACACTTCGTGGAACACTTTTAACCTAGTTTCGCGGTCGGCGGGATGAATATTCCGAAATGGAATACGGGACCGAATGACACCATTGATTTATCATATACCGTGTTATTGCTTTATTCCATCAACAAACTGACGTTCGGACATAAAATACTTATATGGTGATCTTCGGTATAAGGGAAAGCCTCCAGTGGAATCTGGAACGGATGCAGTGAAATAATATGGAATCGTATAAAATGGGATCGTAACGGAATCATATCCAAATATTACGTCCTTTTATTACACCAGTAATATTTTCTAAAAGATTGCAAGAACCGCCCATATACATTTATTTAATTATTTATCAACATGGATCGGTTTAAAACTTAGACATGAATTATACTTTTAATTAATCTTTTTTTTCACTTATCGACTTATCTTAGGCAATTTAACAACTCATATCTAGTATTGCTACTTGTTCTTTGCACTATTATACAGATATCAAAATCTTTAGACAGTAATATTTCTTTTACCTAACCTCTAGTTTCAATACCGCTATTTTGTTTTCATAACTTACATAATTTTAATATGGGTTATTTCTCCTTTTATTGCGTATAGTAGTAAAAGTAATGATCTGTTCGCAATGCCGTCAATAGACAAATTGTAGAGAATCAAAAAATCTTCTAAATGAGTGTTTATAAATTTTGATAGCAGCTTTCTTCAGAAAGAAAAGCTGATAGAAACTACATTTAATGCGTGTTTATTAAACATTCATAACTGACTTGTAATAATAGCTGGAATCTTAATCTGCCTCCTAATGATAGCTTATAACGTTGAGATTAATAAAGCTAAAAATCGATATTGTCCGTTGAGTAGACCTTACAGAACTGCAATTAATTTAATTTGTAGAAATATTTTGCAGAACGTATCGTATTAACGACGATAGATCCACAGGGATATGAAAAATATATTTTCAAAGCTCACTTCGTACATCTTGGTTTTTTGTTATAGTGCCGTAAAATATATTAACGCTGCTTGTGAATTTTGGCTTAAAACGACCCATTCTTTTATTTCCTTGAAGTGGAGGATACGTTCAGTCGAAAAAAAGTAATTTATTTAATAACACCGAACAGTATACAGGGAACCGTTAACTTAATAAATCAATGGAAAAACAGTTACGTAAATAAAAACCTAATAAACTGCTCAAACAAAATATATAATAATACAGTTTACCACAATTTTCATCTTCTAGGATTTTTTGAGATGGACTCCCATCCGTCCATAAGCCTTGACAACTATTGTCAGTGCACCGTTGGCTGGCTGATCGCATATTCGTACTTTTAATGCAATATTTAGTATTGTTTTAAACTAATTACCCAGCATTATAGCGAAAATCCAAGATAGAAAAACTGAAGTGGAATTTATGCACTTTCAAAATATTTTTAGTATATACCGATCGGACTAGTCCCGTGAATACGGTGGGATGTGTAAAATATCTATATTAATTAACTTATTTTACACAGTTAAAATAGGAGCCCTTCTAGAAATTAATCGTCCTCAATAGAAACTAATTCTGCAAACAAATAAACTGTTTGTAAAAATCAATTCTATTAACACACGAGTAAGGATAAAAAAGTACCGAAAATTTCCATCGTAATCAACAGAAAAGAAATTAACTATGCTAGTAGCGCAGCTTAGCAACTAGGAGTTCGAGAGTTATCACAATAATATTTAAAGGCTGACGTACAACAAGAGTTCAGTTGAATATTTAGCGACGTGGTAAACAGCTCACTTTGAAATGTGAGAGTTAATCAACCTTTCAAAATGTAAATATTCTGTAGTGGAAATAATTGTTAATTATTTCGGCTAAAATAAAGAATGATTATTTTTGGTGTCAAACTTGTTTTGAACCCACGAAGTATAAGTACAGAAATCTCCGACTCACTTAGATCACACATTTGTTTTGTGAATGTTATTTGTGGCATATTTTTCAATGTTTAAGTACTTCTTGGAGTAAGTTGCGGAAATTGCTGTATATTCAATATATATATAACGTCAACACTACCCTTTTGACTAGAGAAGAAAATATCATTTTCCTTAACTGAAAAACACCAGGACAAGGTTATGAATACATATGAAAATCTTAACTATCTGTATCGAAGAAGTAATAACTAATAAGATCCCTAGATTCCTAACACATAGGGCTTTAAACGCCTTACCAAATTATAAACTATGTTGATAGGACCTAGAAAAGTATCGACCGATCAATTGCTTCCAAACTACGTAGGTATAACTCATGCATTCGTGCATTCAGGCATGTCAGCTGATCAATAGAATCATCGAACAGCTAAACGATATACAAAGAATTCGATGCATGCAGTTCTGTAGCAAATAACTGTTGTATTTACTTTTAGCAGATTCTATGCCAACCAACTAAACTGAATCTTTCTGTCTAGACCGACGGCTATTATTGCACTGTATTTAAATATTTTAGGCCACAACATTGTCAGTGTCTGGTACAATATAACTCGTTGCTCGAAGTTTCATTGTACATCTATCAGCTTGAAATGATTGATTTCAAGTTTCATAGCTTTTTCATGTGCTATCGTCATCAGTACTTATCCGTATGGTCTTCTCGTTTGTTCTGAATTCCCATTAATACTCTTCAACCTCTAGCCCCGAAGTTCCCTTGGACTTCCATTGTCTTGAAATGATTGATCTCACAATGTTTCAATAGCTTTTGGATCTCCTATCGTCATCGTAAAGAACTCTTCTTCCTTTCTAGATATGCTAGGCGCTAACATATAGAATTTCAAAAATCTTCTAAAATTCCCCGACATTCCTCTTAGGCCCAAAATGATATCCTGGTTAGCTTCGATGTTGTATCTCTTTTCACCAATGTCCCCAATTCAGAAACGTTAGATATTCTACAAACTAAACACAATATCTCTTCTGACATCACCAAATTGATGCAGTACTGTTCTTCTAACACATATTTTTCATTGCAAGACACCCTGTTCAAACAAGTACGTGGGGCCCCGATGGGTTCACCTCTTTCTCCAGTGCTTGCTAACATTTTCATGGAACAAATAGAAACCCAGGCCCTAAACTCGTCTAATTTAAAACCTTCCTGCTGGCTTATATATTTTGATGATACATTTGTCTAGACTTCTTTCTACAACACTTCAATGGTATACATTCTAACATTCAATTTACAATAGAAATCGAATCTGATTCTTCGCTCCCGTTTCTTGATGTCCTCATAACAAAAAGCAGCAATGGCACATTCTCACATACAGTCTATAGGAAACCAACCAACACAAATCGATACTTAAATACCCAATCACATCATCATCCTGCCCAATTAAGTTCTGTAATGAAACCTTTGGCCCTTAGATCTATTCCCCTAAAAGACATTGACAATAGACAAAACGAACTTAATAATCTTCAACAAAACCTTCGACAAAACGGTTATCATCCAGACCACATTGCACGCATATTTCGTCAATCGCAACAACCTCCGAGTACACCAACCCCATCAGAAACAGACCAACAATACTGAAAAGCTTTTCTTCCGTACATTCGAGGAGTCACTGACAATATAGCACGAATGCTACAGCATCATCAAATAAAGACAGTCTTCAACACCAGCCAAACTATAGCCGGGAACCCTAAAGATAAAGTACCCAACGAGGATCAAAGAGTTAACGAAATTCCATGTCGCGATTGCCCACAAAGCTACATCGGTCGTACAAATAGGCGCGTCAACCATCGAGTATATGAACATTCTTTGTCAGTTCGCAAAAAAGATCCGACTTCAGCTCTCGCACATCATAATATCCAAACAAGACGCTCTATCAACTTCGAGGACAGTAGGACTATCGTATTTCTTAACTCCCTTAGGGTATCTACTATTCGCGAAGCAATAGAAATAGAGAAAAGACCCCTCTGTCTAAACCGACGCGATGACAGCTGTGGCCTTCCCAAAGCATGGACCTCTGTAATTGCCAGATATAACCAAGCAGACACGCCCATCAACACCCAATCAATCACAACACAACCTCTTCTTCACGTGACATCCCCTTATAACCCAGCGCTAACTATAAATAAAAGAAGCAGAGCAGACTCAAATTCAGTTCAGTTACCTAGTGACTCTTGGGGAGGAGGCAGATTGAGGCCCCGAGTTTGATCTAGACTCTGAAACCCTTTTTCACTTTTGTCTCTTAAACAGGAGTCGAAACGTCGAATATATAATAAATTCAGACGCGGTTGTCATCCGAAACCTAGCCTTGTTCATATATATTGTAATGAAATTAGCCCTCAGCTAAAGAAATGGAGAAAATAAAACAATGTTCAGAGTCATTTAAATAAGACACAGGAAACACAGGCAAAGCTAGTTAGAAATAACAATAAGTAGAGTAAAATAGAAAGAAAATGAATCAAATCATTCAACTTGCCAAGAATGTAGTACTTATTGGGTAGAAATGCAACAAATAAGAAAGTTTCTTGGAGGAAGTGTATTATCGTACCTTATTAAAAGTTTCAATTACAAAACTATCTAATGCCAAGGATAATTTTAACAAATCGTGCAAATTAAGTAGAAAATTATAAATTAGGATAAAGACTTACCAATATTTAGTCCAAATTGATTACTAATAAGACACATTTCAATAGTAATCAGCATAAGTAAACATACAGCAAGCAGCAATAAATAATGCTTCACAAATTTTATCAGCACAGTTTGCTGATGTTATGAACTAGCTAAACAGGTAAAATAAAGTTAATAAAGCATAAAAATACAATAAATAAAGTAAAAAGGCAAGCAGATAAGTAAATTATGAGAAAATATAATGTAGGAGGAAGCTCCATAAGAAAATTCACTTAACCAGACTAAATAATCTTGTAATAGATTGTAAATAGGATAATTAGGGAAGTTAAGTGTGTGAATAATATAAAAACACTTATATAAGAAGTGGAAAAGGTGAACTGATACAAATAAAGACAATATAAATTGAACCTAAAGTGATCTAACCTAGCCAAAAGAGAAACATTCTCAAGGAACTAAAATAAACACTGTGCCAGTGAAAACTCCATATGATTAGGAAATTAGGAAGTTTATAGATAAGAAATTGTTAATTTCGATTTAGTGTATCTTTTGTTTGAAAATGGAAAATAAAGTGTCAGATAGAAGAAAACCTACGAAGGTCAAAATCTCAATTACAAAGCAAAATAGAGCTATAGTTAACAGAAAATAATGTATTAAAAATTAAATCAGCTTTAAAATGAGACAAGTTTCAAAACATATAGTTAAAATTCAAAATTTATTAAAATTATTTCCAAGATCAAGTCGACTATGTACTTGTTGGCGTGGCTTTATCGATAGCACATGTTCATATGTTTTAAATAGAAGCTACACGCAAAAATCGTCCATTTTTCAGTCGTGGAAAGACATATCGTTCAATTTGATAATTTCTTGTTAAAATATAGTTGCCATGAAATGTTGTTAATAATAGTAAAGTGATGTTTGACAGATATCATAACCTAAAATAATGGTTAGAGTAGAAAATCAGTAAGGTTCAATTTGGCGAATTTTACAATTTAAAGTAAAGTTAAGTGATATGCAACACCAAACAATCTGAAACGAAGGAATGCATAATTTCCAAATAATAAAAGAAAACTGTAAATTTGATAAATGATAAAATGCGAGTTGAAATTTGGAAAATAGAATTGGAATCTAAAAATTATAATGTAAATAAATGGTTGATATAAATAATGGAGATTAGAAGAAAAATGGACAACAGTGGAAAAAATACAATGCCAAACAAAGAAAGACTATAAACCAAAGTAATTAAGGTAAATGAATTTTTGTAATTGTTAATTTGTGTATATTGATTTTGAAAAATATGATTAATGTTTATGTAGGTTTAATTAGTTAAGAATATTAGTTAGTTGATTTCAAAAAATGAATTCTCATTAATAATAATTAAGGAAATGATACAATATAGATAAATAAGAGATTAGTTGATTTTTAGGGTTCCGTATATACAATATACAGCCATTTTCTCCTAAACTACTGGACGGAGGAGGTTGAAATTTGGTATCAATGTATAGTTTGGTGACCCAATCAGGAGTACATATCGTAAAAGAAAAAAAATTGATTTTAGGGGTACTTCTGGGGGGAAAAACTAAAAAAAAATCGACTGCCCCCCCCCGATCTGCGAAACTACTGAGCCTAAAATTCTGAAAAAATAGAAAATATAGAGCGTTGCCCGAACTTTACAGGAAAATTAAGGAGAAACCATTAATGTTAATTTTGGGGGGCAAATTATAGAATTAAATAAAAATTTAAAAATAAAAAATTTTTCAAACGCATCATGTAATATATCAAATAAAAGGTCTCATTCTGAGGAACACAAATATATTTTTTTCATATTAAAAAAATATTTTAAAAGATATTAACGAAAATATACCAAAATTTACCCATCCCCCCCCCTTTTTGTCCGAAACTATAAAACGTAAAGTTTTGAAAAAAAATAGATTTATAGGTTCTGACCTGAAGTTTACTGGAAAATAAGGAGAAACCTCTACTTTTAATTTTGGGGGGCCAATTACAGAATTAAATGGAAAATATACAATTAAAATTGTTTCTAACCCATCATGTTATATATCAAATGAAAGGGCTCATTACGACGAAAACAAATATATTTTTTTCATATTTTTAAAATAAATTAATTAAAAGATATTAACAAAAATATAAAAAAATTTACGCATCCCCCACCCTTATCATCGAAAATTTTGAAAAAAAGTGGAGGTATAGCCCCTTACTTGAACTTTACTGGAAAATTAAGGAGAAACCCCTAATATTTATTTTAGGGGGCAAATTATAGAATTAAATGGAAAATTAAAATTAAAATTGTTTCTAGCCCATCATGTTATATATATCAAATGAATGGGCTCATTATGACTAAAACAAATATTTTTTTTTCATATTTTTAAAATTAATTAATTAAAAGATATTAGCAAAAATATAAAAAATTTTACCCATCCCCCCCTATCTCCGAAACAATAAGCTGGAAAATTTTGAAAAACAATGGATGTATAGCCCCTCACATGAACTTTACTGGAAAAACCCCTAATTTTTATAGATTTATAGATTTATAGATTTAAATGAATATAAAATTAAAATTGTTTCTAACCCAGCATGTTATATATCAGATAAAAGGGCTCATGTTGAAAAAAAAACAAATATATTTTTCCATATTTATAAAATAAATGAATTAAAAGATACTAACAAAAATATAAAAAATTTTACCCGTTCCTCCCTTATTTCCGAAACCATAAGCTGAAAAATTTTGAAAAACTGGAAGTATAGCCCCTCACCTGAACTTTACTGGAAAAATAAGAAGAAACCCCTAATATTCATTTAGGAGGCAAATTATAGAATTAAATGGAAAATAAAAAATTATAATTGTTTCTAACGGGTCATGCAATATATCAAATCCCAGTGCTCATTATGACGAATAGGGACAAATATATTTTTTTAACTTTTTTAAAATGAATATTTTAAAATATATTAGAAAAATGTTTTAAAAAAATTACCTATTCTCCCCGTTATTCCCCAAACTCTAAGACCTCATTTTTTTTGTTTATAGGAAAAATGTGAAAAAAATACCTAATTCTATTATTTGGCCTCCAAATAATACAATTAAACGGAAAATAAATTACTAGAAAACCCCCATAGTAATTTTAGGGACAAATTATACAATTAAATGGAAAATAAAGATTCAATTTTCAAACGTATCATGTAATATATCAGATAAAAGGCTCATTATGTGAACTACAAATATTTTTAAATCATTGGATAAAAGATATTAAAAATATTAAACATCGACTTAATTCCCACTTTAGAAACTACACTATTTAAAATTTGAAAAATATATTTTATTTATAGTTTTAAATATATTTGAATAACAGATTTAATAATTTATAATTTAAACTTTGACCTATTTTGCCGTTTTTCTTCCAATCTACAGAGCCTCAAAACTCAGACAGTAGATTATAAAAGGCATTTCTGAAAGTTTATTAGTAAAATAAAACTCTAATGTTACTTTTTAGGGGCCAAATTCGAAAATACATATGTATTGTGATGAAAATCAGGCGAATCCTAAAGCAGATAAAATAAAAAGTCTATGTGTGGAAAATCAAAGTGTATATTTTTAATAAATTTAAAAAGCTTCCTTTAAAAGATATAAGGGTAGATATAAGGGTAAGTATAAGAAAATGCACTCATTCCCTGCTTGTCTGAAACTGGAATATTCGAATCTTGAAGGTGGTACGGAACCCTAAGTATGCGAGTCCAACTCGCACTTGACCAAATTATTTAAAAATAATGTGAATAAAGTATATTGTAATTAATTTAATAATAAGCGATTTTTTTAAACATAAGTAAAATGAAAAGAGTTTAACAATAATTAAAAAACAAAGTAAAAAAATGAAATTCAATAAACAATAGTTAAAGAAAAGAATCCAATTAAAATAATAATAAATAAAAGAAAATTTACCTTGAATTATTTTGTCTATTCATGGGTTTTCCTCCTCCAAATTTTTCCTCTGTGTAAACGTTTCAACTAGTCTGGAGCGTTGTCATCGTTGTGTTGTTTTTCGAGGTTTTTTTCTAAAAATTTTCGTTTGATTTTGAATTTATTGTTTGTCAAAAAAACAATAAATTCATAAAGCGAAAATTTTTTAGAAAAAAACCTCGAAAACAACACAAACGATTAAACACTCCAGACTCGGAGTTGAAACGTCTCCATACACAGAGGAAAAAATTTGGAGGAGAGAAAACCCATGAATAGACAAATAAAAGAAAATTTACCAAGTCTTGAAATAAGCATTTGAAGTCAATTATAAAAAAATATTTAAACAGGTAAGGTAATGCAAGTGTCTTCAAAGGAAGGAACCAGTTTAGCAAATAACTGTAAGTACCATGATTGCTCAAAGTTAAATTATTTGATGATTTGAATTTGATGTAGATAAGTTTTGATTTAAAAATGTTGAATTTAAATTTGTTAAAAATTAATATAAACCTAACACAAAGCTTGTCTTTCCAATCCACTAGCCGGATGATTATTTAAAAATGATAGTAAAACCCTTTTGAACCCACAACACAAATAAATTTGTATAATTTAAATTCGTAATAACAATTAAGTTAATCTGTCACATCTTAACAATTAGAAAATTAAAAAAATAATTAAAACCAAATTAAGAAAAGCCAGTACAATATATATATATATATATATTTATATATAATATATATATATATAACTATTTTTCCGGGAATACATCCATTCCTTATATTGATTCATGTTTGAATCCTGTAGACGTTTCGCTAAGGTCTCACTTGGCATTTTCAATGCGTTGTTACCGTAAGGAACAGATGTATTCCCGGATAAATCTTTCTACATATTGTTCCGTGAAAGCCTACGACTATATATATATATATATATATATATATATATATATATATATGGTAGACCATATGCAGTTACATATACAGGGTGGTAGAAATATATTACATATTGGAATTATTATAACGAGCATTTGAATAACTGTTAGAGAATTGAAATTAAACTCTCATCTTGACAAAAATTAGAGTACTCTCTTCGAGGTGTCATTCTTTTGTACGCAAGACAATATATATTATATATCAATATAATACATATTGTTTCTGGTTAGGGAACCTTCATCAGTTGCGCTTCCCACAATTGAATGTCCTCTCGAACACTTATTTATGCATTTGATGCATTTCGTTAAATTTGAAGACGCGAGATGTAAGACCGACATCTAGGATTTTCGAGAGAAACAGTACACAGAGGTTCCGAAATGCATCAAATGCATAAATAAGTGTTCGAGAGGACATTCAATTGTGGGAAGCGCAACTGATGAAGGTTCCCTAACCAGAAACAATATGTATTATATTGATATATAATATATATTGTCTTGCGTACAAAAGAATGACACCTCGAAGAGAGTATTCAATATCTCTGACAGGTGAAGTAACCTGAAAAAATTTTATCGTGACATCCTGTCCTAGGAGTTGAGAGAGAACAGCAATTACACGGAACGGCTCCAGATTCGGAACCTCTGTGTACTGTTTCTCTCGAAAATCCTAGATGTCGGTCTTACATCTCGCGTCTTCAAAAAATTAGAGTAATTATCCGAATATATACCAACTTTTTTGAAGAGCCCTTGAATTAACAAGTAAAGCTCAGTCACCGATTTACTATTAATTAAATCTACAAATGAAAATTGAATAAGTATTAGTCGTAAAATAAAACATATTAATTTGCAATTTCTATTTAAATGAAATTGTCATTTAAGTTTATTTGTTATGTTATTCTACCGGTTAATAGATGAATTATTTAATTTTAAGAAATTTCATGTTAACTAAATTTTGTATTTAATTTCCACTTACTGCCTCTTTGCCATACCTTTTACCATTAAGATGATTCGTCTTTCTGAAGACGATGCCTCATTAAATATTATTGGAGGATCTTCGAATTCACTTTCGTTGGTTGGCAGAGTGTAACTGGCTTCTAAGCATTAAGAACGTAATCACAAATAAAGTCCTATTAATTACATATAAAGAAAAAATTTAATTTTGTTCGAAATTTACACAATTGGTACAATTTCCAACCACAGGCGATTCTAGTTTGAAATAATTAGGTAAGCATATTTTTTATGAATTATTTTGCACCCACTTCAAAATAACATAAAACAGTTATTTAGACGCAACAACACATAATAAGTTAAGTGTTTATTATTGCATAGCTCTCCGAATAACATTAGAAAAGGGTCCTCGAAACAAAATCGGATTTGGACAGTTCATTTAAATTAGAACTTTATCAACATAACTGAGTATTAATGTATGCTTTTTCATATACAACATACTTTAATGAAGACAAACACGTCCTAATCCTATTATTACAACTGCATCATGTCAAACAAAAACAAAAAGGAATTTTTGTAATGTTCATAATCGCGTTGAACATATTAAACGAATCGTTCTTAATTGATATAATGCAGCGAAACTAATCACTTAATTCCGGAAAATTATGCCAACCGCAAATTGGATCGGCGGAACGTTCGTAAAATCTGGAAGTTCTTTACGAACCGTTCATTACGCCAGACATTACTTAATTAAGTATTCAAACTCTTGCATTGCACTTTAAGTACATTGCTTCGTTCACTCACCAAAGTGATTTCATGTGGATTTAATAGTTTGCTGAAACATAATGCAATTGAAAGCACTGAATCCAACGTTCCGACAAGATTGTTGTGTAAAGGGGATTATTAAGCGGAACGTCAAAACAAAAATACACTCAGGTATATAGCCGAGAAAATCTTCTCTCCACGAAATAATAACAAGCTGCCTTTGAATTGATAGTCAGTGAATAGCAAACAGAAATTGTTTGTTTTAATTTGAATGTAGTGTTAAAACGAGAAAAAATTAAGAAAAAGACTTCAGAAAAACTATTTAATTGTGGCAGGATAAAAATAATTGTTGCTTTTTAGTTACGGTCCTTGTTTGAGGTCGGTTTTCGTTTTTTTGTTAATGTATTTAATTGTTACGATTCAATTATTAATCCCAATGTGTAATTAAGTCCTTAATTTTAATATACTCGTAATATATAACGAGATCACCTTAATATAAGAGATTAAATTATAAGAACATTAAGTACATATTTTTTTAAAAATCGACTATTCTACTAAATTGTTGCTGTACTATAATTAAATCTAATACATATTAAAACAAACATGTGTTTTAGTAACAACTTGATTAATGAAATCATATGTAAATATTAAACAACTTTTTCCGTTTATTTAACTTACCAGTTCTTTTTGAAACTCTATTAAAGTACTTTTATGTTTTTTTGGGCAATAACACCACAATCGAAATAAAACGACATATATTGAAGGAAAACCAAACGTTTCAAAGTCTATTCTGAATTCGTTGTCAATGGCTTTATTGTTTTCTGAATGTTATTTGTGGCATCTTCTAGTTTATTTTAGATTTTCTTGGGAATAATACCACATCAGAGTTCAAACTTGTGTATATTTTAAAACCAAACGTTTCAAAATCCTGTCGGATTTCGTTTTCAATGGATATAAATTTATAAAGTAAAATTGAACAAAATTTTTGTCATATATTTCAATTTTACTTTATAAATTTATATCCATTGAAAACGAAATCCGACAGGATTTTGAAACGTTTGGTTTTAAAATATACACAAGTTTGAACTCTGATGTGGTATTATTCCCAAGAAAATCTAAAATAATGGCTTTATATTTATTGATGTAAATTGCCAAATGAAAATTTGATTTACATTTACATAAATATAAGGTCATTGACAACGAAGTCAGAATAGACTTTGAAACGTTTGGTTTTCCTTCAATATACGTCGTTTCATTTCGATTGTGGTGTTATTGCCCAAAAAAAACATAAAAGTAATCAAGAATATGCCATAAACTACGTTTAGAAAACAATCTATTAAAGTATTATGTAACTGTTCAGACTTTTCAATTACGGCACTTTGTTACGCAGTACATTTTTTTGCATTTTTATGTTAGTAACAGTTTACGAACACTTTCGTGAATTGTTTTCCAAAAAATACTTCTCCTTTCCAAGAAGAACTTAATTCTAGGGAATTTAAGTTCGTTACGTTTATTTAACATTTCCTGTAAAATAAATAACTAAATATTTTTGGAGTCATTAGGAAAATGCAACGAGCCTATATCATCTGAAGGTAGGGCAGTAGACTCCGATCGCGTTACCTGATTTGCCTGAGTCCGTTACATTCTGTCTCTCGAGCTTTATGGTACGATTTAATACACCCAACTAATTTATTGACGTGAGAGGTAATGTTCAATTTTCCTCGAAAAGAGTATTGAACACCCAAACAAATTCGATAACATGGTAATAATATACTATATGAATGGCCTATTACATTTCATTTCTCACAATAATACTATTGTTTTTTTTTTAATCTGAATTTCTCAGTAATACGAATTGTCTAAATAGTGCCCAACAAGAAACAAATAATCACATATAATATACTAAAATTAAATTACTAAAAAAAGAAAAGAAAAGAAAACGTTAGTTTTATAAATATTTTAATGTCAAATAAATGTCGGAACGAAGTATTGCAATTTTTACATTTCACTACCCTTCTTATCCTTGTCTTCTAAATGTTATTTATAGCATGTTCTTGTTTATTTTTGTTTTCTTAGGAATAACACCACAATTGAAATAAAAAGCTGTTTATCGAAAAAAAAACACACGTTTCAAAGTCGATTCTGACTTCGTTGTCAATGGTTTTAAAATATGTTTGAAAATGTAAATTGCGATTTGAAAGTTTGATTTATGACATTTAAGTTGACATAAGATTTTTGTTGTTTTTAAATATACAGGTAGCACAAATAATTCTAAAGATCATGTATTAAGTTAAACATTATTCATTCTCTTACAGGAAGTTCTGTTTCTCATCTAAAAAACGGTGCACATTTCTTGGAAAAACTTTCTCATATAGAATACAAAAATACCTTTACAAAAGCAAGTTTTGATTTAGTAAATTTTTATAACAATGTTCCTGTTTCCAGAAGACTTCCTATAGTAAAACTACTACTCGAATGGGACTCTTCATTAAACCAACGAACTCAGTTGTCAGTTGAAACAATAATGGAACTACTAACATACTGTACCAAAACTTCATACTTTCAATTAAACGATGACTTTTACCGACAAGATTTTGGCATGTCCATGGGTTCTTGTCTCTCACCAGCATTAAGTAACATCTTTATGGAAAAATTTAAACAAGAAGTAATTTTATCAAAAGAAAATAAACCTTTAATTTAGTGGCGTTACGTTGACGACATTTTCGTAATTTGGGAACAAAGTCTTAAAGAATATAATAATAACTGTCAAATTCACCCTAGGAATTGAACAAAATAACAAACTGTCATTCCTAGAGATATTAATAACAAAAACAGAATCTTCATTCGAAACAGATATTTATAGAAAACCTACTCATTCTAACAAATACCTAAATTTCAATTCAAATCATCCGAATACAGTAAAGAAAGGTGTTATTAAGTTATTATATGATAGAGCAAAGACCAACTATTCTGATAATAATAAAATCAACAAAGGAGACACAATTATAAAAAATGTTCTCACTGGAAACAATTACCCCACAAAATTTATCAACAAAGAGTTAAACAGACTTGAACAAAAAACAAACCTTCCGAATCAACCCAGAACTTCCCTTATTAACACTGCTACTCAGGACAACCACATTACAGTTACAACTATACCATACATACACGGTCTGTCACAAAGATTGAATAGAATAGGCGACAGATTTTATGTTAAAACAACATTCCAAACAAATACACTGAAATCACTAATATCGAAAACAAAACCAACCAACAAAACTCACAACTCAAAAAATGGCATTTACAATATTCCTTGCGAATGCAATAAATTTTATATTGGAGAAACATCGAGACCATTAAACGTACGAATTAATGAACACAAGAATTACATAAACAAACGACAATTTGAAAAATCGAAAATTTGTGAACATGAATGGGATCTAGGCCATAAAATATAATTTGACAATTCAACTATACTACACAAAGAACAACATAACTCAAAAAGAAAAATAAAAGAGTCTGTCTTAATTATTTTGAATGAAGACGATTGTATCGCTTCTACTTCTGTAGAATTCAATCGTATCTGGTTACAGACAATTATGGAAGAAATTATTAATGGTCATCTCCTTTTGAACAACCCAGTATCGGGATAGTTCATAAGGTTTTTCCTAGGTTTTCCCTTATGACGTTAATGGGATCACTGAAACAGCAAAATTTTTTTGTATCGCATTTTTGGCGAATGCGCTATCTTATAAGAAAGTCGTACCTAGGAACAGGAACACTACTTATAAATTCTCATGATCTTTAGAATTTTTTGTATATTTAAAATCAACAAAAATCTTATGTCAACTTAAATGTCATAAATCAAACTTTCAAATTGCAATTTACATTTACATTAGATATTTTAAAGCCATTGACAACGAAGTCAGAATCGACTTTGAAACGTTTGGTATTTTTTTTCCAATATACAGCTTTTTATTTCAATTGTGGTGTTATCCCCAGGAAACCATAAAAATAACCTTCTTATCCTTATTTTTATGTATAAGTGAGTTCCTCGGTTAAGAAGCCTTCGCCTCAAAAACAAAATCCAGAAATGTTTTATCTAAAAAGAATATTTACGCATACAATAAATAAATTTTTTAATAATTAGGTAGGTGTATTTTTATGTTGTACTTAACTGCAACTTCAAAATATGTATAAGTTTGACTCACTTTTTATATTCTTGATTATTATTTGACTAATAATTATATTGTCTTATTTTACCTAAGTAAAAAAAATCTGCAAAATCTGTTATTTTGTAACATTGTCTTTGGACTTTTTCAATTTGCTTTATTAAAAGTTACCTAAAACTGCTACTTTGTTTACTAGTGAAGTTATTTATATATTTTTATAAATAAAATCAGTGAAGTTATTCCATACATGTGAATCGCACTGTGTTAGTCTTTAGATTTGTTAAATTGTAAGAATTTACACGTGAAATAAATAAATAATTACGTAATGAAACACAATTACTTCTGTTACATTTTATTTACTAAATTGTTATATTTCATACTCAGAAGAACTATCATTACCGATGTGTTACTTGTTACTAATTTCTATCGGTATCTATGCTAGGAACCAATTCTGCAACAAAATAGTGTTAATTAATGAGCTGCCCTTAAATTAATTAAGGTATTTAATATTTTATGAAAAGGTCTACTGACATGGGTTAGTTAGTTGCCTACCAAACTGTAAAATTTGAAAGGGATCAATTAATTACTTTGTGACAAATGGACGTCCTCAACTCACTTCATTTATTACCTTAAACGTATTTTGGATATGAGAACATAAATAAATGAGTATCTGGCGCAAACTCGTATGTATTTTTCATGGCTAAAGAAACTCTGAAATCTTAACAATTTTATCCCCACCACATTAATTTTGCTTGTTTCGAATATACGGGGTGTTTGTATACAGTATGTTTGTATGCAAGGTGTTAGTATTTAGATTAATTTTTATGGTAGAATGTAGTGTGTCGTCTCCGTCTGCGTGGATGTAATGACCAGAGAGAGCAAAAAAGAGGGGTTTTATTGGGGAAATTACTACCCTATTGGCTAAAAGGAGTAGATAAAGGTGTGGTTAAAGAGATAAAATTTTGAAAGATTTATAGAGGGTGTCGACCCGCCATCAAGTCCGTACTAGCGCCATCTGTCAACTGTGTTGTCGGCTTTCTAACTCTAAATAGCTTTATTACCACGAGTTTTCCAAATGACTGCGCTATGTGTATGTGTTTTGAAGAATGAGTTTTTGAGCGATTTAATAGATGTAGACTTTTCTTGAGGATGTGCGGATACGAGGCTGATATTTACGGGCTTTCTACAAATCTGTTATATACACTAGGTGAGAAACTCATAAGTTCAGATCAGTTTAACTAATGCCCAGACATATAAAGCAACACATTGAAAATATGGTAAATGCAACAGATTGGAAAAGCTTCACTGTCAATCTGTCAAAGACAGCAGTGAAATGTTTGTATCGAAGAAAACGTCAACATATAAGGGAAATAGCTACAATCCATATTAACCCACGCAATGTGAACGGCAACCAGAACAGCCACAACAACATACCGTTTCAAAAAATGTCTTGCCATTGATAGTTAATAATAGTTAATATCAGGAGAGCAAAGAAAGAATAAAAGTCAAATCAGCAGTAGTTGCAAACCATTGGAACACAGATATTTCCCCAAACATTGAATGATTACTGAAAAATGTCAGCACATCTATATTGCACAGACTAAGATTCCTTCCAACTTTTTAAGAGTCTTCATAAGGGGTGTTCCAAAAGGATTTCAGAACTATTAGTTATATTATGGCAAGCAAGTGTACACAGAATTTATTAAAAAGGCAAAGTGGCAAAAGTGATACAGGTTCAACTAAAAGACTCACACCCAGGCAACCTGCAGGCTTCATAACTAGAGAACACTAAGCTACCCCAACAAGAGTCAGGCTATGCGTATTCCAAGGAAACGCAGAAAGCCGGAAGGTATGGTACAAATAGATAACTTCATGAAATATATTTGACAAAATACTAGCGAGGACTGCACACATGCAAGAAATATTAAGAACAGCTACTAGTAAGTTTATAACAGTTTTTAATCTTGACAAAACATGCATGTGTGATATATACAGCAGCCATGCTGAATGCTCAATGGTATATGAGAAACCGCGATATCAGAAACAGCCTACAGATACTTTCGATAGATGAATGCCTTAAACAATAAGCAAGAACTCTCTCAAAGCTCTTCAGATGCATTCAAACACCATAATTAAAGAAATGGAGGACTGTAGCTCCGAAGATTTTAAATTCTACGGACCAAGGACAATTCTGCTAGAGAACCAGTACCCAGGGCACAACTCCCACACTTCAAAAATACATTGATAATGAAGAATAAAAATTATAGTGGAACTAAGTGTTGGAAACTTTATATTATTATTTATTTTTTGTATTTATTATAATATTTAATGCCAAAAGTAAATATTGTCATAAGAAATCAGTCTTTTGTTTGAGGGGCAACTGACAAATCTTCCCGGCTAGATTTCGAAGATACCTCTCACGTCAAGAACTCAATATGGAATATTCACAAACAAACAGAGACCAAACATCAAAGTTATTAACACTTTCCAGGTTTATAATTAAGAATTTCACAATAATTCAATCCAGTAAATCGAACGGCGAATAACAAAGTTCATAATCTAAGTAAACAAGGAAACAGATTTCAACTAACAGACGTGGAGCTTGTTAACATCCAAAAACAAAATATTCTCGTCTGAAACTTTCGTTTAAATATTGAAATTCTTGCCTTTGACAACCGACTAACAATCACGTAAACTTTTAACTATCCAGACCTCCCTTCAACATCGAAACTGAAATACAGCATAACTTTTATTGATTTTTGTGTGTGTTTTATCATGGCCGTGAAACCGGTAACTGGCTGTAATGGTTATTGAATCATAAAAAGGGTCAAGCGATGCTTCATCCATCGGAAAAACAAACAAGAGTATTATGTTTGGAAATTTTCTGTTTTGAAGTCTTTATTGACCGTAAAAAGTAAAAGTTTAAATAGAAGAAAGGTAAACTCGTTTTTGTTTTTCGCAAAAATCCAATGCATGTGAAATCAAGGATACAACATGGAAACCTGCAATCTATACTTTTTTTTCATTTCCGCCAATAATATTTTTATTACGCGAATGAAATAGCACTAAACCTATACGAAAAAATTCTACTTTTATGGCGACTTTTATGTCACGGAACGTTAGTGGAAAATAAAAGGGCTGAGAATGAGAAAAATACTACCGATAATTTTTCAGAAAGCAATGACTCACTCGTTACACTTTTGTTAAAATAAATTTTCGTAATTTTGAGTTTTGTGATCGTCTTGTTAATTATTTACTAAAACAGAAAACTTGTTCAAAATTGTTGTGTAGCCATGTAAGCCAAGATCTATCTTTAAAAATAAATTCCCAAGTATTATGTTAGGAGCTCTTCCATGTCAATATTGTATTTTCAGATTCTGTGCGATATTATTTAACATTTCCCTATTACTTTCAGAGGAGGAAATCATTTCAATGTTTTAACTCTATTTTACTGTACAATAATTTGCCCACCACATATCCACACATATTCGTATCTTTTTTTAATATGGTGAACAAAGTAGGTATTTTAATAATCCACCCTTTAGGAAAAACCACTCTAACAAATGATTTAGCTAAGAACGCATCATCAATACAAGCTCTTATCTTTTATATCTTTATTATTAAAAATAACTAGTGGTCGCCCAGTGGTCGAAATTCGACCCTATTTCATGAAATTGTAAAAAGTATATTTGTATAAGAAACAGAGTTGTGGAGAAATCGGAGAAGTAGAGGTAATGACCAAAATTGTTCATATTGACAAATCTATTGAAATAAAAAGAAAATAAAAATGTAATCAAATATCGGTATTCGAAATATTTTTGACAAATAAATGACCCCCCAAATTTTTGGATGGAACCGCTCCTGGCAAAATATTCGATATAATAATTGTAAGATTGTTCTTTGCAACCTAAAAGTTTTGGTGATTTGCGGTTTCAATCAAGTTCAGGAATATTAAAAAAAGAGGACCAACAACTCTAGGAGAACTTAAATATTTAATATATTCTCTATTATCCACTGTCTGACCATTTGTGATAATAATAAATTAATCAAATAATTAAATTCACATTAAAAACAGAATATTTAATATGAAAGTTACTGCAACGCGTCCGAAAAATCAATACTGATCTACTACATTGATTATTTTACCACTAAAGAATAACAACGCTTGCATGTCACTTCCAGAAGTACATACTCTAAGAATATATCTAACGATCGCTCCATATGTAATTACTCAATGTTTTGGGTTTTGACCGTCTGGCGGTGGCGGCATTTTCAGTTGAACCAATATTATAAATTAATATTAGCATTCTGCACTGAAGGTCGTCAGTAGCTACTAAACAAAACAAAAATGAAGAAAATCGGTTGAAAGATAGATGAGAAAATGGTACCTAATCGTTTTGTCTTTGCCTATTTATATATAGATATAGTATATAAATTTGTAGAGCCTGTAGAAGATTCAATAAACTATATATGGAATTACATCCTACCCTCTTTAGATTTTCTTAAAAACATATTTGTTCACTTCAAATGTCAGAGATGACGAAAACTCTTAAGATGAGAAACCTAGAACAGATTACAAACCACACAAAGGAAATGATGATGTTTAACTAAGTGCATTAGCTTAAAATACTGAAATATGTTAAGTATTTGATTTGTAATTATACAAGAAACATTTGTTTCAATTTCATACTCAGCAAACTCTTTACAAGGCAACCCTAGAATCTTAGTGGATATTGTTAGAAGGTTTTAGCTAAATTCTAAGATTTATTAAAAAAGAAATATTTAGATAAATGAGTAAAAATTTACACAGCACTTTTGAGCAATCAAGAAATTTTTTAGGAAAGGTGGATTGAAATTCAGAAATTCATGTTTTTCAGGTCCATGGTGAGAGGCAGTTGCCCCCCTGCCCTCCTCTCTGTACACACATGCTCACGTATTACAATATTACAATTCATGGCATACAATATTAGGTTTTATATATCGGACATGAGAAAATTCTAAACCACTTCCTGATGTTAGCAGATTAGCAGGTTTTATTATTGGGATAAGTATAATTTTTAGTCAGCCGCCATGACGGTGGACGTCTAACCAATAAAAGTAATGTGGGTTTGGCTTCATCTCGGGAGGTTTCTACTTGGTAAATAGCAGATTTTTCTACACTTAATCCCCTGTCGATTTCCTGAACAACATGCAAAATTTCAAAAATGTCAATGCTCGAGTCTACAATCTTATATATTGTTTCTAATAGAGCACCTTCATGAGTTGCGCTGCCCCCAACTGATTGAATTCTCGAATAATTATTTAACTACGAAAACTTAGTATGAACCCTATTGTCTAATGAGATCCATGCCCAGTACTAAGTAACTTTGATATGTGCCACTAAGATCTTATGCCAGATGGTGGTAACCTCAGCTCCACTTCCATAATATATGGTTACTTAGAGAACTAAACCGCCGTTGTATTTATAAAATCAGCATCTGTTTACTGCACTGAGGGTTGATAAAAGATTAGCATTGGCTGTCTCTAGATAATGAGCATTCTGGCAGCCCAACTCTGATATCGCTCTTAAAATTGCCCAGTAGCTCAGCAGAAATATTCTACCCTGTTATTATTGGATTGATCTGTCCTGGTTGGTAGTCGTTGTAACATACTAACTCTGCAGTCTTTTTTACCGGTGTAACCTGTACGCTGGACTAAGCTTCGATATCTTTGGGCAGATATCAGTTGACGCTCGCCCATGGTCAGTGGTAACTGCTCTCTCCATCGGCAGAGACATGCTCATAACGGTTTCGATTTCGAAGTTATGGAGGACCCTTCACAACAAATTGTTCTGTAAATTGCTGATGTGAAATAAATTTATTAATGTCTCGGTGTTATTCTAACGGTAGATTATGTAGTAATTTTAAGACTGAGCTTCTTAATGAAATTACAAACGATTTGGCTTATTGACTAATATAACAACTGCCTCAAATTGTCTTTAATTCATGGATCAGAAAGAACGACTCTAAAACGTAGGTGGTTTCAAAACAGAAATTTGTGTACTGAAGATTTTCTCAAATATGTCTTTTGTGACATTTTTCCATTTCAACTTAAACTTTGTTTTCGATATTGTTGATTTTACTTTCGACGTTTTCAATTTTATATTATACTTTTTGAATATCACTCGCTATAGTAGTGACTGAAGCATAATGTTTGTATTTCGCTTCAAACATACTGAAATTTGCTTCAACATTATGAGTTACTAATTGAATTTCACTATTTAAGGCTTCCATTTCCGATTTAGGTTCAGCTGTTTTGTTCTCAACTGTGTCGTATTTTCTCAAATTGTTGCCTGTGCATGATAAGTACCTTCTTTAAATGTACCTTTTCGTTTTTCATTTTTCTTATAAATTTTGTATGAAAGTTTCTTGTTTCAAAATATGACATTTCATTACCTTCAAAATTAGGATTTTTATACCCGGGTACCTGAAAATTCTAGTTTCGTGACAAAATTTTGTCCTTTTGTAAACGACTTCTTGACTATTCCAGATTGTCCGCTTTCTAATAGAGCGCCTTTCGTATTTTCAGCTTAGGTAACAATATTGTAACTGAAGGACTGCGTTAGCGCAGGCACTTTCTACTAATTTCTACTAATAAACAAATTTCTTTGAATGAAGCATTTTCTACATAGGAACAATTTTCTTGTGTGAAACTTAAGAAATTCAGTGATTGCCAAAAACTCTCTAACATCCCTCTTGTATGTAATCGATCACATTTGGCATTCTAAATTAAATTTGTTGACATTTATTTTAATACTTTTTACCAAAACTGAACCTGTACAAAAATATAACTTACCACTGGATCTGCCATATACATGCAATTATTAAAGTTTGAAGCCTTCTCACAAAGATTGGCACCCGCTGTAAAACAAAGATTTAGTAAATTTTCAAAATTATTTTTAATTAACGATATAAATAATATAGCGGTTTACTTCAGCCGATACTTCAACTAAAACTGAGGGATGCTACTTTCTAACTCAAAGTTCACGATAAAGTTTAAAAACTAGTTCATGTTATTTCTATATTTTTCACAGATTTATGAAGAATTTAGTATTTTAAAAGCAACTTTAAAGTGGAAAAGTATTAGATAATCTCTTATATCATCATTATCATGTATCAAGCAACAGATAATTCTCACAATACAATTATGAATAATAATTGAAATGGTAGCAATGAATATTTGGTTTAAAATGAAGTCAAAGTTGCATGTGATTATGAGTCTTTTAACAGAGAATAAGATAGTTAAAACCTTCTAGATCACGACAGTCTATCAGAACAACAGGTGTTTGTCACAATATGTTTGGAACATACTCCAGTGACGCAAACCGTGGGGATAGACGTACTCGTTCCCTCATAAAGACCTTCAGAGATAATAAGAAATTATAAATGAAGTATGTTTAGCAGATTTGGAATCGTTACTACCACTAGAAAATTACTGGTATGATCAACAATACTGAATTCACATTGTCTTCTAAACGTTGTTTGTGGCATGTTCTTGATTATTTTTGTGTTTCTTTGGGGAATAACACCACAATAGAAATAAAACTAAGTATATTGCAGGAATACCAAACGTTTCAAAGTCTATTCTGACTTCGTTGTCAATGGCTTTATATTTATTGATGTAAATTGCAAAATGAAAATTTGATTAGACATTTAAAATTGACATTAGAAAATTTGTTGTTTTTAGATATACAGGTAGCACAAAAAATTCTAAAGATCATGAATTATAGTTAACCAGCTTTCAAATTAGAAGAATTTGAAAGAGTTGTCTTTAGAATTTATAAGTGGCGTTCCTAGGTACGACTTTGTTAAAAGATAGCGTATTCGCCAAAAATGCGATCAAAGAATTCTATTCTTTCAGTGATCCCATTAACGTCATAAGGGAAAACCTAGGAAAAACCTTATGAACTATCCCGATATTGGGTTGTTCAAAAGGAGGTTACCATTAATAATTTCTTCCTTAATTGTCGGTAACCAGATACGATTAAATTCTACAGAAGTAGAAGCGATACAATCGTCTTCATTCAAAAGAATTAAGGCAGACTCTTTTATTTTTCGTTTTGTGTTATGTTGTTCTTTGTGAAGTATAGTTGAATTGTCAAATTGTATTTTCCGGCCTAGGTCCCAAGCGTGTTCACAAATTTTTGATTTTTCAAATTGTCGTTTCGTTATGTAATTCTTGTGTTCATTTATTCGTACGTTTAATGGTCTCGATGTTTCTCCAATATAAAATTTATTGCATTCGCAAGGAATCTTATATATGCAGTTTTTTGAGTTCTGGGTTTTGTTTGTTGGTTTTGTTTTCGATATTAAAGATTTAAGTGTATTTCTTGTTTGGAATGTTGTTTTAACATTAAATCTGTTGCCCACTCTTTTCAATCTTTCTGACAGACCCTGTATATATGGCATAGTTGTAACTGTAATGTTGTTGTCTTGAGTAGTAGTAGTGTTAAGAGAATCAACCTAGAACTTCTCTTGTCATGTCATGTCTTCTCATGTTTGACGCCTAGTTATTTTAGTTGTATTTTAGAAGTTGTATTCATTACTTTTTGAGAATTTTATATCTGACAGAAAAATAAAGAAATTATGGAATCCCTTATATGGCATATGTGTTTATCTTACACAGCCTGTTTTCTGCTAATCTACCTAACGAAAATTGTTGAAATTTCTTTTAATATAATCATTTGACTTATTTGTTGATGTTTTATCTATATCATTTGTAAATAATGCATGAAAAAGAAAATATAAGAGATTGAACCATTCTCCTTATCGAAATGTATGCTTAAACCAGAGAAAAAAGAGTATTGTCTTGAAAAAATGATAAATGCATTTAAAAAATAATCGCATGGGTAATTTAGTGAAAAACGCAAATTGTTCACAGATACAAATCAGGTACTTATATACAAAAGCCGTATAAGGAATACATACTTATGAACTCACATTCTCTGTAAGTACCTACTGTTTTACTTTTGGAAGTTGTCCAACTTATTTTGTTGATGCTCATGATTAGTATCTGATAATTACGTAATGCAGTTCCCGATTAATATATATAAAATGTCGAATACAGTTAGTTCTCCTAATTTTTATAAATATTCGTTACGAACACACCTTCTATATCGTGACATTTTTCAACGGCTGCTAATAACAGGTCTTTTATTTCCGGATGAGCAGTTTCAGAAATGAAACTATATTGTATTGTCCCATCAGGTGCCATCTGAAAAATAATATTAATAAAAACTAAAACCAAACAAATAGTTGAAATAAAGTTTCATTACTTGAAAATTGAAAGGAATTCTAAATCTAAGTTAAGAGTAAGCCTTCTTGTTTTGCCATATTGGCCATAAAAAAAATTATAACTGTATATAATATTAGTTATTTATCCATACTTTTTGAAAATGAAATGTCAATTATTGCTGCTTGCTTTTTTGATATATAGACGATTGAAGCAACATACTATTATTTAAATACAAGGTTGGGATAAAATACGGAAGTAAACAAATTTTAAGTGTTTTTCTTTTTTTTCCAGCCAAAATAATAATAACATTATTGATTTACAAGCAAAACTTCTATAATGTAAAATGACTGGAACTATGTGCCAAAATTAATCATTTTATCATTGTGGTCATTCCCGAAAAAAGTTAACTCCTCTATGGATGATATGGAAATATTACTTCAATAAATAAGGCGAAGTAACTTACCCATTTAGCCTCTTGCATTAAACACTTCATATAGCACTAAAAAGAAAAATAAATATATATAAAAATTTTCTTTAAATAACGTCATATTTATTTGGTATCAAGGGATTAACTGTCAAATAGAACATTCCAAGTGATAATGGGAAAAAACCGTAGCAAAACGACCAAACTTGATAACGTTCTCACACAGGGCTCAGTTCTTGATGTATCCTGCAATAGCAAACACACGCATAAAGTTAACACTCAATTAAACCTAACTATTCGTACTATATCGGAAACAATAAAGCCAATTCATACAATATGGCTTAGCAACATAGCTCCTTCCAATCCGTGCCGAAAACATGCCCTGGTTAGAGATTTTAACAAAATTATGAGAAACCCCCAGCTTCAAGTACAAAATTACGTTCCGGACATCCAGGGCAGTTGACTCCGATTGAGACACCTCCCATTGAAGACTGCTCATGTGTTCCACCTAAACAACTTTAACATAAATGAGCGATAGAGAAAGATATTGGAACGTGAATTGGCTCCAATGTATATCACGGTATGCCGTGCATCATCAGTACACCTACAGGATTCGATATCCCTCGTCGAACATGGACATCTCTTAACGGAATCCTTACACAGGTATATAGTGCAAGACTGCCCAATTAATGTATATACAGACAATCCAGAAGATTTCATGATGGCAACATAGGAGGCAGTTGATTATATATCTAGACTCGACTGTTTGGGAATTGACCAACCTGTCTATTTTTTATTTGTAATTATAAAGTAATATTATTACATACAATTTTATATATTTATATTTTTCCTATTATAAATACAATTACATGATGATGTAAGCCATACGCTAAATAAATAAATAAATAAAATAAGGAATAGAATAGGGAATTCACCTTTTGATTTGTGTCTAATAATTTTTATGTTGTTGGTATTTAAGTTCTGGGTTCACAATTATTTTACCTTTTTTTACTTTACTTTTTTTCTGGTTTGTATTTTGTTTTTCTATATTTGCTCATCTATGTTTTTTTCCATATGCTTTTGAATATTTAAACTTTTTACTTTATACTTTGGTGCTCACATTATTAACTTTTCTGCTCCATATTTCGCATCATACACAATTATTATACGCTAGTGCCTTTCTGCTCTTATAGAACATAAAGCATTTATATGTAGAAAATTTACATTTGTTATATTTGTAATCGTTTAAATATCCTTTAACAGAGGATATAAATTAAGATCTAGATCGCGAGGTATACTAGTTACTTAACATCTTTTATAAATACCTAGTAAGTTTTTGGCGAAACGTCAACAAAATATTCAACAGAATTCAACTGACAAACACACCGGATTAAAATATTAACCATACGTAAAATATATAAGGGGGCGATTTTCCAGTTCATTTTATAAAAAAAACTTCACATAAACGTATGTCCTAAATGTCTTACATTTTCAGATACTGGTTAATAAAATTTTCAGAAAATTATTGTCTTTCTATAATATCTATGAAACCGCTTTAGATATTCTAATTAAATTAAATTAATTTGGTACACAGCGACAAGACGCAAGGTGGCATTCCCTGATGTACATCTATTTTTATTTCTTCCAGTTGCACATAACGGGATTTTAACTAAATATTTCTAATTAAAAATATGTTATGCCACTGCTTTTACTTCTAACGACTTTTATGTTTGGAATTGGAATCTTTATTCCGACGTTTTACACTTGCGATTTCGACTCGCAGGAAGAAAATGCAAAAACGAACTCAAAACTTTAGTATGAATGTGAAGTATTATTACATTACAAATAATTACAATACAGAAGTAGATAATAATAATCCTTAAAATACAATATTTTCTAAAGATTCAGTATATCTACATTAATGTGAGTTAACCCACTTACCAAGTAACCCATGACGATTTCTGCTTTATATCCAAAATGTAATGCAAAACCAACTACCTACTGTTAATTAATATTAGGTTACTACAACTATTTTTTGACAATTTCTTTTGTAATGTGACAATTTAAATCAAATTCGTCGATGCCAGATCCACCTATTTAGCGTCAGTCTTCTGATCTGTGAATAATTTCAGGATTTTTGCAATATTAGTCAAATTAATTTCGAAAAGATTGTTGAGGAGGTCTTGAATTATTTTGTCTGTTCATTGGGTTTTCTCTCCTCTAAATTTTTTTCCTGCAACAGATAAGTATTTAGAAATTGTATATGTAGAACAAAGTGTAGTAAGGCAATTTCGTAAAATTGCCCGGATTACTGGCTGTCCGTGCAGAGATTCTTCCTCACAGTTATTCTGAGAGAAAGAGATGTCTACAAAATGATCAACCAGTATTCCTGTATATAAGTAATGTATTGTATATTGTGTAATACTTATCTGTGTTTGGAGACGTTTCAGCTCCGAGTCTGGAGTCGTTGTCAATCGTTTAGTGTTGTTTTCGAGGTTTTTTCTACAAAATTTTCGCTCTGATCTTGAATTTCTTGTTTGGCAAATTTTGACAGGCAATTTTACGAAATTGCCTTACTACACTTTGTTCTACATATACAATTTTTAAATACTTATCTGTTGCAGGAAAAAATTTTAGAGGAGAGAAAACCCAATGAACAGACAAAATAATATTAGTCAAAACATATGACACTTATCCGACAAACATAAAAAGAATCTAAATTAAAAAAATAATGTTAAAATTAATAAAATAATATCTGAAATAAATTAACATTAACATAATTCTGATTTTAGTTGACAAGCCATATTTGCAATGCAATGAAAGATGTAAACTAGAGCACAATAAACAGCGATTATTATGTAATATAATTTTTCCTCGGTTCTATTTCAATAGCATGACTATGTAGGATACTTTAGCGAAGGGTCAAAACCTATTAGTTTTACGTTTAATTTAGTTTGGATTTTACATTGGAGTCAATCCAGTTTATGATTTTCTCTAAAAGCAACCCGGCGGCACTTCAACTATTTTTTGGTTTGGCATTGACAATAAGGACATAAATAATTGTTTGGATATGTTTTATTTAATGAATAAACCGTTTTGTCATCGCCTATTTATATTTTTATATATGGATACATAAATTGTTCTGAAAGGTATCTTACCTGCAACTTAGGATCAGGTTGCCCGGACTTTATGTCATATGCTGCATGTTCACCTAAAATTACAATGAGGAAAGTAGTAGTTGACTGCTTTTCCTAGAGGTAAGCTGATACTAAATATAACAGAAATGAAATTATTTTTAAATGTTTGCGAGAAACTTGACTGAAATGTTTATTTGAATGCCTCCTCCGTTATCCATTTTTTGAAACAATCATATAGTTGAATTAGTTTTCCACCCAGAACTTCTGAGATAAAAAATTATCAATAATATTAACAACCAGTCTTTTAGTATACAAATATGTACATTTTGCATACTTATGTAGTATCTGAATTTTTGTAAGTTAAATTTGACTACGGGAATTTTGGTTACATTTTCCGGAAGATCCCAGTATTTAATTAACTCAACAAATTATGTGATTTAAAATTTGTCAACATTTTCTTTGGCGGGAAATAATTTTATAAGTAGATTATTGCTATGAAAACTTAATGTTAATAGTCGATTTCAGAATTGTTCATTAATGTCTTCCGAGCATGGGGGTGGCTGTCAAATGCTGGTGCTCATTCTGTGACTTAAATATTATTTCCAACATTTGACGCTATGTTTCATTTTTAATGTGTTAATGGAGATTATAGCTTACAGTTTTGGACATAGCCTGCAATGCACAAAGACAAGATTAGAAAGAGGGACAATAGAGAGAGTAGCAGGTTATTTCACACTAGGAGCTGCTTCGAATTAACAAGACAAGCTGCTGCTCTTTTCATTGGCCTCTGTTTCCAGTCTAGTCACGACATTTGTGCATTGCAGGCTACCTCTAGAAATATATGCTTTAAATTATGGAGTATATCGTAAGCATGGAGTACACACGTACACATAAAGTGTGTTAGGTATAAGCGCCTGTACAAGTGGAATCGTTGTATTCTCGCGCTGAATGAGAAAGAATAGAAAAGTAGTGAACATATCTGTCTCTGTTTTGAGCTGCAAGCAATAGCTAGATTGAGATTGACATTTTGTTTCTCTCACCGTGCGTTAGGTTATCTCACGGTTTGAAGTATTTTATATTTAAGAATTATGATCGTAATTGTCCACAGGTGTGCTATACATGTCGGAACTGATCGGAACCATTTGTAGAATACCCTACTTCTTTAGAGCTTAGATTGCTGGAGGTTACCTGCAATGCACGAATATAGTGACAAGACTTAAACCAGAGGGCAATAGAAAAAGCAACAGACTATTTCACTAGATTAGGAGCTGCTTCCAATGAGCTGCGTCCAATATGTAATTCGCTGGTTGCTTCCAGCCACCAAGTGAGATAACATGATGGCCTCTTTATTGCTGTCTCTTTCGAGTCTTGTAGCGATACTTGCGCATTGCAGGCTACCTCCAAATGTAAATGCTCTAAGCCTAGATCTGAGATGCGTGGGTTGTAATTTTCTACTACTTCTAGTACTTGGTTTTTAGTTTCTAATTTGGATTCTAAGGATCTACTACAAGCGACTTTTTTGTTGTTTTCATGTTTAGGTAGATTTCACATGTTACTTTGCCCCGCTCTGCAACCGATCCAAGTGTACTACAATATATCACCAGCAAATCTGATCTCCTGAGCATTTTACCATTTCTTAGGATGTCTAATATCTGGCAGTGTAATTATTTAAAACATATTCAAAGCAATCGTACATAATTTTCCAAAAGAATAGCTTCTGGTCTTCGAAATCATGTGAACTTTCACATAAAGAGTGGACAACGAATATTATGTACTGTTATAAAATTTATCTACGCCGTCCCTGACTAAAGCAACTTAAAGCATTATTCATTACAATTAAACATAATCGCTGGGATAGTAAAAAAAAGACCTAGAAAGTTCGAATTGGGCAAAAAAAACTCGACGTACGCTATATAATACGATATTAATTTCAGTAGTTAGTTAGTAGAGCTTACCTATTGTTATGTTATGTTATTGTATTAGAATCAGCTGTTGAAAATATTTGATGTTTTGCGTGTAAATAAAAGTTCTAGAAAGTGAAGTGAGTGTCAGTTTTTAAAATCAGTTAACTTTGAACCCACGGAGTTTATAGAAATACTGTCTATTTGTTCTGGAGTTTTGTTCCACTTTATAGTTTCCCTATTATGCAGAACGATTTTTAAAACACGACAAATGCGACAACAAGCCTTCTTGTTGTTAATATATGTTCTTTAAAACAAATTATCGGTATTATTGGTATTATTGCAATTAATAGAATACTTCTCTGCCACAGACAATTTTCTCGGCGACAACTGAACGAAAAAGGTTCAAATTTGGTATCAGAAGACAGAGATTAAATGTAAAGAATTCTGATTTTGAGTATCTCACTTTAGGTAATACTCTGGGGAGAAACTATACAAAAAACTACCATCCCCTATCTCCGGAAACTATTGAACCTAAAATTTAGATAATAAAATTTGGAAATGACTCAAGACTCAAGTTTACAGAAAAAGCTTAGTGTTAATTTCGGGGGACCAACTATAAAATTAAGTGAAAAATAAAATCTATGTTTACGAATGAAATGTATTAATTGAGGGGTAAAAATTAATTTTTTCCGATTTATAAATAATCTGTTTAGAAGTTTCTAAGAAAAATATCCAAAGGTCGCTCTATCACCCCTATCTGAAACTAGTGAGTTAAGAACTAAGCCAAAACTTTTGAAAAATAATGAAAAAATGGGGTCTTCCTCAGAGTTTTCAGGAAATATAAAGCATAGACCTAATATTAATTTTGGGAGGCAAATTAAATAAAGAATTAATGACAAATTTTCTTTAGGTGAATTCAATACAGTTCTTACATAATTTATTCACATTATTCATATTTATAGATAAATTTCGCATTTGAAATACTCACTTTCTGAGACACCGGTCTTTTTCAAACAAATATTGTGTAGATCTGTTGCATATTCTTGCAATTCTACTGGAAGTTCTAACTGAAAAACAAAATAGATATGTATTAACTAATGGAACAATCTTCACAAGAGCTAAACATTCATTCGTTGTCTAATAATGGGAATATTTTCAAATATTCCATCTTACATATTCATGTAGTCAATTAAAAGGCATTTTTTACAAGCACAAATCATATTACAAAGCTGTGTCTGCTTCGAGCACAGAAATAAATACACATTAAATATTTTTAAAAATTTAATCGGAAAAGTTTGCACAATATACGGGAAATGGGAGAGTTGGAGGATATGTTACTAATTATGGATATAGCAGGTGTAAGTGATTTTTCTTCAGACATAGTTTTCTTCATGGAACGTAACAGCTAATTTTTTTCTCCTGGCTCAAATTTTATTATTTTAGCGGAAAAACGTCTACTAATTGTAAAAGGTAATAACTACGCTTACCCCAATTGTTTCTAATTAGAAAGTAGTCTTAATGATATGTTCAGTATCGACAAAGATGTGGAAGGGCCCGATTCTTATAGATGTTATGTCCAATTTTGATAAGCGAATTGAAAGTTTTGGAAGGTCTTTGATAATTTTTTCTGAGTGGACACACTTCGTGAAAATTAAATCATATATAATGTTAAAATGGTAGCTGATAAAATTACGATGAAAATTGATTATATATTAACTAACATGATGATGAATTATTGAGAAATGAAAAACACCTAAAGGAGGAAAATGAGGCAAAGCCTAAATTTGACTTACAGCATCTCAATCAATTTTTGAACACTTTAACAGCCTTTTAATAGGCCTTGCGCAAGCTTTATTAATAAAATAATAAGGAAAAAAATTCAACATTTATTGCTTTATTTTTGTCTGAATTTTATTTAAATGTCTAGATTTTTAAGGTCAAAAAATTAATATCTTAGAGAATTTGATTTTTTACAAAGCACAGTTGTATAATAGTAGTTGTACTCTAAAATGCCTAGACTTCGAATTATTGGCAAAAAAACTAAGAAATGGAAAGCTCTGCCCTGTTCTCAAAAAATCCCCTCTATACTTAATTTATCAACAAATTTCCTTTAACCTTGTTTGTTTTTTCGATAGCTTGTTACTTTTGATGCGATCGTTATTACCAAATATGCGTAAAAAGTAAAATGCAACAACTGTTCTTCACAAAACGGTCTCGTTTTGTAATATATATATTAACGACTTCGGATCTTTCTTTACCTTAAGGGAAAAAAACTCGAGAGAACAGCTAAACCTGTGTTTTGAGCTTACCATTGAAAACTCTTCAAGATATGGTAGATATTTCTGCCATTACATTACATAAATAAAACGTAACGTTAAAATTAAATAATCAATGCAAAAACTTGTCTTTTTCATTAAGACTCTAAAATAATAAAAGACAAAACCATAAGTCATATATCGCTCAACCTTTCAAATCATTAATATCTAACCGCGAAATTAAAAAATAATAACAAAAATAATAACCAAAAATTTAAATTTTCTGTAATGTTCATATTATTTAACCAAACAAATAATAATAAATATAAGATAACTCACACTATGCACAGCAGATAACGTAGAAATGACTAAAACAAGATATTTCGATGCCATCTTTGGTACAAGAAATGAAAACATACTCTTTTTACATTCGATTTAAATAAACCATATTTATACGTTTCAATTAATTATCTAGGTGGATAATAATGGAGTTTATGTTCGGCGATTAACTAAGAACGTGTAATTGTTCCCGTCTTGTTGATTGACAGTTGTAACATTCTTATTATACCTTTTATCGACTTTGATGATACTGCATTAAAAAAAAATGTTGGGTTTAAAATCACAGATTGAATAATGAGGTCATAATGAAGGAAATATGAATGCAATTTCTTAGTGTTCGAGGTTATTTAATATATTTTTTCTATGAGATTTATGTACGTTAGGTTACTGTTAAAATCCTAAATCTTTTGGTTAGAGGAGTTAAACATACTAAGCACAATTTATATTAAAAAAAACCGACTTCAACTGGCTTAAAATAAAAACCGTTTAGAAACCGTCTAGGTACAATCAATAATTATTTTCTGACATATTTTTTTATCTGATTTAAGGTACAACTCTGATTATTTTAGCGTATTCTTATGCCTCTCTCTCTCTGTAATTTGTTTTTTTTATATTATCCACATATTTTTTAAGTTTTTTATTTGTTTTATTATTTTGCCCACTTTCTGTGACTCTAATTCACCCTATATTGCAACACCCTGTATATTTTTCTCTGTATTGGTAACCCAATATAAATTATTTCCCCATCATTTTCTGGATCACCCTCTACAACAGTAATTCAACTCTACACGATGTTGCAACCGCCCTGTGTAAGAATTAATCCTGTCCACCCTATTAACTGTTTCTATTTTTCTATTGTTTAAATCACCCTGTATACTTATAATTTTACTTTGTCCAGTATGACAAGTATAAGCAACTGTTTATGTTCCACACTATATAACATTTATTTAACCACCATGTATAATTATAATTCCACTTCATCTTTCCTGTATATGCAACTGCTTCTAATTTTTTAAACCTCGAATATCCTTACTGCATATGCTCATTTAACCGTTTTTTAAGTTTTTTTATCCACTTTGTATAACTACAGTTTTACTTCACTCTTATTTCAACCACCTTGTTTACGCAACTACTTATGTGCCGCCACCCAATACAACTTTTTTTGAACCACTCTGTATAACTTTAATTCTATTTCACCTTATATTTCAACCATCCTATATATGGAACTGCTTATGTACCACTTTATATCACATTTCAACTGCGCACATTGTTGGCTGCTTGAATTTCGATGCACGCACACACCTGCCACCGAATACCATATAGAAAACATCGCTCACTTGAAAAAAAATTTTTTCGATACACGAATGAAATATTTTATTCCATTTCACTTGACTGGGATGAAGTTACAAATACTCTGTACGATATACTTTCATGGCATATCTTGACATTTAAGCCAGATATTTTTGATGAAAACTTTATATTGATGTTTACCGTGTTTTTGCAAATCATCAAATTACATAAAAAAAACCTGCCAACGAATTGATAACCTCCTCCTTTTTTGAAGTCGGTTAAAAATTAATTAAAAATTTGGTTTGCAATAATCAGCTGCAAATCGAAACCGTCAATACCAAAACCAACTCTTATCAAAAGAAATAATTTACAGATTAATATTGTAAGCATGTTTTCGTCAATTGGTATTTTTTAAGCATCGAGATTTCATATAAGACATATTTTATTTACTGGTGAAGGCATTTAAATATCTACTTTTCAAGGAGCTTTTATCAACACACGTATTAGAGATAGAAGTGACAGAATTCGCCACCGACAAATTATAGTCGAACTTGGTGGAAGTAGACTTGTAGAGATTGACGAAATTGCAAGGATGCTATATGGACCTAGTGTAGGTTTAGTAAGAAATGCCATTCAAATTCCACCACTCGACCCCATAACATCTGGAAGGTCAACAAGTGTATTGGAACTCACCAGATAACACCGTACACATATCTAGCATTTTCACCAGAATATTCAAACTGGATCGAACAGAACTGTCCTGTTTTATTCGTGTGGTTTTGACGGAAGTATTCCAGTTTACAGGAAACGGGGAAAGGTTTTCAGATAAAGGTCTATAATGATTTCAGGGGCATCAGTGTCAATGAAAGAATCAGATCGTGGCTCCTCATGATGGGATGTTAAGGGTCAACAGGCAGCTATTTGTTAAGAAATTGGTATCTGGCTCTTCGTTCTGTTATCCATCGGAAGGTTATGCTGAAGTAATGTCAATGGATTTACTGTTATTGACCGTTCGTTTGTGATGCTTCCGGGAGTTAACGTTTTGAATTGATCTGATGACCGTCAATCTTGCCGTTCCCTATTTTCTACTGCTGATGTGATCAAAGTACCTCCGTATATTGCTCTTTATGTTTTCTGTGGCCACATGCTCTCGAAGCTCTTCTCCTTTTTTATTCAGTAGTGGCATTATAGCTTTGCCTGCATCATCCTCGGAAAAATAAGGTCCAATAATTTATATAACCTAAAGATCTCTAAAAAGATAGAAAATTATTGATTAAGGCATTTTGAACTCTCAATAAAACGTTTGTATTAATGACCAACGGTCCGCTAGTTTTTCTATTGGAGGAACCTATTTACATTTTTATAACTGTTTACGTAATGTATATTGATCAACTTAAATCATTATATGTGGGTTCTATGTCTTAACCACGGTGTAAGACGGCTATAAAGAAAAATATAAAACATTTTTAAAAAATATATTAGCGACTTCTACCTATAACTAAAAAGCTAAAAATAATTATAACAAAATACAACTCTAGCAAATAAATAACACATTCAATGTTGTTAGATACCTACCCAGGAAGTAAAAAATGTAAACATTAAAAGGTGCTCATTCTGTACAAATTAATTTCCTGCCAATCTAGTATATTTTGCAGTCGGTGCCAAGCAAATCTAAAATCCTTCATTGCGTACTTATCTACTAATTAGGTAGGTAATTAATTTGTACAGAATGAGCACCTTTTAATGTTTATATTTTTTACTTCCTGGGTAGGTACCTAACAACATTTAATATGTTATTTATTTGCTAGAGTTGTATTTTGTTATAATTATTTTTACCTTTTTAGTTATAGGTAGAAGTCGGTTATATATTTTTTGGAAAATGTTTTATTTTCAACTTTTTAGTATTTTTGAACTCAGGTAGTTTTCATTCTTTATTTTTTATTTTGTATGTATAACCTTAACAGACAAAACCAGGTAACATCGAAAGCCTCAACATTACACAATGATATTTCTCATTTAAATTGACAGGTAATCTTTACGAACAAATGTACTAGTACGCGTTGACTTAATAAGCCCAAAATATATTTATCCATCCCATATTTACGGAGTCAAATCTGTCCTATATTTCAACCATAATATATAACTCCTTGTGGGCTAGCCCATAAATTATTTCATTTTTTAACATTTTATATTATCGCCCTGTAACATTATGCCACACTTTATGCAACTTCTTATAGGCTATAAAAGAAATAATTTTTTAATCACACTGTATAAATATTATTCAACTCCATATATTTCAACTATCCTGTATATGATTTGCTCGTGTCACATTTTCATTTCACATTTCACATTTTTTCCAAAATTTTTATACCACCAAACGTCCAGTCCACCCTATATTCCATCCTGTATATACGGCTGCCTACGGACCACTATCATTCTAGTCCGTCCTATATTTCAATCCTCATATAAATGCAATTCCTTCTAACACTTTACTTTATGATTTTGTTTGCTATAACTAAACACCTTGTCTATAAACGCACCAAACAGCAGTTTAAAGTTTGACAATGTGTTGTCACTGAATTTTCTATTAGGCCGGGAGAATGTGACAACCAAAAGCACCGTCTTCGCAAAATGGAAAAATTTGCATTTAAATAGGTATTTGCCTGGTATACAAACAAAACGAGCTTGGTACTCATTGATTGAAGGAGCCGAAAATACTATGCTTTATTACCTATATGCTTGAGATGTACATAGAAAATTTTAAAATTCGCAATTAAACCTTCCAGTGCCTAAAATTCCCGCACTATTACGTTGGAATTAAAATATTTATTAGGAAATGTCCGTTATGTCATTTCGATAAAATTTTTGAAAACAAATTTGGAATTTTCGGCGATTTTCTGCAAAACTGCAAGTTGCACGTCGCAGAAAAGTATATGAGATCACCTAGGGATCTTTCTTAATAGATTAAACGTTAAAAAACTATACACATCCGTAAGGAGTTATCGAAGAATCGACTAAAATATTAGGGATATTGGTCGATTTCCATGCACGCATGTGTTCATTCACAAATTTTATTACTTTACCAATAGAATTCTTTTCCAAAATTTGAAGTTTCAGCAATCCGGATATATACTCTATTAAACAAGACCATATTCATTCAAAACGCTGCACCACGGGAGAAGAAGTCAGGTAACATACATAGAAAAAAAAAGCGAAAAAAACATACGCGACGAATTGATAACCTCATCCTTTTTGGAAGTCGGTTAAAAATAAGGGATTTTTTCGTATACAGTATGTGCTACAATTATGTGTAACAATGTAGTTTAATGATGAAAAAAAGTACCACCATACCGGTAATGACCTTGAATAGTTCGCATGCTACGCAACGCCATCTACTAATTAAAGATTTAAATTCTCAATAAAGTAACGCGTTTTTTAGTATTGTGGGAATAGGAAGAGGGCCCACATTCTAATCTTACACCGTGGTCTTAACTAAGAACAGTTTCTAGAATAATTTGAAAATTTAAACACCTAATGAACATTTTTTTATTGTTGATAAGTTGTCCAAAACTCCTTACCAATTATGACATGTTGTGGCTAAAAAGGTTCAATTTCGGATCTCAGTTCCAATTTCACATATTTTTGGTTATCAAAGGCATTTATAGAATTGATCTGTTTATGACCTGAAAATTTTAAAAACCTTAGGAAGATTTTATATTAGTTAAAAGAGTTGTGACCAATTATGGTCCTAAGTTTTCTTAGTTGAGCAACATATTTTTTTTAATAAATAACGATACTCCCATAATTCCAAAGAGTAAAATTGTGATTAATTTTTTCCGGTTATGTGAACGACCGCTGCACTCTACACCGAGAAGGGTATCAATTTATCTCTTCACTTAACAAAAGGCACTTATATAAATACAGACCCTAACCATTTTGTAATTATTCAATTTTAAACCTGAAAACAAGCACTACAAGTTCATTTAAATCTTTCGGTAATTGTAAAGATTCGCTCAGTGGAACCCCTTTAAATTGCACAACTGTTGCATTCTAACCCATACTAAGAGTCAAAAATAAACTTCATACTATTACGGACTGTATTTAATGAACTCCTCTATTTGCGGCTTAATGATATTTCAGGATGTTTATCTAAATCATTATTAATGAGACTTTTTAGAGATTAGATTAGCGTTTTCAAGAGCTATCAAGACAAAACATTCTTGAGATCTTATTGTTTTCCGAATATAAAGGAGTTTCTTGTGACTGCTGGAATACAAAAGGATATTAAGGGTAAGACAAGCGAACTCTTGCGGTTTTTAATGTGCTCCGTAAAAGGAAAAGCACAGTCATTAATATTGATTTAGAATTTATTGCGGAAATGTTAGAAACTTCCTTTAATTATAGCAATGATACCCTAGTGTTTCATAGGTCTGCGTGAGAATTATTCTTAATAGCATTTTGGAATTCATAGTAAAATAATATCTGTAAACCATTTTTCAATATGTCATTAATTATGTTACTAACTTCAGTTAGATAGTAGCTTTTGAATATTTGAAAATGTCAGATAAGATTTTGGTAAGACGTCAAACATGAAGTCAGCCATATATATATATATATATATATATATATATATATATATTCAAACGAATTGCTACCCGCAATTCGTTTGAATACTAAATTTTAACAGCCGTTACCATTATAATTAGATATATATATATATATATATATATATATATATATATATATGTTTTAGGTGGTTTCCGGGAATTCATCCGCGTAGTTGATAACTGATCCCTGCCGGGATCGATGGTAAAATGACGACGTTTCGGCAGAGTCACATCTGCCCTCTTCAGGTTGGTTCGCATAATTCTCGTAGCCTTCTGCTTTCAACTTATCAACTACGCGGATGAATTCCCGGAAACCACCTAAAACATTTAGTGCCCGCGAAAACTTAAATATATATATATATATATATATACATGAACAAGGCTAGGTTCCGGGTAGGAACCGCGTCTGAATTTATTATATACTCGACGTTTCGACTCCTGCTTTGGAGCCATTATCAAGAGACAAAAGTCAATAAGAGTTTCAGAGTCTAGATCAAACTCGGGGCCTCAATCTGCCTACTCCCCAAGAGTCACTATGTAATTGAACTGTATATATATTTATATATATATATATATATATATATATATATATATATATATATATTCTGGCTTGACCCTAGTGGGAAAGTCCTTCAGCTCCCATAATTGTATAAAAATTGCCCCGGGATCGAATCCAAGCCTAGTCAAGGTTTTTTCAATTAATAAAAATTGTAACACAACAACTCGTCATCTGTTTCCTCAAGACCTTAAGTGCTTTTCTCTTCAAATTTTTTCACGCGTTAAGTTATTTAAATGCCAATTCCTTAGCCCTACCCCTGAGTTCCCAATAAAAACTGCCAAAAATATATTTTTCTTCTCAATCCTTCAAACCAGTTCCTCTATTCTTCACTCCTACACTTCTTCTTCTTCTTCATTTTAATTAATCAAAAAGACCATTTCTCCACTTATCTTCAATTCTCTCTAATACAGCCCTTCAGTCCTTCTGACAGAACTTAAGCTCTTCTTCTTCGTTTCTTCTCAACACCTTCATTTCCTCAGCTTTTCAAGTTCCTCTGCAATCTTCCAATTCTTCAGGGAGGTTAGACCATGAAAAATTGGTTTGTTCGTATTATTTCATGAATGGAACTATGTGGTCGAAGTTTTCTTTCAGTATACATTCATTCGTCTGGTGAATTCGGCTGAATAATTTCTTGACGTTTCACCAATATCTCATCTTTTTATAGAAGATTTTAAGCCACAGCCATACTGTCATCAGATAATAAGTAAACATTTCTCAGTAATTTATTTTCTGTTTTTGTTCAAAATCTCACCGTCACTCTGTGTGGTATCAGGTACAAACAAACAATGTTACTTTCAAATCGAATTGTTCCAATTTTACGTTAATCGTAATCTAATTTCACTTTATGTGAATTGAGAACTTTACCTGTGTTAACTCTCTAGTGAAATGCCAGAGTTTAGCCTACATTGACAGTTTATATCCGGTTACTTTTCGTCTGTTAATTAACGCAAAGTTGAGCATACGTTGTGCAACCATTAAATAGGTTTTAGGTCTTATTCGGTAAATATATCTTTCTGAATGACTTTTTATATAATAAGGTTACAACGTTTTGGGATTAGTTTGACTCTCTGGTATTAACGAAACAGGAAACCCTAACTTGTGATTTTATTTATAACAGTTTGGAATAAAGTAGTCAAAAATAATTTTAAATTTTATATGTTTGGATATACCAGGGGTATACGTCTAAAACTGTAAACAAGTGACGGAATAAATACACCTAGATAAGGCAGCGTAATATATTTAAAATCAACTAGTATTAAAAATCCTCTAACTAGTTATATTTATCATAGCTTCCTGCAATTCTAAGACACACTAATGTTCTCCATAAATATATATGTGATCTCTAAGACCGTCAGCTGGTCACAGATTTGGGTCCAGTATTTTCTCCCTTCTGCCTCGAAGGGGCTTGAAAAGTATGTTTATTTTGAATACAATAAGGCAATTTTGCGAGATAACTGCGTGGCTAACATTGGAAAACTTGTTTCCATAATCCGAACAAAAAAATGTTTTGGTCAGAGTTCTCGCCTCTGCCATTTTCGCTAAGTGAATTCTATGAACCAACAAAGCATCAAAATATGATAGGAATAAGTGTCGCAGATGGCTAAATGGTTGAGACAAGGATGTGATACTGCCTATAGGAAGAATTACAGTATTTCACAAAAAGCGTAAATATTGCAAAGGTGCAAGTATGATTAACAATAGGAATAGTTAAAGTTCACACACTATTTTCTATTCCTTAACCTTACTTGGCCATTTTCAAACGTTGTGCAAATTTTTATGTAAACCACTCTTGATATCCACTTTCAGTCTTCGTCTTGGCAGAAGCGAGAAAATCGTGGCATCTTGTTGCGTTTCTTTACAAGATCACGTCCTCATCTTAACCATTTGGCCACATGAGACAGTTAAGTTTATCGTATTTTGATCTTTGGTTGCATCATAGAGTACACTTAGTTAACATGGAAGAACCGAGAAAGTCTGGCTAAAACATCCGTTTATTCGGGAAATAGAGAACAAGTTTTTCCTATGTTAGTCACGCGATTCTCTAGTAAGTTTTGCCTAATTGTAATAAATAAAATACAATAACACACTTTTCAAGAAGCTACAAAATGGTGAAACAACATCTGTCACTATCTATCCGTGGATATTTGTAACACCATAATTGAGTACCTACAAAATTACCTGTTTTTCTGTTCTTGCAGAGAAACACAAATGCAATAATTCCTCGTATTAAACAGAGCTGACCGCCACAGAGTAGAATCAGGCAATATTAAAATTCAGATGAGAGAAGAAAAACTCAAACAAAAGGAAGCTAAATGAAGCAAGCTGCATGATGATTAATAATACTGAAATCGGACCTCCGTCTACAGAACTGGAATACTGTTGGAAACAGCTATTGCTAGCAGAGAAAAAACCGGAACAAATCAAGTGATCAATAAACCAGGCAAACAGTCTGCTTCAGGATAGTTATTTGTCTGAGGCAAAACTAAAACATTCAGTGATTCACAACGAGTTCTGAGTTTGAGTTCAAACATCTCCATAGCAGATAGGTATTACGCAATACAATGCTGATTACACCTGTTTAAATATAGGAAGACTGGCTGATCATATTGTAGAGATTTTTTTCTCTCAGAACATCTGTGAAAAGGACGTTCCGTAAGAACAATACAGTAATCCAGGCAATTTTTAGAAATTGTCCCTACTGCAACAACAAAATTACATTTTGTTAATAAGAATCTGTTGTAGAAACAAAGTAAGGAGAAAAACCTGAATAAGTGCTTTTCTGATCTATGAGTCATACAATTTCTTTTCTTCTGAACTTATCTCATTTCTTTGATTGTTCATCAAGCTTTGGGACATTTTTGATTCCCCCATATCATGTTCTACATTTTGGCATTTTGCTTCACCTTCTTCATTTTGTTCTTGTAAATTAGTCTCTCAACTTCTTTGTTTTTTCGTTTATATTCTTCAAAGTCTTCTGGTACTTTGTGCTTGACCACTTCTCAAGTAGTTGCTTTTTCTGTACACGAATAATTGTTCAAAATGTTCCCATTTTCCATTTTTTTTGTGGTTCTCCACTGTGAATTGCGTTATACTCGCAATAGTCTGTTCATAAGTGCTTCCCGAGCTTGAGAAATTAATTCTTTAGTTTTCAGTCTTATCTACAGTAGTTCTTTGACTGTTATGTCTTGCATTATATATCTATATATAAATAGGCAAAGACAAAACAATTAGATACCATTTTCTCCTCCGTCTCTCAACCGATTTTCTTCATTTTTATTTTGTTTAGTAGCTACTGACGACCTTCAGTGCAGAATGCTAATATTAATTTATAATATTGGTTCATTCATTAAATAAAGTATCTTAAAAATTCATTATTTACGTCCATAGTGTCAACGCCAAACAACTGCCGTCGCCGCCAGACTCAAAACATTGAGTAATTATATATAGATGCACCAATGCTGTTATTTACTTAGAGCATATACTTCTAGAAGTGGCATGCAAGCGATGTTATTGTTTAGTGGTAAAGTAATCGTTCTATATTATAATTATACAGGGCGATTCCAGATATGTTAGAAATCATTTTTTTCGTGGGTGGCATATAAGCAGTTACATATATAGGGTGTTTAAAATATAGAGTAGAGTGCAATTATAACTAATAAAAAATTATATAGGGAAGCCCATTAGCGGTTGAATTTACAGGGTTCTTGGAATAGAAGGTGCAGTAGAATTACAGTTATACGGGTTGGTGCAAAAAATATTATACAGAGATGCATATACAGGGTGGCGGAAATGGAAATGCAACATTTCGTAACCCATAAGCAGTTGTATATATAGGGAAGATGAAATATAGGGTGAGAGGAATTATAGATATACAGGATGATGATAAAAAAATGCTAGATAAGGAAATGATTTATAGAGTAGCCCACGAAGAGTTCCATATATATGATGATTGAAATGTAGGTCGGAGTAGAATTATAGTTACAGAAGATAGTTAAAAATTTCATAAACAAAAAGAGTAAATATGGGGGCTCATAGGCAATGTCATATACAGAATGGTTTACTGGTTGGTTCAAAAATGTTAAAAAATAATATACGTGGTCCATGAACAGTTGCATATACAGGGTGGTGGAAATATATAATGAGATGGAATTATTATAACGAGGATTTTAATAAATGTTAGAGAATTGAGTGCAATTATAGCTATACAGGGAGGTTAGAAAAAATAAATATGTAGGGTAGCAGTTGAATTATTGTCATATTAAATTAAGAATTACGAATTAGAGCACAAATAAAGTTCTATGAATTATATCTGAAAAAAACTTGAATTTCGTTAATTATTTGTAGAAGGGAGATGTAAGACCGACATCTAGAATTTTCGAGGAAACTATCACACAGAGGTTCCGAATTTGGATCCGTTCCGTGTAATTGCTGTTCTCCCTAAAGTCCTAGGATAGAATGTCACAATAAAATTTTCAGGTTACTTAACCTGCCAGAGATATTGGCACAATTGGTCGAATTTCGACCACTGGGCGACAGCTAGTATTTTAAATTTCTCAACTTCTATTATTTAGTTTATTAATCGTTTTAAGCTGGTGCTGAGTAAGATTTTTTCCATAATCAGTTTAGCTTTATAATTAGGGGTCTATGATCAATCCACACCACGGTTTACTCTTACATCTTCAACTTTGAGGGTGGTGATTTGTTTCACGATAAAGTAGTCTATTGTTGATTTTAGTTGTCACGTTGGTTATATTCAGGTATACAGGTAAAGGCACTTCTGTTTATAAAACGCATTTGTAACTCATGGGGTATAGAGTATTTTACACCTCATTAATTACATATCGCTGACAGGTGGCACGTGACGGCGGATCACACAGTGCTCCGCGGCATTTTTCAAAGGATGCCATCTTTCCCCACACTCTTCAAAATTTTCCCAACCCCAAGGTTCACAAACCCCTACCTCGTATAATTTCCAAGTTTCAAACTACATGTATCTAAAGTGGTGTTTTGTCCTATGTGTTGCCCAGTTTAAACTCAAGTTTGAATTTTGGTTACTTCTCGCCAAAAAACGTGTGTACCTACACAGTATTCTATTTTTCTTGAAGTATTTCTTCGTGTGAAATATTTTTAACGAGACTTTGAATTTACTTATTATTAACTGAGGCATCTTTGTATAAAAAAGGCTCAAACAATTTTAAAGAATTATCACATTTGGTGGTTTTGATAGCCAGAAATTGACTGGTGGGGATCTCATCTTTGTAAAAATTGGGAATTTAAAGTATTAAAAAAATTAACAGAACTTATATATTTATATCAAATGAAGGAATTACCTTATTTCTGTATATGTTAATAAGCCTAAAAACACATATCAATAAAAATAATGTAGTTTTAGATTTAGTAATTGTATATTGAATTATTTATTAGTTACAGACCGATAGGAGCCAGTACTTTCAAAATAATATAAAGATATAACATTTTTATATTTTTCTAAACGATTGAATTTTTTTCTATTGAACCTGTTTTTAAATTTCTTTATATTTTTTTTGATTATAAAATTAGAAGCTCTTTCTCCAGTTCTATTTCTAGAAACATTAAACAGGGTTGAAAAAAGGATTTTCAATTCAAAACTCACCTGTCCAATTTCAGATATGTTTGCATTCAGTACGCAAGATGTAAATATTTTCGTGAAAATAATTTCCAGTTTTAGACCCTAAGGCAAACGATACGATGTTAGTTTTTATAGAACTGTAACTTTAAAATCTACAAATATTTAATTAAAAATATTAGTACATTTTCTAAATCCTCAGACAGAAGCCCTTGCATATATAATAACAATTGTCATATACTTAAGTGATAACAGTCCAACATTTTCAATTTAATATCTAAGTAATTAAAGTGACTTACTGTTGCTGTTTCATTTTGCCAGATTGTGGATCGTTAAATAATTTTAATAGCGCACTCCACAGTCTAATATAAAATGTACCCTATATTTCATTTTATGTTCACATAAAGCTACTTCGTTTCATTTCTCACACATTTTTCAGAATATTTCCGTCGTTTACTCATCTTTTACGATTGCATAAACGAAGAGGATTTTAAATGAAACACTAGAATCCATTAGAATTTCACAGGGTTGGAATTTTTAAAGCATGTGTAATCACACGATTCTAGGATAATTTGGAGATATTAGAGTAAAACGTATGTAAGCAAGATGTACAAAAAAACATTTTACACCTGATAAGTTATAAAGTAATTGAAATTAAATTCAAAATTAAGGACATGTTTTTGACTTAAATGCGTTTGTGTGTTTTATTTTCAACAGTTCTGTTACTGAGATATACGTTGCCACATTAATCACGCCAGTTTCAAACCTTTACAGACCAATAAAAATCGATTTCAATTAATATACCACAAATGAGATCTTAAGTCATATTTTCCTATTCTAATATCATTTCAATATAAGAGATTTTTGCATTACAATGATGAAAGATAAGAAATCAATCTATAACAATTTAAATAGTAAACTGTAGAATATTGATATTCAGAATTACTGAAAAGTCTGTATATTGCAAAGGCTGCAGACGTTTTAAGGTCTAAACCAGAGAATAAACCGTTGGTTTATTTTGGAACAATGTCTTGAAGACTTACATGAATTATTAATCCACCACAAACAACAACTATACAATTCACAATAGGAATTCAGCAGAATAACACACTATCTTTCATAGATATTTGTATACAGGAATTCAATTTTCATCTGATGCAGAAGACTACAGAAAGCTGACTTACACAGATAGGTATTTCAATTTTATCTCTTCTCATCTAAGTACCGAAAAAGTGCATAATTAAATCTTTATATGAGAGAGCAAAAATTAACCTGTTCTGATATCAATAAATTTAATGAAGGAAAAACATTAATAAATGTACTTGCTAATAATTATTCGAAAAAGTTCATTAATAATGAGAGCCCAAATTGAAGACAAAGCAAACACATTCAACAGCAAGCTACTCCCATCACTAATGCCCACATGTACTACAACAAACATACCACATATACAGGGTGTTTCAGAAAGTCTAACAAGAGTGGGCAACAGATGTATTTATTAAAACAAAATTGAAATCAAGAAATACACTGAAATCAATTATATCAAAACCAAATACCAAATAAGAAACTAAAACTCAAAAAATTCCATTTATAAAATTTCTTGCGCATGTTCAAATAAATGAACACAAAACTTGTATAAAGAAAAGTCAACAATTTGTAAAAATGGCTGGAACCTTGGTATTAATATAAAATTTCAAAATTTAACTATATTACACAAAGAAGAACATAATAGTAAATGAACAGTAACACTGTAGAATTCAGCCGTTATTGGTTATCAATCATAAACGATAAAATTAATAATGGTAATGTCCTTTTGAGCAACCCTGTATGACGATAGTTTGTTAGGTTTTTTCTAGGTTTTCCCGTATGTCTTTAATGGAATATCTGGAACATCAGAATTCCTACATCTCATTTTTAGGGAATGTACTATCTTATAACAAAGTTAGAAAGGCCATATTAAATTCTGAAGATAACTCTCAAATTTGAATAAGGATTTCTTATTTCATATGATCCTGTGTGTATCAAATTAACAGTAAATGGTCTTAGTTACGTCACTTATATTGTCCCACATTTCATGTTAAATTATGAATGCTACAATTGCCATTGCTAGTCCCTGAAATGTTTGGAGTGTTTGAAATAGGTATATAGACTTTTCAGTAATTCTGGACTTATTCCCAAGAAATTCTAAAAATACAACATTCAGAAAACAAGGAAAATATTTGATCAAATTGGCAATAATGAATTGTCACTCTTATATGGTGTATGCCTCAATTTTAGAAAAAGATGAAGTAAAACATGTAAAATCATTAATTAACAATATTATTTCAAAACTAAATGAGATAATAAAGTAATGAATAAATGTAAGTATAAGTCAGGACTAAGGAAGTAAACCAGTAAAGGAACTTAAAAGTTAAAATAACTAATTCTTGACCCAAAAGAGGTTAAAAAGTAATAACTATAGAATAATGTGACAATAAAATGTGAAGTGGATATTTTTTTATGCTAAAAACATTCACATGAAAATGTTGTTGTCAACACTTAAATTGGTAATATGGAATTAGAAAAAGGAAATGTAAAAATATTAAAAACAGAGAAAATGTATCTAAAAAGTAAATTAGGAGCTGGATTTCAATTCAATGTTATCAATTCGTGAATCTTCGTACTTTGATGAAAATTGTTAATAGAGGAAAGTGCAAAGTTACAAAAGAAAACAGTAAATTTAAGCTACAAAAGTAAATAGTAAATCTAAAACTATCCCAGGAAATGCCATAATTAATTAATATTCTATATTCAATATAATAATTATAATTTGCAATTATGTATAATACATAAAAAATAAATTATTTGAAGCTACCAAATAAAAGGACAAATAAAAACTTTTAAAACGAAATTATTATTAATAGTTTATATCGTATGTTAATTTTTGAAATGCTTAATCATAAGGAGACATCTCTAAACACATTCTCAAAAAACAATAACTAGTTTTGGCAATATAGAGAAATACTAATGTAATAATAATAGACATTCATGTAATAATGATTTCTTGATGCATAAAATGGCGTGCTTTTGTTGGTAGTTAAGGCATCTCAAAAAGTAAGTCAGACTAATATCCTTGGTCCAGTTTTGCTGAAACTTCACAAACAATATTATAATTTAAAAAACTACGGTATACGTGATGAAATAAGTTTATTTTAATTAACAGCTCTGGTTAGTGCTACAAATTGTTCCTTTATTTTTGTTTAACTGAATTTTAAAGCATTTGATTTGCAGTTCTCTGACAAGTTTATGAAACTTTTAATTAGATATTGTATTTCGAGTTCCTGTTGATATTCGTGTTGCAATATGAAGACATATTGCAATTTGGTTTTTTAGTATTGATTAAAAAGTTCAAACCAAAATCATGAAAATAAATCGGGTTCGTTCTTGTTTTTTTTTTGTTAAAAAAAATTACACCTCAATTCTTTTTTAACTTTGACATAAAACATTTATGTCTAAAGGATAAAGTAGATAGATGCCCTACCTCCACAAATCAATTATAGACGTGTCTCCATATTTGCGAAAAAATTTTAGCCACTTTCGTAAATTAAATGTTACATTTTTTTGGATTTTCATGGGATTTCCATTGCAGCTGAAACCCTAACAAACCGCAAAATCTATGGAATGGCTTTTATAAAGGGTGTTCCAATTTGAGGTTAATTTTTAAATTTGCAGCCATATATATTTTTTGTACTACAATATCATATGTTATTTGACAGATGACAATTAGGAATATTCCGGTTATTAAAAATGGAGATATATACGATTGAGCAAGGCGTGTTTATTATTAAAAAATATTTTAAAATTGGTGAAAGTTATGCAGAACTTGGAAAAAAATTTCGTACAGAATATGAAAGAGAAAATTGTCCGTCAAATGTTACCTTTGGAAAAATTGTTTAAAAATGTGTGGAAACTGGTTCAGTAAGAGATGAAAAAAGCAAAGCATCATCGCAGTGGAGGTTCAGAAGAAATATTGCAGCTGTTACTGCTAGTGTTGTTGGACAACCAAAAACATCAATTCGTCATCTTGCACAGAAATTGAACATTACAAAAACCATTATTAAAAATTTTGCACAAAGATCTTCATTTAAAGGATTACAAGATTTAAATAACACAAGAAATACAGCCAACAGACTTTGGTTTACGTCGTCAATTCCTTAATTGGGCCATACAACAGAAGTTGAAAATTTTTTCAACAAAATCATCTTCAGCCATGAAGAACATTTGGGGGCTGGTGGAGTGATTGGTCCATACTTTTTGAAGATGGAAATACTGTTACTGTGAATGGTGATCGATATCGAACGATGCTTACTAACTCTTTGTGGGATGTGTTAAAGCATACTGATGTGCAGAATGTGTGGTTCCAACAGGACGGTGCAACATGTCATTCAGCAGCAGAAACAATCAATCTTTTGAAACAGAAATTTGGTAATCGGATAATTGCTCAAAGAGGAAAAATTAATTGGCCCATAGATCTTGCGATCTAACACCTCTACGTTTTTTCCTATGGAGCTATTTGAAAGAAAAGATCTATGCCAAGGATCCACACACAATTGGTGACCTACAGGAAAACATAATTGACTATTTTTAAGTAATTGAACCGCAGTTATGCCAGAAAGTTATCGAAAATTTTGGCAAAAGATTAAAACTTGTCGTACAGCAGCAGGTGGTCACTTACAAGATATTGTTTACCATTACTAAACCGAAACAATTGTACGATCATTTGAAATAAAACATTTGATCATTCTCAAATAATTTGTGTATTTTATTAAAAATTTAAAAATGAACCTCAAATTGGAACACCCTTTACAAGGACATTAAAGTTACATTCCCCATTTTTGTATTTCGCACTTACTTTACATAATATAAGTTTTTTTGACAAAATGAATGTGCTGGAACACCCTAGAAGAACAAATCTACTACAAAGAAGGGTTCTGAGAGAGTTTTCAGTTGAGTTCAGTTCAGTCATATAGTTTGAGATTAATAGAGAGATTGTTTTTTAAATTTAGAAGTTGAGTGGTATTGTAAATTACGTTGTTAAATACAGTTTTCGTTAATTGGAGAATCGGTGTAATTCGAATCCAGAATGTTCCGTAACAATATAGAGTTCCAACAAAAAATATTAACAACGAGAAGTTGTTAAATTAAAGTTGACGGAACACAAATAATCCAACTAACTTCAAACTATATGCTGACCATATACGAAGTTTCGATTGAATATATTACGGACAAACGCACAACATCAGGTATTGAAAATTTAATAAATTAAATAATTGTGCTCCTTTGTTAAATATTGTTTTATATATTATTTTTAAATCAGAAATTTTTCAAAGCGGTGACGAAATTATTTGTATTGTTTAAACAATATAACTTGAAAAACAGATACAAATGTTATTGTCTTCACACTGGTATTATAGATAATTTTAAATATACCAATATACCAATAAATGTTATAAACAGCTATTGTCAAGTGTTGTTTATGAAGTGTTTACTTAAAATTAACACAGGACACAAAGTATGTAGGCTTTCACGGGCGATGTGAAAGAATAAACGGTAGTTTTTTGGTTTTTTTGGAGTCGTCTACTTCAATTAATTCCAAAGGTTTTATCTGCAACCGCGGCAGACATCTTCAGCGGCAAGGAGCAATAGGACTCTCGAAAGGTCGAGCTCTGGTATTTATAGGTGAATCGGAGGGTACAGCGGACTATGATTGATCGGTGGAGCTGGGAGCGTGCTTTAGTATCGCGCGTCCTAGTGCAGAACACCAAGATCTGTGCAGAAATTGTTGGATATTTGTATGTTTCCATAGCCTCTCGCTGAAGACAAGTATAATAGTGGGATGAGGTAGACCGTACATCGATGTATTAGTACTGTATGACGTGGTCAAATGAGATTAATATATGCTCAGCGACGACCGATTTTTACCGAAAATCTTACCATACAGACAAGCACTTCGATAAATATTCGAGTCCCTCCCTAAACAAAAGAGGATTGTAGTTAAAACTATCGTGGATCGAGCAGGCAGAATCTGCGTTACTTGAGCTATTATATTCGAATATCCTTTACTCCAAATCAGAATCAAAAGAACGACCGTCAGTTCAAAACTTGGAGACAACGTACTTACCGTTCATAAAGAAGTCAACGGATTAACTGTTTAGACAAAATCAGGTTAAAACTGTTTTTAAACCTCCTCAGCATATACCTCGTCATATACCGCCATGTACTCCGATCTCCTAAAGATACTAGTGACCATTTGTTGACGTTAGTAGTGTACACAATACCTTATTTATATGGAGCTGTATATATCGATACTATATAGCATAGCATCACCACATATTATAACCTGAAAAACTGACTGTCGCTAAGCATCTGTACTAGTACCAAAATAACGAAGTACTGTTTAGCTCTTCTTTACCTGTCCAATCAAGGTATAGCGATACACACCCAGAAACCTATAAATACCAGTGTTCCACTGATATTCGTTTCAAACATTCAACGAGATGTCACCTTAGTCCGCCCCACTGAAGATGTCTACCGCAGTTGCAGATTAAATGTTTACAAGTATTCCAATAGACCACGACGAAATTGGCCGGAAAACCACAGTTTACCCATAAAGAAAAATCCTGGAAATCAATTCAAAATGTGGACAATTTGTTATTGCGTAATCGACATTAAGCAAATGTTAAAATTTTGTTTAAAAAAATTATTTCAGAATTATTTAGTAATATTTCGAAGAATAAATTAAAAGTATTATATACAATAACATATCTAACAATAATTTAAATATGTTATTTACTGATGTCTTTATAGATATATAATATAAAAAATTAAATTTTAATTTTCCTTTATGTTTTGCGTATCTCTTTCAAGTGGTGAATGGTTACCGCAGTTTTCTCCATTGCTATGATGGCCACTTTTCTGCAATACCACGCTGATGTGTATCCTGTTTTGCAAGAGCAAATGTGATTTTCAAAGAGCCGATAAGTACTGTTAGTGAATGGTTCTAAATAGTTATATATTTTTGCTAACCTCTTACATCAGGAGTTTGGAGCATTACTTTTTTATTTCCAAACTTCCTATAAACTCTTTCAACATGTTGTTTTGTTTCATCCTCTGCCTGTGATAACTAACTGAGTAGTACGCTGTTGTCCATTTAAGTTAATGTTCGAAAACGTTTGTATCGAAGTTTTTAGAAGTTTTTGGCAGTTTTCGACGCATATATTGTGAGAATTTAATTAACAAATTCGCTAAAAAGTAGTTTTTACTACTTTTTAACAAACGTAACTTCTGATTATCTGAAAAACTAAAATACTCTTTCCTATATTGTATGTCACGGATGAATGAGAAACAAGTGATTTTTGTAATAATTGCATTTTTTATTAAATTTATTTTTCGAACAAACTTGTTTCAAGGTATTTATTTTTAGTGGTTTTGAGCAAGACCTTTCTTTATCAGCAGGGTCTACAGTCATTGATAACACTAACACATCCGTGCCCTCTTCTATCACATCTACTTCAGAAAGCAATAGTTTAGAGCTATTTGTACAGTAATTAAACAAACCACTTGACTTGACGTTTTCCTTGCCTCCACCCAGTATAACGTAGTGCCAGTCTTTTGCAGAGGGAATGAATAAACCTATTTTTATTTTTGATATTTCCTGGAGATTTCTCTTTAGTTGTATGTAGTTAAACTTTTTTTTAAATAGGCTTATTATTAATTGCTATACTTAATTCATCTGCAGTAGAGAATAATATTCTGTTAAGCAGTTCTTGTTTTGTCAAAGCTAGCAATAACCGTTAAATTTTTGCTGGATTATACTCTCTATACTGAATGAATACAGAAGCTGCACTACACTTCAAAACCTCTCACCCATCAAACAACAGGTGGCACATAAAACAGTTACATGTCTATCCAGATCGTATACCTACTTACTAGACGAAAATTTTCGGCTTGGGCATAATGTCATACAATATTTAATTTTATTGTTATATTTTTCATAACCACTTAAAAGGATCGTCATGAATAAGGAGTATCATTTTAGGGATACGATACTTTTATTACAAAAAGCTTTATGATAGCAGTCAACAAGTATCCTTATAAAATAACAATTTTAACAAAATTATATTATAGAATTACATAACATTATGATTACAGAACACTAGGCATTTAACACCTTAGCTAGTAAGTTGGGGCTCTAAGGATCAAATACAATACAAATATGTTTATTACTACAAATTGCCCATGTAAAGAAGAGTGTAATTGTTCAGCAGAAAGTTTCATAGAGAGCACATTTAACCGACACTCTTCCAATGCCTACTTAATAAGTAGCACTAATACAATTATGCACCTCATCATTTTCAATTCCAAATTTCAGTCTTTCAGTGTTTTTTACTACTGTGTCATTAACGTATTATACCGGAAATATTAGGTCAATATTAATATGTAAGATACACTATTTGTTTTTTTTTAACCGACTTCCAAAAAGGAGGTTATCATTTCGTCGCGTTTTTTTTCGCTTTTTTTGTATGTATGTTACCTGATTTCTTCTCCTGTGGTGCACTGTTTTGAATGAATATGGTCTTGTTTAATACAGTATATATCCGGATTGGTGAAACTTCAAATTTTGGAAAAGAATTCTATTGGTAAAGTGATAAAATTAGTGAATGAACACAAATCGACGAAGATCCCTAAGATTTTAGTCGATTTTTCGATAACTACTTATGGATGTGTATAGTTTTTTAACTTTTGTCTATAGATTTTAACTTTTAATCTATTAAGGAAGATCCTCAAGTGATCTCATATACTTTTCTCCGACGGGCAACTTGCAATTTTAATTCGAACGTAATAGTGCGGTAATTTTAGGAACTGGAGGTTTTAATTGAGAATTTGAAAATTTTCTATGTATATCTCTAGCATATAGGTAGTATTTTCGGCTCCTTAAATCAATGAGTACCAAGCTCGTTTTATTTTTATACCGGGCAAATACCTATTTAAATGCACATTTTTCCATTCTGCGAAGACGGTGCTTTTGGTTGTCACATTCTCCCGGCCTAATAAAAAATTCAGTGACAACACATGTCAAACTTTAAACTGCTTTTTGGTGCGTTTATAGACAGGGTGTTTAGTTATAGCAAACAAAATCACAAAGTAAAGTGACAGAAGGAGTTGCATTTATATGAAGATTGAAATATAGGACGGACTAGAGTGATAGTGGTCCGTAAGCAGCCGTATATACAGGATGGTTGGAATGTAGGGTGCAGGATGGTGGTATAAAAATGTTGGAAAAAATGTGGAATTAAAATTATATAGGGTGTTTAAAAAACTGTTATATGATGTGGACATAAGCAAATCATATACAAGATAGTGGAAATATATGCTGGAGTTGAATTATATTTATACAGTGCGATTTAAAAATTATTTCTTTTATAGCCCATAAGAAGTTGCATAAAGTGTGGAGAGGAATTAATGTTACACAGGGCGATGATATAAAATGTTAAAAATGAAATAATTTATGGGCTAGCCCACAAGGAGTTATATACTATGGTTGAAATATAGGACGGATTTGACTCCGTAAATATGCGATGGATTCTACTCCGTCCTATAGTTTACAGAAGGCAGCTAACAAATTTATGTTTGTCCGTGCGCAGTCGTATGTACAGGATGATGGTTGGTACATAGGTTGGAGTGGAATTATCTATAGTTATACAGGGTTGTCAAAAAAGTTGAAAAAGATTACATGGCGTAGTCCATAAGGCATAAATATATTTTGGGCAACAATCAAGTGTGATGAATTAGTAGATAAGTACGCAATGAAGGATTTTAGATTTGCTTGGCACCGGCTTCAAAAATATACTAGATTGGGAGGTAATTAATTTGTACAAAATGAGCACCTTTTAATGTTTACATTTTTTACTTCCTGGGTAGGTACCTAACAACAGTGAATGTGTTATTTATTTGCTAGCGTTGTATTTTGTTATAATTATTTTTATCTTTTTAGTTATAGGTGGAGGTCGGTTATATTTTCTTTTTAAATGTTTTATTTTCAAGTTTTTAGTTTTTTTGAACTCAGATAGTTTTCATTCTTTTTTTTTATTTTGTATGTATAACCTTAATAGATAGGACCAGGTAACATAGAAAGCTTCAACATTACACAATGATACATTTTCATTTAAATTGGCAGGTAAATGTTTACGAACAAAATGCTCTAGTACGCGTTGACTTAATAAGCCCAAAAAATATTTATGCCTTATGGACTACGCCATGTAAACTTTTTTTCAACTTTTTGTTGACAACACTGTATGACAATAGATGATTTCAGTCCACCCTATGTACCAACCATCCTTTACATACGACTGCCCACGGACAAGCATAAATTTGTTAGCTGCCTTCTGTAAACTATAGGACGCAGTAGAATCCATCCCATATATTCGGAGTCAAATCCGTCCTATATTTCAACTATAGTATACAACTCCTTGAGGGCTACCTAATAAATTATGTCTTTCTTAACATTTTATATTATCGCCCTGTGTAACATTAATTCCTCTCCACACTTTATGCAACTTCTTATGGGCTATAAAATAAATATTTTTTTAATCACACTGTATAAATATAATTCAACAGCATATATTTCAACCATCCTGTATATGATTTGTTTACGTCCACATCATAACAGTTTTTTAATCACCCTATATAATTTTAATTTCACATTTTTTCCAACATTTTTATACCACCAAACGTTCACTCCACACTACATTCCAACCATGCGGTATATACGGCTGCCTATGGACCAAGCTCATTCTACTCCGTCCTATATTTCAATCATTATATAAATGCAACTCCTTCTATCACTTTACATTGTTATTTTGTTTGCTATAACTAAACACCCTGTGTACAAACGCACCAAATAGCAGTTTAAAGTTTGACATGTGTTGTCACTGAATTCTCTATTAGGCCGGGAGAATGTGACAACCAAAAGCACCGTCTTCCCAAAATGGAAAAAATTGCATTTAAATAGGTATTTGCCTGGTATACAAACAAAACGAGCTTGGTACTCATTGATTTAAGGAGCCGAAAATACTATGCTTTACTACCTATATGCTTGAGATGTACATAGAAAATTTTCAAATTCGCAATTAAAACTTCCAGTGTCTAAATTTCCCGTACTATTACGTTGGAATTAAAATATTTATGAGGAAATGTCCGTTATGTCATTTCGATGAAATTTTTGATAAGAATTTTGGAATTTTCGGCGATTTTCTACAAAACCGCAAGTTGCACGTCGCAGAAAAGTATATGAGATCACCTAGGGATCTTCCTTAATAGATTAAACGTTAAAAAACTATACACATCCATACGAAGTTTTCGAAAAATCGACCAATATGTTTGGGATATTGGTCGATTTCCATGCACGCATGTGTTCATTCACAAATTTCATCACTTTACCAATAGAATTTTTTTCCAAAATTTGAAGTTTCACCAATCCGGATATATACTCTATTAAACAAGACATATTCATTCAAAACGGTTCACCACAGGAGAACATACAAAATACGGGACGAATTGATAACCTGCTCCTTTTTGGAAGTGGGTTAATAAAAGTGAATCAGTCGCTTTTGACGTTTTCTGTTCCTTTGCCAAGAACTAATAGTTATTTGGATATTCCCATTATTTATTCATTATTCCTTCCCAACCTGCAATTTATCATTATCAGGTAGTTTGTTATAAGGGTCAACAAAATACCACGTACAATTCGCAAGTGGATAATGCTAGGTAATTTTAACAATTGTCGTCTTTATTATTCAATTAAACAGATTTAATAAAAGAGAAGTGTATCTAGTGGTTAACCAAATTACTAGACTTTCAATGTTTATTAATTTATAATTATTCCAAGAATTTTTCTGCCAATAAATTTGTGAACTATTTTCCAAACATAATTGTTTCTAAATGGAGATTCAGAATTAATAATAACTGAATAAAAATGTAAGCCACTTTAAAATTGAGTTATAAAGGTTAAGATAATTATAAAACAACACTATACGATCAGTATTTATGTAGGCCGATACCCATTTTGAACCTATGCAAAAAATAATTATTATATTTAGTAATAATGGCTTGTAACATACAAAGTTTTACCTCCACATGTACCATATTTGCGAACCCGAAAATCCTATATTGTAAACATGACATGAAACTGGATTATATTATACAGCTATCATTTTCTGACAGTTGTATAATCTATACTATTATAAAATTGTAGTTTGTCTGTTGTTTGTTTGTTTGTTCGGGCATCACGTATGAACTACTTAACTGATTTTGCTGAATCTTTTTTTGTTGCGAAGCCTATAGTTTGACTTAAAATCTGGTAGACATTTTATCTCTCTAAATTAAGAGAAACGGTAGATACGGCGAAAAAACGTCTACCATGTTGGGTAATACAATTACCCAATTTGTTCCACCGCACTCACAAAATACTAGATACTGGCATTAGCTAGCTTTTATTCAAAATTCAGAATGTGCAAATGTAACATGTTTCGATTTAACAAAAATAAACGTATATAACAAGCGTAATTTTACAGGGTGTTCTGCATATAGCAAACTTAGAGTAGAGTAGAATTACATCGATTAAAAAAATTGAAAAAAATTTTATATTTCGTGTCCGATAAGCAGCTAGATATATATACAATATGGTGGAAATAAGGAGTGGAATTAGTTATGCGGTCCAAAAAGTTATATTGAGTGGGCCATAAACAGTTCCATATACCGAGTTGTTGAAAAAGGGTAGAATATTTTATACAGTGAATAAAAGATCTTAAAAAAATGTGTTAGGTAAGCAGTTAGGATCTTTGAATTATGTTCATAAGATACTATATTTATGAAATGGGTTGAAGAAATGTTAGAAGCAGTTGTTTATACAGGGTGTTTGAAATATAAGATGGAGTGTAATTATAGTTTATGTTGAGGTTAAAAACTTGTTTTATATCTACAAGTAGTTGCATATATAGAATGGTTGAAATATGTGGCGGAGTATAATTACAGCTATACAGGTGGGTTTAAAAAATATTATAAAGTAATGTTATGATCTACAAGCTGTTCCATTTACCGGATGGTTGAAATATAGGGTGGGGTAGGATTTTAGGGATACAAGATGATACAAAAATGTTATATTTGGTGGCAAATAAGTAGTTGCATATAAAAGGTTCTTGAAATATAGGGTGATATACAGTTATATTTATACAGGGTGGGTAAAAATTGCTAGAAAAATTTTATTATGTAGCAGTTCCATATATGGAGTCCCTGAAATATGGTGCGCAGTAAAGTTATAGTTATACAGTGTCATTCAAACAAGGTTAGAAAAGTTTGTAAATGAAGGGTGTGAAGAATAATTATACTTTAATATGTCTTGAAAAATATAAGGAAAAATTGTGAAATAGCGTAGTTCATAATAAGTTGCAAGGATAGGATAGTTGATATATAGGGTGAAGAAGTGTTATGATAATTATTTAAAAAATGTTATATTGGGTGTCCAAAAAGCAGTTGCGTATACAGGGTAGTTGTAATACATACAATGTGATTCAGAAACATGTTGAACAAAATTGTTATATTCGGTGCCCAATAAGCAGTTGCGGTTTTGGTAAAATATATTTGTCATTGATAGACTTATAGTGTATACAGGGTGGATCAAAAATGAAGTAATTATATCATTTATTTCTATTCCCATGTCTTATATAACGTAGTCCATAAGCAGTTGCATATATAAGATAGTGAGTGGACCAGAGTTATAGTTAAGTGTTTTATATTTGGTGGCCCCTAAGCAGATGAACAAACAGGGTGGTTGAAATATTTTTTTAGTAAAATTATGGTTATACAGGGTGGTTCAAAAATAAGTTGTAATATTTGGCAAATGGGCAGCTGTGTGTACAGGATGGTTTTAATGTAGATGGAAGTAGAGTTATACAAAGCGGTTAAAAAAATGTGAATAAAATTGTTATATAGGGTGGCCAACAAGCAGTTACAGTTTTGGAGAGGATTTAAATAAAAGTTTGGTGTTAGGGTGCAAAACTGTATTTTTATATTTGTGACCCACCAAAGGTTCCATAGGCATTTCCAGTAGGATGGATCAAAAAAATTTTTAAAAAATTGTTATATAGGGTAGATCACAAACAGTTGCATTCTAATATGGAATATCTGAAATACGGGTAGAAGCAATTTATAGTTTTAGAGTGTATTTAACACAATGTTAGAAAAAGCTGCATATAAAGGTTGATTAAAATATAGAGTAAAGAGAAAATTTACTTTAAAAGGTGGTTAAAAAAATACCAGAAATAATTGTTATACAACGTAGACCATAAACAGTTGCGTATAGGGTAGAGAAGAGTTATAGTCAGGTGTTCAAAAAGTTATATTGGGTGACAAATAAACAGCAGCATATATAGGATAGTTGCAATATCGGGTGAAGTAGAGGTACAGTTATTCAAGTTGATTAAAAAATGTCGAATAAAATTGTTATATAGGGTGACCCATAAGTACTGGCAGTTAAGGTGAAATATATTTGGGGTTGGTCGATTTATAGTTAGGTAGGATGGTTCAAACAAGTTAGACATTTTTTTATATAGGATAACCCATATGTTTCATAAGTTATTTCTTTTTGCGAAGGCTTGAACATTCCGTACGCGGTTGAAACGGCGGGTAACGGCTAGTAATACATTAAAATGTAAAATCATCACACTTTGTGCCTGTTTTATTATTTTATTCAGCAACAAGACATAACTAAACAGTGGACTGAAATCACGAAACATAGACATAAGTATTCGTATGAAAATTTTAGAAATCCTCATACTTTTACAATATAACCAACTTTAAATATCGTGTGAAAAAAAACACACTTTAAATTTAACATATCAGTATTGTAATTGTATTACAAAATATAGTGAAAAAATATAGCGACCAAATCACACGGTAGGTAGCTTAACTCTCTCCCGAATAGTTTTTTCTTTTCTGGGACCAATTTCTTTTGCTTTTGCCTTCACAGATTCTTCCCAATTCTTGATAACCTCTACTAGTTCGAAACAAGCTATTTTTTCATTGAAGAACATCATATCTACTATCGAAGATGAACCCATGTTGGCTTATTAGATCTATACCTTATATAAAATCATCGTTAATATCTGCTACTAGGATCCTATACCCATACTGGTGTGTCCTATCCTAACATGGACTCGTCTGTGACCGGATTTTGTTGTTAGTGAGCCTGATTTCAGCTGTTCTGAAGACTTTGTACTTGCCAATGCACCTAGCTGCTCTGGTGTCAAATCTAATGATGATTGTACATGTTAGAAATGGTGTTCCCGATGACTAGGCTGCTTCTATCTTTGCAAAATCTCCAAATGGACATTATCTTCATGGCTGCGTAGGCTACCCATGACTTGTGATCTATCTGGTAGCCTCACTTTGTGGTCACATACTCACCTGGTTCCTTGTTTCTATCAACTCAATTATATCGTTATTGTTTTTTCCCGGCAAAACTGTCTGAAGGGACTCTTCCTGACTAACGGTAACTGCTCCTATGCTTCCGAATCATGGCGTAAATCTTCTCAGATTTTCTTGAACTTCAGTATCTCTGATACCACTTATAGGACATTGTGTAGTCAAATGACGTTTAATGCCTTCCGGTGATCTGGACAGAACAATGTAATAAAATGACTTCATAAAAATAACAAGATATTGAGTAGCAGAGGCTCACAATAAACAAAATTGGAAATGTGGGCAGAAAGAAGTGCTTAGTGATGATGATGGTAATGATAATGATGATAAAAACTTTGAAAATGAATTGAATATAGATTAGTAATCGTAAGCATGTGGTCAGAAAACTCTTACCACATTTTAAAGTATCTATAAACTTATTAAAAGGCACATCTTACTATATTTAAAATATTCAAATTATATTATTCAAAGACACACTGTAACAGCACTTTTCTGTTTAGCAACAATCTAAGTGTTTTTGTTTTGGGAGTATGAACATCCAGAAAAAAACACAATTCTGCTTTTATAGTTTTTTATTTATCAAAAATGTTTTTCCAAGTTACGTTCAATAAATATTTTCTGCCAGGAAGTGGATTCTTATCAGTAGGTACGCCTCCAGCGGAATTTATTTTGTTAGCTCAAATAAGTAAGGTGAAACTCAGATACCGTCTTCCTACAAATTGCCTCTTAAACCAATTCAATCGTTAACAACAGAAAAAAAGGTTTGTCTCAAAAAAAGGAAAAACAAACAATAATTTAATCTTCTCTGGTCTAACTGTTTTTCCAACACCCCAAAAGGCCTATCAAGATCGTCTGTCTTTTGTTGATTCAAGATACACGATTCACCTTTTTCCTGCGGTCAGATAGCTAATAAATTAGCTATATTTGTCTGTCGACAAAAAAAATACCAAATTCGGGGTAGCATCAAGCCGAGTACATTTTGAGAAAGTCACAGGAGTTTTTGATTTATCTGAGGATTTCCACGCCGCAGTTTCCATACCCGAAATGGCCATTAGTTCCATCCACTTACAAAGGAAACTCGTTAGGACGGATTAAGGAAAAATGCTAAGAGAAATCGTCTTGTGTGTCGTGAATAAAATAGTGCACCAGGCTAACAATATGGATGATATATATTTGTTGTAATAAATGAGTGTGAACGTGTAAGTAAAAGTTTACATTCATCATTCTGAAAGGACAGTCATTTCCGTGTTTTGCCCTAACAATGGATGCATTTTCTACTGCTGGGAATTAGAGACATTTGCATTTTGAGAAACCCGCATGCAGATTTATTTGGAGGTATAATGCCTGCAAATGGCGGAAGCAGAAGAACAAGTTAGTGTTTCAGTCGTAATGAACTGTAATTAAATTGAAATGGACCAATGCAGATTTATACATCGCAAGATTGGTAGGATCATTAGTAAGTACAAGGACAACGAGAATTTCTTTAATAAACTTAAGATTGGAAAATAAATATTGGTCATAACTTCTACATCACCAAATATTCTTTTTTAAATTTTATAGCAATTTTAATGACTTAAAGAGCAACTTTTGTACAACAAACTTTTAATTAGTCGAACCAGTGTCACATGGATTGATTGACAAACCTCATTATTTCTCAATGGTAACCCCACAACAAATAAAACCGAAACAGCAAATATAAAAAAAATAAATGAAACTCAAACATTTTACAAAAATTATGCAAAGTGACCACCATGTTCTCTAATTCAGAAATCAATCAAAAGAAACATATATGTGAAGAGGTTCTGGGATATTCTATAATCACTAAAATGGTCCTTAATTAATTCTATCTTGTAATTCCGAGTCATCCTCAACATGCCCATTACGACTTTATATATATCTCGAGATTGTGATAGTTGAAAAATGGCTATTAGATAATATTTTCATAAAACTATATCTTAGCGGGTATCTATATTGAGATAGGAATATCTCTGACAAATTTCCAGGTAATTGATCTTACGGTTTCCTAGATCTCTAGATAATCGAATGAGTGGCTACTCTCGAAAGCCTGAGATATTTAAAAAACTAGAAGAACTATTTATTTGTAGGTTAATCATAATGATAAATTAGATGTACATCTAGCATATTATTGGACTCTTTTCTCAAATATTCATTATCTTTTACCAATCCAGAATCGTATCACTTTACATTTAACTGACATGTATAATATCGAAACTAGTCACTGTATACTAGATGGTACTAAAATACTGGACCTGCACTAGTGGAGCAGATATGCAAATGCAAGTACTCTTCACAGCTATGAATTTCCAAATGTGGCAGGTACAAAATCGAGTATGAAGATCAAACAGTAATAAGTGTTGTAGTAGATTTACAGAATTACAAAATTTTTATACTCACTATTACGGCGTTTATTCAATAATAATAGGTATCCTACTATATAGATAAAGATCATGATCTTCGTTTAAGAGATCGCAGTACAAGTGTTTCGCCTATTAGTTTTTAATATTAAGTATTTGCTTAAGTGCTCAATATCTGTATCTATTTTGTGGACTGGTTGAATAAATTAATAATGTGAATAACTAATTCCGAAATGAAAATAAAACACGTTGTTACTAATGGATGAAATTATAAGGTATTCCGTAACATAATTTTTAGTTTGACAAGCACAGTAGTTAGAAATGGTAGACTAGAATTTAAAACAGACCGGAGAAATATAAAGTCGATAGTTATATTTTTAAACTATAATTCACGTGTATTTGTTTTAAATTCACAAACGAACCCGGTAGGTGGTACTGCATTCAATTCTCATGAAAATTTATGTGTGTTTGAATGTGTCTCTGGCTAGTTTAAATTTACATTTGGACCCAATAGGTGGCGCTGCGGTCGGTTCCTAGATTTTTTTAAACTCTTCCTAAACATTTTGATGAAACTTTTTGTATGTGTTTGATTTACAATATGACCCTGTAGAGGGCGCTGCATTCGGGTTGTGAAATTTTTTTATACACCATCGAAATGGTTGGGCCGATTTTCCTTAAAATGATTAAGAAACTCCCTGAATGGGTTAAATTTACGGTTATATCTGGTGGGTGGCACTGCGATCTGGTTGGAAGATTTTTTAAATTCTTCTTAAACGACTGGACTGATTTTTATGATTTTTTTTGTTGTGTGAGTGGTCTGTGTATGGTTTAAATTAACAGTGGATACGGTAGGTGGCGCTGCAAACAGATTCCAGGAATTTTTTAAAATTAACAACAATATTTCCACCAATTTATCAACCCCGTGCGAAGCCGGTACAGACCAGCTAGCTTAATAGACAAAGATGAAAAATGTAATTTATTCATCTTCTGAGACAGTAAATGAATGAATGAGATCCAAATGCAATACAAAAATGGGAATCGATAGTTTGATTTCTTTCTTTAAGATGGTACTGCTATTGTTTACTTTAAGTGGCGGCAGACCTAAGGAGTTCTACTTATAGTAAGTTTTGTCGCGGTCTGGAAATCGCACATGTATTTCTAATAGGTAAGGGTTTGAAGGTAAAATCGGTTGTAACTGTTGCGGAAAAATAGTGGTAAATCTCACTTCTACTATACATATAGTAATATAACTGATATTATTACAAAGTATACCGTAATTTTTTCTATAACGTAAAATATACCGTTTCTCAGAAAATGTATACAAAAAACGGTAGACGTCAATGTCAGATACACTTTTTACGCAAAGCTCTAAACTTACATGTCAAGATTTGTCATAAAATAATATTGATCGTACAAGGTGTTTGTAACAGTTTTCATTTTGAATCTATATATAAATAGGCAAAGACAAAACGGTTAGGTACCATTTTCCCTTCTGTCCCTCAACAGATTTACTTTATTTTTGTTTTGTTCAGTAGCTAATGACGACCTTCAGTGCAGAATACTAAAATTTATTTGCAATATTGGTTCATTTATTAAATAAAATAAAATAGAAAATTCATAACATACGTCCACAATGACAATGCCAAACAGTAAAAAACAAACTAATTTAAACAAAAAACTAACAAATTTTGTTTGGTTCTGAAAGTTAATCTACATTATTGAGATCTCACCCACAAAAATTTATATTATATGATAATGACAAGTTATTGGGTACTGGCAAATTTTTCTAAATAGAGTTTCTGAACTAAAATCCGAAATTTGTATTGGGTAGCAACTGATTTATGATTTATTTTTCAGATAATATTTTATTATTCTAACATTATACTTTTAATTTATATTGTTTTTATTTTAAAGGCTAATAGGTTCATGCAATTTAACTAAGATAACAAAGTCCAAGATATAAATACAAACAGTAAAATTCAAGATAAATAGTTAGATCTGACATCATGGCAATAAATCATAAAGTTCACTGACAGTTCACGGCCAACCTCATGGTAGAGGATTTCAATTTGACATAACATTGTTAGCCGCTAGGTGAAAATTATCAATATATTATTTTCACAATTTCAATTTCAATGAACTTAAAAAAATTTTCAACAAATAATGGTATTATTTAACATAAATTAACAGAAGGTGAATTGTATTTCTTAAATGTTTTGATGTAATCCCCATGAAAACTTTTATGTAAATAAACTAACGATATAGAGATTATAACGCTAATAAATCAAATGTATATGAATTCAGATCCTTAAAAGTTGGGTATGTTTTTTATTTTATGCCATGTGCAAAGGAAACTTGAATAAGTATTAGTAGTATGTTGCTGTTTTACTCGATATAAGGTAACTTGTTAAATTAATTTTAACATGTCGTCTGAAATATTAGCAGTCAGTCAAAAATTGTTAAATGATCTGTTAGCGAGATGTAATATGCTGCAAAAATATTTTTACACTATAATACATATGATGTTTGTTTATTTTTATATATCTTATCAATATGTAATTCTCGCAAACAGCAGTATGCTTATTTGTCGAAATTTCATTTGGCGATTGATCAGGAGAAATCGTATTACCGAAATAGAACGAGATTGTGACAATAATTATGACAGCTGAGTTTTGAAATTACAAGAGTTTCAATATAGGGTGATATGGTAACCTACTTGAGATTGAAACTGTTCCAATACAAATAGATGCGTAGGATCTTATAAGAAGTTTATCACTATTTGATATTTTTTTAACATTACATTTTTACAGCTGAACCCTTCAAGAATTTAAAGTAAAAATTGCTGTTTTGAATAGGTAAAAAGTTATGTGTTCTCATGTTCTAAATTGACTGAGATATAAGGCGTTATAGATTATAATTATACAGAGTGATTTCAGATATGTCAGAAATCACATGTTTCTTGGGTGGCACATAAGCAGTAGCATATATAGAGTGTTTAAAATATAGAGTAGAGTACAATTATAACTATGCAGGGTGGTTTGAAAAAATAATTATGTTGGGAACCCCGTTAGCGGTTAAATTTACAGGGTTATTGGAACAGAGGGCGCAGCAGAATATCAGTTATACAAGGTGGTGCAAAAAATATGCAGAGATGCATATTCAGGGTGGCAGAAATATTAGCTGGAGTAGAATTGTAGTTAAATAGTGTGGTCTAAAAATGTTAGAATAATATTGCAACATTTCGTAACCCATAAGCCGTTGCATATATAGGATAGATGCAATATAGGTTAAGAGGAATTATAGATATACAGGATGATTATAAAAAATGTTACAAAAGAAAATGATTTATAGAGTAACCCACGATAGGTCGTAACGGAATTATAGTTAAAGCAGAAAAGTGTAAATATGGTGGCTCATAGGCAGTCGCAAATACAGATTGGTTGGAGTGGAATTATAGTTTTACCGGGTGGTTCAAACAAGTTAAAAATATGAAGCCGTGGTCCATGAGCAGTTGCATATACAAGGTAGTTAAAATATTGCCCAGAGTAGAATTATAGTTACATAGAGTGCTTAAAAAGATGTTACAAAAAATTTTGAATTTAATTAGTCCATTAACAGGTACATATACAGGATTATAATAGGGGTTTTAATAAATGTTAGAGAATTGAGTGGAATTATAGTTATACAGGGTGGTTAGAAAAAGTAATTATATCGGGTAGCCCTTTAGCGGTAGAATTTACAGGGTTCTTGGAATACAGGGCGCAGTATAATTATAGTAATACAGGCTGTGCACACATATTTGTCGTACTAAATTAAGAAATACGAATATGAACTCAAATAAAGTCGTATTAATTATATCTGAAAAAGAACTAGGATTTCGTTACTTATTGACACAACTGGTCGAATTTCGACCACTGGGCGACAGCTAGTAATAATAAATGGTAATACATTAATATGGTCGTAGAGGTGATTCCGTACATTTTTCCAAATCTAAAAGTCCGTAAACGTCAAAGACTTTCCAAATTTAGGGATTGCACGGGATGATAATCTGTATTCTGCCACTTCTTTTCTAAATGCTAACTAATTAAAACTAGTGGTGGTCATATGATCGAAATTTGATTGTCATTTGTTTTTATCATTTTTTGTCAGTATGTGTTAAATAATGGTATTATTTAGCGACAGGAAGTTTTACAGAGGTCAGAGGTAGTTCAGTTATTATTGAAAAGATGCTTACATTATCAACATGGGATACAAGAACATCTCAATATTATTATCGAAGTTATTTTTCTCATATATTTTAGCTTACTCCTTCATTATTTATCTATGCCAAATTTCACACTCTTCCGAATATGAAGTATGACGAACAGAGACTTGTTAGAAAGGACTCCGATTCTCTCTTGAAGGTAGGATTGTTCCCGTTTTTTTATTGATAATACTAAAGCTCATCAATAGCTGCTAAACAATAAAAGTAGATCAATTGACAAACAGTAGAGAAAAAGGTACCGAATTGTTGTAGTTTGTCTCTTCATATAAAGACATATTTATTACTGAATTTAAAATATCTTTGAACTACGATCGCAAGCAAAATATACAAATTGTACCGAATACAATTAATATAAAACGTTTGTTAGATAATAACTCTGTTTATGCCTAAGATTTACCACTCCAGTTTATCTAGTGTATTATCAATGTGACACCAACTCCATGTACCTTTTCAACATTAACCAAACTGACAGAAAGCAGACGTGAAGCAATGTCACAGTTGCCAAGGTTTCGGTCAAGGACAAAGGTATTATAATTCTTCACCGAAGCGCGTCGAATACGCTTCGAACAATTTCACTTCTACTTACACGCTGATAACTATAGAGAGATTTAAAGCCAAGTGTGTGAACTATCGTTGCGACCACACTGAAAATTATTCATAATGTAGAGAATTGATTTGACAATATTGTTTAATGATTACACTTTGTATCCCGTGTAGATTATTTTCCGTGGTGTACTTCATTTTTTACCATCTGGACCAAATTGTTTAGGAGTAATAAGTTTCACCCAAAAAAGTACACTCAGACCGATGATTGAGATGCTCTCTAACTATGTGCACTGCTTGTAGTCTTACTTTATTTCCAACGATAAATTCTCGTTATCTAATGGAAAATTACTGCCTAATAGAACTTTGATTTAAGTTTACCCAATCTTATGAGTTTTATTAGAATAGCACCCTCCTTTCTCTTCATACTCGGTACACTCTAATGCATATGTCTCACACTCATATAAGGCTGTATTCTACCCGAAAACGGTAAGGATGGACTAAACTATGCAGCTTCCATACCCTTTTTATTTCCAGTGTATGCTACAAATCACTTGAAAGGCTGGTACGTAACAGAGTAAAGCCAACTGAAGAAGAGTCCTGGTTACCTATTGCACAGGCTGGTTTTGGATCGTAAACAAGCTGCTGCAACCAGGAACTGGCACTGACCCCGCATAAGAAGTGCATTTCATTAACACTTACGATACGACTCGGTATGAATCAACTCTAAAACACTTGCCAACTTTCTGAATAATATGTCTTTTAAGATATTTTCTGAGGTCCACTTTAATAGTCAAAGTACCCCTAAATATGTTTTACCTCTAGGGTCAGTGTTGGCCACATTTGCTTTTCAACATATCTCCGACCAACCTACGACCATCTCAAAATACACTTTTTCAGGTGGCTCAGAATGATATTTCAAGCAATCTGAAAATAATGGTCTTAACAATTGACGACTTAGGCCCAACTTCAGAAAACCTAGTAGGCTTGTTTGCGTTTATGCAACACGCAAAATCGTTACGTGCCAAAAGTGTTTAAAGGGCAATTCGTGGCATATAACAACCCATAAGCATCTTGGTGGGATGACTGATACAGCACTTGCCTTCATAGACTACCTCTATAAAACAGCAGGGAAACTTAAGACCAGAAACAACGTCCTACATGAAACATCTGGGAGTGGTTGGAAAATTCGAGTATTCTTAGAATCTCAGCACTTGTTCTGGTCTAAAATAAAGAAAGCCTTCATGGTAGATAGACCAACACTATCGATTCTCACAGGTGAGAGTGGGAGCAAAAATACTCAGATAGTCTGCCATCATACACGACCCAACAAAACGTCCCCTTCCCCCTACAGCCAGTGTTTGTTCCTGCAGAAGGTATAGGACAGCCTTGAACAGAATCAGAACCAACAAGGTCCTAGTGACGATACAAGGATCAAACAAAGCGGGAGTTGACGTGGCCCGATGGTTAAGGGCTCGGGACATCCCGATGTGAAAAGATCCACTAAGTTCTTTTATTTTTTATGTGTTGTGCATAATATTTGTGTGTTTATGATACTTCCTTTTGACTATATCTAGTTTTGTCATTTACATTTATTATATGTTTTGGTTTACGTATGGCACAATCCCATACGAAATGTATATAGTACCTAATGCTACATTTATTATATACAAGAGTTCGTGTAGCGTGACTACTTGGTTAGTGTAAGTAGTTTTAAACAATTGAGACGAACAGCAAAATTAACAGTACCAGCAAGATGGCTTCCAAAACGTAGTAAAGGTATGTTGGGCAAACTTTACGAGGTAAACATATGTGAGATATTTCGAAAAGATTGTGGAGGAGGTCTTGAATTATTTTGTCTGATCATTGGGTTTTCTCTCCTCCAATTTTTTTCTCCTGCAACAGATAAGTATTTAAAAATTGTATATGTAGAACAAAGTGTAGTAAGGCAATTTCGTAAAATTGCCCGGATTACTGGCTGTCTGTACAGAGATTCTTCCTCACAGTTATTCTGAGAAAAAGAGATGTCTACAAAATGATCAACCAGTATTCCTGTATTCCACTTTACAATGGAGATGGAAAATTTGCATAAACTTGCTTATCTTGATGTACTTATAGATATAACAAACAACACAATAAGTACAAGTACTTATCGAAAACCTACAAATACTAATAGATATTTGAATTTTCACTCCAACCATCCCTTAAATGTAAAGAAAGGTGTTGTAAAGTGCTTATATGATAGAGCAAAAAACATATCTTCATCCACCCAAATTTTTAACAAAGAAGTCAATATTATCAAAGAACATCTACTTCAAAATGAATATCCCCAAGACTTTATAAATGAAACTATAAATCAGCTAGAAAGAAACTCGCAACCACAAACCAGCACAAATAACCATCACACTAATACCAACCAAACACAAACAGACAACCAAATTATGAACATAATTCCATATATCCCAGGTGTATCGGAAAAAATTAAGCGGTTAGGAAATAAATACAGCGTTAAAACTGTTTTTAAAACAAATAATATTTTGCGCTCTATCCTCACACATACCAAACCGTTTAACGCAACCCAGAGTTCTAAAAATTGTGTGTACAGTGTTTTGTGTGACTGTGGCCATTCTTATACCGGTGAAACTTCAAGACCTTTAGAAGTAAGGAAAAAAGAACATCAATATAACATTTCCAGAAGACATGTGGACAAATCAAATTTGGCCAATCATGTATTAACGAGCACCGGCAGCCATAGGATAGACTGGGATAAAACAAAGATTTTGTTGAAAGAAGAAAATTTAAAAAAGAGAAAACTTAAAGAAGCCAGCTGTATGATGATAAACAACACTGAAATCGGAGCACCTTCAGCCGACCTTCATTTGGACTGGAGGAAATTATTGCTAATAGAACAAAAAAACGGTAACCACAGCATCAAGTGATCGCCACACGACAAATTGTCAGTGTCAAATTTTTTGACAAACAAATTCAAGATCAAAGCGAATTTTTTTTAGAAAAAAACTCGAAAACAACACTAAACGACAACGACTCCAGACTCGGAGTTGAAACGTCTCCATACATAGATAAGTATTACACAATATACAATACATTACTTATATACAGGAATACTGGTTGATCATTTTGTAGACATCTCTTTCTCTCAGAATAACTGTGAGGAAGAATCTCTTTACAGACAGCCAGTATTCCGGGCAATTTTACGAAATTGCCTTACTACACTTTGTTCTACATATACAATTTTTAAATACTCATCTGTTGCAGGAAAAAAATTTGGAGGAGATAAAACCCAATGATCAGACAAAATAATATGTGAGATATGTATTAGTGATGAGACAGTAAACAGAAAACAAACTTGATAAAATCTTTAGGTACAAGAATTAATGTAGCGATTTATTTAATTAATAATTCCTAAAACTTGCTGTTTTGGAATATCTTCGACGACAAAAATTGAGGAGTTTGCTGATGCTTCGGAGCCTTTCCTGTATCGATTTCGTATTAATGAAATGTAATGTCGGTTTTCTAAAAACCCCAGTAATCTTAATTAGGTTATGGTGCCAAAGGGGAGAAGCTCTCTTAACTTCCGTACACCGTGTCGACAAAATTATTAAAAGTTAAATTCGATATCGACTTTGCAGCATACACTTTTAATGTAGATTAATGATCCGTTTAAACCTTTTACGAAGCGCAGATTATCTTGCAGTTTACGATAATAAATTTAACTGATAGTACGGCGGAAATTTTCGAATTAGAGGTTCATTAATTGTTAGTGAAATCGTTTAGCGTGAATTTTATTTAAGTGATACTTAGAAAGGAACAATCGGAATATATAAACAAATGGGATAATAACCACTTCAACAAAATTATGTAGTAATACTAAATAAACTTCAGCACAATTTACGCATCTAAGAGTTTCCTACTAAATCTTTGAAGACCTGACAATTCTAAATGAATTCTGTAAATAGGAAGTAGTAAATTCTTCAAGTAATAACTTACATGTGAGTAACTAATTTCAGAAAGCAGCACTTTTATGTCCAAGGAAGTTGTCAAATGAGTGAAGTCTTAGTAATAATAGATTTTATTGCAATTCCAGAAAAACTGACTGCACAGTCTGGTTTTTCTAGCTTTAATGTTGCATTTGTAAGGATATAATGGAAAACAGCATAAAGCTGAGATTTCTTACTTCCCACTTCAATTAAAGCAAATTAACGGTCGCTGGGTTTTGGCAGATGGATGAAAGATTGGAACAAAAACACACAAATAAACAAACTAATTTTTCATCTTTATATATAAATATAGATAGCAATTTATATGTTGTCATTATGAATGAATAAAATATAAAACTTAACCGACATAAATTTTCTGTGTCTGTGAAATGGCAAGCTAAACTATTTGTTTAGAGTTTAGGTGCTGAAACTAACAACTTTAACCCTCAAAGTAAGTAAATGAAAAGTTATAACTTACTCATTATACTGCCAAACAAGTAGTTATCAGGTTAAAAATTGTGTTTTTGATTTTAATTAATTTGATATTTCATCAACTGACGGTTCGAGGTTTTGTAATTTTTCATGTATTTATAAATAAGACACATATTAATTGTTGCTGTTCGGTATATTAGTAAATATCATTACTGGCTTATAACATTGAATCATGGGTTCAAACATTATATAGTGTATCAACTTCAAATTGACAGAAAACGAAAAAATATTGAGCAGTATCAAAACATATTCACCATGTTGTTGAGTACAAGAAGGATGGAAAAAAATATCTAATAAAAACCAATGTTATCCCGCACTTTGTTCACATCCCAAGTGTACAAAACTAAGTTATGGTTATGTCAATATATTTAATTATTAACGACATGACTGCAGTATGAATATAATTTTCCAGATCTATATTGACTGAAGAGTTATATATATATCTCTTGTGATTGCTCGTACGATGGACTGAAATGATTGTAAGTCTAATTGCGATTTTAGGAGTTCATTCTGTTCCAGCAGACCTTAAATAAATAAGTTTACAGCAACTCAAATTCACTAAAAATTAAAGTATTAACTGTCATATTTTTGCATTTTTACACAAATGTTGAATGGTCCATATTTGTATGAAATTCAACACATGACAGACGAAAAATTCAATATCACTAATTGTGGGCGCTTCAATCGATTTACCAATCCCCACTTAGCACGAAGCCTATGCCTATGTATACAGCACCTACGATTAGTATGAAAGTAAATTTAACTTTTACACAGAATATATATACACCTTATCTAAACAGATAAATGCATTCAGTCAGTCGTATTCCGAAGTAAACAGTCCTGCGTTCGCTATATGGTATTTGGCAAAAGATAGCAGTTAGACGATTGGGTAGAGAGTCGCAAAGTTATAAGTGCTCGGCGAAGCCTCACCATGCAAGTATCCTATCTAATCCGCCGCAGTCAATGTTTCACTTCAAATGTTCGTTAAATGTCAACAAAAGTCGTCATTTCTGGCTTAATTTTAAACCTGCTGTTACTTCTCCAACTGTGAGACCCCGATCAATGGAAAACTTTTGTAGAATCGAAAAATAACGTTTGTATCCATAAATACAAGAGTTTTTTATTGATCAAAGTCCCACTGCAAACCATTCGTCCAAGGACTTTGCTTGGTCAGGTATTAAATAGGCATCATGGAAACGTATTGTTAAGGGAATGGAGAAGAAAAGGATTACTGAATATGTAATAAGAATAATAGAGAGTTATTTCTCCAAAAGGAGTATTATACTCGGGAAAGAAAAAACGATAAAAATGAGCACAGGCGTACAACAAGGATCAGTACTAGGACCGACGTTATGGAATATATTGTACGATGATCTTCTAAATCAGAAACTGCCAACTGGTGCAAATACGATAGCATTCGCAGACGACCTGGCACTATATGTGGAAGGGCCAAACGCTGACAGGCTGGTTGAAAAAGCAAATGAGGCAATAAGAATAATAGAAGACTGGATCAAAGAGGCAAAGTTGAAATGGGCACCGGAAAAGAGCGAGGCGGGGCTACTCAAAGGTACAAAGATGCAGAAAATAAGAGAAAAAATAAAAATAGAAATAGACGATCTAAATATAACACCACAAAAGAGCGTAAAGTATCTTGGTATATTTATCGATCACCAAGGTACATACGGGACACATATTGTAAATGCAGTAAGGCAAAGCTGGTGATAAGTATACGGAGCACCAACATGGCACAGAGGTATGAAGATAAAAAGATATAAGAACATGATGTTAAAAATACAAAGAAAGGCGCTGCTGCGGGTAATAAGCGGATATAGAACGATCTCGTATGAGACAACGGCAGTTATAGCCGGTATTACTCCGATCCATCTGACGGTAGAAGAACTTACAGAAAATTACGAAAATAAAAAATACAGAGAAAACAGGAATAATACCCTAAAAGAATGGGATGCGCTAACGGGAAAAGCGGAATGAAACTAATACCAGACCTAACAAAATGGGCGAGCAGCAAATATAGAAGTACAGATCACATTATGACACAATTTTTGTCTGGGCATGGTAGTGTCAAGCATACCTGAAAAGGATGGGGAAAATGAGGGAGAGTAACTGTGATATATGCCAAATTGAAGAGACAATGGAGCACGTGGTTTTTGACTGCGAAAGATATGTAAGGTATAAAACAAGAACAGAAATAACGATTGGTGAAATGATAACATCATCTAACGTGATAAAACTAATGATAGAAAGTAAAGAGAACAACGAAATTATATACAAATGGATAAAGGAAATTATAGAGGAAAAGGAGAAAGAAGATTTAAACAGAATGGTGTGATGAAGGCAAAGAAATGCAGGAAGGTGGCGACGCAAGTTAAAAATAACAGTACCACCACCTTCGGAAACTGCAGAAACAAAACAAGGTGGTTTTGGTGAGTGTGAGTCCCACACTAATTTGAGTGATAGACTCTAAGCTCAAATTGTCCATAATGGATTTCCACCTAAAAAAGGTATTAAATAGGTCACGTGATACCATACAACCCTGCATTGTTTTGAGAACTTATTCCTAACGGTTTGTCGGGTATTCGATTCATAGAAGTTCTTTATTAGGGCTGCAAGAAAGGTAGGAAAGCCCATGTCTACCACAATGGTATAAAGTTTCAGCCAGCTAGCCCAGTCACCTACTAATCTAGCCCTATCAAAAAACTCGGCTACACAAAGCATATTAGGGCAGTTATGCAAAGAACAAGTTCTGAAAGCAGTAAATCTCCATAATAAGATCAACCAGTCTACCTGTATATATAAAAAGGGGGAATGGGTATTTATTTAAATATTTTTTTAATATATTTTAAAATATTTATTTAAAAAAAAATTAAAAAAATATATTTGTATTAGTCATAATGAGCCCTGTGATTTGATATATTACATGATACGTTAGAAACAAATTTAATTTTTTATTTTCCATTTAATTCTATAATTTGCCCCCCAAAATGAATATTAGGGGTTTCTCCTTATTTTTCCAGTAACGTTCAGGTGAGGCGCTATACCTATTTTTTTTTCAAAATTTTACAGCTTATGGTTTCGGTGATAAGGGGGGGAATGGGTAAATTTTTTTATATTTTTGTTAATAACTTTTAATTAATTTATTTTAAAAATATGAAAAAATATATTTGTATTCGTCATAATGAGCCCTTTTATTTGACATATAACATGATGGGTTAGAAATAATTTTAATTTTATTTTTTCCATTTAATTCTATAATTTGCCCCCCAAAATAAATATTAGGGGTTTCTACTTAATTTTCCAGTAAAGTTCAGGTCAGAACCTATGAAAGTATTTTTTTTTCAAAACTTTACGTTTTATAGTTTCGGAAATAAGGGGGGGGGGGGAATGGGTAAATTTTGGTATATTTTCTTTAATATCTTTTTAATTAATTTTTTTAAAAATATGAAAAAAATATATTTGTGTTCCTCAGAATGAGACCTTTCATTTGATATATTACATGATGGGTTAGAAACAAATTTAATTTTATATTTTCCATTTAATTCTGTAATTTGCCCCCTAAAATGAAAAGTAGATGTTTCTCCTTATTTTTCCAGTAAACTTCAGGTCAGAACCTTTTAAATTATTTTTATTCAAAACTTTACATTTTATAGTTTCGGAGATAAGGTGGGGGAATGGGTAAATTTTGGTATATTTTCTTTAATATCTTTTTAATTAATTTTTATTTAAATATGAAAATATATTTGTGTTCCTCAGAATGAGACCTTTCATTTGATATATTACATGATGAGTTTGAATTTTTTTTTATTTTTAAATTTTTATTTAATTCTATAATTTGCCCCCCAAAATTAATATTAATGGTTTCTCCTTATTTTTCCTGTAAAGTTCGGGCAAGGTTCTATATTTTCTATTTTTTTCAAAAGTTTAGGTTCAGTAGTTTCGGAGATCGGGGGGGGAACGGTCGATTTTTTTAGTTTTTCCCCCCAGAAGTACCCCTTAAATCAAAATTTCTTCTTTTGCGATATGTGCTCCTGATCAAGTCACCAAACTATACCTTCATACCAAATTTCAACCTCTTCCATCCAGTAGTTTAGGAGAAAATTGCTGTGATGTGACAGAGGCAGAAATCCTGAGTGATATTATAAGGGTATCCGTATACTGTATATACGGAACCCTAAAAATGTTCGTTTTTGCTCAGACATGAAATAATTGTATGATACTTTTTATAACGTTTATAGATTTACTGGCCTACTAATTTAAAAAAATACTGGTAGTCCTAGGATTTCGATAAACACTTCTTCAATAAATTTCAGAAACCTTTGTAGGCACTTACTATAATGTCAAAAATATGGCGAAGATATATTAATGACATTTTTATGATTTGGTAGACCAATGGTGCACTCATTTCTGGATGAAATCTTTGGTCAAAAACGGACAAATTCACAATGTAAATTTATTATTTTGATATAAAATTGTGACCATGAAAAGCTACCGAGTTTCATCAAAATTTATTAGCGGTATAGATAATATACTAGACTTTAAAAATTCCCATTTCTTGGTTTATTTTGCTGTCCTGAAATTTAATTTTATCGAACTGGTTATGTTCTATGATATCACAGATTACCGCTGAATTAATTGGAACTGTGTAACTATATATTAAAATATTCCATGAAAGAAGTAAACTGCTATAGTTTAATTAACTTTGTGAGAAATTGTTGATATACATATAATGATACTATTAAAAATATCAAAGAAGAGTACTAATGACTTAACGTTTTCTAATTACTTTTCCAAGATTGCAAAATTATTTTTCAGTCCCTAATGTATTCATTTTCTTTATTTAATTTGTTATTTAATTGCAACAAAAAGTTTTTAGTGACGAAGTATAAACATTTGGTATAAGCAAAAACGGGGAAAAGTCTATTACTACCATTTTTATTTATTTATTAATATTTTTGGAATAATAATAAAGTTTATATAACATAAATAATTTACAGAGGTTTCGCTCTTTTCAGGTTAGCACAACTGATGAGTGACTAGAAAGGATACATCATCTTGCTTTCAAACCTTAGAATCACAGGGTAACATCAGCCTCGCTTCGCTGAAATTTCTATATGTCGCTATTCCGTTCAGGTTTAAATATAAAACTTAATAATAATTATTAATAATTTAAAATTACTAATTTTCGAAAAAAGAGAACCCCGCATAGTAAAGATATATCGCCTTGCCTTCAAAAGACAGTCTCGGATGTCTAGTAACACAGTTTTATTGTTTATTTAATAATTTTGCCATATATTTTCCTCCTGGCCCATATAAAAACTATTGTAACATTCCAGAATCATTTCAGTGAAAGCGTTAATACGAAAGTCATCCCTTCCAAAATACTACCTGGTGTATTCAAATAGTTTAGTTTTAATTTATTTCTTTTTAATCTATCTAGGGGTGGGATAGAATTACAACTACTAACTACTAACTTGCTCTCCTAGCATATAATTTACTTAATATATATTTTCTTTAAGTACCTACTTGGAAGAAGGTTATGAACAATTTATTAATTGAAATTGAAATTCGTGTTTGATTATACATAGTTAACTATTCTGATTCAACATGCACCAAAGTGGGTGAAGGACTGTTCTTATCTCTACAAATAACAAATTATACGGGGCATCAATTTGTCTCGTTTACTAACTTACAAATATAATAACAAGCAATACCAATACTTGAGGCCCTACGCTGTACCTTATAATTAACGTGGTTATTTTATCATTATTAAAACTTTTGTACAGTTTCCATTAAAATTCGTTGCACAATTTCGATACTGTCTCCTGACATTTACAGCTCGGGAATAACTTCTATAATCTCACTGTGTCTCGAAAAAGTCTTTGAAATTCAAGGTGTTCATCAAACATAACTTTCTTATAAGCCATAAAGTTTCTAACTGAGAAATATTGTCTGATAATGCGAACAACTTAGTTGAATGAAGATCAATAATGTTCGGAGGCTGCAGAAAATTGGTCATCGAAAAGTACATCCAATAATGTGCTGTAGTAATAAAAGTATATGTCAATGTGTATGTAACAGGTAAAATCCGCAGGAGATTGTTGCAATAACGTCATTGTTTAACAAAATTTTTAATCACAGAGGCTCCATAATAGTTTCGAAATATCTGTCTATACTCATTAAATCAAAAATCATATGTACAGAAAACTGTCTTCGTGTGATGGTGTTATTAATTTCTAACATTTGTTATGGCTTGTCTTCAGTATTTTGTGCAAGAAGATTATTACTTGCCATCTTGTGCATAGGTATTCAGTAGGTATCAGCCTACATAAGAGTTTATTATGTATTTATCTGTGTTGATGATTATTTTTAAATTATTATTTTAATTCTGAAGCCTCTTTTAATTGTTTTTCTGTTCTGACACAACGATATTCTACCACAAATACTTTTATTTTTGTGATATTCATTTTTAAACTGAGTTCATACATTAATTTGCCGAGCAGTGTTAACATTTTCTTTCATTCCTCACTAAGTCTAATGTTATTACTCTTTTCATTATTTTAGACCAGAGCATAGTGGCGCATTCGCTTGCGCAATTGTTTAATTCAAATATTTTTTTAATGCCTGGGAAGTCTTCTTGATCATAAAAGTGTATTGTTTAAACAACGAAAAACTGTAGCGCTTAGAAAAAATGCATTTTTTGCAATTAATTAATTTTTTTTATATTCTTTACAATATTTCGAATGAAAAATGTCATCACACCCATCATCGTATCTCCAACCCATTAACCGTTATAAATTTTTTTAAATTGGAAATCGCCGAAATTCCTAATTTTCTTGAATTAAATAATATACCTTAAAAAATGAAATGCTATAATTTTGAACTTTTTTATCAAAAACCTCAACTATATTAAACAAAATAGCCTAAATAGATTTTAAAAATTTTGTTTAGTTCTATGTTTTTTTACATTATAACATTATGCTTCCTTTTTAGAGAGGAGTATCTTTATCTCACTCTCATCTCGATGTATAAGATAAGTAAGAGAAAGGCAGACGACGCACTTGTAATATTTTTTCGCGGTTTTTCAGCGGTAATGCGTTAAAAAATAACATTACTCTTTCTCATTCAATAATATAAATTTTTTGCATTAAATTGTGTGAGAAACAGTAATGTTTTTTTTTAAGTATTACTGCCTTTCGTTTTCGAGATATGAAACACAAACTTATCTTTTTTTGAACAGAAACCATAGTTGGCTATGGCCTCAAAAAATCGGACATTTTTAGAGCTTTTCAATGATATAATACTCGATATAGTTATTCATAAAAATAACGGGGTTATGGATGCTTTTCTCTCTTATTTTCACTTTTAACGTAGTTAGCCATGAAATAGATTGATTTATTAATAACTATTCCAAAAAACATTGAACGATTTTTTTATTAGGTATATCAGATATAACGAAAAAACTAAATAAGTAGGTACTTACTAAAAATTTAAGAAATTAAAGTACACAATAATGGTTACAATTTATTTTCGAAAATTCCATCATTGTTATTTAGACAAAAATTGCATCTTTTTAAGATTGACATAACCGCTTTCCTCACAGACCGCTTATCAATTTCTTCAATTGCTTGTAATACCGCCTCCCTTAGGTCACCAACTGTCTCATACTTTCTTTTGTATACTTTGTTTTTTAGCGCACCCCATAAATAGAAGTCTATAACTGCCAAATCGGGAGACCGGGGTGGCCATTCGCGTGGGCCATTTCTTCCTATCCAAGAGTTTGGATAGATATTATCTAAGTGTTGTCTTACTAATAACGAGTTATGAGCAGGTGCTGCATCATGTTGGAATAACTCAATTTCTAAACGAGTTCGCAAATTCAAATTATGCAACATCTCTTGAAAAGTGTATTGCAAGAAATGCAAGTAGCGCTCCCCAGTAAGTGATTCGTCATAGGTAAAAGGCCCCAGAATAGTAGACCCTATGATACCACACCAAACATTAAAACCAAATTTTATCTGGGGTCGTCTTTGTTCTACATGAAAAGGGTTTTCTTTAGCCCAGATATGCTCATTGGGTCTATTGAACATACCGCAGTTAGTAAACCTAGTTTCATCTGACCATAACACCTTTAATGGAAACTGTGGATTGTCAAGGCACATGTCTCTAAACGATGTACAAAAAAACAAAATACGTCGATGTTCGTCACCAGCATGCAAAGTTTGAGAAACTGAAACTTTGGACGGGTGGAACTTGTGCGCTTTCAGTACCTTAACTACAGTTCGTTGAGATGTGCCAGCTTCTGCCGCAATCTCACGAGTTGATGTAGATGGATTTTGATTTACCATTGCCAAAACATTTATTTGTGCTGCTTCGTTAATTTGATTACGTTCCTTTGGTGGTTTAGTAAAAGATCCATATCTGCCTAAACTATCGTAAAGCGTCTTAAATGTACATAGAGCAGGTTGACGACGATTAAAATATCAGCTGCACGAACTGAATTTTTATGGCATATGATATAACATTCCAGCATATTCAGTATTTCTTCGTTAGAATATTCCATTTTAACACGAAAACTTGTCAATATCGATTGTCAGTTCAGCGCTACTAATGGAATTACTCTCAAATGAGGAAACGTCAAAGTGAAAACAATCTTTTTCATGGCTATCTACGTTAAAAGTGAAAATAAGAGAGAAAAGCATTCATAACTCCGTTATTTTTATAAATAACTATATCGAGTATTATATCGTTGAAAAGCTCTAAAAATATCCGATTTTTTGAGGTCATAGCCAACTATGGTTTCCATTCAAAAAAAGATAGGTTTGTGTCATATCTCGAAAACGAGAGCTGTCACGCAAACGAGGATATGACAATCATATTCGGGGTACAATTCCGTCCAATTTTGATATTTACACTTTTTTTATTAAATCAAAAACAAAGGAGCTAGAGGGATTTGACTAAATCGACAGAATTTCGTTTTATCATGACCATAACTTTTTACAAAAAGCCGACAGTGTCATTAAATTGAGCCAGTAAAACTGCAAATCTTTCCCAATTTAACTGTTGCTCTATCTCCGCTAGTTTCCGAGATCTCCATACTGATCATCAAAAAAACTCACCCTGTATAATACTAATAAATAATACCAAACATAAAAACTATGTCCTATGTCATGCCGAAAATATTTTATTGGTATACTTAGTGAAATATTTACAAATCCGCTCATTTTCTATCGATGTTACAGGTCTACATTTATTGCCTTTAAACCGTTCTCATGTCTTAATTTTTTAAAATTTGTGGGAGTATAAATTCACTAGATAAAAGGGAGCAGTATCTGGTAACACGTAAAATTCTTATAATGCAATTAGTACACCTACGTAAAATAAATACCTCCGTAAAACGCCAAAGTCTTCTCCAATTACTAATGGCTTAAGCTTCAATTATGTTTTAAGCGTAGGCGAAGATAAGAGGTTTGCGACGAACATTGGGGCGTGATTACTCGTCTGATATCTCCATACTCCTTTGTAACCACATAACATTTTATAAATATCTTTCCGCAATTAGCTACAATTATGCCATACTACTTTTCTGATCTCATCCCAGTCATTGCATATTGCCAAGAGTTTATGTTGTTTCGTCTTGGATATTAAGCTTTAAATGACAAACTAGACAATAATGATCAGCTAGTGGAAAGAAGGCTTTTCAAGAGGGTCGTTACCAATGTAAGGTTTTCAAATGTGTAACATTTCGTACCGTTAATATGTTGAAAGGGGGTTAAAAAAAAATACATTTTATAGTAAAATGCCATTAAAAACTGTATAAAATCATAAAATATATTTAGATTATATAATTTAGAACACTATAAAAGCGCAAAGTTGAATGGAAACATTTACTAACAAAATGTAGTAAAAGAAGAGTCTGCTTTTACCATTCTACTCCACCGTACTTTTCTAGTTTGGTGCGTTCCCGCAATTTGTTTAGTGGATTGTTTTCAATTTGATTGAATTAATTTATTGATTTTTAAACTTCTGCACCTTTGCTAAAACATTCCGTCACGCTAATGCTAATTTTAAGTGTTTTTTGCGTGTAAAATATAGACAGTATTGACATTCGTGTTTCGGCTCCCTAGCTATTAGAACGCTTGGGAGGTTCGTGTATTGTGCTCCGAACTATTCGGACGCTTTTTTTGATTCCGTCTGAAGAGACGCCGCTTTTTGTTGTTATTGTGTTACGAATCCGCGAGTTATTAGCTCCATTCGTAACGACCGCTAAACCGCTTTCATTTTGTTTCTTTTGTGTTTACAAAAGCGCATCATTTGTTGTTAAACCCGCATTTTTTGTATGCTCAATCAATGAACATTACGTCGCTATTTTTTGTGTAACGTGTTGTCCAGACGAAGCTCTAAGAAACTGTTCCTGCTGTTACGGGGCTAGCCTCTGAAGAAAGAAGACCCAAGAAAACACCAGAGCTTCGACATAAAAGGTTAGTGATAACTTTTATTTGGTGGTTCGTTTATGTGACGACACGTGTTTATTGATTGTTCCGCTAAAGGTCCTTCGTCAATTATATACTTGCATTGAACCAGCATTGAACTAAAACCGCAACATCTAATTCATACATTTTGTTTGAATATTCTCTATGGAATGTGCCATCGAAGACATTCCATAATTTGGTCCTTCGAGCCGGATGCAATTTGAGTTAATTTCGTGCAAAGATTATCGAATAAATTACATAATTTGGTCCAAGTTCGAGCCGGATGCAATTTGAGTTAATTTAGTGCAAAGATTATCGAATAAATTACATAATTTGGTCCAACTCCGGGCCGGATACATTTGAGTTAATTTCGTGCAAAGTTTAATGATCAAAACATTGATTTTTCGTTGCAATTATTGTTGAAAACCGCATTGAATTTTCGTTTCTTTATTTGTTAAAAGAGAAGTTCGGGATTCAGTCATTCCGTTAGAAATAAATTCGCATATTTCTTTTACCGCAAAAAAACTTACAAGAGATCGTTTTGTTTGTTTGATTATTTTGCTAAATTGTTTTAAATTTATTTGACATTTGGTCAGATATTTTACTACTTCAACAGTAAAAAATTGTACATTTTTGGAATAGTATTTTGTTTTCGTTCTATCTTGTTAGATTTGTTCAATGGCGTTACAGTGATTTTAATTTATTGTTAAGATGTCAAAAACCGCTGAAAATTTATGTAAATTTAAAAATCATCGACAATCGGAGTTTAAAAGATTAGAAGATATTTATTTTGCTGCCGAGAGAGCTTTAAGAGGTGACGACGTTGAATTGTTTTTTAGCATGATTGATATGGTTGATTTAATTCATTTAGAATTTTTTAAATAGCACAATTCGATTGTTGGATTAATTTCAGATGCAAACGATGATTTTGACTTTGAGGATGACATTCGCAATAAATTTGAAAAATTGTTTTATTCAATTAGGTCTATTTTTGCTAAACTGAAATCTGTTCAGAATTCTACGCCACAAAATATAGCTCGGGAACAGGAAAGTGTTGCTTTGCCGCGAATTGATTTGCCTTCATTTAGTGGAGACATATTGGAATTTGATACTTTTTTTGATTTGTTTGATTCATTAATTCACAATAATGAAAAACTCAGTGCTATGCAGAAGTTCAAATATTTGCAGTTAGCTTTAAAAGGGCCTGCTTTTGAGGCTATTAAGGATTTTAAACTAACACAAAACAATTACGTGAGTGCTTATGAAACACTTTTGAAAAAATTCAAGCGAACTCGTTTAATCGCGGAGTCTCATTGGTCAGCTTTAGAACAATTCCCCCAAGTAACTTCAGATAGCCCTTCAGAGGTTCGGAAGTTATTAGATGACTTCAGTGATAATTTGGAAGCACTGAAGAATTTGGGTTTACCAGTAAATCAGTGGGATTTTTGTATCGTTCAGATAATGTTGAAACGAGTTCCAAAGAATTTAGCCGCTAAGTTTGAACTTACCATGGTACTGTGACCGCTCAAGATGACTTTCCGATCCGTTCGGAAGTTGTTGATTTTTTGTCGAAGCATTGCGATGCCTTTGAACATGTTGAATTATCCCGTAAAGCAAAGCGAAGTGTTTACAAAAGGTTACCATTGAATTCAAAGCAACATTCTTCCCGGTTCACTACATCTTTGTTTGTCACTAAGAATAGAAATTGTTTAGTTTGTAAATCCGATCATGCGATTTACAAATGTTCTGAATTCTTGAACAAATCAGTATCCGCGCGGTCTAAGTTTGTTAAAGATTTTAGACTTTGTTTTAACTGCTTAGGCGATTCTCATCGGTTGAATCGCTGTAAATCTTTATCCACTTGCCGCAACTGCAAACAACGCCATCACACATTGCTTCATTTTGTAAATCGTGGTGATTCAGACATTCGGTCTGAATCTAAAGCTCCCCCCGCAAACCTGGCTTCCACATCTGGTGTATCCAGTACCATTAATACTGTTGAAAGACCCGAAACTTCTCTACCGCAGACTTCTTGTCATGGTTCACTTTTGTCATACAATTCAAATGTGTTGTTATCTACCGTTTTAGTTGAGGTATTAGATAAGCACGGTTCTTATCAAACTTTGCGATGTCTGCTAGATTCTGGTAGCATGACATCATTCATTGCGAGCAAGGCTGTAAAACGCCTTGGCTTCCGACCTACGCCCGCTTCGATTCAAGTCAACGGGCTAGGTTCTATGCAGAGTCCCTCTGCTGAGGGCTCTCTTACCCTTTCCCTTCGCTCTATAGTAAAGCGTGAGTGCAATTTTGTTGTTGATACTATTGTTTTACCCCGCATTTGCAATGATATGCCTGTTGCGCCCATTAACATGGCTAATATGACAAATCTAACCAATTTGAAACTTGCTGATCCTGGTTTCAATAGCCCAGGCACTATTGACCTTTTGTTAGGTGCCGATATATTCTCTCAAATTTTGTTGGATGGACGCCTTCTGAGAAAGGAAGGTGTTCCTGATGCTATTAAAACTGTGTTTGGTTACATCCTTATGGGTAAAGTGTCTTCGAGTTCTGTTAACTCTCACTCTCAGTCAGTTATAAACCCAACTTCGCTTTTTTTCAAATTGAAGATGTAGTATCATTAGATGATTCACTCCAAAGGTTCTGGACAATTGAAGATGTTCCTACCGCACTGGTTCAGTCCCCTGATGATCTTATCTGCGAAGAAATATTTTCCGAGGGATGCAGGAGATTGGATTCAGGTAGATTCGTTGTGCCCCTTCCTTTTCGAAATACACTTCCTGCTTTTGATGGAATGTATAATCCCGCCGTACAACGTTTCTACTCCTTAGAAAGACGTCCTCTACAGCAACCAGATCTCTACAAACACTATTGTGATGTTCTTAAAGAGTATTTGGAGCTTGAACATATGGAGCTGGTTCCAGATCTATTATCTACTTCTTCTGATTGTTACTACATACCGCATCATTGTGTTTTGAAACCTGGTAGTAGCACAACCAAACTTCGTGTAGTGTTTAATGCATCCGCTAAGATACCTCATCGGTTATCTTTGAATGATTTTTTGTTTGTCGGTCCCAAGTTGCAGCAATACATTATCGCTATTTTGTTGACCTTGCACAATTTAGTTTTGCCTCGCCTGCTTGCTATAGAAAACTTTTCTAGTTGTGAACTTCACGCATTTGGTGATGCTTCTGAGAAAGGTTATGCCGCTGTTGTTTATTTTGTGTTCGAAACCGCATCTGGATTTCGTCAAAGTTTTTTTGTGTTGTCTAAATCGAAAGTTGCCCCTTTGAAAACTTTGTCACTTCCCAGATTGGAACTGTGTGCTTCAGTTCTTACCGCTAAGTTGGCTCATTATGTTTATTAGCAATTCAATAGTCGTTTGTTGTTCAAGGTGATTCGTTGCTCGTCAGATTCCACGGTAGTATTTTCATGGCTTAGTTCTTCCCCGCACCGTTGGAAGACATTTGTCAGTAATCGAGTTGCTTACATTCAGGAAAAATTTCCTTCTTCTCATTGGTTTTACATTCAATCTTGTGATAACCCCGCTAACTTGGGTTCCCGCGGCACTTTGCCATCAGAGTTATTAGGCAATACACTTTGGTGGAAAGGCCCACAATTGTTGATTACCGCTTGTTTGCCACATGCTTGCTCAGACTCAAGCATGTCACCGCTAGTTATAACTGAAGCCCGTATAGTGGCGCTTCAAGTCACCGCTTCACCAAATTTATTTCGTACTTTGTTAGAAGAACATTATTCTATTAATCGCATTACCCGCATTATAGCTCATATTTGTCGCTTTGTTGATAACGCTCGCAATCCAGACCGTAGGGGCTCTGGATCATTTTTGGCTGCTGAGTTATATCAGGCTCAGCTTCGCATTGTTCGCTATGTTCAAGATCAATATTTTTCAAAAGAGATTTCCCTTCTTCGAGAACGAAAACTTTTGCCCAAATCGCTTCGTAAACTTTCGCCGTTTCTTGATGAACAGGGAACTCTTAGAGTTGGTAGTAGATTGGCTAATGCTCCATTGCCGTTTGACACTAAATTTCCCGCATTGCTACCAAGTAAAAGTCGTTTGACTAATCTAATTGTCGAAGATTGTCATGTCACCAATCTTCACGCAGGAATCCAAACCGTTCAATTTCTTTTGCAGCAACGATTTTGGATTCTATCCGCAAAGAAAGTAATTCGTAGTGTTATAGCTCACTTAAGACGTGTCGTTGGAGATCAAATCCTAACCTACGAAGAACTTTCTCCTGTATTTGCACAGGTCGAAGCAGTTTTAAACTCGCGACCTATAACCCCTTGTAGCAACGATCCATCGGATCTTATCGCCTTGAGTCCTGGAATGTTTCTCACCATGGAACCTTTAACTTGGGTCGGCCATTTAATTATATACACCTTGATTAATTTCACAGTCCGCATTCACGTCCCCTGAATCTATCCGATGGAAGTACCCACTCCTGGTTCCAGCTTCCGGCCACAGTCCGGTCGACAGGGTCTTTTTCACAAGGCATGTGTATTAATACGCAAACGGCAGGAACGCTGCTGTACCTTGTATTATTGTAATTCACCATCCACCTAACAACTTGTCTTTCCGGTGGCTTTATATCTAACAACCACTTGACTGCCACATGATCAATTCTGATTTAAAAATGTTGCTGACAGGCAAAAGTACAAAATCATCCTCAATATCAGCTACTCGGAAACTAGACTGGACGCGGTTGTCGGCTATCTGTAGCACTAAATCTTCCACTTCTACAAAATCCTCAGAGGGTTACTTTCCTGGGGAATGGTGGAGGGTTAACAAGCATTCGCCCCCTTATGCTGACTTGTCAGTGTTGTTGCGTTCAAATATCCTGTCCGTTCACAATGGTAATATGCTCCAGTGGTTTCAACTCTTTGTGACCGTTCAAGTAATTTGATCGTACCTGACCATAACGCCTGAACATTTGACTCTGATTCTGGCTGGATGAAGGAAACTGGTCACACTCTCGGCTTGAACATTTTTGTGACGGCCTCTACTTACTAAGCCCGGAATAAGTCTTCTTTGCAGTTCTTGGTGTCATTAAGTTTTAGAGTTCTTGGAACTTCAACATCTTCAGTTTCCTTCTGAAAATTTGAGTAGGATAGGTGCACTAAATGTCTAATATCTCCTTCGAATTCGTGTGGACTTTCTCCAGATACTTGTTTTTTTTTTCTACTCAGTTGTACTTGTATACTTGACACAATGATTTGTTGTAATATATTTTATCTAAGACTCCATCTCTTAAAGAAGAATTACAAGACAGGTAGACATTTCTTGACTATCAAATTTATTAGTTCTGGCTACCATCAAAAGGTGTGTGGTTTCATTAAAGAACCTTTGGGACTTAGTGTCTTCGGATATTTCCCTCTCTGCAATTCTTTATGAATTTTCTTAAATTTCGATTTTTATACCTACTTTGAATATTACATTGTATTGTGTTTTGAATTCAACTGATATCGTGTTGTACCTTACTGTAATGTTTTTATTTTCACACTCGGGTTCAGTTCTTTGATTTATTTACAAACACAGTCCAACTCACTCTAATTTATTTACACTACTTGAACACAATTTATATTCACAGAAACTACTATTTACATTTTATCTTAACTATACAATACGACCGTCGAAAACTGAATGCCTCCTATCGCCAGCTGTCCATATTTATATATTTCTCTTCGAGTTGTCTGGTAAGTCCACGAACCATCGGGAAACTCTTTCATGTTCTGGAAGCTTTAAGGGAATTCCCAGTAACGGCAGCAGTCGGCCTGTTGTGAAACAAAACATTTCGCATTCACAGAAGTGTCGAAATAACTTCCCTTCCACGAATTGGTTGATGGCCGATTGCACCAGCTGTCGAATGAATTCTCGTAACATTGCCCCCTACTTAAGACCATTTTGTCCCGGAATGTCCTAGAATTCTTCGTGGTGTGACGATATTTGCAGGACTCTCCATTTCGACATCGGGAAGTTTGGTGGAAGTCTTACAATCTGGACTGCGAATATTGAGACAGCATACCAGGATTTCTATGCCACTGAATCGAAAGATTGTTTTCATCATACTTCTCACCACCCTCCAATTCAGTCCATCCAACCCGCAGGCTATCTTTGGGACCGCCAATTTCATCAGATTCTTCTCCATCATCACATTCCTCAATTCTACCAGAGTCTTCCAAAGATCGCTGTATGTTGGCTTGTCCTGGAAGAATGTTTTCGTTACCAAATAAAAGATGTCTCTGGTACCCACTGGTTGTTTATCTTCGAGATAAAGTACATTACCTACCACTGGATCTTGCTCTCGTAGCTTCTGGAACTGGCCGTACTTTTTAGCAACCACCTTGGCTATTCCTCTGGACATACGAAGATCTCTAGCCACACAATGAGCCAGGGCATATTCTATGGTCCCTCAAACAGGTCTCGGGGTTCCTCTCTCGTTACGTCGTGCTGCACCACTTTCTCCCCATCATAGTACAGCGCCATAAACTGCTCGAAGGTCATCTCCTCATCGGGTGGTTGGATGCTGCGGACTTGCGCTTGGTCATCTTCGTGTCATGACTTCCGGCATAAGGGGCTAACCTGTTGAAATAAACGACCTTTGGTTTTCCCCGAGGTAGCTTCTTTATTCTGTAGACAACATCGTTGATTTTCTTCACAATTTGGTACGGCCCCTCCCAAGATCTCTGTAGCTTGAATGAATCTCCACGACGACGTTGCGGGTTATACAACCAAACAAGATCATCTACTTGGAATTCTTCGCCCTCGGCTTTGATGTCGTAGGCTTCATTCATTCGGGCACTGGCATTCTCGATATTTAACCGGACTCGTTCGTGGATGTCATCCATCTTTTGGCGTAACTGGCTGACATAATCTTCACCTGCAGTCTCTTCTCCTGGGGGACATCGCATGGTAGTCTTAATTCTCGTCCCATGATAATACTGACCGGGATCTGCCCCGTGGACTCGTGCACATACAAACGATATGCCATTAGAAACAAGTGCAGATACTGGTCCCAGTCTCTTTGGTAGTCAGAGACTACCTTTGACAAATGGCGGTTAATGGTTCTATTCATTCATTCTACCAATCCATCGGATTGCGGGTGTAATGCTGTCGTCCGTGTTTTATTGATCTTCAAGAGCTTGCAGACGTCTTGGAAAAAGTAGACTCGAAATTTCTACCTTGGTCTGAGTGCAACTCCAAGGGAACACCATTCCTTGACAAGGACCTCAGCAACGGTCAAGGCTTCTTGATTCGGTAAGGCATACGCTTCGGCCCATTTACTAAAATAGTCCATCACCACCAAAATGTATTTATTTCCAGGGTCGGATTCAGGAAATGGACCGGCAACATCAATGGCTAGTCTTTCGAATGGACTGCCCACGTTATATTGCTTCATGGGAGCTTTTGGTCGCTTCTGAGGCCCATTACTTGCTGCAGAAACCGTACATTTTCGGCACCACTCCTTAACATCTACTTGGCAGTTTACCCATTAGAAGCGTTCTCTCAACTTCCCAAGGGTTTTCGTTACTCCCAGATGTCCTCCAGTTGTACCATCATGTAGTTCTCGTAAAACCTCTGTTCTCCTATTTCTGGGAACTACAATCTGCTTTCTGCCGTTTCCCTTCTCTGGAGTTTCCAGCTCAATCCACCTGCCCACTTGTCCTTCGGGGTTTTTAAACTGCAAGAGCCACTTCAGTGCTGCATGATCAGTCCTCAGGAGGAATCTTTTACCATAGAGGTACTTGTAGAAATGTTCTGCCACCTTTACCACAAGCAAGAGTTCCCTGCGGGTAACGCAGTAATTCGGTTCAGTCTTGCTCAAGGTCTTGGTAAAATAGCCGATGACTTTCTCCTGACCTTCTTGGATCTGCGGAAGCACCGCACTAATTTCGACAATGCTTGCTTCTGTATCTAAAACGAAGTTTCCATGTAGCAAAGGATAACTTAATAGCGAATGATCGCTGGAACTCCTCGTCCCACTGGTATTGTACCTTCACCTCTGTGAGTCTAGTAGGTGGCTTGGCGATGTTAGCAAATTCGGCTACGTACCGACGATAGTACGTGCATAACCCCAGGAAACTTCTTAACTGGTGAATATCTTTAGATATCGGCCATTCCTGGACAGCTCTAATTTTCTGCTTATCAACAGCTATTCCTTCTGCGAAAACCACAAGTCCAATATACTGCATCTCTTCTTGGAACAGCTGACACTTCTTCGGACTTAACTTTAGTCCGGAACTCCGAAGTCGCCGAAACACCTCCTCCAGGTTCTTCACGTGGTCTTCAAATGATCTTCCAACCACGATAATGTCGTCAAGATACACCAGGCATGTTTTCCATAAAAGCCCTTTTAACACTGTTTCCAACAATCTTTCAAAAGTTCCTGGAGCATTACACAACCCAAACGGCATTACCACGAATTGGTAAAGTCCTGAGCCGATGGTAAAAGCAGTCTTTTCGCGGTCCTCTTTGGCAAGTTCCACTTGCATATAACCGCTCTTCAAGTCCAGGGTGGAAAACATCTTTCAATCCAGCCAACGCATGTAGGGTATCGTCTATTCTTGGGAGAGGATAGCTATCTTTCTTTGTAGCGTGGTTTAATTGCCGATAGTCCACGTTATTTCTGCATGCTGTGTGCTTTTGACTACAGAGGAAACTGTTGAACAATGGCCCAAAGTTGTTCCTTTCTTTAGCACAACCGAGTAATGATTCAGGTTCATTACTCTTACTGGCACAATCTCCCTGGCACGTAACAGAGTCTTCCCCAGTGCGACTCCTCTGCCGACATTTCCGTCGTTAAGTACGGGATCAAACATCATTACTGTTCCAGCTTTAGCTTTCCCATCTGAGCAACCATCTATAATGATTTCAGCTCTTTCCGGAACATTGACATCTTCTGCTAAGATGGCTCCAAGCATTATGTCATCTTTTCCAAGAAGCACCACTTCTTCGTTATTCACTCGCAGAATTCCATCTTTGAAGTTTAACTGGAATCCATTGGAGCTCATGAAATCCATTCCAATGATTACTTCGTCTTCGATGTCTGCCACTAATGCCCGATGTAGGAAGGTTGTGATCCCCAACGTCATTTCAACGTCTATTTCACCATGGACTTTGGCTGCTTCTCCTGTCGCTGTTCGTAGTTGACATTTGGTGAGTTTTATCATCGTCTCTAAAACGATGTTGGGCCTTATAACTGTTTTTGCCGCACATGTATTCAGCAGCATTTCACATTGCTTCTTATTAATAAAGCCATCTACAAAGACACTGTTAACGTGGTTGCGTAGTGAAGCGACATATGCGTTGGTAGTTGGGGCTTGTTGCCTACAGTTCGACCATGGCCCCTTCCCATCGGCCCTCTTTAGTTTTCCGACGAGGAAGTCGGGCTTCCGTTGCTCTCCTTGCAACGGCTCCTTATGTGTCCTACCTTACCACACTTCCAACATCTCAGTTGTCTTCTCTCGGTAAGGACTTTCTCTATTATATTTCTTACAGAGGCTTCATCGTTTCCGCCATCTTCTGATTCTCCGTCCATGATTCGAACTCTGGCTTGACTTGTGCAAATATTTTTCGCAGCCTCGAATTCTAACGCTCGAGCAAGTGCATCCACTAATTGAGTCGGTCGAGCTAGTGTTAAAGCTTGTCTGGCTTCGTTGTCCTGCTTGTACTGCTAACCTTTCTATCACATTTTCCGGTGTGGCTGGATAGGCAAGGCGAACCAGACGGGCAATATCACCTTCAAACTCTTGTAGGGACTCATTTGATCTCTGGTGGCGATTTTTCAATTGGGACTGGTAGACGTGCTCCAAATGTGTCTGGCCATACCTCAACTCTAAATGTTTGACCAGTTGATCGTAGTCTTCTTGCTCAGAGGTATTCAATGTTTGCAAAATATCTGTAGCATCCCCTCTTAAAGCGAGGGTTAATGCTATTGCTCTTTCCTCTGCTGACCATCCGTTTAGCTTTGCTGCAGCCTCGAATTGGCGCCGATAATTAGTCCATGACGACTTTCCATCAAATTGGGGAGGTTTCATTTTGTGTCTTGTCCCCTCGAGGCTAATTTTCGAATCCGCTACTTCTGAACTTTTTCTGCTTTCGGTGTTGATTGTATTTCTCCCCCCTTTGTTTTGCCACTACCTGCTCTTTTATTTTGGTGATCTCGCCCTTCATTATCTGTTATAACTATTCTATGCGCGTCTCGTTTTTAGCTGTCGTCTGACTCAGCTCTTCAACTATTGTATGCTTTAGTTCTTCTATCCGGGTGACACATTTGACCGTTATCTGCATCAGATCCTCAATCCGGGCTTCCTTTTCGACCATTGTCAGCTTTAGCTCTTCCATCCGAGTCTCATTCTCGACTATTTTCTCTTCTAGCATTTCTGAATTTTTTTACCATGTTTTTCAAATTTTCTTCTAGGGATTTAGAATTTTCCAGTAATTGGGCTGCTAAGTATTCTTTCAAGGTTTTAGAATTTCCTATTAGTTTGTCTTCTAGAACTTCAGGATTTTCTAGTAATTTATCTTCTAAAGCCTCTTTCAAGTTTTCAGAATTTTCTAGCAATTTGTCCTCTAACGTCTTAGCATTTTCTACTAATTTATCTTCTAAGGACTTAGAATTTTCTTGTAATTTATCTTGTAAAGTCACTTTTACATTTTCTATCTGTTTTAATAGCCTACTCATGTCTCCATTGCCAGAAATTTCAAACAAATAAGTATCGGGATCATTACCTTCATTTATTAGAGCATCTCGTAGCCGTTATATTAATTCACTTTTCATCCCACTAATTTCTAAATCCCTTTCCTCAAGTTATTTTTTTAAGTCCGTCACTTTCAACTGGTCCAAATTCACTGTTTTAAACATTGTCCGTCTATTTATTTTTTACTTCTAAAGTTCCACAGATACACCGCGCACCTGTCACCACTGTAATGTTTTTATTTTCACACTCGGGTTCAGTTCTAGGATATATTTAAAAACACAGTCCAACTCACTCTAATTTATTTACACTACTTGAACACAATTTATATTCACAGAAACTACTATTTGCATTTTATCTTAACTATATCCTATCCTATCCTATCGCCAGCTGTCCATATTTATATATTTCTCTTCGAATTGTCTGGTAAGTCCACGAACCATCGAGAAACTCTTTCATGTTCTGAAAGCTTTAAGGCAATTCCTAGTAACGGCAGCGGTCGGCCTGTTGAGAGACAAAACATTTCGCATTCCCAGAAATGTCGGAATAATGTCCCTTCCACGAATTGGTTGATGGCCGATTGCACTAGCTGTCGGATGAATTCTGGTAACATTACTTTGAATAGATGCGATGTGACCTACTTTATTTTCCACTAAATTTTTGATTTCTGAGTATCATCATTTATCATCTCCTTTATGTCAAACTTCACTTTCCATCTCTTCTGGTTAACTATTTCATGACTTGTAATACTGTTTGCATTAATTATTGAAATGGTTCCCTTTGCATTTTTAAATCACCATACCGTTTTAGTTCAAACTGTTCTGCTTGATATTGTCTTTTAATTTTTCAGCTTGCCCTTTTTTCTTCTAATTTGAACCTCCCTCTTGGTTCTGCTGTTCACTTCCTATGGTAATGACATGAGCTTGTTTATTTTTTATTGTCCTTACAAGATTTTCTAATTTTTCATCAAAAGTTGCAACTAACTTCTCTTGAATTTCATGTCTACTCTGGGTTTCCTTTTTATTGCACTAGATTATAAAGTAAAATTGAACTCATCATCACGTCACTCACTATTTAAAGAGGAAAATTAATAAGATTTTAAGAGCAAATTCCTAGAAATAAATTATTTAAATAATAAAAAAACCCAAAAAATATGAATTTTGTTTTTTTATTATATAATGAAATTTAATGAAGGAAGCATAATGCCGTCAATGGAGAAGTTCTAGAGAATTAGGAATCCTTCTTAATAAGCGTTTATTAAACCTAATAAGATCATTTTCACTGAGTAAACTCGGAAAACTGGTAAAAAGTAGAAGTTTCAAAAATTCATAACTTCCTGGTAACTAACACTAGAATATTAACCATTGTAAAAATGATAGTTTATGACCTTAAGTTTATATAGCCTCACGATAGATACTATTGAATAAACAGTTTTTGAAGTATTAGAATTTAAATAATTAGCCCACCGTATTAACGAGCCTAGTCCAATCAGGAAACACTAAAGATGATTTGAAAGTTCATAAATTCCACTTCAATTCGTCTATCTTGAATTTTTAGTATAACGCCGGGAAATTGGTTTAAAATAATAGTAAATATTGCATTAAAAGTACGAATATGCGACATCCAGCTAGTGGTTCATTGTCAATAGCTGTCAAGGCCACGGGCGGACTTAGGATTTTCTTGTGGGCACTAGAAAATTGACTGTTAGATATATTTTTTCTCAGCAGTTTATTAGGATTTTATTTATATAACTATTATCTGCGCTCATTGGTCTATTTTTCCACAAGTTTATTAGTTTAATTGTCAGACTTATTAACATCAGCTTTAGAAATTATCATTAGGAGGAAAATTATGGTCCCAGCTGTTATTACAAGGTTATGACTTTTTTTAAAAGTCACTTAATATCGGTTTTTCCAACTTTTTGAGCTATTGCATAGCTTTTATAGCGGGCTTTGAGCGCGGCGACCAAATCAAGAAATTCCGTAACGAAAATAAAACCTAACACCTCCCACCCCGCGTACTACGTAGCTCGGACGAGCGTTCGCTTAACGTGTATGTATATGGTACAACTGCACGAAGCTCGCACGGATCGAGACGAGCTGCTCAGGAATTCAAAGTCTAAATAGTCACAAATACGATTTACAAGTTTCAGTTACGAGACAAACAAATGTACTTCTTACCGAAACTTGCATGGCGCATGATAGTCCGATTGAAATATCTAATTTCAATTATATTGTTCAATTCAAACGAGATACTGTTCCTGAAGGTGGGGTAGCTATTTACCAAAATAATAATAATGTTACTAATATTATGACTCCGAATATTGAAATAAATATTGCACACGTTAGCGATGTTAATGTTAGGCGCTCATTTGTTGGAGATATTGGTGCGTGCTTATGCAAACTTAGAAATGGCCTACACATAGTCATGGTAGCAATTTACATTTCTCGGAATCCAAAATTGAACGAGGTAGAGCATTTTATTCATCGCTCTTTACTGGAGTACATTGAAGAAGGGTCGAAAATACTTGATACAAATGGTAATAAACTTCCACTTATCTCGGCTGGCGATTTCAACATCAACTATGCTGATAAAAAATCAGAGCGGTTGACAACTTTTGTTTCGGAAAAATTAAATTTGAAAATGAATAATGATCCACAAAAATCAACAACAAAATATGGGACTACTAATACCGCGTGTATTTTCCAGATATTTAGAGGATATCAGGTCTCAAACTTATGTTTCTTATTTCGATTACCATAAACCTATAGTTTCAATGATAAAAACTCCTGAATAACCTACATGTATTGTAAGATAATAAAAATATCTTAAAAGATATTAACTGCTCATTTATTCAATAAAAAAAAAATGTTTTCTTATGAGCCACCACGCTCAAAAAGTTTAACTTGAATTAATATCAAAGAAAAAACTTGAATTAATATAAAAAAAATACTGCATACATAAATAAATAATTAAAATTGCATAAGATGATAAAAAATGGTATGCAATAGCTTTACCGCGGCAGTCCCCGAGTACCACACGTTTTTTTTATGAAAAATGGTGTGATCAAGATGTACAGGCACTCATTTTGAAGACTTTCTTATTCTCTACAATTTTTCTATTGACGTCATTATGAACAGATAATCACTTTTTAGGCTATATGCAAAAAATGAAAAATATCCATATTTTTTGGGTTTTTTAATGCACAAATAATTTACTTCTACGATTTTGCTGTTAAAATTATGGAAATTATGGTTTATGAACTATTATTTATGTGATGGAGTGAATTTTATGTCACGAAATCTCTATTGACAGGGGTATATTTCGTTTATCTAAAATCTTATTTATATATTTATCCATCTTATCGGTAGCTCATTTTAAATTTTCCTTGCTTGTTTCCTCATTGGCAGTCTCAGTATTTGTTGTTGCCGCCATATGGAAACCTCAATTTAAAACACACTAATCTCAACTTCCAGTGATGAAAACTTCGTGGTTCTAAACAATTCAATTGCACCAAAAAACTATACTACATCAACATTTCAATATCAGCTCTCTACTTCTTTATCTACTGAAATCACTGCGACTGTACGTTGGCCTACAAATACTATCACAGTCTCTGTCGAATGTTCCCGTAGTAATCTTGTCTTCTTTTCTCGGACTTCGTTAATTTTTTGGAAACCCGTTTAATCATCAATCATGCGTTTAGCAAATAGTTTTTGTCGTATTGTTTTTATTTCGGATAGCTATTCATTTTTAACCGACTTCAAAAAAAGGAGGTTCTCAATTCGTCTGGATCTAAGTATCTAAGATAGCTTGTACCGTTTCTTAGAAAATCAGGAAAAACTTTTCTTACCGATTTTCTTATGCAGTAAACTTTGGTGCATTCCCTGGTATTAAAAAAATGCAAAAAATTTCTGTTCGAAACATCGGGTATAATAAATTAAAAAGGAACTGAATTAGACCCTGGGGATCCCGAAGTGTTCCAATGTATTTTTTTCAATAACATAGCTTGTACTGTTTTTTAGAAAATCGGAAATACTTTTTTAACGACTTTCTTATACAGTATGCTTTGGTGGAGTTGCTAGTATTAAAAATATGAAAATGTTTCTGTTCGGAACTTGGAGTAAATTGTAAATAAATTAAATTAATTATCAAAATAAATGTTAGTTAATCAACTTCAAAGTGAAGATTTTCGATTAGTCTCTATATAAATCAAATGATTTCTTTTTATTAATAATTTTAAGAAAAAAAGTTATTCCTCATAAACAGATTTGCATGGTCTGAAACGTACACTGTAATCATCCCATGTCACTGTTTTAACTGTACTCGAGGTTTGGCATCAAATTAAATTAAAAGTGGAGTATCCTCATTTTTGATAATATTTAAAATTGTTACCAAATAGAAGTAATTAGAATTAAAAACTGCACTTACTTAAGTTAAGCAATTGCACTAAAAATTGTATATTAAGTATTTAAGTAACTTTTCCAACTAAATACCAGGTTTCAAAATATATATCAATTTTGTTTAATAGTAGCTACCTTTACTTTTTTATAATATCTTGAAATATTTGAAACTTGCATCCAATTGTGCTGTATTATTAAAAATTATAATAAATTGAAGGTTGATTAAAAACAAATGGAAATAAATGTCAGTTAATTAACTTCAAGAAGGAGCTGCGAAGTACAGCTTATAAATTTATTTCCCAAAATATTTTCACTTTAACTTGGCACCGACTTTATAAAAAGTATTGAATTGTTGTACAGAAAATTATTTCATGTTTTTTAGTCAAGTTATTTTTTTGATTCCTTTTTTGTTTTTTTTTTTTGAACTTGTGTTTATTTAAATACGAAAATAAACGTTTTGAAAAAATTATTCACCAGCCCTTTTGACCTCCCAACCTCCTAGGGGTAATAATTATTCTTAAAAAATGTTTAAATTAAAAATTGTACGGTGTGATACCGCATTTAAGTTTTTCAATTTAATTTAAAATTGTCGGGGTGACGAGTATGCAAAACTCTCGCTGTATGCGATAGTCACACTCAGTATCCTACTAAAGTAAACGTTTGTACTCGCATAATAACTAACAGAATAAAAGTTACTTGACTGTTAATACCTGAATCAAGACAAGTTCTTTCTGATGCTGTTAATCCCGAACACATTAATAGAAGCATATGTTTTCAACTAGATGGAGCTACACTAGATTATGCAACAAGAACAACAGTACGAGCTTATCTCATTCGTTTATCCACATCGAGGGATCAGTAGACGTGGCAAAATTATGCAATCTCACCTAAACTATACATTATTTTGCACAAAACAAATTTAAGCACAAAATATGCTAGTGAACTTTTATAAATCAGAACAGATTTGGAAATAATTATTTTGAAAAACAGACTAGGGCAAATCTGATATTGAAAAATTCCATCAATTACTAACAACTAGTAACTATACAAATAGATATTTGGGATATGAGATCCGCATTGGAAGTTACAATGAAACACACGAAAACAAACGAAGAATTGTATTAATCACGATGTCATTTGAACAGTGACACAAGGACTGCTGGATATTTTTCATACAAAATATTTTTTTTGGCAAAATTAGAAAATATTTCCCACGTGTTTATAATATTCCAATATAGTCCGTGGGTTCAATTTAAAATTATAAAACTAATATTCACTTTTACTTTTCTAGAAACTTTTATTTACATCGAATATACAACAGCTGATTCAAATATCACAATAACAATTTTAGATATAAGCTCTTCATACAACCAACTGATCTCGCGATCGTGACTTGCTTCCTTTATAAAACCAGCGTCGAATTCTCCAGTAAAATCAGTCATCACTCCTACAGCTGTCGAGTCTTTTCGAGAACCATTTTTTTATCTCAAAGCGATTGTTGTCGTACTGAAATGAAACAGGGTCGCCTTTAGGTAAATTTCGTAAGACTGCCCCCCCTTTAATTCTGATTGTCCCGATCAGAAACATCCCCTCCATGGTAGGGAGCGAGTCGATCTAAATGAACCACCTTCAATTTAGCCTTGGGGTTTCGACGGATCCGGTAGACGACGTCATTAAGCCTCTTGACCACCTCATATGGACCATCCCAGGCGGGTGTAAGCTTCGGGGATTTACCCTTGCTCCGTTGGGGGTTGTACAGCCAGACTATGTCCCTCTCCTGGAACCCGACTGAATTGGCCTTGAGGGCGTATCGCGTCTTCATCCGGTCACTGGTGGCCAACATCTGGGTTCGGGCTAATTCGTGTATTGCCAGCATGTTATGTCGGAGCTGGTCGGCATATTAGTCGATGTCTTGGGGAGGTTCTTCGGGGGTGCCAAATGCCAAATCGCAAGGTAATCGCAGCTCCTTTCCGCATAGTACCCTGGCTGGGGTCAGGCCTATACTATTATGTACTGCCGAGCGATATGCCAACAGGAATAGAGGAATATGCTCATCCTAATCACGCTGGTTATTGCTGACGACCTTGGATAGGTGTTGTTCCAAGGTCCTGTTGAATCTTTCCACCATTCCGTCTGACTGTGGGTGTAATGGTGTTGTTCTCGTTTTCCTGATCCCCAACATCGTGCAGACCTTCTGGAATATATTCGATTCGAAGTTACGCCCCTGGTCTGAATGTATTTCCATCGGGACGCCAAACCTGCTGAATAGTTGTTCTATTAGCACCGTCGCTACTGTGGTTGCCTCTTGGTTGGGTATCGCATATGCTTCAGGCCATTTGCTGAAGTAATCCATTGCGACCAGAATGTATTTGTTCCCCCTCTCAGACTCGGAAAACGGACCGGCGACATCGATGGCAATTCTCTCAGATGAGACGCCCACATTGTACTGCTGCATTCTGCCTTTGGTCCAAGTCTTCGGGCCCTTACTGACTGCACAGGTGGCACATTTGCGGCACCAAGCTCTGACGTCTTCGAAGTAATTCACCCAGTAGTACCGCTGGCGAACTTTGTCAAGGGTTTTATTCATGCCCAGGTGGCCTCCGGTAATTCCATCATGTACTTCCGTCAGGATGGCTGGTACCTTTTTCTTCGGAACTACCAGTTGGGACTTGGTTTCTCGTCCATCAGTGCTTTCCCAAACTCGCTTGAGCATTCCATTGTCTACTCTTAAGATTGTCCCATTGAGCCCATAACGATTTTAGCACGCCGGAATATCTAGCTACCTCGTCCCATCGTGGCCTGGGTGCCCCTCTCGTTTTGAGTGACAAGATTGGTTCGATGTCTGGATCAGCCATTTGGTCCTGAATGCACTGTTCCGTTGTCCAGTCTTCATTGGCCTGCACTCGGATCTGCCTGATGGAGATACCCTCTCGCTGTTCCGTCTTCAGACAATATCCGCATTCCGCTCTACAGGGTCTTCTGGATGGGGCATCGGCATTATTGTGCAAACGGCCGGCACGGTGTTCCACCTTAAAGTCGTATTGCTGTAATTTCTCCATACATCTGGCCAGTTGTCCTTCCGGTGTCTTCATGTCCAGCAGCCATTTGAGTGCGGCATGATCTGGTCGGATTAAAAAATGACGACCATAGAGGTATTTGTGGAAATGGTCTACAGCCCTTTTTATTGCAAGAAGTTCTGTTCTGGTGACGCAATAATTTCTTTCTAGTTTCGAGAATCCACGGCTGTAGTACTCGATCACCCTCTCTTCACCATCTTGCACTGGGATAGGACGGCTCCCAAACCTGTGTTGCTAGCGTCGGTGTCTAAGATGAACTTGCCTGACTGTGTAGGAAAGGCTAGGATTGGACTGGAACATAGCGCCGCCTTCAGTCGTCTGAATGATGTTTCGCAATCCTGATTCCAACGGAAGGTCTCTTTCTCAGTGGTCTGCCGATGTAGAGGCGCGGCAATGGTCGCAAATCCCTCAACAAATCGCCTGTAGTAGGAACAGAGGCCCAACAAGCTTCGCAGTTCATGCTTGTCTCTCGGGACTGACCAATCACAGATCGCTACTATCTTGTCCTCGTTGGTGCGGATTCCTGACTCGGAAACGACGTGGCCCAAAAACTCTACTTCTGTTTGGAACAAAGAGCACTTCTTCAGTTTGAGTCTCAGGTTGGCGTTATTAATAGGTGTCAAATTGTCAGCAAACTGTTGTAGGAACTCTTTACTGGGTCCTGTCTCTTTCACCGACGTCTGGTACTCTTCTTCGCAATTGATGATGGTATCTACTGGCTCGAAACAAGCTATCTCTTGACCATTGGTAATTCTGATGTCGTTGTTGGACAAATTCAGGACTCTGATTGGTACATCTCGTCCGGTTTTAACTATAGCCCGTCCAACCAAGTAGTCATGAGCTAAGTGTACGGGCTCCACCATTCGAACGCAGCTCCCAGGATTGCTGTCTAGCTGCCCATGAATAATCTCTTCCGTTCGACCGGGAATTCTAGCTGAAGACTTTGCCACAATTTTTATGGGCATGACTGATGTGCTGACGGGCCGTGTTAATACAAATTCCTCATTCAGGAACCGAAGAACATCATATCTCGGGTCGAACATAAATCCATGCTGGCTAATTAGGTCCATTCCCAGTATAAAATCGTCCTCAATATTCGCTACCAGGACCCTATGCCGGATCATGTTGTCCCCTATCTGTAGCACGACATCTGCCTCACCCTCTATTGACATGGACTCGCCGGTGACTGTTCTGAGCTGGATGTTATTGGTAACTGGCCGAATTTCTGATGCTCTCAAAACCCTGGACTTGGCAATGGACACAGCGGCGCCGGTATCGATGGTGATGGTAACTGCTCGCCCGTTGATGGTGCCTCTGATGACTAGGCTGCCGCTATCTCGGCAAATCCCCGTATGGATAACGTTTTGGGGGCTGGTGGAGGGACAGTCAGCATTCGCCCCCCTATGCTGACTGACTGACGGTTCCTGGACATGTGGCTGTTTTGTTGGTTACTCCTGGTCGGTGATCGTTCAGGTGGCCTCACTCGACAATCACGTTGGAAGTGTCCCGTCCGTCCGCAGCGGTAACATGCCCCTCTGATGCCAGTTCTTGGTGACCGGTCTAATATTTTGTTCAGACCAGCCAGCAGCGCTTGAAATTGTGACTCTGACTCTTCCTGGTTGAAGGAAACTGCTCGGACCCTCGGCTTGGACATGTTCATGACGGCCTCTACTTCCAAAGCCCAAAGGTAGAGCTTCATTACTTTTCTTGACGCCACTTAGTCTTAGATTTCGTTGTACTTCCACATCTCTGATGCCGTTTATGAAACTCTGTGTGGCCAACTGGTCTTTCGTTTCCTCAGGCAGGTCGGGGTAGGACAAGTGAACTAACCGCCTAATCTCTGCTTCGAATTCTTGAAGACTTTCACCGGATTTTTGAGTTTTTCCACTCAGTTGGACTGTTGTTGGATTGTCGTATCGTTTGTCTAGGATGGCGATGATCTTGTCGAAATTGCCTTGTTCATCGACTGGAATGCTTTGGAGGAGTTCTAGGGCCGGACCTCTTAACGAAATTACCAGAAACGTGGATTTTTCTTGGTTATCCCATCCATTAGCTGTAGCCACGGCTTCAATTTGCCGATTATACATGGGCCAAGATGAGCTGCCATCAAATGTGGGTGGTTTGCTAACGGAACCTTTGGTACTCACGGTGTGCTGGTATTTTCCTCGCTGTAAGTCCTGTTGCATTTTTTTGTTTTCTGTTTCTACCTTGTTCTGGACGGCACTGATTTTATCTTGAACTGTGTTTTGAATAGAACTGATTTCAAACTTTACCTGACTTTGTATGGAACCGAGGTCATGTACTTAACTGGTTTCAAGAGTGTCCACCGTATTTTTTATGGTCTTAATGTCATCATTTAGTTCTTTTATGTCTGACTCAACTATTTGCATTCTTTCATTAACTGTTTCATTAAATGTGCTACTATTTGCATTAATTGTTCAAATTGCAGTTATCTTTTCTCTTCAGTTTCGTGTCGTTTTTCTTCTAATAATTTAAATTCATTTTGTCGTTTTAACTCAATTTGACCTTGTTTCTCTTCAAATACTTTAAAATTATTTTGTCGTTATTCTTCTAATAATTTAAATTCATTTTTTCGTTTTAATTCAAGTTGATCTTGTTTTTCTACAAATTTCGAGAATAATCCTTCCATTAAATTTTGTTGTTCACTTTTCATCGTGGAAACTAGATTTTGTTGTTCGCTTTTCATCGTAGTGACAAGATTTTCTAATTCTATTTTACGTTTTTCATCAAAAGATTTTACTACCTTTGTTGCATTTCTTCTTGATGTTGTTTTTCCTTCTTCTCACGTTTTTCTAGTATCTGAACTATTTTTTCGTCTAATCCCTTTGTAACCTGCTTGACTATTTTTTTGGTAGTTTCGTCCATTTCTTCCATTCTTCGGGTTTCCATAAATAAAATTACGATTTTAACTGCACTGAATCCTTTACTTCTGACACCATATTGCAATATAGTCCGTGGGTTCAATATAAAATTATAAAACTAATATTCACTTTCACTTTTCTAGAAACTTTTATTTACATCGAATATACAACAGCTGATTCAAATATCACAATAACAATTTTAAATATAAGCTCTTCATACAACCAACTGATCTCGCGATCGTGACTTGCTTCCTTTATAAAACCAGCGTTGAATTCTCCAGTAAAATCAGTCATCATTCCTACAGCTGTCGGGTCTTTTCGAGAACCATTTTTTATCTCAAAGCGATTGTTGTCGTACTGAAATGAAACAGGGTCGGCTTTGGGTAAATTTCGTAATAATATTATAACTGTGAAGACTTGTTTCTCTGAAAATATTAATATTTTACTTATATGTATTACTCTTAAACCCACGTATTCTGCTGTTTAGTGACTCCAGTTCAGAAATTCGTCAACATTTCAAAAAAACTTATATTTGAACAAACAACTTGTTTATCTGAATTTAACTGAAGAGCTAAAAATATTTATTTCTCATTTTAATGAGCTAATATTTTAAAATTATGTGTTGTTTTCTGCATAAGATCACCAATAAATTTATAAAACATAAAAATTACAGCTCAATTTGCCTGCCATATGTTTAATAATTGCATGAGAAATTACAAATAGATCGTAACAATTTGACGGAAGTATAAGTTATTTCTGAAATGAATATGGAATTAAAACCAAGCTGCTATTATCTTGTTGATTTTTCATTGGAAGCTTTCGAGGCTATCCCAGTTGAAGAGGAATGTCAGAAAGAGTACTTGATTGAAAATGGAAGCGGAAAATTGAAAGTAAAAGGGACGGCGTCTAAAAATATCAGGAATTATCCGTTCGTTCGGTCCATTTTCGCATGGAAGCATAAATCTTTATTTAAATCCTGTTAAGAGGAGTAAGCATTTATTTCCAGGCATATAATTCAATGTTTCCATTCGGGTGAATTGATTACGGGAAAAAAGATGGCAACGCATCGGAATTGGCGATGAAATTTTAATGAAAAAATGAGCAAGGCTTCGAAGCGATTCATGTATGGCACAGGGAATGATAATGGGTTGCTCAGGATACATTTAACCCAAAGCTAATACTACATATGGGGTTCGGAGACCTATAAATTATTCACCACCAGATACAAGCGACAAATATTGACAAAAATTGTCCCACAATTATTTAGAAAATATTTAGGTAACCTCAGTATTATCTGAGGCAAGATAAATGAAAAAAAATCGTGCAACTTGTTGTTTCAGAAGTAAATTAAAAATCGTTTATATTACATTTTGTTATTTTCCAATTCCAAATGTTTTTTTAATTGTGCATAAAACGGAAGGACCAGCGAAAAAAATTCGAAATAAGACTCATACAAAAAATACTTTAATACTTTCGGAAACTCTCCTGAAATTGGAAACAACAAAAATTGCCTTTAACAATGTTTAAATGTTGATGGCGAAATAAAAGATATGAATTATTATTTCGAACATCATTACAATTTGGAAAATCACGTAAGAATCCTTACTTAAATTGAGGCAATTTAGGTAAAATGTCATATTCATATATAAATAAATCCGCATAAGTTATATTTCATATATGTTGATTTAGATCCCAATTTCATTATCCGACTTCCAAAAAGGAATAGGTTATCAAATTCGGCGTGTTTTTCAGATTTTGTTGTCAACGGATTTGATTTTTTTGTTTAATTGATTGTAACCCCGGAGTGATGAAATTTCAAATTTGAGAAGACAATTATATTTCTACAAAGCTTAAATATGCGATTGAACACATTTTTCTACAGTTTTAGGCATAACGGTCGATTTCTCCAAAACCTCTTACCGATTTGTAACTTTAAAAAAATTGCATTCTGTTAAAAAGTTGCAGAAATTCAATATTATATGCTATTTCCTCCCAAATTTTAAATGCTATCGTAATAGTCCGGGAACTGTAGATTCTAAAAGTTTTTATCGAAAATTTAAAAACGTATTGCGTTCCCGCAACTTGTTTATTCTTAGTTTTTAAAGTTGATTGAATTGGTTAATTGATTTTTAAACTCTCCGTCGCGCTAAGGCTAATTTATATTTCGAGCCGTAATTTTTGTTTAAATAAGACAGAACAGAGAAACTTGGGTTTTGACCACCGATCTAATCGGACGCTTGCTTTTTGATTCCGTTTAAGGCTCTTTTTGATAATATAGTGTTACGATTTCGCGAGATATTAGTTCCGGTCGTAACAACCGCTAATTCTTTCTGTTTGTCTTGAACCAGCATAGTAACAAACCGCAAGATCTAATTCATACACTTATTTTGTTGTATTATATGTAATGTTCCATCGAATAGTATTGTTATAACATTTCATTTTACGCTACCAAAATAAGCAGCCTTCGAGAAGTTATCATAAATAAAGACTAAACTTGCTAACAATGATAAAAAAAAATTGGATTGATGATAAAAATACACTTACAAGAGCACTCAGGAATTGGAAACCAAGCAGGTTGGCATGGGAATTTGAGTGGATGGCCGCACAGTGAAGGTCTGTTCTTTATTAGTCATTGGTGTAAATAAGTATTATGAGTAATGTGTGTTGATATTGACCGATTGGACTACATGAAAACTAAAGAGAAACGACAATGCTGTTCACTGTTAAAAGAGTGTTTCAATTCACGGTCATGTTATTATCGCTATGTAACCTTCCCGATACTTTCGAGAGGTCAATGGAGTATGTATTGTGCGGATTGACATGGAGAACATCTTTAGTATACCTCGACAACATTCTGGTCATTCGATGACTACCTGAGGAACTTTGGCGAAGTATTTTCCAGAATTAAAAATGCCAACCTCAGACTTAAATCCTTACAAGTATTGCATGTCCCAAAAAAGGTAGAGGTTTCTGAGACAGGAATCCGTACAAACCAAGACAAGATAAAAACTGTAAGTGATTCGCCGGTTCCGAGAGCCAAACATGAACTATGAAGCTTTTTGTGGGTCTGTTCGTACTACAGGCGATTTGTAGAGGGATGTGCCACCATTGCCACACGTCTACATCGACAGACAATTGAAAAAGAGACCTTCAGTTAGAATCAGGATTGTGAAACATCATTCAGACGACTGAAGGCGGCGGCTTAGTGCCAGTCCAATCCCACCGTTTCCTACACAAAACGGTCATGTGAAGAGAGGCCGATCGAATACTACCGCCGTGGATTCTCGAAACTAGAAAAGACTTTTTGTGTGACCAGAGAAGAACTTCTCGCAATAGTCAGGACTGGACACCATTTCCACAAGTCAATTCCTAATCAGAACCGATCATGCCGCCCTCAAATGTCTGTTGAACATGAAGACACCGAAGGGACTACTGCCCAGGTGAATGGAAATATTACAGCAATACGATTTCAAAGTTGAACACCGTGCTGCCCGTTAGCTGAATAATGCCAATATATTGTTAAAAAGACCCTGTAGAGCAGAATGCGGGCAATTCCTGAACAATAAACAGCGAAAGGGTATATCCGTCCAACAGATTTGAGTGCAGATGAATCAAGACCAAACAACGATTAATGAACCCAGAAGAAATGGCCGATCTCTTCATTGGACCAATCCCATCCCCAAGAAGAGAGGGGCACCCAGGCAACGATGGGACGAGGTAGCTAGATAGTCTCAAAATCATTATGGGCCTTATGGGACTCTCTAAGAGCCGAGACAACAGAGAATGGAATGTTCAAGAGAATTTGGGAAATCAATGACGGCAGAGAAACCAAGTCCCAAATGGTAATCTTAAATTCATCTTCTCAGTCATTTCTAGTGACAGGCTACTGTATATGTTTATAACATTATTGTATTTTAAGTCACTTGGGCTCTGTTTTGAAAAATCATCCATGACCTCAATTTTTAGACTACTGCACACCTGGGCGATGTAAATTTAGATTGCGTTTCCTTATAAGCTAAATGATTCTTAAAAAAAGTCAAAAAATAGTTTTGAAATTTATTACTCTAATTTCTCAAAGCTCACGGGATTCAGATCGTCTATGAAATATATACGATCACATATAGTATGTATTCCACTCCTCCTTCCACAGTAGTTCATGAGTCAACAGAGAAAAATTTTTAAGATAATAAGTAGATCTCATATATTCAAAAGTTGGCCACAGTTTGCCTAGAGACGCCTTTACTATATATACCTGCTAGTGAAAGCTAGCTTTGGCAAAATTGGCCCAGTCATTACACTGATTTTCAAAGACAAACAAATGTGCTAATAACTTAACAAAAACAGTAACAAACCTCATGCAGATATTTAAAGTTCATTTACTTGTATTACATAATAATTTTTCATTAAATGTTTTGAGCTGAATCGTACCTCTATTGCAATATGAATGTAACTTCTAAAAAATAAACATTTTTACAAATAATTGTTTTCCTAGGAAAATTAGCTTGTTTTCGGGTCACAAACAGTTTCAGTCCGCCAATATAACATCACTTATTCATAACTTTTGCCAAACACCCACTAATTATTAATCCACATTCATCAGTCCAAACGAATATTTCTCAGAAATACCCATTCCGTTCCGTAATTCCACTAGCGTTGTGTGCTCACTGAAACTTCCACAATACAATGCTCTTGAAGTTTTACGTTTTACTGTAAAGATGAGGTATATCATCCGTCTTTAACTGTAGCCGCTTTGGTATTAGACACAAGCCTTCCGTTTCAGCTGTTTTATCTGTGTCGTGCCCATAAATTTCATGTTTATTCTCTGTTCTGGCCCGAAGTACGCTTTGGAAGTTTACATGCTCAGAAACTTTCAGTATCCTTCCGATATTTTAAAATTATTGCCTGATTTGTTTTTCAGATGACCGTCCGAAATGTAAACATGTCCGGTTGTATTTGTTTTGTTTCCATTAAATGGAGTTTACTTTTTTTATAGTTCGGCAGAGCAAAGTGCAGCTTTAATTCAGTTCCGGTTATAGGGACTATATTTGGAGTTGTTGTAACCACTAGCATTCACAGAAATTTCACAAAACTTGTTTTCATTGTTATTGTTATCTCTCTAATAGTGGATAACCGTTTTTCGGTGTGAAAAGGTTTTGATTCATAGCAAATATAATTAATAAAATGACGTGTGTGTTCTGTTGAAGGACTTTGTGTTAAACCCTTTAAGTGGCAATTTTTTTAAAGGTACCAATTTAGAATCGTTAGACCAATATTATTTCATGGTGGGTAAACAGTGAAAACTAATTATAACGAGGATCCCAAAATGCAGAAAATTAGTTCTCTTCTAAATTTGGAGATGTGTTTCCTGTGCAGCACATAAATTTGATTGTGTAATGATATATCCGCATAGATACTGACTAAAAATACTATTTGAAAAACTTTAGTTTATAAATATTATTTGGATCTATATTATAAGTATTTTGAATGCTAGTAGCTTCCATAAATTGAAGATTTAGGCTGTTCTTTTTTGGTCCAAACGAAGATGTCTTGAGACGATAGTGACTGAGACTGTAGCAGGTCGTCAGTATCGTCTTCGTCAAAGTCCGCACTCTCGCTGTTTGGAGAAGAACTAGTAGAAATCATTCTAAATAATTTCCTTTTTTTATTCGGAATATCATCGGGATCAAATGTGGGATCAGCATTGGAATATTCAAGTGTGCTATCTACTTCGGGCTCAAATATTTATTTTCTCTCAGAGGATGTTCCATAGCTGAAGTAAAAGGTTCACTTGATAACGGCATAATGTCTGCTGCATCTGAATCAACGGCATATTCCGATAAACAGTAGTTTTTATCATCAGACAACTCTTTAGCCAACTTTTCTAATTATTCCTGGGTCAGATATCTTCTGTTCATTATTCTGCAAAAATATTTTCGCCTATAACAAGTTGGCCGATCAAAAGATCAAACTTTTAGTGCTAGTTGCCATACTAATTGATAAGACCCAAAAAAGAAATAATATGTCTCTCAAATAGGATGAAATTTTTTTTTTTTTTGAGTTAGGAGTGATGTTATCTTCCACTTATATCCTATATATTTTTTTATTACTTATGAATATGCTTATATTTCTACTTGTAAAATAAAGCAAATATATTAGTATACATAGAAGAAGAACTTACCTGTTTTTATAGCACCAGTTGTAACACAAAAAACTGTGCGAGAAAAACAAAAACACATGTAAATATTTGTAAGTTTTGGTAGCTCTTTAAACCAGTAAATCCAAGAGACGAGATTTTCCAACTATTATATTCACAGGACGGTAGGATTCGATGCCAGCGCAGCTTAGAGCATCAAGTAGAAGCGGTAACAATCAAATTTGCATAGCTAGTACTGAATAGCGGACCTTAAAAACAGATGTAGCAATAGCTACGTCTACTACTTAAAAATTTAAAAGGAATACTAACACAGTAAACCACTAATAATGTTGTAAGTAGCCGATTTTTGCGAAAATTTTTAAGAATAAAATTATTTTGAAAGTTTGTGTAAATTGTTTCAGGGATGGAAATATGTGAATGATGATTTAGTCCGGTGTACATCCAATCGTCTGTTGTATTAGGTTGAAAAATCACTTGGCGTTTCGCCAAAATCATATTATAAGTTACTAAGTAAATACGAGTAGGTAAGTTACTTACAGAAAATAAAAGAAAATTGAAAAAAACACAATGCAAGATGATAGAATCCCTAAGGAAGTAAGAATTGTAAATGTAGAGACAGAAGTAGTAATGGTAGACTAAGAAAAAGATGGGTGCTGTAACAGGCAAAAGATGACGTAACAGTACTAGATGTCGTCACATGGCCAGTGTAACCACCAATGCTAAGTGATAGCTTATTTTTAAAGTATTGTTAATACCTACTCACCTATATTAATTTAAATTTGGGTTTTGGCCAATTAAATAAAATTAAATAAATACTAAAATAATTATTTCACAATTACACTGTAACTAATTATACGAAATAACAAGCGTTCAAAATGTGCTCGGTTTACTTGTTGACATAATTAGGAAATTCATGTCGTACTCGCTTGAATGTGTCAGCTGAAACTGCCCTGCATTCTTCAATAATTCATTCATTTGTCTAGTATCGCTCACAGAAAAATCGAATGGTGTCATGTCTGGAGACCGCGCTGGCCAATATATGGTACCTCGCCGTCCAATCCATCTATCACGATAACCAACCAACACCGTATGTACTGTACTTGGACTAATTCACAGATAGACGCAACTTTAGGTCTAGATTTGTGCAATTGTTAAGTGAGATTTGGGTATCTCTCATTAAACGGTCCGTTTTATGGACATTATTTCTACATTCACAAATTATTAAGACAGCTGCTACCTTGTCGGCGTGAGTACATACTTTTTTTGTCTAAACAATCTTTTAAAGGTCTCGTCAAGCAATAATCAAACTAAATATTTAAAGTACAAAGTTTTTTACAATAACTTTGCAAACTAGCAAAGGTATTGTCAATACCTTTGAAATTAATTATCACTTGCCATAAGTTCTTATTTAAAATTAGTGACCACAGTGTCCAGGTGTATTTTATAATAACGTTACAATGTACTGTCGAATTGGAAAATTAAACCCATAAGAGGTTGCAGCTTGAAGTATGACATACAAATTTAAAAAAATAGATTCTTCCTTCAAATGATAAAACATCTATATAAAATATTCACATTTTAAACTTTTTTATAGGTTCCAGTAAAACTACATGCAAAAACAAGGATTTGACTAGATTGGAAATCACTGGTCTAATAAAGGGTACGGAGGGAATAGCGGATATTTATTCATGAAATGAATCCAACATTTTTGATTTTTCAATTCGATTTTGTAACTAGCCACCTTTAAAACCTTCTAATAGTATATTCAAAAAATAAATTCAATTTTGTCATTTTTTGGGAAGAGTTTTGGCATGTATTTATTACACATCGCCATATTGAATCCGCCATGTTGAATTTTTCAACTTTGCTTGGGCTTTTTGCAAACATTGAGCCATGAGTGAAAGAAAGTACTTTTCAATGATAAAAATGACAACTACTACTACAATAAACTATCTTAAGTTAGACCAGTGGTAAAGGCTACATTATCCAGATTTCGAAACATTCTTATTGAATGCTATGTAACCCTTGATGAGCAAATATGTCACAGGTAGACATACTCTAAAGTGTATACAGTACAGCAAATAATAAGCTCAGAATTGGTGACGTATATATAGGAGGTAATAGAAACATTTTGATAATCTCTACTAAATTTTGCCTTTGTAACCAACTGAACAAAAAATTAATACATTCATTGGGTATGACAAGAAAGAAAAAAATTCTAAATTGTAAGCTTCCATTTGAGAAAAATACGAACCGAAAGAAAAACGAAGTTATAATGTGACATTTATGTGTTTTCTATAAATATAACGTCTCTCTCCCTACACTCGGTGACTACCTAACGTCACCCTAACCATATATCCCAAGATATAAATAGAGAGAGTTATCGTCAACTGTTCTAATATAATTGTTGCATACAATCATCATATTTATGAGTGGTCTAGAGTTTACTGATAGCATAACTGGTAGATACAAAATAAATTAGAAATATGTAATTGCAAAATCTCCAAAATCTGAATGTCATTCCATTTTTCCTTACAGAATACATGCTGGAAAAACTGTACCAATCGCCAAGGGAGGTGAAGCTACTGTTATGGAAGAAACTGAATTCTACGCTATCGAAACATTCGGTTCGACAGGTCGTGGAATGGTTCATGACGACATGGATTGTTCCCATTACATGAAGAATTTTGAAATGCCATTTGTACCTCTTCGTTTGCAATCATGAAAGTTGTTGCTGAACATCATCAACAACAACAAAACTTGCAGAAGTAGTTTTCTGCCTCTATAAAATTGGTAGTGACACAACTCCTGAACTATGTGGGCTTATCAATTCTAACATAAAATTTTAAAAAAAACAACCACATTTAATGACAAGTTGTGTATCTTCCAAAGTTGTTTTTCTAGATGACACTGGCCATTGACACTGAATGTATAAGAAAATAAGACAGAGGTGCAAATTATCAGCTTACAAATATTTTTCTTTTCTCAATTATAGGAAGTTCGGTTTGCATTTCTGCCTTAATAAAAATAACAATAATTATGTTAAATTCACACACTTTGTAGTAAATGGGATGCAAGTAGAAATTTTGAAAAATATTACATTTGAATATTTTTCAACATCTAGAAAACGACTTCCACATAAGAGTATTTTTTATCAAAAAAATTGCGTGATGTAAGGCTGAAACGAAAAAAGGATAAAGGAAAATTATATCCACATAGTTGTAGCCAAAATGCTATAACCCTATTCATAACTTTATATCCATCTCGGTTTTGCTGAAATCGATTGTCGTGACCTACTTATGACTTTGAAGGTGAACATTACGTCGTTTACAATTGTAGGCATTTGGACAATTTCCAAACTTAGTTTTTATCTCATTTATTTTCCTCGGAAATCAATATTCTTGATAGATTTTAACTTTTGCAGATTTTTACCGCAAACTAAATTAAAAATTATTCATTTAACGTTTGATTATGTAAAAAACGGTGTTTTAATGTTTAAATTTTAGTTTTTTCTTTGCTTACATCGATAGGATCTTCAGGTGCACTGCACTTTATGTAAGATACATACTGGCAGAAGGATATGTTTATCATGTATAGTTTGTGCAAGGTTTTAATATAATACGTAATAGAAAGTCGGCAAATACATATTGTCTGTATTTTATGAATAGAAAATTTGTATATTATTATTAAGCCTATGGTCACCTTCCGCTAAATCAGGTGAATAATTCGAGTTAGTTCTAGACAAAAGAGTGCTTATTGCTCAGAAAGCCTTGATTAATTAAAACTGTAACTAATGCCAATATCGATTTTTTTTCCACCTCCATTATAAAGTGGTTTCTTACCTTTATATTATCAGTTTTGCTAATGTAATATATTGAATAATTGATCCTCGTTTCTGTAAAGAAGAATTACTTAACAAGAAATAGTAAGTTTTAAATGTTGATACCAAATCTATATATTAAATTTGAGTTTTTTCTCACTAATGTGTTAACATTTTTCATACTTATATAAATGGAGTGATAATATGCTTGTTCGTATCCACGGATGGTACTAGCTACCATCTAACTGGAACAATTAGATACTAGCTTTTGAAAATGTCAGATAAGAAACTTTCGAAATGTAAAGAATAAATTCATTATTTCTGAAAGTGAGAGTTTTTCGAAAAAAATCCTCTGACACGTCGATATTCTTTTAAACTTAGACGCTTTTTTCACATACAATCCTTATGTGTTAATCCACTAAATTTTATCATGCTAATTGAAAGAGTGTGCCATTCTACGTTCACATCGTCAAAAATATGTTTAAATTATCTGGGTTAGATAAACAAATGGAAAAACATTATTTTAAATTTTATTTCATTTGATGATAATGATTAAAAATAAATGTTAAAACTGTAGACCGTTTGCTACCTTGCTACCAAGACGATTAACAAACTCTAGTTGAACATGGCCAATTATTTCAGGAGGCATACGATGTATCTCTTAAGGAATTCATGCTTGTAATTCTTCTCAATTCACCGGTCTAGTAACGTATACTTTGTTTTTCAAGTACTCCCACAAAATTCGTCATTTATATTAAAATTTAATAGTTCAGGAGTAAGGTCACCTCGAAGAAACTCCAAATGTCTTGCACAAGGTAGATTCACTGCAAAGAAATAGGGATCAAGAATTCGTACCTTGGACTATGCCGTACCAAACATTCACTTTCTGAGATTGCCATCATTCATTTTAGACTGTCGGTAGCAAAATAATGGCAGTTTTGCCTGTTGGCATGGGAAGTCGGTTATATTTTTTTAAATGTTTTATTTTAATAATTATAGAGTCCAAAAAGTCTAAAAAAAGTAACTAAACTTTGTGAATGAAGAAATAACAGAGAGCTGATATTTCTCTGCTTGAAATTCTCATAATTGTACACAAATGAAGGTCAGTATCCTTAGGTCCGCTAAGGATATTCTTCTTATGACAAAAAACCCAGAAAATTCCATATGATATTAAAGGAGCAAAATGAAGTAACGTGAGAAATCAGCCCTAAAAGAATTTAACAAAATCAAAAGTCCTAGTATTAGATCCCTATAACAGAGGCCAAGTTTGAGGCTTGGAGGAATTTGGTAATTGAGGTGGATGGGGACGTCTGGGGGCAGGGCTATAAGATAGTCACCTCCAAATTGAAAGGCAGGGTGAGTTCATATGAGTTGCATAAGGATGACAAATTGAGGATCGTTAGGGAACTCTTCCCTAACGTTCAGAATGAAACGGAAGACTTCACTCGGCAAGAGGACTGCCAGGTGAGGCTTTTCACAGAGAACGAGTTGGAGCAAGTATGTTTTTTTTTTTTTTTTTTTTTTTTTTTTTTTTTTTTTTTTTTTATCCGAAGAGGGGGGAAATACATTGCGTACTTAGCTAGCACGTGCTAGCCGTCGTGCGGGACTCCCGATGCAATGACTTCAAAGCAAGAGTAAATCGTTGCAATTGAAACCAGTATACCGTATACCCGCTAAAACCCTAACCTCTTTCTCCTATAACCATGGTCCCTTGCGGCACTCTTACTCAATACTACTTCGCAAGGGTGGTTCATTGCAGATGTTTACTGCTCTTACATTGAAAGCTTCTAAAGCCTACTCCTCGAACGTATCGCGGAGTTCTTTGAGGATAGTCTCCGCATAATCTGATACCAAGTTCCAGGCTTGGGGGCCCTTCAGCATGGCTTCTACTAATTGTTCTGGGACGATATTAGTCTCCAGAATCCTCTCCACTTCAGCACGTTGATCCTGAAACCGGGGGCAGGAGAAGAACACGTGTTCTGCGTCCTCTATCACGTTCGTACAGTGTGGGCAGTTTGGGGAGTTTGCCCTCCTGAACCTGTGCAGGTATGCTCGAAAGCATCCATGTCCAGTCAGGAGTTGAGTGATGTAGAACCCAACCTCCCCATGCTGGCGGTTGACCCAACGACTGATGTTAGGTATCAATCGATATGTCCACCTGCCTTTAGTAGAGCTGTCCCACCTCTCCTGCCATTGCCCTAGACTTATGGCTCTTTCATCGCTGTTTCCTGTCGGCTGGTCTTTTTCTAACTTTCTGCGATAAAGCCGTCCCCTTTCTGCAGCCAGGATGTCGATTGGCAGGGTAGAGGCAATCACACTCACCGCCTCGTAAGACACAGTGCGGTAGGATGATGCCACTCGAATCGCTGAGAGCCGCTGGACTGATTTCATTTTCCGGAGGTACGATGGTAGCTCGAGCGATTTCTCCCATACCGGTGCCCCGTACAACAAAACAGAAGTAGTTACTGTTGCCAGTAGCTGTCTTCTTATCTGTCTAGGGCCTCCGACATTCGGCATTATTCTAGATAATGCCCCCTGTACCCCAGCTGCTTTCTTGCTGGCCGCGATTATGTGCTCTTTGAAGTTGAGCCTTGTGTCCAGGAGCACCCCCAAATAGCTGATGAAGGGCTGCGACTGTATGTAGGTGTCGCCTATTTTGAGGGTGATGGTTTCCCTTGCCTTCCGACTGCTAACAAGAAGTGTTTCGGTCTTTTGCTCTGCTAAACTCAAGTCCGCTGCGAGCATCCAATTCTGAATTGTGGCTATAGCGAATGAGAAGGTTGTTTGTATCTCCTCTATGTGCTTGCGCACTATGATCAATGCCACATCATCGGCGAATGCCACTAGCCTGACGCCCTCAGGCAGACCGAGCAGGAGTAGGTCGTTGTACATTACGTTCCATAAGAGGGGGCCAAGAACAGAGCCCTGAGGTACACCTCCTGTGATCTTATAGTCTACTTGCCCATTTTCAGTTTGGTACAATAAGATGCGGTCCTTGAAATACGCTGAGACCATTCTCCGCAAGTACTGAGGAACTTCCATCCTGGCAAGAGCCTCCAAAATGCGGTCCCAGCGGGCCGAGTTAAAGGCGTTCTTGATATCCAGGGTGGCTATTAGACAGTACTTTTTTCCACCTCTTCTCCATCTCTTTCCCGAGATAGCCTCTCTGGCGATGTTGGTAACGAGTGTCACGGCATCGATGGTTGATCTCCCCTTTCTGAACCCAAATTGGTTGGTGGAAAGTTTTGGCTCAACGTAGGGCTCCAGCCTATCTGCTATTATTCTTTCAAGGAGTTTTCCCGCAGAGTCCAACATACAGAGGGGACGATATGATGACGGTTCGTCTGGAGGTTTCTTTCCCCCTTTAGGTAGGAGCACAAGCCTCTGCTTTTTCCACTTAGTCGGGAAAACCCCCTGCTTTAGGCAGGTCTCATACATGTGTAGAAACATGTCAGGCCTATTGGCTATGGCGCATTTTAGCGCGATGTTAGGTATGCCATCTGGACCGGGAGCCTTACCGTTTTGGAGCCGGTTGCACGCGCCCATCAGCTCATTCATAGTCACTGGTGGTATATCTTCGTCCCTCACCTGCCACGAAGGATAAGCGGGTAGCTCAGGCTTCGCAGGAAACAAGTGAGTGACAATGCGGTGCAATGATTCGGGGCAGTTCGTTGATGTCATGGGAGGGGCCTTAATTTTATGCATAACGATTTTATACGGTTTTCCCCATGGATCTTGATTAACTTCGTCACACAACTCCTTCCAGTAGGATCTCTTGCTTGAGAGAATGGCTCTTCGTAGTTGTTGTCTTTTGATCTCATAGTCGAGCCTTAGTTCTTCTGTTGTGACCCTGTCGCGTCTCCGTGCTCGTTGATGCAGCCTTCGTGCTTTGAGACACTCTCGTCGGTGTTGTGAGATCGTGTCATTCCACCAGTAAACTGGTGGGCGGCTGTTGTTCTGCCGTCTCCTTGGCATGGATGCATCGCAGGACTTGACAACGCTTGTCATTACCTCTTTGGCAGTGGCTTCTGCGCTTGTTGCTATTGACAATGGTTCCTGGAGCAAGTATGTGGAAGGCTGAAAGCGGGTAAAGCACCTGGGCCTAATGGAGTGCTCGTAGAAACGGCGAGGGCGATCATTCGGCACGATTCGGGAGGGATTCTTCAAATTCTGTACGAACTATGGAAGAGACAACGATTTTCTGAAACCTGAAGGAGAGGGAAAACTGTCCTGATCCCGAAATGTCAAGGGGAAGGGGGCGTTACGAAATACAGACCGATTACCCTGTTAGACGTAATCGGCAAAGTATACGAGCATCTTATCAGGGGAAGTGTGGAGGAAGCGATTGAGGCGGCTGGAGGTCTTTCGGACCACCAGTACAGCTTTCGAAAGGGAAGGTCCACAATACAGACTGTTAGCAAAATCTTGCAACTGGCTATGGATCCTGGGTAGGTTTGGGCGGCTGTTATTGGCGTAGATGTTGAGAATGCCTTTAATACGGCCAGATGGGAGGGAATCGTGGAAAGAGCGGAGGAATTGGGAATGGATGCAGGTGTTGTAAATTTGCTGAAGGAATACCTGACAGATAGAGTGATTGTGGTGGGAGATTGGACTTACGCAGGGGGTCCCTCAGGGTTCGGTCCTTGGGCCAACTTTGAGGAACCTGCTGTATAACCCGATCTTAAGGTTGGCCCTGCCAGAGGGATGCGTCAGCCTGGATTTTGCAGACGACTTGTCAATCGTCGTGAGGGCCAGGGGTCTCGATGAGATGGTAGCTAAGGGCAACGAATCTTTGGCTATCATCAGGGAGTGGTTCGATAGGAACCATCTACGGGTAGCTCCTCAGAAGACGGAATGCGTCTTACTGAGAAGCCCCCTTGGGAAGAGGGGAGGCGTTGTCTTTTCTTGGGCCGGGGTGAGGGTGGTCCCTAGGAAATTTATTAAATGTCTGGGGATCACCCTCGATGATAGGCTTATCTGGAATGAGCATATTCGAAGGGCTACCCAGAAAGCCAAGAGGGTGGTGGCGACACTGTCAAAGATACGTATATGGAGAGCGAGAGGAAGAGGGGAGTGATTGTAGAGTTCCTGGTCAGGGTGGTAAGGGACAAAGAGAGACAGGAGAGGGAGGTGATTGAAATTAGGGAACTGGTAGGTTAGGGGGACTAGGGGCCGGGGTACCTGACGTAATATCTTCGTTGATAGTTCCAGGTACCTAGAGGGCCATTGGAGGTGTTTTAGTGAGTATACGGGTAACCAGGAGCCTCTCATATAGCACGTCATGATTGAACCAAGCGCATGGCCAATCCGTAATAGGATTGGGAGAGAGAATACTACTTCTTACATTGTATTATTGTATTGCGGACTCATAGAACAATTTCCTGAGTGACTTAAGGAGTAATGGAGAGCCAAATATGGGACAGAAAACTTTACAATCATTGAACAAACCCCTAAATAAGACACGTAATAAAGATATAAGATGTTGACCGAGACAGTAAGTGCATCGAAGCGGAAATACGCAGGCCATGTGGCAACCGATATGGGGCAAATGAAGACCAGCACACTTCCAAAAAGGAGGTGTTTTTGGGACGTAGGGATGAAGTAGGCGGAGGGTATAAAGGGGAGTCTCCCAAACTAGCCCAATATGCACAAAATAGAGACAGAGTCAAAAAAACAGGAAGGTCAATGTCCAGAATTATGGCAGGCTAAACTTTATACCCATTGAAAAACATTTTGGAAGCTACATTTTTTAATTTTTTTTTTTGGTTATTAATCTGCATAAAATTAATGATAAATGTCAAATAATCATTCCTTTCTTAAATTCTATAAATTTATTATTTAGTAGAAAACTAAATAGTTGGTAAAGAAAAATCGTGTGACCCTTCAGCATCAAAATTTTGTTTCCATTAAACTTTATTCCCCAACATTATTCCCAACTTCTCGGATTAATGTTTTTCTTCGAGATTAGACATATTACCTGCCTCCGGGACACGTTTTAGTTTCGAAAGTGCGACCCTCAACGTCTTGAATTTATCGGTTTAACGCATCAAAGCCCCTTTTCACTTACGGAAAATTATTATCTGCGTTTCTTTCAACCTATGCCCCTCCTGTATCTACGCCGTGTTTATCACTTCGGATAAAAAGTGTACCTTAGAACTTTTTAGCTGCAACGAATTCCCAGGGCGCACAACTTATTCCGAGTGGATGAGATTAGGGATATTTGATTTTGTTAACGAGCTTAGTTTAATGGGCGTGTTCTGGGTAGAAAAAAGAAAAGGATCGTTTGTTGAAAAGGAAAATAAGAATATAGGAAAAAGTCCTAAAATAATTATATAAATTAACTGTTTTGTTTTTTTGCTGAGATAATACACAGTTCATTTTGAAAGCATTATTTAGGAGATTATTTTGTTCGCTAATTAGGGGCATTTGTCCTACAACAGATAAGTATTGGAAATTCCAGGAAGGCAATATAGAAAAATTGCCCGGGTTACTGGTTGCCTGTACAAAAATTCTTTCTCACAGATATTTTGCTTGTCGAAAATAAATTTGACACTGACAATTTGATTATTTGTTATCTCTTGATACTGTGGGTACCGTTTTTTGCTCTTCTAGCAATATTTCTCCATCCCAAATTCAGGACAATTGCAGATGGCCCGCATTTGTTTGCCATCAAACAGCTGACGTCGGTAAGTTTCTCGTTTTTTAATTTTTTTCTTTGAACAAGATTTTGGTTTTATCCAGGGGCGTAGCTACCGCCATATCAGCTGTCTTAATGATACGGGGTACCCGGGCTACAGGTGCCCCTAACGCCTGTACGGAAAAATTAGTAAATTGTTATATACAATGTCACCTAATCTCGTGCTCCCCGGGAAAAAAACATAAAAAAAAACTGTCATACATGCCTAAAGAGTTTTTTTTATCACTTCAGAAATGACACAAGTCAAAAATACCAATCTCTTTTTTTTCGGGTTAAGCGTGAGCCAGGGGGTGGTAACTCAGATAGGCAATGTTGGTCCAGCTGTCGGTGAACTGTAAACGTAGCCCCCTTCAGAACTCCTTCAAGTACTATTTCTTGACAGCTAATCGAATATATCCAGGTGACACAATGTGATCTTCTTTATCGACCGAGCTGCAAGGCAACGAATCAAGCTTGATTAATTGTTTTTGTCGGCCATTACTAATGTGATTTTTGTCTGTGAAAGGTGAAGCCATTAATCGCTCTGTAATTTTTCTTATTTCGAGTGGAATTTTGTATTAAATCCCATTCTTGGAGTATTTATACATTGTTTTAAGGTATTGAATAATTTGTAGCAGTAATAGAATATTATAAGGAACAAGTACACAAGGGTAAGCATTTTTTTAGTGATTGTTTAATAATTTATAACTTTCGATGTATTTGACAGGACGCCAACAAAGTGGATGATAAGAAAGAAGTCTTCAACTGCAAATAGCCACAATGCCCAGAACCTTTCAAAACAACTATTGAAGTGGAAGAGAATAGCAAGAAGGGCTACTAAAATGAACACAAAAAATCGTTTACCTCTATTACATCAGAAGAAATGTGAAATAAGGTATTTGAATAATAGCACAACTACAAATTTCTTTTTGAGTCAAATGAGGAATCAAAAATTAAAACCAAAAGGAAGACGTTTTTCATTAGATGATAAAATATTTGCATTATCTCTGTATAAACAAAGTGCCAAATGTTATAGATTTCTGTCAAAAGTTTTAGTTTGCCATCTCCTAAGAATCTTAGTAATCTTGTAAGTACTGTACCTTTTAATTGCAGCTATAATGAACATATCTTCCAAAATTTAAATAAAATTGTTGATAAACTTAAAGTTGTGGCCTTACTTATAGTTTTTCAAAAGATCATATGGTTGGAATTGTAGATTTTGGTAATGGTGATCGGCACATGCACTTTGCAGTCCATGCATTAGTTTTTATGTTGAAAGAATGTTTATGGAAGTATATATGAAAATTTGAAATTGTGTTAAGTAATAATGGTATGATTAGTATTTCTGTAACAGTCACAACACAAGTAAAATTAAAAATTGAAAATTCCAACCATTTGTCCATTTTTTATAAAATGATGTAATTGTTTCTACCAACACATCCCTCACTGTACATATAATATTGATATTTATACTGTTTTTGTTAGTTTTAACTATGAATCATTTTAATACATAAATAAGTAGTGCCATTTTCAACTGTATTTGTTAATTTATCTTTTGTAAATAAATAAATTTAATGACTTTAAAATTTATTGAATTTATTGAAAATATAACATGCAAAATGAAAGTTTGATATATGATGTTTAATCAAAGTTTCATTTTGCATTTTATATTTTCAATACATGCTTCAAAGCCATTAAAAACGAAGTCAGAATAGACCTGGAAACGTTTGGTTTTTCCTTGAATATAGAGATCTTTGTTTCGATTGTGGTGTTATTTCCGAAGAACGCATAAAAATAATTCGATGGTACAGCCCTCTATTGGTGACGTTTGGGACCAGAAACTACAGATTCCTTCTTTTCAGTTGGTGATGATCTGTCAAATTCAACAAACGTCAAATTTAGTACTTGAAGGAGTTCTGAAATGCTTTTTATGTATATTCTAACCTAGCATGGGACGAAATGCGAACACAATTTATAACACTGAGTTGCCCATCTATCTTTATTGTATGATCTGTGGCGTGAGCCCAAAGTTGGCAACATCCTACATCGGTTCGTGCGGGATTGCCCCGTTTAAGTCATTCTCTTAAAGGGGGGAATAATATTATTTTAGAAATTAAAAAACCTCCATTTCTGGCAATTTCTTGGATACAACACAAGACATAAATGTACTAACTTTCTGTGGTTTTTCGATACATCTCGATAACAGAAAATAATGATTTAAAATCTGCGAGTTCTTTCTGGGGTTTATAGCGATATCCGATTGCATCGCAGGAAGATTTAAAACTGAAATTTTAAATACGATTAAAGAATATGAAATTGATTTGTCTAAATGTACAGAACAGGTTTACGATGGAGCAATTTTGTTGCCTTAAATTTAATTTTAAACGATGCTGCGAAACATGTTCTTGAAGTGTCGACAGTTTTCAATAATTTAGAAAAAACATATTTTTTTTAGCAATAAAATGAAACACTAGGCAATGTTGAATATTAATTCATCTGAAATATATAAATTTACTCTTAAAAAGGTATGTCCTACTAGGAGGTATTCAAAGAACGACGCTTTATTAAGGATAAAGAAATATTATGTATTAATCTTGAAAACTTTGTACCAACTAAATTTAATTTCCACTAACGTTAAGAATGTAAAAATATAATTAACATTATACAGTTCTGATTTCTTAGTGTTTGTCATTGTATTTTAGAAAAACTGCAATCGTCTTCAGCAATAGATGATTTAATAAATCAATTTGCAGAAAAAAGGCAAGAAAAGTATATATTTACTACTTTAAATTCGTTTGCTAGCTCAATTTCTAGGACAAAGTAATAACTTATAATCAATAAATATTTATTTTAATTTTATGCAAGCATGTTTTTTGTGAGAAATCTTTACCCTTCGGTTGGGCCACCAACTAAGTTTGGGCACGCACGCCAATCCCAAATTTTAATTGCATAAAAGTCTTCAGGGAATGTTATATTGGAGTTCATTTATCATTTACTTCTAAAGGACTTGAAGTTTCACTGATAAATGTATGGCCAAAATCACTATACAAACAATTTTCAGGATTCTTTTTGAAGAATAGAGCGTAATGTATTTTTTATAGCCTGTCCGGGTGTAACTGAAAAAGCATTTAGAAGTTAAATAAAATGTTAAAAAAGTTTTGAAAACAAATAATACATTACTCTCTTTTCTTATAGGTTCTAAACCATTTAGGGCAGCACGTAGAATTCTAGAAATGGTGTTGTTTGTGATTGTGGCCAAAAATCCACCAGTCAAACTTCACAACACTTAGAAGTAACGAAAAAGGAACACCAGTATAACGTTTCCAGAGGATATGTGGAAAATCAAATTTGGCCAACTAAGTATAAACCTAGGATAAAACACAAATATTGTAGAAGAAGGAAATTTAAAAAGAGATAACTTAAGGAAAACAGCTGGATGACTGTAAACAATACGGTAATCGGGGCACCCTCATCAATTGGCCTGGATTTGGCATAAAGAACTCTACTACTAAAAGAGCAAAAAACTGTACCCTCAATATTAAGTGTCACCAACTGCCAAATGGTAACTGTCAGAAAATTTGTTGACAAACAAGAAATTTTGTATCGAAACTATAGTTTAAAAATGAACCTCCAGCTTCAACTCCAGACACAGATGGATATCCCACAATATACAAAACACTATTTATATACAGAAACACTGCGTGATCGTGATGAAGACATCTCTTACTCTCATTATATTTGCGTGGAAGAATTTCTGATATCTGGTGCAGGGAAAATCTGAGGAAAGAAAACCTTAATGAAGACGCAAAATAATACGTAGCGCCTGGACGACCTAGCGTCGCTCGTGAAATCAAGTATCACCATATAAACATATTTTTCGGGAAATGATTACTACGTTCCAAACAATTATTTACTTATTTTAATTACGTTAATATATGTACCACGTTCTGAAACATGACATCATAAAAAATTTTAAACCAATCTAAAAACCTATATGGGTAATTATTGAAGTCAATATGTTATTTAACTATAATTGCAGCGAAGTTAGGTTAGATTAGGTCAAATTTTATTAATATTCAATAAAATGTAATCTATGTAATGTAATGTTTTTATTAAATATATTTTATGAACAACGATTCACAAAAAAAATTGCCAGTGTATTACCTTAATGGTAAGCCGGTAACATCATCTAATGAGACTTACGGATTAAGCAAATTGAGTCCCCGAGTTCGATATAGACTCTTAAACTCTCTTTAATAGTATTCTAGTAAGACTTGGGGAGTAGGCAAATTGAAGCCCGAATTTCGATCTAGAGATTGAGACCCTGGGTTCCATTCAAACCCTGATATTTTCTTTTTACTCCGACTTGACAATACAATGTATGGCATCATACTCCCTCTAAGGCACGCTAAGAGTGCCTTTAGAGGCAAATTCACTAAACTCCAGATATCCTAGATATCAAAAGGGTTTAGCTCTGTGGGAGCCCTTGCCAGGTTTTCAGGCCCGTGGTTGGAGTCGTGACGGCAGTTTCCCATGAATTTCCTGACCGTCCGGGCTATCCCTAACAGGACGGCTTTTTGCATTTGTTTGTAAAGATATTCGTCCAGTCCTAGGTATTTTAAATTGCTTAATAGATGTTTTGGGACTAGTCCTGTCGTTGACATAACAACTGGTACAGTTCGTGTGTTGCTCATGTCCCACTGAGTATTTATTTGAAATTCCATATCTCTATATTTGTTTATTTTCTCAGTCTGCTTTATATTTATATTGTTGTTAGGAATTGCTATGCCAATTAAAGTTGTTTTCCGAGCGACTTTATCTACCAAAACTATATCTGGTCGATTGTGAGCAACATTCCGATCAGTCAGTATCGTGCGGTCCCAGTACAGCTTGTAGTTGTTATTTTCTAAAACAGATTCTGGTTTGTATTTATAGTATGGTAATCTTACCGACTGTGATAATTCAAGTTTCAGTGCTAGTTCCTGGTGCACTATTTTAGCCACAGCATCGTGTCGTTCTTTGTATTCATTTGCAGCGAACGCTATTAATATTGTAGTGAAACTTGGGAAGTAGGCATATGTGTTTCCTGTTTGGGTTATATGGTGTTCATCTGTAAATTATATTTGCCCAGAACGTTAAAATTGTTTGAGAAATTATTATCATACTTGACCGGAAGTTTAGGTACCTAATATATAACCTACTAAATTATGTTAAATAAATATTTCTGTCTACAACCACAGGTGTATGGCAGATGCAAGTGACTGGTTGGTCCTCCCTAAAATACGGCACTGGTGGAATTGTACCTTTTTTCAAATCTGTACAATACTTTCTACGTAAATGCATTACCCTTTCTTCAAAACGATAAATGCATTATTTTTAGATGTATTTTAATTTATATAGCTACGCAATGATTTTAATAATAATAATAATAATAATAATAAAAACGAGAACGAGAACTCCACCCGCAGAAAGTGTTGCGCAGGATCAACAGCCAGCGCTCACTCGAGCGGGACTGAAAAGACAGCGCATGAAATGGACTGGCGCCATGAATGAATTTATAATGCGCACGTTTTACAGAATCACGAACCTTGGCCAGGACAAGACTGGATATCGCCAAATACTCTATCAAGCGTTCTGTCGTGAGTACCCAGAGCTTCAAGTTACTGAACAGAGAGTCGCAGATCAATATCGTGTCATCTTGAGAAATGGCCTTATTTCGCCTGAACAACTGGACACAATAAAGAGCGAAGTGGAGCGCGAACTATTTGGTCGAAATACAATCGATCCAGAGCCCGAAACACCTTTGGCACAAAGAGCGGACGAGACTCAAGAACTACAGCAAGAACAGCCAACCAACGCTGACCTGCTTGAGAAGATCCAAGCAGGAATGGATGGAGCTCTTAGAGAGTATAATGGAACAGATCCACTGACTAGACCAGCTCTTCCCAAAGTAAGATCATCTAAGAAATTGGGTATCGTCTTGCAGGCTATGAACAAATTTATCTTGCCAACCTATGTTTTAAGTGCTAATACGTTAGAGTCGCTACACACAATCATCTACTGTGCTGCAACTGCCATCTGCAGAATAATTGGGGTCGCAGTAAGACCAAAGCAAGACCCTCCCCAATTTAGACAAACCCCTCGAATACCACCTTGGCAAAGAAGACTTGAAGGGAAAATCAATTCTCTTCGGAAAGACGTTGGAAGACTGACCGAGTACCAACGAGGAGTCAGGAACAACAGAATAGAAAGGCTTGTCAAGACTATCATGGACAATAACCGAATACACTCCCAGTGGGATGGAGAAAACATCACATCTCAGCAATGTCTGGACAGCCTACGACAAAAGCTCTCCGTCTACACAAGTCGATTGAGAAGGTACAAAACCAGTAACCAACGGAAACTAGACAACACACTCTTCCGACAATCAGAAAAAGGGTTTTATAGAAAACTTAACAACAACAATAATAATGAAGCCCCTAGTTACCCCAGTAAAACAGACATCGAGGAATTCTGGAAAACACAGCTTTCCACAACAATCTCCTATAACTCCGGAGCCAGCTGGATTAATGAGGAGGAGGCTGCATCTCAGAACTGTGAGGCCATGCAACACCAACCATTTACAACGGAAGATACATCCAACATAATGAAGAACCTCCATAACTGGAAAGCACCAGGACCAGATGGTGTACAAAATTACTGGATAAAGAAACTGTACGCAACCCACGAAACACTAACAGCCCTTATAAATGACATAATTGCCCACCCACACAAGATGCCTAGTTTCCTTACGCATGGTGCTACATATCTCTTACCAAAGGACGACCTATGTGCACAGGACCCAGCAAAGTACCGACCAATCACTTGCCTTCCAACCTTATACAAACTCATAACATCATGCATTAATCATCGCATTTTCAAACATTGTGAACTGAACAACATAATTACTCAACAACAAAAGGGATGTGCGAAAAATTCGATGGGTTGCAAAGAACAACTGATAATTGATTCCGTTGTCTGCAATCAAGCCCACGCCAAACGACGTAATCTCTACATGGCATATGTGGACTACAAAAAGGCCTTTGATTCAGTTCCACATGATTGGCTCATTAAGGTGCTGAAACTCTATAAAGTGAATAATTGTATTATTAACTTTTTAGAACATGCCATGGCCACCTGGCAAACCAAAATCTCACTGAATGAAGCCAACTGTTCGATACAAACAGACCCTATTCCAATCAGAAGGGGTATATTCCAGGGAGACTCTCTTAGCCCGCTGTGGTTCTGCCTTGCCATGAACCCTCTCTCAAACAAACTGAACTCAACTAATTTTGGGTTCAGTCTCAAACACAACAACGTACAAGCATACAAGATAAACCATTTGTTATACATGGACGACTTAAAGTTGATGGCAGCTACAAAACAACAGCTGCATGATATGCTTAAAATAGTAGAAGGGTTCTCTAGTGACATCCATATGAAATTTGGCCTAGACAAATGCCGAATTATTAATATAGTTAAAGGCAAAATACAGCAGGGCCACTTCGAAATGGGAGATGGCACCTCAATTGAATCTATGGGGAAGGTCATACTTATAAATACCTTGGAATAAAGCAGGCTCAACGTATTGATCACATGACTATGAAAAAGGACCTAACAGCAGAGTTTTATAGAAGGGTAAGACGACTGTTGAAAACCAAACTAAACAGTAAAAATCTGTTTCAGGCTATTAACACCTATGCGTGTTCAGTGCTCAGTTACTCTTTCGGTATAGTTAATTGGTGCAAGACTGACATTGAACAATTACAACGAAAAGTTCGAGTTTTACTAACAAAAGCTCAAAATCACCATCCAAAGAGCTCTGTCGAACGTACAACTTTGCCACGGTATGAAGGAGGAAGAGGATTGACAGATCTAAGTAAACTATTAGATCAACAAATTTCTATTTTGCGTAGTCATTTCCAGAAACTCGCAGAATTTTCTGATCTACATAGAGTCATGTGCCAGGTTGATGACTCAACACCACTGCGACTGACACAACAACATGTCCAATTACACCACCAGACCACAGATCAGAAACTGCTGAAATGGAAAGAGAAGCCCCTTCATGGAAGACATATAAACGACATCAACCAAGATTATGTCGACAGTGCAGCGTCGAACTACTGGTTGATCTCTGGTCATATGTTCCCTGAAACGGAAGGCTTTATATTGGCAATCCAAGATCAAGTAATTCCAACTAAGAACTACCTAAAGTACATCGTTAAAGACCCTTCCATTAACAACGATAGATGCAGGTACGGTTGCCAAACATCTGAATCTATCCAGCATATCACAGGAGGTTGTCAAGCGTTCGCTGCAACTGAATACAAAGAACGACACGATGCTGTGGCAAAAATACTTCACCAGGAACTAGCACTGAAACATGAATTATCACACTCGGTAAGATTACCATACTATAAATATAAACCAGAATCTGTTTTAGAAAATAACAACTACAAGCTGTACTGGGACCGCACGATACTGACCGATCGGTCTGTTGCTCACAATAGACCAGATATAGTTTTGGTAGATAAAGTTTCTCGGAAAACAACTTTAATTGACATAGCAATTCCCAACAACAATAATATCAATATCAAGCAGGCTGAGAAAATAACCAAATATAGAGATTTGGAATTTCAAATAAAGACTCAGTGGAACATGAACAACACACGTACTGTACCAATTGTTATGTCAACAACAGGACTAGTCCCAAAACATCTATTAGACAATTTAAAATACCTCGGTCTGGACGAACATCTGTACAAACAAATGCAAAAAGCAGTCTTGTTAGGGACAGCCCGGACGGTCAGAAAATTCATGGGAAACTGCCGCCACGACTCCAACCACGGGCCTGAAAACCTGGCAAGGGCTCCCACAGAGCTAAACCCTTTTGATATCTAGGATATCTGGGGTTTAGTGAATTTTCCCCTAAAGGCACTCATAGAGTGCCTTAGAGGGAGTGTGATGCCATACATTGTATGGTCAAGTCGGGAAAATAATAATAATAAACGTCTTTATTTATCCTATGGGTATGTGCTAGGCGAAGTTTAGCTAAAGCTATTCTTACACTTAACCTAGCCATACAGGTAACTTTCATGAATATAATACATTATAATACAGGGCACCACTTAAGTTAAGTTTTAATTTTAATTTTAATGTGTATTATGTATGCCGATTAGTTTTGTCAATTGGATTTCTTTTAGTACGCAAATGAATGTTTAATCAATAATAACAAAAAATATACAATGTTAACTAATTTCGGAAATATTCTTGAAGAATTCTTTGATTATTTTGCCAGTTCATTGCGGTTTTCTTTCCTCAGATTTCACCCCAATAGAAACGCATTCGAAATTGTAAATGTGAAAAAATTTAGTAAAGCAAGTCATTCTTTGTCACACATATCCTGAGAAAAAGATATACCTACAATATGATCAACCAGTATTCTTGTATATAAATAGTGTTTTGTATATTATGTGATACTACTCTGGTTTGGAGACGTTTCAACTCCAAATCTTGATTTGTCAACAGTTCTTATGTGTTTTACTTGGACGTTTATTAATAGAATCTCGCTTCGATAACAATTTCCTTGTTTGTCAAAAATGTGTATTGTTACGAGAATTCATCCGACAGCTGGTGCAATCGGCCATCAACCAATTAGTGGAAGGGACATTATTCCGATAAATTCTGGGAACCCGAAATGTTTTTCTCTCAACAGGCGGACCGCTGCTGTTACTGGGAATTCCCTTAAAGCTTCCAGAACGTGATAGAGTTTCCCGATGGTGCGTGGACGTACCAGACAATTCCGAGATAAATATATAAAATGAACAGCTGGCATAGGAGGCATTCAGTTTTCGTCGGACCTAATCTACAGTTGAGATAAAATGTAGATAGTAGTTTCTCTGAATATAAATTGTGTAAAATTAGTGGAATTAAATTAAAGTGAGTTGGACTGTGTTTTAAAATAAATCCAAGAACTGAACCCGAGTGTGAAAATAAAAACATTACAGTATAAAAGCGATATAGACATGTTACTAGGAATCTGTCAGACTTTTGCTGATTAGCGAGAATAATGTAACATATACAGAATATATAGGATGCGATTTAGAAATTTTGTAACAGAATACTTGATTACACTCTTCGAAATGTCAATCTTTTGTACGCAAGACAATATATATAATGTATGTTGTTCCTGGTTAGGGAACCTTCATCAGTTACGCTTCCCACAATTGAATGTCGTCTCGAATACTTCTTTATGTATTTTATATATATATATATATATATATATATATATATATATATATCGTTAAATTTGAAGACGCGAGATGTAAAGACCGACATCTGGGATTTTCGGGGAAACTAGCACATAGGGGTTCCGAATCTGGAGCCGTTCCATGTAATTGCTGTTATCCGTAATTCCTAGGTTAGAATGTCACGATGAAATTTTCAGGTTAACTTCACCTGTCAGAGATATTGAATACAATAGATTGCCACCTCAAAGAGAGTATTCAATATCTCTGACAGGTGAAGTTAACCTGAAAATTGCATCGTGACATTCTAACCTAGGAGTTACGGGTCACAGCAATTACAGGTGCTAGTTTTCCCGAAAATCCTAGATGTCAGTCTTTACATCTGGCGTCTTCAAATTTAAGAATACTTGATATTTCTTATAAAAAAGGTTGAAATTTGCTCATAGAAATGTAAGCATTTATTTTTGAAGAACAAGTCTAAAACAGAACAGTGAGATCCTTGTTTTTTTTTTAATTAATCACAACTTCAAACTAGATTAAATATAAATTTAAATAATTTGTACTTCATTCACCAAATTATTTTTCCGATTTTTTGATAAAATGCACGTCCCATCGTATAAATAAATTAGAAGAAATATTTTTCAAATAAAAGAGCATTGATTTCTGAACGATATCAATATTTAAATAAAGTACATAAACTCAAAATGATCTCAATAAACTCTATGAAAATGTATTTAAATCTCTAATAATTACTAGAATAGAAAACAATCTGGATCACTAAAAAATAATAATAAACTAAATATAATATAAAGAATATGATTTCTTTAGCAATTATAATAATCGCAACATTTTGTTACCTAAATTATTTTCTTACCATTTACAAGAAGAGTTTTATTTTCTGAAAAGTTTTCCTGTGAATCTAACTAAATTTACCCGATGTTTATCCGACTATATGTATATTTGCCGTCTAAACCGCACTGAACATTATGTATCTAACAGCAAAAGTTTACAGAATCGAACAACGCCGAAGACTATCGTTGTTTTTGAATTTGATAAACATATCACATACAATATTTCCCAAAAGCGAACTTTCCACTGAGTCTTGTTCTATTGCCTCACAATTCAACTGGGAATAACAAATACCAAACCAACGATGAGTATAATTCGATAGGAAGCCAGCGGCCAATCATCTGACAAGTGACTTGTATACAATACAAAATGATGAAAATTACCCAAAACGTCATTTCCATTGTTTACCCACAAATCCACGCTTCTCAAAATAAATAAACGCTGATGAAACAATAAGTTACAGGTATGTCAGTCATAATTCATTAGGGTTGAATAAATATTTGTAAAGTTGAGCTCTTGATTAATTAACGTGGGCATCGAAAAAATACCAAGGTCTGTTTATAATAGAAGGCTATAAAAGTAATAATAACCAAAATGTCAGTTGACATTTTGTACAGGGGAATTAGTTTGACACCTAATACCCCAATGCAACATTACGCAAATAAATTAAAAACAAGCTTTTACTCACTAAAACGAATTAGAAAGTTAAAACTAAATATGAAATTAACTTAATTCTTCATTTTTAACGGACATCCAAAAAGGAGGAGGTTATCAATTCGTCGCGTATTTTTTTTATGTTACCTCATTTCTTTTCCTGTGGTGAACCGTTTTGGATGAATATGGTCTTGTTTAATAGAGTATATATATCCGGATTAGTGAAACTTCAAATCTTGAGCCATGAAATTTGTGAATGAACACATGCGTGCATAGAAATCGACCAATATCCCAACATATTGGTCGATTTTTCGAACACTCCTTATGGATGTGTATAGTTTTTTAACGTGTAATCTATTAAGGAAGATCCCTAGGTGATCTCATATACTTTTCTGCTACGTGCAGAAAATCGTCGAAAATTCCAAAATTCTCATCAAAAATTTCATCGAAATGACATAAGGGACATTTCCTCATAAATATTTTAATTCCAACGTAATAGTGCGGTAATTTTAGGAACTGGAAGTTTTAATTGCGAATTTGAAAATTTTCTATGTACATCTCAAGCATATAGGTAGTAAAGCATAGTATTTTCGGTTCCTTAAATCAATGAGTACCAAGCTCGTTTTGTTTGTATACCAGGCAAATACCTATTTAAACGCGAATTTTTCCATTTTGCGAAGACGGTACTTTTGGTTGTCACATTCTCCCGGCCTAATAGAAAACTCAGTGACAACACATGTCAAACTCTAGCATGCTATTTGCTGCCTTTATACACAGGGTCTTTAGTTATAGCAAACAAAATCACAAAGTAAAGTGATAGAAAGAGATGCACTTATATAATGACTGAGATATAGGACAGAGAATGGTTGGAATATAGGGGGGAGTGGACGTTTGGTAGTATAAATATGATGAAAAAAATGTGGAATTAATATTATATAGGGTAATTAAAAAACTGTTATATGATATGGACGTAAACAAATCATATACAGGATGGTTGAAATATATGCTGGAGTTAAATTATATGTATACAGTGTGATTAAAAATATATTTATTTTATAGCCCATAAGAAGTTGCATAAAGTGTAGAGAGGAATTAATGTTACACTGGGCAATAATATAAAATGTTAAAAATGAAATAATTTTTGGGGTAGCCCACAAGGAGTTATATACTATAGTTGAAATATAGGATGAATTTGACTCCGTAAATATGGGATAGATTCTACTTCGTCATATAGTTTACAGAAGGCAGCTAACAAATTTAAGCTTGTCCGTGGGCCGTTGTATGTACAGGGTGGTTGGTATATAGGGCGGAGTGGAATTATATATAGTTATACAGAGTTGTCAAAAAAAGTTGAAAAAAGGTTACTTGGCGTGGCCCATAAGGCATAAATATATTTTGGGCTTATTAAGTCAACGCTTACTAGTACATTTTGTTGGTAAACATTTACCTGTTAATTTAAATGAAAATTTATCAATGTTTAATGTTGAGGCTTTCGATGTCACCTGGTTCTATCTATTAAGGTTATACATACAAAATAAAAAATAAAGAATGAAAACTACCCGAGTTCAGAAAAACTAAAAAGTTGAAAATAAAACATTTTTTAAAAAAATATAACCGACTTCCACCTTTAACTAAAAAGCTAAAAGTAATTATAACAAAATACAACTCTAGCAAATAAATAACACATTCAATGTTGTTAGGTACCTACCCAGGAAATAAAAAAGGTGCTCATTCTGTACAAATTAATTACCTACCAATCTAATATATTTTTGAAGTCGGTGCCAAGCAACAATCAAGTTACAATTAAGTGGTAGATAAGTACGCAATGAAGAATTTTAGATTTGCTTGGCATCGACTTCAAAAATATACTAGATCGGTAGGTAATTAATTTGTACAAAATGAGCACCTTTTAATGTTTACATTTTTTACTTCATGGGTAGGTACCTAACAACATTAAATGTGTTATTTATTTGCTAAAGTTGTATTTTGTTATAATTACTTTTAGCTTTTTAGTTAAAGGTGAAAGTCGGTTATATTTAAAAAAAATGTTTTATACTTATAAAATTCTCCTGCAATAAATTCAGTACATCCCTAAAAAGTAAGGGATATGAACTTGAAGTAAGAATTTCCGGGAAATCTGATTCTACTCGAGACAAGAAAATAAGTTTCAAAATTTGAGAAATCAGTATTGTATATAGCTTTAACTATTTTATCAATAATATAAATATCCTTAATGTTTTACAATTGGATATTGATAATTATTATTATTGTATAGAAAAATTGAAGCACCTTAGCAGATAATATTTTTAATATTAAATTGAAAACAGTGGAAGATAATATTATAATAATATTTTTTTATCAAAACCCGAGCAATTTAAAATTAACTTGTTGAGAAAGTTTTATTTTATGTTTTAAAAACAAAGATCTACAAAAAAAAGTAAAGTACAGAAACTTTACATATGACATATGATATCCGAAGTATTTTTCCCTCTTGAACACGAATTTGCCGTCAGATTTGGTCTATCACCCTTCAGTCTTTAGCAAATAGCTGAAAAGCTTCAGAAAAACGAAGACTTGTGGGCTGGTCGAATCTGCACCTGTGATATATAAGCTCCGATGTATTTTCACATGTGAACATATTTTTGCTATCAAAACCGCTCCATCTCTCGTCAATCTTCAGAAAATCGCTAAAAACCTTCAGAAAATTGAGAACTTTGGAAGACTGGTCAAACCTGCACGTGCGACATATCGTTTTGAAGTAATTGTTTATCCCCTGTTGGTCTTCAGGAAATCGCTGAAAACCTTCAGAAAATTGAAGGCTTTGGAAGACTGGTCAAACCTGCAAATTTTCATTGCCTAAGAAATTAAATAATGATTTCGGATTTCAGTTTATATATGAACGATTGAACATTGGATACGTCAATATATTGTAATATACTTCGTGGGTTCAATTTAAAAATAATAAAACTAATATCCACTTTCACTATTCTAGAACTTTATTTACATTCAAACAGCTGATTCAAAAATACAATAACAATCCCATATAAGCTAGCGTCGCGGTATCACTGCCCGGCGATCGTGGCATGCTTGTTTTATATCACCAGCGTCGAACTCTCCAGTAGACATCATCATCGTTCTTTCCGTTGCCGAGTCTTTTCGAGAATCGTATTTTTTATCTTGAAGCGTTTGTTGTCGTGCTGAAATGACACAGGGTCGGCTCGTTTTTCTGATCCCCAACATCGTGCAGACCTTCTGGAATACATTCGATTCGAAGTTACGCCCCTGGTCTGAATGTAATTCCATCGGGACGCCATTATTGTGCAACCGGCCGGCACGGTGTTCCACCTTGAAGTCGTATTGCTGTAATTTCTCCATCCATCTGGCCAGTTGTCCTACCGCCGAGTCCATGTCAATATAGGGGTAAGGCAGTGCTGAGGATACTATTTGTCGTTATTATGTAATATTTAGATATCAACTTGTATGTGGATCTTACAAAGTTACTGCATGAGGATACTATTTGTCGTTATTATGTAATATTTAGATATCAACTTGTATGTAGATCTTACAAAGTAACAAATGGGTAACCTGGCTTTGGATGGAATCGAGATCATCTACTTTTGTTTCAAGAGTATCCACGGTATTTTTTATGGTCTTAATGTCATCATTTATCTCTTTTATATCTGACTCAACTATTTGCATTCTTTCATTAACTGTTTCATTAACTTGTCCTACTATTTGCATTAATTGTTCGAATTGCAGTTGTCTTTTCTGTTCAGTTTTGTGTCGATTTAATTCAATTTGATCTTGTTTTTGTTCAAATATTTTAAATTCATTTTGTCGTTTTTCTTCAGTTTGATCTTGTTTTTCTACAAATTTCGAGAATAATCCTTCCATGGCAGTGACAAGATTTTATTGTTCTCTTTTCATTGTAGAAACAAGATTTTCTAATTCTAGTTTACGTTTTTCATCGATATTAGTGACAAGATTTCCTAGCTCAACTTTAAGTTTATCATCAAAAGATTTCACTAACCTTTGTTGAATTTCTTCTTGATGTTGTTTCTCCTTCTTGTCACGTTTTTCTAGAATCTGTGCAATTTTTTCGTCTACCTTTTCCATACTACGAGTTTCCATTAAACAAATTACGATTTTAACGGCACTTATCCTCTACTTCTGATCACCAAATGTAATATACTTCGTGGGTTCAATTTAAAAATTATAAAACTAATATCCACTTTCACTATTCTAGAACTTTATTTACATTCAAACAGCTGATTCAAAAATACAATAACAATCCCATATAAGCTAGTCGTCGCGGTATCACTGCCCGGCGATCGTGGCATGCTTGTTTTATATCAACAGCGCCGAACTCTCCAGTAGAAATCATTATCGTTCCTTCCGCTGCCGAGTCTTTTCGAGAATCGTATTTTTTATCTTGAAGCGTTTGTTGTCGTGCTGAAATGACACAGGGTCGGCTTTGGGTAAATTTCGTAACAATATTAATATAATATGATCAGTTATAAAGCTCAACGCGAGACTTAAAAAAAACTAAGAAATAAGACTAGATAAAAAAATATACATCAGACTAGATAAAAGGACTAAATAAGAACATAATTATAAGTCTAGATAAAAAGACTAGATGAAAAATATAGCAAAAAAATCGATAAAAAGTTAAAAAATTGTAAAAATAAACGTAAAAATACAGAGCAACGGTCGCATGATGAGGTATCGTACTTTACATACGCGACCCTGCATCGTAGAACTAAAATGTCCTTTCGTTGCAATGACAGCGTGAAAGCCTTCACCCGTGGACTCTGCCGGTAAAGTGGTGAAGACCGTTGCCAACCGTCACCACATGGAGGTGCCCCGGGGCAATTAAAGGATTAATATGTTTAATTTCTGAAACAACATTGAGAAGCCGAAAAAAAACAAAACCTGTTCATGAATATGGCGCACATTAAACTACTCCTGAGGATTTTTTATTTTTCTGGAGGTTTTAGTGGTTTTGCGAAGACTGAAAAGTTTTCTGAAAACCAACAGGGGAGGAAACAATTTTAGCAACAAAAGATTGCTCAGCACTCAAAATTACGTCAAAAACCATATGTCGCACGTGTAGGTTTGACCAGTCTTCCAAAGTCTTCAATTTTCTGAATGTCTTTAGCGTTTTTTGAAGATTGACGAAAGATGGAGTGGTTTTGATAGTAAAAACATGTTCAGCATGTTAAAATACACCGGAACCTATACATCACATGTGCAGATTCGACTAGCCCACAAGTCTTCATCTTTATGAAGCTTTACAGCTATCTGCTGAAGACTGAAGGGTTATAGACCAAATCTGACGGAAGATTCGTGTTCAGGAGGCAAAAATACTTCGGATATCATATGTAACATGTAAAGTATAGAAAACTTTTTTTAGACCTGCGTAATTGTTTTTTGCGACTTTGACATCATTATAAACATTTTTGTAACTACAACATTGAGCTTTCATAAATAAAATTTACAAAAATATATATACTACAATAAGAAAAGTTTTTAATGGATTACGCCTTTGTAAATGTTTTAAGTCTGTTTTAATTTAGAGCATTGTATGCAGAACATTAAACTCCGTGAACTAGTACCAATACATGTTCGTCTGACAATACACCTACGTGTAAATATGCTTACTCGTATATCTAACCTTATTTCTACATTTCCAAACAAACTTAGTACAGCTTATCTGTAAATATTGCAATTGCACCTTGTATGAATAGCTTTTGTTCTATAAGGTTTCACTATTGCTTTAAAACAATGTTTTTAATAATTAATCTAATACAAAAGTTATATGGCACAATTGCCCCGTAGTTGCAATAGCCCCATTCGATTACCTACTATTTATTTAATTAAAAAAATTAAATTCTGTTATTCTGTATAAAATGATATGTAAGTACTCACAACATTGAAAATTTAATAAATCTTAATGATTATTGCATAATTATAAATTTTATATATTTAGATGTTTCTGGAATATTTAGGAACTCCGGGGAATCCTTAGTATAGAAATATAACTAGAACTTATACAACAAAATAAAAACACGGAGAAAAAACAAGCAGAACGTGCATTAAAACACAGTTCTTAGGTTTCAAATTCATATATTTATTAACACGCTTTTATTAGATTCACTTGTAATTGAGTAAGTAATCTAATCTTGAAAGCCAATTTTGACCTACTTCTATTGATGACCGTAGAATAATTTGGTATCATGAAGCACATAGCACTAGTAATGGTCTCCATATTCCTGCAACTCAAAATAACTTTCAGTTGCGGATGTGTATGCAAGAGAAGTGTTATTTCTACATGACAACTGGAGTCTGTTGCGTTCTAGTTCTACTAGCAGGTATGCCTGACTTTTCAGCCCACTCTCGTGTATTATATTATTGATCATCAGATAGTATACACTTCCGTGTGATTTTCATCCTAGGGTTTACATGAAAACGGCGTTCTTCAAGTTACGACTATCGTGATAGCGGAAGTTCTTTTAGAGGCTTTCTCAACTTGCCTTCCCTCAAAGTCCTAGGTGGCGATATTAATTTCAAGTTAAAATAACACCTTCAGTTGTTGCTACTAAATACCTGTATACTTGTTCGAAATTAAAGGTAAGCGTAACTGATAAACAATATATTTATTGTCTTCCATATAATGGATTGTAAAATTTCTGACAAATAGTATCATAATTGCTTTGACTGGTTCCATTTAATTTACGAATTCCTTCGTTCCTCCCTATTTAGATACATTGTGAGCTTGCTTTCCCTGAAAGTCCTTAAAAGTCGATATTCATTTCGAAATAAAATAATAATTTCAGTTATAGATACTAATTACATTCATTTATAAAATAATAAACAAATAGATATTTCAAAATAGTAACGAATTTACACTATTTAGAATTTCTCGAAAATTAAGTGCTACTATTATACAGGGTAACAGGTTAAGTCGACCTAGATTCTTCAAGAGGTTGTAGTTTTCATCATTCCTTACTAATTTGACCATGAAACACCGGATCACAAACCTAACCCTTTTCACGATACTGGAGTTTTTTTTAATGCCGTTCTTAGTCTATTGGCCTATTTTTGGAGGGTTTCTCTCCTCTCATATATTTGTGTGGGCGCAATTTTAGTAGATAAGTTGCTTTATTATTCTCAACATTAAAATCGCAGTTAACTGAACCGACTAGTTTCCAGTAGATGGTTTATAGTTATACATTAAATGTTTAAAAAATATTTTTTCATTCTGAAATATTTAGAAAAAGTCTAGGACACTTATGCTGCAGAAGTGCTTAAAAATATCAACTCTTTATTAGCTATCCAACAAGTTATAACAAGCTAGGGTAATATCAGAAAAAAAAGTTTTATGAAAGTCTCCCAGGTCGTAGTAAAGAATAACGAATTTATCACTTTGGTCAGAAAACAAAATAAAACAATTCAAATAGGAACAAAATGGCATTTATTACTATTTTACAGAAAGTATAAAATAGCTTCATTTTCAAGACGCGAAATGTAAAGACCGACATCTGGAGCCGTTCCATGTAATTGCTGTTACCCGTTATTCCTAGATTAGAAGGTCACGACGAAATTTTCAGGTTCACTTCACCTGTCAGAGATATTGAATACTCTCTTCGAGGTGTCATTCTTTTGTACGCAAGGCTATATATATATATATATATATATATATATATTTTCTAATCTCGTAGCCTTCTGCTTTCGCTTCTAATCGAATACTGAGCTGTATTCGAACTAGAAGCAGGGTACGAGAATTATGCGAACCGACCTATTTAGCCTTCTGCTTTCGCTTCTATTCCTCGAAACTCGAATCGAGTAACACGAGGCTGAATGCATTGTGACCTGACAAACCGTCGTCATTTTACCATCGATCCCGGCAGGGATCGTCCAACCCGGAAACCACCTTTGTGCAAAACATAAAAACAAATAAATTTATATATATATAATATATACCAGTTTAACACTACAACTTATTTTGCGCTCGACTATATGTCAGGTAACTATAATAACATCGCACCAAATGGGAAATGTCAATAAAAATTCAATTCCAACTCCAGAATTGAGTTGTTATTTTAAATTCTCCATTTGCTTATGCAGATGCGCTTATGCCATATAACAATAGTTTGTGTTCTGGGTTTGTCGGATACGACAGAACAGAACGTGACCACTTATTCGTTATGTGTGTTACAGACATGCGCATTTTTTCAAAAAATTGCGGAATATTAAACAGTGTTTAGGAAGATGGATATCGTCAAAAGCGTATTGTTCGATGCTGATTGCGTTTTGTTACAGAAAGTTTCAATTACTGGTGAACTATTCTGGTGCAGTGAGTTGGTTACTGAATAAAGCGATTTAAATCAAAACAATTTAGAGTTCAGATTAACATTAATGTGTTTTGCAGAATGGAATATGAAATAATTTCACAGAGTGATTTTATTTGTCAATGGAATTTTGTGTATTCTGTTCGTTGATGATTCTTGATATTTAGTTGTCCACTGTCCCTGGCAGTGCCGGATTAACCACGAAGCAAGAGTAGCAAATGCTGCGGGCCCCGCGCTTTTGGGGGCCCCGCGCATCAACGTTTTACGACCATAAAAAAGTATTATATATTAGATTTAGTCACAATTACTACGAAGAAAATATTTGCATCAAAATGGTCAACTATAACTTTATTTTTCTATCTGCTGGTCATACCAAAAATCAAGTTTCGCACCGCACTACACGCAAGTTGGCAATACTGCTAAACAAAACGGGGAATTCCCTAATATTTTCTCCGTGCTAGTCGTAATAATCCGACCGATTTGAAAAGGGTTATATTGATACCAAACTAAAAGGAATGATCGGTATTTACGTTGGGATGATAATAATAGTACTTTCGATATGAAACATTCTTGAGAGAAGTGGGTTCGTAATGTTGTGCATTATTTTCTTACGTAATATAGCGGTGCAAGTATTAAATTATCTTTTGAAAGATACTAAATAGAACAGTGAAATGGAATGGGGGTTTAACTATAATATGTTGGTAACTATTTAAAGAACGATCATGCCAGAGTACTTACGTTTTGTCTTCGCTTGCTTGCTCTGCTGACCGCTACTGTAGTTGAAGTGGACTGTATTTTGAGGAGTTGTCCCCGCACTGCCCTTTAGTAGATTTTACTGTGTCTATTTCACGACCGGTCTGATTTCACTTAAAAACTACAGCAATTAAGAACTAGAGAGATTAGTTCTTTTACGAGCGAGAATGTCTATCCGTCCCAGACGGTTGATCAAGTGACTCTGGCAATGAGTATGCGCGTAAAAATTCACCAATAAAAGCAAAAAAAAATACAAAAGAAAAGATTCGGAATAACACTGCTACTCCAAAACTTTTGTTCCAAACTAAATATACTACTCTACTAATAATTGTTAATGAATCCTCAACACCAGGCATATACCGAATCTATATTCAACTTATTTTTGTAAGTATGGACAACAAATTCGATCAAACTTAATAAGAGGACAGCACCACATATTTCCAATCGAGGAATGCTAAGGGTTTTAAGCGGTGCAACTTTAGATTTTGCGTATAGTAAAGACACTTGAGCAGGGCGATCAATATAGAGAAATTTAAGATAAATTACAGCAGCATATCCCAACTCAGAGCTGTCAGAAAAACCATGTAGTTCACAGGAAACGAATGAGGTCGAGACTATTTTTCGAGATATCATGAGATTCGAGAGAGAAGGGCATTCCTGTTTATATCGTTTCCACTTTTCACGGATATCTGGAGGAGGTGAGTCATCCCAATCACATTTTAGACACGACAATTTTTGAATGAGGTGTTTAGCAAGAAATGAAAGAGGGGATAATAATCCAAGGGGATCAAACGTCCTGGCTAATTCGGAGAGCATATGCCGTTTAGTACAAGAGAGATCTAGAGGCGTAATTTGATAGAAGAACGTATCCAAGTTTGGTTGCCACTGCAGACCTAAAACTTTCACACTAGTGTCATCATCCGAATAAAATGACATGGGATCTAATAATCTACAATCTCCAGGAATATTTACGAGCAGTTCTGGTGTATTACTCGCCCATTTATGAAGTAAAAAACCTCCTTGTTTGAGTAAATGAATGAGGTCCATTAGCACCTTTTGTGCTGTGAGAAGATCAGAAGCGCCTGTGACCACATCATCCATATAAATATCTTCTAAAAGAACTCTTGATGCTATCTCTGAGGAGTGTTCATCCTTGGCTAGCTGAAGCAATGTCCTTAAGGCGAGATAGGGCGAGGATGATACTCCATACGTAATGGTTCTGAGACGAAAATCTTGTATTGTCTCATTTGGGCCGAAACGAAAGAGAATGCGTTGATAATCATGGTGCTCTCGTTTACAAGAATTTGTCGGTACATTTGTTGAATGTCAGCGGTGAAAACAATAGAGTGTAAACGAAAACGTAACAAAATAGAACTAATATCCTTTTGAAGTTTAGGTCCAACTAAGAGAGTATCATTTAAGGAGAGAGTATTAGAGGTTTTTGCAGAGGCATCGAATACTACTCTAAGTTTCGTAGTTTTACTATTATGATTAATAACAGCATGGTGAGGAATATAGTAATAACTCCGAGGAGGAGTCTCTTCTAAAACCTTTTCCATGTCTCCTTTGTCGAGGTAATCCTGCATGAAGATTTTATAACTATCATAGAGAGAGCGATGAGCTAAAAGACGTCTCTCCAAGGCAAGGAATCTGCTAAGTGCTCGAAATCGAGTATCAGGAAAAAGAGGTTCGAGATCACGAAAAGGAACAGAGACAATGTATCTACCACAAAGGGTTCGAGTATGAGTGTCAGCGAAAATTTGTTCACATTTTAGATCCTCCGGAGAAGAGGTAATATAGTGGGGAACTTCCTCTAACTGCCAGAACTTGGCGAGTGTGTTTTCTAATGTACAAAAAAAGGAATTCAATTTTGAAACAAAGGCATTGACTTTACCCATAATAATCCAGCCAAAAACAGTATTTAAAGCAACAGGACTGTCTATTCGACTTTGTATTTTTCCATCCTAAAGAATCATTGAGAAGAGATCTGCTCCGAACAACATATCTATCGGACCAGGGATTCCAAAATGTGTATCCGCCAAAATGAGGTTAGAGAATGAATTAGGGTTTTCAAGAGATACAGGTACTTGAGGCATATCTCCACAAATATTAGGTATTACAAGAGCTTCAATATCGAAGGTAGGAGTTGCTTGAAATACAGGTCTTATGGTGGATGAGAGTGCAGTTGAAGTTTGCAAACCCAACTGTCCAAGGCCATCAACACTGGTAGGAAGTTTGTAACGTTTCAAACCTAGTCGACGGGCACATGGCTCGGAAATGAAATTTGTTTGACTGCCGGAATCTAATAAGACCCTGATCTTTTGGTAATTTCCAAAAGCATCCAAAATTTCCACACAAGCAGTAGAGAGGAGAACAACCTTTCGAGTAGTACTATCAACCGTAGGTACAGTACTAGTGAGTGTTTGAGAAGTAGAGGGCTGATTTTGCTGTGGAATAGCTGGAGTACTAATGTGTGAATCTGAGGTAACCGTTTTTGCAGTAGTGCGAGGAGAGGTATCAAAGTGAAGCAAAGTGTGGTGTTGTTTGTGACAAACCCTGCAGCAAGAAGTGAAAGAGCACTGTCTGCTTACATGTGTCGCACCGAGACAATTAAAACACCAATTGCGCTGCTTCACTATTTCAAATCTATCTTTGGGAGACAAAGTGTTAAACGTAGGACAATTATAAATTTTATGTTCCTCGTTACAATAACTACATTTGTGTACAATACGAGAATCAGTATAGAGTTCTGCGTTACTGATTAATGCAGTTTTAGAGAACCGTTTGATAGGTTTTACTTGTGAGTGCTTCAGAGGAGGTTTAAAATCTCTTTGCAACATAGCGACCGAATCGTTAGCTTTACAATTTTTCCGGAGAAACTCATAGAGAGCTTGATATGTAGGTAATACTGATGATTCTACAGTGAGTTCAAAACTTTTAAGTAAACTATGAGAAATCTTTTTATTTAACATATTGAAAAGAACAAAGTCCCATGAATCAACGGGAAAGTTTAGATTCTTTAATACAATGAGATTGTCCTCAAAGGTGTCTAACAAAATCTTCAAATCATTATCTGAGTTAGCATTATGCGCATCAACAATAGTTTCCCAATAAAGGGTAGCTAAAATTCGTTTATTCTGATATTTTTTCACTAATTTGTCATATGCCGCTTTGTAATTACCAGGAGAAATTTCAAAATGCTTAATTTCTACTAAAGCCGAATCTGAAATTAACGAAAGCAGATATTGAAACTTATCCACCGGTGATAAGTCATCATTTGAATGAATGAGTGAATTATACAAACTAATAAATTGTGACCAATCTTATGTCTCCTGTAAACAAAGGAATATTTAACTTCGGATGCTTCACTTTAGAAGTTTTAGTTTCTTGTAGAGAACGAACCGAAACTTCCGTCTTAAATAACTCCTCGTATGTACATCTAATTGAATAATATTTCTGATCGATATCTTTTCTAATATCTTTTTCTTCCGAAACGTCCGGATTTTCTAAGAGAGCATAATTACTTAAGATACTAGCATGTTGAAAATTAAACTCCGAGTAAAGATCTAACAAATTTTCATAACGAATTTTGAAATTAGAGCGTAAAAATACATCAGTTTTAGCCTTTTCCGCTAAACAAAAGAGTTCCGAAATTGTTTCAACCGATAAATCCCGGAGTGCTTTGGCTTGATCAATTCTTTTTTGTGCAGCCGCCGCCATCTTATTTACTTAAATGAGAAATGAAAGCGATATTTTTTACACTGTGTTTTGTAAAAAACCGAAAACAACAAAAAATGAGAAGCAGAGAAATTGACTTATTTTACAAATTCGATGCAGTCGGTTTTGAATACTTTATTTCCACCAAAGAGAGAGAGAGAGAGCAATAACCAATGAGAGAATAAAATAAATATTCTTTAACTGCAACAAACTTGACCTATATTTCTACCGAGAGAATGAGAGACAGTTGAAAAATCCGATTATACGAATACAAACAAACCCTAATTAAGTAAAAACAAAACTATATCCACTATATGCTAATGACAAAATATTAAATTTTCCACAAAAATGAGCGAGAAACGATTAGCGAAATCAAAAATAAAATAATTTGTCTTGTAGCAATTTTTTAATGAAACGTAGTGTACACGATATTTACCATTTATGAGCGCAAAAAACAAGTAGAGTTTTAAACGAGATTCTACGTTGATATTTTACTTAATTGAGGATTTTTACCGATCGCAAAAATGCGTACTATTTATCTAATAAAAGCAGTGCAAATCCGAGCTCGAAGTGGCCAAATGAAATGGAATGGGGGTTTAACTATAATATGTGAACTATTTAAAGAACGATCATGCCAGAGTACTTATGTTTTGTCTTCGCTTGCTCTGCTGACCGCTACTGTAATTGAAGTGGACTGTATTTTGAGGAGTTAACCCCGCACTGCCCTTTAGTAGATTTTACTGTGTCTATTTCACGACCGGTCTGATTTCACTTAAAAACTACAGCAATTAAGAACTAGAGAGATTAGTTCTTTTACGAGCGAGAATGTCTATCCGTCCCAGACGGTGGATCAAGTGACTCTGGCAATGAGTGTGCGCGTAAAAATCAACAACAAAAACAAAAAAAATACAAAAGAAAATATTCGGAATTACACAGCTAATCCAAAACTCTTGTTCCAAAATAAATACACTACTCTACTACCAGTGGACCAGTGGAAAGATTTGTTAAGTTCTTGTACATGGAGGGCCATACTGGTCAACAACTGGCTGAAAGCTTATTAAATTTTTTAAATGAGTGTGGCATTGATATCAAAGATTCTCGTGGACAAAGCTATGACAACGCCAGCAACATGAGTGGGAAATACAGCGGCGTACAAGCACGTATTCAGCAAATAAATAAGTATGCAGAATTTATTCCGTGTGTTGCCCACTCATTAAATTTGGTTGCTAAGTGTGCCGCAGATTGCTGTACTGAAGCATCAATCTTCTTCGATTTTATTGAACATTTATACACCTTATTTTCTGCTTCTACTCATCGATGGGGTCGTCTTATGAAGGCACTAAACGAAAATAAGTCCAACAGTCCTGCATTGAAAATGTTGTCGGACACTAGGTTGTCAGCCCGAGCTGATACCACGAAGGCGCTTTTGTGTGGGTATACTACTATCAAGAAAAATTTGGAAGACATTTCCAATGACGTGGATCAGAAGGCAGAGTGCCGCAATCAAGCTTACGGTCTAGTTTCAAAGATGAATAATTTGGAAACGGGAATAATGACAATATTCTGGAATAGAATACTAGAACGTTTGCAAGCGACTAGTGTTGCGCTGCAATCGGATGATCAAGACCTTAACACTGGGTACGCCCTTTATGAATCATTACATGAATACGTGCAAGCAATGCGATCTACATTTTCAGATATTGAGGCAAAAGCCAAAGAACTGACTGGCTGCATATCAGCAAGAAACTTCTAGACGCAGGAAAGTAAATACAAAATTCGACAATTATAGCGGCTCATCTACGCCAGACGACTTTGTTGAATATCAAACACCTGGAAAACGGTATGAAATTCAGGTGTTTATTGTCACCATTGATAACGTACTCACTGCTTTAGGTAAACGTATGAATAGTTATCATAAAATCATTTTTGGAATATTCCGAGAGTTAAAATCTCTTCCATCAGAAGAAATTTTGAAAAAATCGGCAACCCTAGTAAGTGCTTACGCAGATGATTGGAGGACAGTCTGGGCGACGAATTAGTGCAGTCCGCTGTAATGGTCAATTCTGATGTGGCTAGTATTATTGACAGCAGGAATCATGAGGCTCTGGAAATACAAATTTACAAGCTGTTGATAAATAATTCTTTACAATCTTGTTTCTCGAATGTTGAAATTGCTTTGCGCATTTATTTGTCTCTCATGATCACCAACTGTAGTGGTGAACGATCTTTCTCAACATTAAAACGTGTTAAAATTGATTTAACGAACACGATGAGCCAACAACGTCTGAATCACTTCACTTTAATGAAAATTGAACATGATTTACTCCGAGAAGTGGATATCGACAGCATTATTTATAAATTTGTCCAAATTAAATCAAGAAAAGTTTGTTTGTAACAGTTTTATTTAATTTAATATCATAAAATAAGTACCTAACCTAAAACAATCTAAAGGCCCCTTGATAGAATTTGCTACAGGCCCCGCGCCGGCTTAATCCGGCACTGGTCCCTAGTATAAAAAAGAAAATGATTACCAGCAAAGTGCATATTCGTGAGTGGCACATGATTTCCGGGTCAGACAGTTTTTCGTTTATGGTATGACTTGACCTGTGATTAGTTGAAAAACATTTCATTTTCTTGAAAAACTGTTTGGTAATAACAAGCATGCTAGTTTTAGCTTTAAGTGAAACAAAGTTAAAAATAAAATAGTAAGAACATTTTCTCCGGCATTTTTTGTGTTCTGTTAGTTTGTTCCCCACCTTAAACGTGACGATTTTAAGGAAGTAGTGTTGATAAAAACCTGTAGTTTAATTTTTTCAGAAATTTTCGATAAAAACAATTAAATGTAACTGTACAGTTACCCTACGAAATTTATAGTGTTATAAAATTTATATACGCCGCCACTGGAGATACCTAAGTTAGTCATAAAGTAAAACATTGACCTTCTAGTCAGTAAAACCGTGTTAGCATTGAATACTCCAACAAATTGCGAGTTGTCCCTCGAAACTTGCTAGAAAAATCGATGAGTAATAATAGCGTAGATAGTCTTATTATTTTAATGTAAATTCTTTGCTAAATCAGCTGTTATATTGGAGTTTAAATGTAAATAAAGTTCTAAAAAGTAAAGTGAATATTAGCTGTTAAAATTTAATTAATTGTTTATTGCAATAGAAACTCTTAGCAGTACTACGCTCTAAAATTATCTATTTCACGATAACAGTTATATGTCTATCTAATTGTCCGACAAAAGTATTAGGAAGTTATGCTTGTTCGACAAAAAAAAATATTTTAAAATATAAATTCTAATATTTGGTTAAATCTAAATCTAAATTACCTAGGAATATAATTAAAAAAATATTTGCCAAAGTAAAATGAAATTTAATTTTTCACATATTTAAATGTTTTAATAGGTATAACTGCTTCTCTTTTTAAACAGTTTAAATTATTGAGTAGCTAAATTTTGTAAATTTCATTGTAAAGATTAAGTTTTACAATATACTATGTTTACATATAATAAATCATCAGAAGTGATTGCATCATGATATCTTTTATTATTTTTTTACTTAACATTTAGTGATTGTTTTTTATTTTTTTGAAAACTAAAATGTCACTATATGTTTTATACCGCTTAAACTAATCAAAAGTATATGTGATATGACCTGCCAGCACACAAGTAAATAGTTTTACAATTACTTTGTGAGAACTAAAAACATTACAAACGGCCTGACAAGGCGTTTTTTTCAAAAAAACAAGTTCCCACATTCCCTCTTCCAATTTGTTTTGGAAAATTGTAGGAAACCGTCCCTTTGTAATGTTGTGATTAGTATATAAATGAATTTCCAGATTATTTCGTACAGAATTGACCGAAAAAAAAACATCTCAAAATTAGGGTCGGTAAAGCAGTTGGTTGAGATGTTAAATGTATCTTATGATTAATTAGTGGTTGAGACTTTTTCTTAAATGTACTTAATTATAATATGTTAATTACACTAACTGAGTGAAAGTAATTGAGTACTTTATTATATTATATAAATTAGACTGCTGGTTTTCATCAACGTAACATGCTTAAAATGTTTAACATGAGGGACAAACTAAAAATACTCAACAAAAATGTCTTCCAAGTTTATTTTTAACTATCTATAAATTAAACATAAAACTAGCAGGCTGGTCATTTACAAGCATCTTATATTGAAAATGAGAAGTTTTTTGATTTATGAAGGGAATATTACCCGTGGTCAAGTGGTACCCTAAACCAAAATTTGTCGAATTCGGAATTCATGTACCACTGGCGAATATGCACCTTGCTGGTAATCATTTTCTTTTTTTACACTACGAACCGTGCACAGTAATAGCCTGTAAGTGAGAATGTCAAAAAACCTTTTTAATTTATAAAAGCTGTTGAACCTGACTACTTCTAGCTAGCATGTTACAATCTAATCTTCTACCCAATCAATATCTGAATCTTTCAGATGACTCCAGAAGAAATAATTCAGGAAGTTTAAATCGGAACATAAAGCAGACTCTAAGTGACGTCCATCTCGACCAATACTGATATCCCTAAATGTTATTGTTAAAAACATAGTAGCAACCAAACTAAAATGTGCAGGTGCACTATCGTGTATAAACCAAAATCCATTTCTCGTAACGGAACATGGTGCTATTAGATGGGGTAGTGTATTTTCCAAAAAGTTGCGATAAACCTTGCCGCTAGGGCTTCCTACAAAAATAAGAAGAATACAACGACGATATTATGAGTTTTGAGCATATCGAAACCAGTTTGGGTAAAACAAATATATTGTATCTTCGCTACAAAGCGGACAAAATATTGGTAGTACCAGTACCAGGCAACAACATCTTAAATGTTTACTAAACATTACCCGAAATAAACTGAGTAGGTACTATTTTTTCCAATAAAATGTGTAAAAAATGATCTTAAAATATAAGTTTTTTAAGCTTAAAGCAAACTGAACAAAAAAAATATTTTTGTCTTTATAATGCTCAAATCAACTGATGTCTTTGATTTAGTTTGCTCACTTTACACATACTGACGATCTCTACTTCTTGCAATCTTTGTTGTTAGTTCTCACAGGATTGAATCTTATTTTCCTTCTTGGAAAATATAGTTGCCTTTTTGTTACATTCTACGCTAAATGATACGAAAAAAGTGGCTATAAAAAAAACGGAAACGCTTAGCTTTTAAGAAACTGAGTGTTTAACATTTATGATTAATCACCTTGATGTGGAGAAATGTTTTTTTAAATCTTGGTAAATAAAGTGGTTTTGGAGAAACATATACAAAGGTATGTTCATGAATATTGATTTTTTAATCCCTTAATAAACAAGTAACTTAACAAATTAATAACTAAAGGATTATGAATGCAGGATTTTTAAAATCGGTTGTAAACATGGTGATTTTGTTGAATTCCTCGAAATCCTTCGTGCATTTGTTGCATTATTTCTGTTCTGTAAATAAGCATTTTGTAAATAATTTCCTTTCATACCCCTAGAATAAAAATCGAAAGGACTAATATTAGGTGAAAGAGGTAAAAGGTTCTCTACGTCCAATCTTACAAGCACCGTCTGATTCAATAAAATAAACTGGACCATCAGCTAAAATATGGCAGTACCTCATTATGCTGGAACCATATGCGACCACTTAGATAAACAAATTATTTCTCTGTCAATAATGCTAGCTCATATAGAACGTTCATATTGTGAATTGGCGCCTTTTAGTAAATATGGGCCAAGTCTGTAAATTGTGAATATTTATATAAAAATAATAAGAGTTATATTATTGTTGAACACCCTGTACCTTGAAATCTAAACAATGTCAAACCTACATTTTTGTGAACATATTCACACGGCACCAAGTGAAATTTCATATATTTGGCTTACCAACTTTGTCTATCTGCTTTTTTGCAAAAATTATATAACCATCTAACTTCGCTATTACCCCGATTTATTCTCGTCAGTGTGGCAATATCAACTATTTAATGAAAATTGCATTTGGCACTGGTCGCAACCTCTATGATTAGAGAACATTCGATTTAGGATAGTAGCATGTGTTGCTTGTGGCTATAATGACCGTACAAGATCTGATACTAGTTAGTCCTAAATTAACTACATAACCGACAAGAATTGAGGATGTAATCCAGGTGATAAGCTTAAATGTTACACAAATATCAATGGTGGCCCCGAAGGATGTTTTGATTTTAGAGGCTCTCACAAATCTTCTTATATTAAGATATTTCATGATATTTATGTGTACATGAAAATGAACAGCCATGTTGAATGTAACAGGTTTATTCAGAATTCTGGTGTTACTATATAGTGTGCACTTAGAGTATGGAACATACTAAATAAAATTTATCCAGATATAATGTATATTTAAAAAAGAACCGACTTCAGCTGACTTAAAATAAAAACAGTTTAGAAACCGTGAGCAATCGATCACTTTTTTCAGACATATCTTTTTTTATCAGATTTAAGGTACAATTCAATTGAAAATTTTAGCGTATTCTTATCTCTCTCTTTTTCTCCCTCTCTCTTTCTCCCTCTCTAATTTTTATTCTTTGTCTATATTTTCCAAATATATTTTAACTTTTTTATTTGTTTTATTATTTGAACCACTTTCTATAAATGTAACTAATTCACTGTATATTGCTTCCACATTCTATATGCTTCTGTGTACTGGTCACTCCTTTATAACTTATTGGTCTATCATTTTCTGAATCACCCTGTACAACTATAATTTAACTCAACACCATATTACAACGGGCCTGATATCTTTAACACCACCCTGTATAAGTACAAATCCTCTCCACACTGTTGACTCTTTCTATTTTTCTGGTGTTTAAATTATTCCTGTATACCAACGATTTTACTTCGCCCCATATGTCTAGTATTCCATTTATGCAACTGCTCATGGTCTACCCTATATAACAAAATTCACCTTTTTGAACCACATTTTATGACTATAAATTTACTCTACTATTTATTTCAATCACCCGGTATATTCAACTGCTTCTAAAAAAATTTATAACACATGTCTATAGTTATACCCCGTCTTACGTCCTATAATTCAAATATCTTAACTGCTTATGCTTATATAACAAATTTTTGATACACCCTCAATAACAATAATTTTCCCACCCTTACTTCAAACACCTTATATAAGCAACTACTTATGTTCCAAACTATATAACTTTTTAAAACCGCCCTGGATAATTGTAATTATACTCCACCTTATATTTCAACCATCCTGTACATTCAACTGCTTCTGATAATTTTTAAAGCGTTTTGTATAACTGTTATTATTATCCGTCTTGTAACGCAAATATCCATTCTGTATAACTATAGTTTTGCTCCACTCTTATTTCAACCACCGTGTATACGCAACTACATATGTGCTACACAATACAATATTTTTAGAACCACCCTGTATAACTTATTCAATTCCAACTTATATTTCAACCATCCTATGTATACAACTGCTTACGTAGCACCTAATATTACATGCACGCACGCACACACCTTCAACCGTATTCCACACGGAAGAGATAGTCGGAATAGCAAATTTTCGTTTTAATAAGCTATTGGAATATTTTCTGCAATTTCACGCCACTGGCACTTAACTTTGTTTCTAAAATACCAAATAATAAAACACCCTGTACGACATACTTTCATGGCATATCTTGACATTTAAACTAGATATTTATTATGAAAATTTGACATTTACCATTATGTTTACAGTTTTTGTGGATACATTTTTCCAATTTTCAGAAAAATGGTATGTTTTACGTTATACAAAAATGTACGGAATTAAGCTGTAACATATCTTTGTATAATACAATTTATAATATTCAAATTGTGTGAGCAGTTTTAGAGAAAATAGTGAAAAATTTTGGAAACACGCTGAAATCTAGTCCCTTATTTACTTTTTTTCGATTTTCTAGAAAACTGTAAATCTCATGTTATAGAAAATTATTATTTTGTAATGTTCCTTAATATAATGCAGTTTAAATCATCAAAATTGCCCAAGCCGTTTTTGAATAATCGCTCGACATACATAAAAAAAAGTTGCATACGAATTGATAACCTCCTTCTTTTTGAAAGTCGGTTAAAAAGAGGATTAAATCCCGGAAAAGTCAACCTTAATTTAATAATGCGCGAATTTGGACATAAATAGATTTCTCATGGCGTAATCTGTATTACGTCATACAAAATTTTTTAAAGGTGAACTTCAATATTTGATATATCGATTTGAAAGATCTAGTAATTCTACTTATAGGACGTTTAAATTTCAAATCGGTTACAGAACAAGTTTTACTAGAATTTGTTTTCTTTTATTCACTTAAACTAAAAAAATCTACTGAAAGGTGTAAATGTAACTTAAGAATGAGAAAAAATTAAAGCAAGTGTTCAAATTGGCCACCATCTACTAGCTAACAATGAGCAATGCGATTTTCTAATTTTATTTTAACATTTGATAGCACTTAGTAATTAGTCTGATTTCTTCAGTACTATTTGGTCGGTGGACGTACATTTTTGAATTCGGATAGATCTACAAAAAGAAATCGAGCGGTGGTAGGGTGGGAGATCTGGCAGGTCATTCAATCGGCCCTCAGCTACCAATCCATTTGTTTGGGAAAATGGTATCTAAATAATTTCGACAGATTTTGAATAATGTGGCGGTGCTCCCTCCTGCTGAAACCATAGAATATCATAAGGCATGCCGGGATGCCGTGCACTTGGAAAGGCTCCTGCAATTGTCGGTATTATGCTTTGCTATAGCAGTTCCAAATAATTCAAACCATTAAGTGCACTTTCAATAACAAACGAACCTATGACTGCACTGCAGACAATCCCAGCCCATACGTTGTCCTCCTTTGGGCCTTACTTATGTGCATCCAGTGTGTATGCACATATGTGCCCAATACCTACAGTTCTGCCTATTGACAGAACTATTTGAACACAAAGTTACTTCTTCTGAGAAAATTATACGACTTGAAAATTGCAGATCGTTATGGTATCGCCCCATCATTGTTTGAAAGAATTCAACAACTCTTCGGTCAAAATCATTTTCATTAAATTCTTGTACCAAATGAACTTTGAAATGGATGACATTTGTTCTGCTTTAGGAATTTTAAAAGCGATACTAACTTATTCCATGATGCATTGCGATCTGATAACTTCATATGAAAGGATTTTCTTCAATTGTTAAAAATACATGCAAATGTTTTTCTTCTGATATTGCTAGCCAACATGACTATGACGTATATGACCCAAATTTCTAAATTTGGCATGGACCTTAGTTATGGTTGATTTTTTAATAAGTCGCGCATGGTACTTAATGTTAAATAATTCGCAAACTTGTTCTTGTGTGCGAGTCCTGTCCAAGGATATTTTACAAAGGATTGCTTGATCAATGTTAAAAAATTTCGAAAAAATACAACCACCTTGTGACGGATAACTGTGTGTTGGGCACGCTGTCCAGTTGTTGTAGCGCTTTATTTGTTGACAGTTGAGGAGTTTTTCTGGTTTTGTTTCATCTGTTTAATGTGATATTGATAACAACTTAATTAGAAAAGGTTACGGTGCAATTATTACCAGCCACTTTGTGATGTAAGCTTTCGGAAAAAAATTACATCTATCAAGCAAACATTTGTAAATTATCCTTGAGTCCTATCTCCATAATGGATCATAATAAAAATTTCAGTACGTTGGATTTCATTTATACCCCCATTATTTACTTTTTTATACTATCAAAATTACAATTCAAGACTACCAACTATAAAATTTGACATTTATTATGATAGGAACGCAAAATCAACTTGTTTATTCATTGTTCGGGAAAAAATGTAAGTAAAACCGAGCAAAAATTCGATGGATCTTTGACAAAACAAGAAAGGCAGAGAAAAAACCTTTAAAAAAAAAGCAACTACTGTAGTGTTAACCAACGAATTTGAAAATCGTATTCCTGATTGTCAGCAAATAAATGGTGGCCAATTTGAACATTTGCTTTGATTTTTTCTTCTTGTTCTGTTACATTTATTCGTTTCAGTTGATTTTTTTTGCTTTAAGAGGATTTTTTTCTCGAAAAGTTTCTTATGAAACCAATATGAAATTGAAAAGTGTTGTATGTAGAATTTCTAGAGCTTTCAAATTGGTGTATCAAATATAGAAGTTGCCAATTAAAAAAATTGTGTATGACGTCATATGGACCACATTAATGACCTCATGAGATATCTATTTTTGTCCAAATTTGCGCATTAGTAAATTAATATTGATGTGTCCGAGGTTTTTCTTCTTTTATCTGGATACATTTTATTTGGTATGTTTCATACTTTACGTGTGCACTGTATATCTGAACATTGACAGGTGAAAAGGCGGACTCAATTTTTTCATTAGGTTACAATGATAATAACCATCATTGTTAAACCTAACTAATATATTTTTATATTTATTGCAGTTAGAAATAGTAGGTAACATAATGTTGGTTGTCATGTTCAGTTTATAACATGTCGTGTAACCACTTATTAAAAAAAACATTTCGTCAACAGAATGTGTTTTATTTAAAGTGCTACATAAAGTGAACTTTGTGTTATTTTTTTTCGATTTAAAAAAATAGAAATTGATAAAACTAATAGTTACTTTAGATATGAATTTAGTAAAAGAGTGTTTAATAATAAAACCTTTAAAAAATGAGAAATGACAACAAAAGTTATTACTTAATCATAAATTATTATTATGAAAGTTAGTCTACATTAATAATATTCCACTGCAAACTATAATATTGAAGTAAATATTACTTTATTTAATCATATTTGACTAGTGCTGTATCTCAAGATTTGTAAATAAGTAAAGCAGATTATATATACCCACTCCTTGCATTTTCATATCAGCAGTCCACTTCAAAGTATTCTGCACTTTAATATATCAGGGACAGTGAGGCAAGTCTTGAAATTCCTAAAAACACTCCATCCTAGTGAAGCTGAGACGAAAATTACAGCATTGATCCATAAGAAAAAGAGAACCTGGAGATGTATGTAGATTAGGCCGAAAGAAACATAAATGACAAGTATATTGTAATGCAGCTAAAATTCTGTATTAACAATATTCAATAATATTGGTCAATAGTCGACTTTAGCTTTGTTTGGGGTGTGCTGCTCAATTATTACCACGCAATATGGTTCGGGTAGATCGCAATGAAGATGTTACAACGTGAACTTCTTCAAGTTACTCTAAACTATACAATAATTTTGCTAATGTTCCATAACCAAAGAGAAAGTCAGTGATTTATACACATATTGAGGAGCTACTCGTGAAAGAAATAAACTATTGAATATAAATTTGTAAATATATAAACAGATGAGTGTTTGACTTTCGTATTTGGATAAACTAGCAGTCTGAAAATCGATGATACTTCATTTCGTTTGACAAAATCTCGGTTTAATGCTAATACTGAACTACATGTGACACAGCTACTACGTTACACAGAACCCCATGTCCCAAAGGCATTTTACACTCTGTTCATCCAGATAAGATAAATGTATTCAACCATAAAAACAACTTGAAAATTGAAAATACAACACAACTAAATTCAAATTACAATTTTTAATATCTGGTTTCGGGGATACATTAGATTCAAAATGAAGTTTCCTTAGAACCCCAAACCCCATTTTTTCAACTAATCAAATTAATCGATTTTTGGGCCGCTTACTGGCTGCACATACGTCGCATTTCGTTTATATCCCATCTACACTTTCTCAGATTCTCATCAATCAATCTTTGTCAAAATTAGTTCGATGTCTGGGTATTCTAACTGGTATAATCGGCACTGCTCTGTAGTCCAATCGTAATTCGTGGTGTCTCTAATTGGTCTGATGAAAATGCTTTCTATTTGTTCAATTTTTCAACATGGCCTGCAATCTTAAAGGCAGACTAATCTCTACAAATCGTTAGTATTGTAATAAAATTACCCGGAACAGTATTGGATGTTCAAATGATACTGCTGTACTGCTGTAGTTTTTTCATCTACCTTACTAACTCTCTTTCTGCTGTCTTCCTACTTAAGAGCCATTGTAGAGGAGCATGGTCAGTTCTTATGAAAATTTGATAACACAAAAATATTTGTTGAAATGCCAGTAATGGTATAGTGAGGATTTTCGAATGATGATTTTTTAAATTTGATATTAAAACGCGTAGAATGCTAGATAGAAAATATCCAGAAACTTCATAAACATATAATTTCAAAGGTACTTGGAAATTTAAAAAAACACATTTAATTTGGAAACGATAATAGCAATTTTTAAATCCAAGAATAATTTCTAAATATTTCTTCCATCATTATGTGATATATCCTCTCTCTGTTATTGAGGCCAACATTCTGATCTTAACACAACATTCTGTATCATTTGGTTTTATTAGTTTTCATATTTTCCAGTTTGCATCAAGTTAAATATTCCTTGTTATTCCAATTTGTTATTTTCATTACAATATACACATGTATACACTGCATGAAGTGAAATCTGATATGTCTGGCGTGCAAAATTCGTTTCCCTGTCAATTTTTCCCCAAAAATTACATTACCAGCTAACTTTGTAATTATCCTTAATTATAATTCCCGTCACTGTGGCAATATCAACTATCTAATGAACATTGCATTTGGCACTGGTCGCAACCTCTATGATTGGAGAACATTCGATTTAGGGAAGTAGCATGTGTTGCTTGTGGCTATAATCACCGTACAAGATCTGATACTAGTTAGTCCTAAATTAACTACATAACCGACAAGGGTTGAGGATGTATTCCAGGTGATAAGATTAAATGTTTCAGACATCAAGGGGGACTCAGCGGGAAGTTTTCATATTAGAGCCTACCACAAAACGTCATATACTTGGGGTGACAACATTTTATTTCTCTCTTTATTGATGTACATGAATATTAGTGGAGTCATATAAACAAAAAATTTAGTTATCCATATAAAGAAATTTAATTACTAAATATTTATATATCAAATATAATACTGTATATAAAAACACGTCGAATTTTCAATGGAAAGAAGTTTGAACTGTATAGCCGTATTTTGCCGCCGTATGATGGCTGGCATGCCAGTAACAAGTTGACTGAATGGTAACTGGATTGCTAATTGGCTCGAATGTTACTGGTACATTGTTAGTGGAATTCCATTTGACTGGCATTTTACCGTTTTTCCTTTAACAGTATAGAATAAACGCAACATAATCCGGATGTTTAATTTTTGCTTGTTTATTGTCAAAAAATGGATGAGGCAGCGCAGAACAGCTGTTCAAAAAGCACTGCATGATATTTCTTATGAAAGTATAGCAAACATGGATTAGAAACTAGACAGCCAAAAGCAATTGAGTATCACAGAAAATAGTCAAAGAACTTCATGATAATGGCCAAGAAGACTCTAAAGTTTGCTAATGTTAATTTTAAATCAGTTTGAATATTTGATGTTGATGGTTAACACAATCTTTACATGTAATAACACATTGTGGCGCAAAGCTCTGCTGGCAAGACTAAACTACAAGTTTGGACTTTCATTGTCTTGAAATGTTTGATCTCACAACGTTTCAATAGCTTTTTATCTGCTATCGCCATCAAGCGAATGATGGAAAATTCAGTTAATCCGTCCTATTTATACCGTTAACCGGTCATGCGTCGCCGATCTTGGTCATTGGGTCTTTTCCAGTCCAATTTGCGTCGTCGTCCCTGGCGGTTGGTTGTCGGTTATGCGTAGCGGTAGTTGCCGAAGAAGGGGTCTACAAATGTTTTTAATTTTGACGCTGGGCTCGCTGATAATTTTCTCATTCGAGATTGTACAGGGAGAGTTTTTTTTTGATGATCAGTATGGGGATCTCGGAAACTAGCGGAGATAGAGCAATGGTTAAATTGGGAAAGATTTGCAGTTTAACTGGCCCAATTTAATGACTTTCGGATTTTTGTTTAAAGTCATGGCTTACTAGATATTTTAAAAAAACGAAGTTCTGTCGATTTAGTCAAATCCCTCTAGTTCCTTTTTTTGATTTTATAAAAAAAGTGTAAATATCAAAATTGAAGGGAATTGTATCCCGAATATTATTGTCATGTCCTCGTTTGCGTGACAGCTCTCGTTTTCGAGATATGACGCAAACTTATCTTTTTTTGAATGGAAATCGTAGTTGGTTATGACTTCAAAAAATCGGACATTTTTAGAGCTTTTCAACGATATAATACTCGATATAGATATTCATAAAAATAACGGAGTTATGGATGCTTTTCTCTTATTTTCACTTTTAAGGTAGTTAGCCATGAAATAGATTGATTTATTAATAACTATCCCAAAAAACATTGAACGATTTTTATATTTGGTATATCAGATATAACGAAAAAACTAAATAAGTAGGTACTTACTAAAAACTTAAGAAATTAAAGTACATAATAATGGTTACAATTTATGTTCGAAAAGTCCACCATTGTTATTTAGACAAAAATTGCATATTTTTAAGATTGACATTACCGCTTTCCTCAGAGATCGCCTATCAATTTCTTCAATTGCTTGTAATACCGCCTCCCTTAGGTCACCAACTGTCTCATACTTTCTTTTGTATACTTTGTTTTTTAGCGCACCCCATAAATAGAAGTCTAAACTGCCAAATCGGGAGACCGGGGTGGCCATTCGCGTGGGCCATTTCTTCCTATCCAAGAGTTTGGATAGATATTATCTAAGTGTTGTCTTACTAATAACGAGTTATGAGAAGGTGCTCCATCATGATGGAACCACTCAATTTCTAAACGAGTTCTGAAATTCAAATTATACAACATGTCTTGAAAAGTGTATTGCAAGAAATGCAAGTAGCGTGACAACAATCTTTTTCATGGCTACCTACGTTAAAAGTGAAAATAAGAGAGAAAAGCATCCATAACTCCGTTATTTTTATGAATAACTATATCGAGTATTACATCGTTGAAAAGCTCTAAAAATGACCGTTTTTTTTTTGAGGGCATAGCCAACTATGGTTTCCATTCAAAAAAAAAGATAAGTTTGTGTCATATCTCGAAAACTAGAGCTGTCACGCAAACGAGGACATGACAATCATATTCAGGATACAATTCCCTTCAATTTTGATATTTACACTTTTTATAAAATCAAAAACAAACGAGCTAGAGGGATTTGCCTAAATCGACAGAATTTCGTTTTTTCAAAATGTAATTATATTGGGCCAGTAAAACTGCAAATCTTTCCCAATTTAACCATTGCTCTATCTCCGCTAGTTTCCGAGATCCCCATACGGATCATCAAAAAAAACTCACCCTGTATATGCTATATCTATAAATTTTCTTTTATACCAATGCTCTTCCTTGTGGAATACCCTGGCCTGGTTCCAATTAATGTTATGGTCGTCTGTGCATGCGTGATTAGCTAGCCCAGACTTCGTTAACTCTGCCCTTTAAGTAAATATGCGATGTTTCTTAACCCTGGTGTTCAGCGGTCGCTTTGTCTCTCCAATGTAAAGATTGGCACATTCACAATGTATACTGTATTTCCAGTTATTTGGTATGCCTGAGCGTCCAGCCTCGATCTTGTAATCATGCTCTTCAAGGCGTTGTTGCCTTTGAAGATTCGTTTCTCCGACAAGCCTTTGGTATACAGTAATAATAGAGTTGCTATCGTGGTATTCTCTTCCTGCCTAGGTGGTTTGTCCAGTTCTTTAAACGCCTTGTCATTTGTCAGAAGGTCTTCGCTAAGTTTCACTTGTTCTCCTTTGAGGACTTCTGATGAGCTGCAGATATTTTTAGCTCTATGGATTCATGTTTTGATGATGCCAGTTTTAGTTGCTGATGGATGCTTAAAATTATAGTGTAGGTATAATCCTATATGTGTAGCCTTCCTGTAGACTGTTGTTTAGATTCCGGTCCTAGTCCTGCAATCCTGCCAGTGGCATACTGGTTTTATGGCACCACTAGAAGTGCCATAAAGCGTTTGCGGGGTGCCCGGTCATAGCATCCAGTAACCGGTAACTTCGACTGACAACATAAAATGAGCGACTGCCATGCTATTGAGCCTTTGACAAAAAGGTAAGTGGCATATGACAATTGCAATTTCGACTGGTATATTGTGCTGACTGTGAATGTTCAGAATTGATGTTCAAATAGCTGCTCATAATATTTCTTAAGTTTATGTGAAGAGGACTTGGAAATATGCACCTAAAATTTCAAAAGAATTTCGAAACATCAAAAATAGTAATCAAATGAAAATGGTCTACAAAAGTACGGTGCTGCGATGAGGCTGACTCTCTGTCATTAAAGGTTTTCAATATATCACTTATTGTAAAGGAATATATCTATCAAAGTCTACCCGACAACAAATTCGTTGCAGACGTTATTTTCAAGAAAAAATGTATAGACACAACCAGTAATAACGATGCAAAAAGCAATTAAATTAGTTTTAAGTGTGCTGAAGACTCAGTGCAGGTAATTATAATACTTCTATAATTTTTTAAAGTTTAAATGTTAATCTTATAATCTTGTAATAATAAATAATGATTATGTTGGTTTTTGTGTCTGATGGAAGTTTCAATAAAATTGTGTATCCAGGAAACTACTAAAACATTTCTAAATTACTTCTTTAATTTAAATTTTCGAATTAATGTTATTTACTAATGTTACTCAAAGATATTCGGATCTAGCAAATTTGTGTAACTTTGTTCATTTAGTGGAAAGTTAACTAGAAGGTGTTTTAAGAAGTTATAACTAGCCATTTTATGTTGTAGTTCACATCTTTAAAAACGTGCTAATTAAAGTTAAACCCAAATAAAATATAGTCGAAGGCTCAAAGAGTAGTGGATGGCATAATGAGTAAAATTCAAATAGGTTTCTAATATTTTCTAAATAACTTGTATACAGGAAGATTGTGCTTCCGGAATTATATAAATCATAGTTCTATTTAACTTTTTTACTTAATCTGTCATATGTCTTACTGTTAAAAATCTTCTGATAAATGCGCCAGCGGTTCTTTTCAACGAAGAATATGTAGATTTTATTTTTTTTACATATCTATGAATATTCAAAATACTTTTGGCGCGCTGTTTGAAATAGTTTTCAGAGTATATGATCCTTAGCTGTACTCTGCATATGAAATTTATTTCTTAGAAAATTCTGGGATCTTTATTTTATTTAAAAAGACCTATTAATAAATACCAAGGCAAAAAAGAAAGAAACTGGAACAGAGTCAATGCATTATGGGAGAAGAATAGCAAAAGGAAAGCAAACAAAAGGACGAATAAGGATTCTATTAAAAACAAAACTACAATATTCATTCATTGGCAACCAACCAAGAAAAGAACTACAGATATTAAAATTAACATGGGTGAACGCTAAGTATATTATAAGTATAAGGACCAAATAAAAATAACAATGTAGCCGAAAAATAATGGTTTTTAGGCATGCTACAACAAGAATAAAAAAAACAAACAAGAGGTAATCATTGGGGTTGCATTTATTTTGAACACGTTAAACTTGGACAAGAGACCCAATAAGAACAGAAATTCACAAAAGAACACTGAGCTAGTCTGCCTTTATAAAATCAAATGGAATATTGTGTTGTGTTTACGTTCTAGTAATTCAATGTGCCCTAACAATTCTAGCGTACTAAGCTCGAACCAGATCTCTTACGTAACAACCGATTGAAATAAAGAGAGTATGAAAGTATGAAACGTAGACCAAAACAATACCAATATTGAGAATATGTTTAAGTCAGGGGCGGATCCAGACACGAGCTTCCGGAGGTGTGGCGATTTCATGATTTAGGGGGGGGGCGATCCCTAACCTAACTGTAATTTCATAACTCGATTGCTTTGGCTACTACTTAAAAATAGTATTTCTGGGGTTTAAATCCAAAGAAGTTAGCTTTTTCTAGGCTCATGGATTTAAGATTACGGAGTTTTAATATTAAATTTACTAACTTTGAGGCTCTCGGAGGGGGCTATTGCCCGCATCGCCCCCTACCCCTCCCCGTTCATGCTTTAGCTAGGAAAGCAAGAACTGGCGACCAATACAATACACGAGTGATAACAAAAGCTCACTCATAGATGTGCATCCGATTCGCACAAGATAGGGACAAATGACAAACAATGAGACAGTCTTGAGGCAGCTTCTTAAATTGCAATTAGGATTTTTCTTTCATTGTTCTTGTTTACTTCCATATTTATTTAAATTAGGACACAAAATTGCCACAGAAAACAGTACAACTGCTTGTACACCGGTCCTGTAGCATTAATTACTTTTGGCAATATTAAACAAAATGGTCTAGCTTAATCCAAAACTTATGAACTATATTACTTACTCATACAGAGTGCTTAAAATATAGGTATATTTAGAAAGTGCATAAAAATCGATTCTTTAAAATAGATGACCCCTTTAACTTAAATCTCCGGACACTTCACATATCCAACACCAATGCTGTTTATCTCCCTGCCTTCATTGAGTTGTACATTTTCAGAAAACACAACAGATAAAACATTCCATTTTCGAGTTCAACTGCTTCATTCCTTTTATCTCTGCTATCAATCACGAACCTGTTTCACTCCTGAAAACTTTCAATTCCCAGATCTAACGTAAAACTGTATTAACTACACCGCGATTCGAGTGAAGAGATTTTCCAAAACTTTTCATGCAACTTGTTCTCAAGGACACGCTCATCTTACTGAGTTTTATCCTCACAAAGTTTCGTGCCGTTGCGACAATTTTGTTTTGTCATGTTTCATTATTCGACTGTCTGTGTAACAAGGATACTTCGCTTAAATTTCAACAATTCGCTTTTAAGAAATGAACAAAGTTTGTAACGATTTTGTACGTTGTCATTTTGTTCTGGATCATCCAGTGATAGCTCTAATTGAATTTAAATTTGACTTATTTGGAGTTCACTTTGGTCAACGAATATTCGGTTCTTACGGACGTTGAACTATGGGTTTATTAATATTATTTGTCATAAATGTTACATCAGTTAAAGAGATTGCAGGTTAACAACAGAATAATGTTTCCTTAACATCAGAATTGAGGAGCTGTTAGGTAGCATTGAAGAGGTTCATATAGGATGGCAAGAATATATTCAAGCACTCTTCAACACCAGACTTCTTGAGCCACCATACATAGGAGACAAAATTAAAAATGCCATAAGGTAGTCTAAAGCAGGAAAATCACCAGGACCAAACAAAATTTATAACGAGAGAATTAAACTCTTGGATCAGGACAACTTAGCCTAAATTACTGTATTAAACAAATTTATGATCCTGGACACATTCCGTCTGGCTGGCATAGATCAGTGTTCGTCCCCTTTCCCGAGAAGACCAACCCAAATCAATATAGAGGTTTTCATACTACTCTTACGAATAATCCAAAACAGAATACGAACCAAATCATTAGTGAGCAAAAGTTTGGAGTTAGAGGGGGTTTAGGAACAAGAGAAGCAATGTTCTCTATGGGCTGTATATGTCTGTCTCACAGATTCCGAGAAGGCGTACGACCGATTGTAAATAAAAGCCTTGCTCCACATCGACATAGATGGTTAGGATATCCAGATGATCTCCAACCTGTACTGGAACTAGTGTGCTTGCATCAATACGATCAAACACCTGTCTAAAGAAATACCTATTCAGTTTCCTGCCAGAATGAAACTATTTCACATGTGTCCTCAGGGACGATATTCAGAAATTCACTAGAGGAATACAAAGGAATAAAAGTAGGAGGAAAAAAAATCGATAATATAAGGTATGCAGATTATACCGCTATCGTTGCTGAATGACACTCGATGGCAGCAGCTGAAGAATGTAACGGAATCTTTTTTATTTAGCAAACATTTAAATCTTCATATCAGGATTAAGTTAATAGCTACTAAGGTGGTATATGTGGTCTATCTGGTTGTATAGCTGTGTGTTAACAAAAGACGTCATAAATAGAATTAAGCTTTTTAGATATCGTTGGAAGATGACGATATCATGGACTAGTAAACAAGAGGTGCAGCGCAATGTAGAAGAAAGCAGTATCTGTTCATATTATGTTTGGAGAAGGAGAATCTACTTCATGTACTTTCATATAATAAAATAGAGGGTGGAAATGGATATATCCAAAGAAACTCTCATATCTGCGACTGACCCAGATTCAGAACATCTCTTACATGTCACACTGGACCAATACCGGTACCCTGAGATTAGTCAAATATGACAAAATAACAAGAATAAATGTTTTATAAACGGTAAGTGAATTGTAATATACCGAGTGTGCCAAAAATTTTGACTGCTCTCTAAGAAAGATCTTCCATATAGAAACTACTTAATACTGTCACCTTGACAATTCGAGGGGACAAATACGAAATTACTAGATTAGTTGACAACACATCTATAGGAAACTGCACTGAAGCAGAAGATTGCTAGTCCTAGATTAATTAAAGTTTGTGAATTTGTTGAATATAAGTATGCTAAATAAAAGTTTGTTTTCGTTAATTGGAAAAACGGTTTGAGGCAATCCCAGTAATGCATAACAATACAAATTTGCAGGATTACTCCATTGTTTTCAAATTTTTATAACGTTTTTGGGAAGAACAGTGCTCAGGCATTTTCTAACGTTTCAAAACACATTAATGTGGCCACTTCTGTATTGAAAAAGTATTTTGATAATGTCATATTTTCAAAATAATTTTGAAAGACTTTCGAGTTCATACTGTAACATCTTTAGTATGTTGATATTTGAATATAGAATTTAAAGCTCCTTACATATCCGGGATAAATAGTAGTTCCCATTAAAAATATAACGACCGTGAGATGATTTTCATAAGCAGCGTCAAGTGTAAGATCACAATGAATAGCAACGTGTACAATTCTATACATACACTATAGAAAGATCAAAATTATTCCTAATTATAGTTACATTGGCATATTCATTATATTATTTATGAAAGAAATACAAATGCTCACCGTTTCCCTTAACTACATTTGACTCCTAAAAGTATCTTCCAAGCAGCTTCATAATGTAAAGTGTCTCTGTGAAAAAACCTTTGAAACCCAAAAATTTACAAAAATATGTTTAATAGCATGTGAAGAACATATTTTCAAATTTGAATCAATTGTTCAACATATTTCTGGTATTAAATCTCCAAGTCCAGCGAGGCTCTTCGATGGAGTATGGAGAACTCCAATCACTACTGGTTAGTCTTATGCTAAAGGCAAAAGTTGAATACCAGTTAAAATGTTTTAACAAATTCTACAATATAACAATGCCAATTATACAATAAACATGTACGTAATTACCCTAAAACTGTTTTTTCCCAATAGTGAGTTGATCAGCAATGAGAATTCTACAGATATCCAAGTTTTATTAAAATCAATAATATCATTCATTGTAAAATTAAATCAACAACACAAATATTTGAACTCAAATTCTCCTCTAGTTGTGAAAACATCGCAATAAATGTCATGCGGAATTATAGATATTTAACATTAAAACACACCGTATCTAAATCGCAAGTGTTTCCGGTTATAGAATCTATAGGTAGAATTCAAATTATCAACTGTGCGCATTGGTACAACGGAAAACCGCCTAGGCCATATCGTAAATAATAGTTTATAAGCTATAAATGACATAATTTAACACAAGTTCGTGCTCGTAGAGTCATATATAGGTGTGTTCCAACACCACGTAAAACCGATAAGCAACCGGTAATCGTATTGCGCGTAACATCATTGTAAACGGTAACTGGTCACCGGGCACGAAGATTTTGGGTTGTCTATTGGTAATTCGTACTGTTGGAACGGACCCTATATGAACATTAAAAACCCCATAAAATATTTTTTTTGGGGTTTTTGCTTGTCCTGAAACGTGATGACCGGTCATAATGCCGATAATGGTAAAATTGTGAAGAACCAGAAAATCTTCAAAATCAGTGTTCACATATCTTTATTGGAGCATTTTGCACAGAGAAAAACCGTTATAAGTACAATTTAAAAAATCTAACTTTGTAGAGATTTATCGGGTTATGGTTCGTTAAGTAGATTTTATGCATAAGTGCTATTTTATTAATTTACAGAAATATTTTGCATAACTACGATCCTTCAATAAGGATATACAGAAAATAATTTAAATAACTTAAAATTCACTTTAATTTATGTATCAGGTATTTTCGTTACAGAGTCGTGAAATTTATTAATAACGATTGTGACTATTGACTTATAAGAGTGATCATTTGTTTATCTCAAATATCTTAACAGTGGCGAATCTGGCCAGTAGAATAAACTATTTTAACATGTTAAACCAATGAAGAAAATAGACTAATATGCCACATATAAACCGCAATAAACCGTGGAAAAACAAACACAAATAATAAATATAATTCATCATACTTTTGATCTTGGGCCCCACCTCAAGACAACCTTAGATCCGCACCTGTAACTTGAAAGATATTGTCAATGATACGCTGCCTGTTGCAATTTGCAACATTTATTACAATTTACCGGCATTATAACTAGAATGCAAAATTGGCAAATTGAAAGACATTATATCAACTCTCCAAACATCTTTTGTGCATCCCGATCCGACTAGCCATACTACTTACTTAAGTTGCAAATCTTCAAAAAAACTGCTTATTCTACTTTATCCCTCTTAAGCCCATACAAATCTAACTTTATAAACTATCAGTTTGACAAAAAGTAATGGTGCAATTTTACCAGTTTTCTCACATTTTTGTTCTCGTGGTAAAATCGTATCATTGCCAAGATTACAACAATATTATTTGGATCAGTATGTGTGACAGATCTGTGAGATGTTTCATTTCGAACATTCCGAATAAGGCTTGACTAAGCAGGTCATTTGAAAACTAAAAATGGATTATTTGCATTAATTTTTCTAATATCATGGCGGTTGACTTTTTGACTTTTTTGCTCAAGCTATTTTAAATTGTGTTTTCAGATTCATATTATCACAGTATATTATTAAAAATACATGAATTGGGGCATTTATACTATATATAATTTTCGAAGATGAGATGTATCCTTACTTCATATTGTAGTCTACAAAAAACAAAATCTTTTATAATTATATGAGTGAATCGGTAACTTATGAAATCTAATTGCTTTATTGTGCAATCCATTTCGCTTATTTTCCATTAAAGCTATATTTAAATGAAATTTACATGATATTTAATAATTGCTCAAATATTTTATGTAAATAGCCCTTAAAGTTCAGTGACACCAGTTTTGACATACTTCGGATTATTTCATTGCGAACTATATCATTGCTTCATTTAAATCATTTCTCTGGCATTCTTACCGAAGCGAAGATCAAAATTATTGAGTGAACAAATACCGGCGTTGTGTTTCGCATCATTCAAAACAGTTTGATGATATGAAACAGTGAATCGTATGACTTTGAGACATATAAACTTTACAACTTTACAACGAAATAAGAAAATGGGAGCTTTATTATTGAAATAATTTAATTCTCCAAATTTACTATTTAAATTTGATCTGTTATTCTCTATAAACTGTTATTGAAGTGATCCTATCAGCCAACTGCTGTTAAATTTTAACCCCTTAATAAATCCCACTTTGCTCAATAGTAATTAGGAATATGATTTTTTGAAAAGACTTTTATTAAATGAAGTTTCATCATTGGCGAATGACAAATAAAATTTAACAAACCATTTCAATTCTTAATATCCTTAAACTGATATTAATATAAATACTGCATTGTCCAATTCAGTCAAATTTTGACAGCATTCATACCTCAGTTAATAGGTAGGAACTGCTGCCGAGCTTAACTAGCCCCTACCAAATGTGTGGCAAGTAAGAGAGGAATTATATAAAGTAGAAATAAGACCCCCCTAATTCTTAGATTTTCACAATACATGCTGGTCATTTAAAAAGGAGGAGATGAAAGTACACATTTAAAAATTCCTTAAGAAAGAATTTCTGATTAAAGTAAAACTTTGTTTTATAAAAACCCAATAGTTTTATTGCCGAGTTTCAATTGCGCTTGTCAAACACGAACTATTGTGTTACCACGAAACCAAGTGATGGGATCTTTATTTTCTTTGAACAGAACCTATAAGGAAATCGAAAGGATATTCTTGAGGGAGAGGGTTTCTTTGCAAGTAACGGCATCGCCATATAATCCATTCGGTGGGTAAACATCGGCTTTGAGAGAAGCGACAAATAATAAAGAAGCAAAGGTCCTTTGAAGGGGAATAATAAAATCTTTCTCGAGAAAACTTACGTATTTCATAGAAGTGTAGTGTAGTGAGCAATACTCCAAAATACCTGACTAAAGAATTATGAGCAAAAGTGTGCCAGAAATTTTCTGCAATTTCTCTTGAAGTAAATCGTAAACAACGAGTTTAGCAATTATTAACAGCAATAACGGTATATGAAAGAGAAATACCGAAACAAGAACTAACTACATCTCTAAAACTTAGTTGGTGCTGAATAATTTGTGTAGCTTTGTACCCTGTCCTAAGTCCGGAAAGAGAGGACCGTTGGGCTTGAAAAATTTGAAATGTGAAATGAGTTTCCTAGAATCATGGGTAGAAACAAATGAGGCAAGAAAAATAGTAATATGAAATTAGATCGCATTCCCTGACAGAAACGAAAAAGAAAGGCAAAGGTAGAGAGAAAATGCAAAACTATATAAAAATATGTAGTGATTTAAATAAAGAAAGTTGACCAAAAAGGTAGTGCATAGCCACCATTATACAGCAAACTTTGTAAAGTGGTTCAACAACTTTTTTGCGGAGATCAGAAATAGTAAAGATTTGCATGTAGTAGTTTGAGAATGTTAGTGTTATATATACATAAAAAAATAAATTTAAAAAAAGAACAAAAACCGACTTCAAAAGAAAATGAACTAAAAGGAATGAAATAATTTATGCTACAACAATTAAATAGGTTTTATGAAGTCGGTGCCAATCGAAAGTGAAAATATTTTGGGAAGTACATCGATGAGTTGTACTTCGCAACTTCCCTGTTCAAATTGGCACCTACTTCATAAAAAGTATTTAATTGTTGTAGCATAAATTATTTCATGCTTTTTAGTTAATTTTCTTTTGAAGTCAGTTTGTTTTTTCTTAAATATTTATTTAACAATTTTTAGTAATGCAATGTCTTAATTGGATGCAGGTTTCAAATCTAATTAAGTTTTTCGATATTATCTTTGCTCAAACTCAAACTATTGATGGCCACCCTACATAACAATTTTATTCATTATTTTTAAGAACTGCTTTCTGTAGCTATAACTTCCATCTATATTTAAACTATCTTATATATATTGCTGCCAATTAGTCACCCATTAAAACTTACTGGACCATCAGTTTTTTAACCATCTTGTATAACTACGCTAAATAATTATTTTTGAGGTATTTGGTAACCATTCTGAAAAATATAATTTGTTTCCACCTTATATGTCAGCTACCCCTTATATGCAGTTTTTTGTAACATGTTTTATTGATACTGTATAACTGTAATGTTACTTTGCCTAATGTTTCAGATATTGCATATATGCAAAGCTCGTGTTCTGCCTTAAAAATAATGTAGAACATTTTTTTATCAACACTATTTAATTATATTTCAACTCTATCCTCTATATCAACCACCTTGTATGTGCACTTACTTTTCGGCCAACTAGTTTGACATTATTGTACCACCCAATATAAATAAATTAATTTCCAAGAAATTTCATCAAAACTGCAACTGCTTATGGAGCATCCTATGTAACAATTTTTAAAGATTAAACTACTTACATCTGCTCCTCTCTATATTTCAAGTATCCTATCTATGCAACTGATTATGAGTTACCCTATTTCACAATTTTTCAACATATTTTTTAAAGCTCAGTATAAAATCACGCTCTACCCGATATAACAAAATTCTTCTATATTTTTTTACACACACTGTATAATAATTATTCTACTCCACGCTATATTTCAACAATCCTCTATATGCAACTACTTATGGGCCACCCAATATAACTTTTTTTCGCACACTATGTAATTATTATTCTACTCCACGCTATATTTCAACAATCTTGTATATGCAACTACTTATGGGCCACCCAATATAACATTTTTTCACTACTATGTATACTTAGAATTCTAGTCCACCCTATATTTCATCCATCCGGTATGTGAAACTGCTTGTGGATCATAACATTCCTTTTTAATATTTTTTAAATCTTCCCATATAGCTGTAATCATACACTGCTACACATTTCAACCATCCTATAATATGTTACTTAAAAACTTGTGAACTACTTTATAAACAATTTTTTTTCAACCCATTTCATTACTTTAATAATAGCTCAAAAAAATTCAAACGTTTTAACTGCTTACACAACATTCATTTTTATCCACTCTGTATAAATATAATTCCTTTTTATACTTATTTCACCCAAATTGTATATGCAACTTCTTATGACCCTAACAATATAACATTTACCTGATATATACAATTGTTTATGATCCACTTAATATATCTTTTTCGAACCACCCCGTATGACTTCCCCCTTAATTCAACCACATTGTATATATGCAGCTACTTATGGACCACCTAATATACCTTTTTTTCAAGATCTCTTAAACACATGTAATTCAACTTCGTTCTAAGTTTTACCTATCCTATATATGGAACACCCTCTAAAATTACATTTTAAATATCAGTTATATTTTTTAAGCGAAACATGTTACACTGGCATATTCCAAATTTTGAATGAAAGCTAAGCTGATGCAAGTATCTAATATTTGGTGCATGCGGTGTATTCCCAAAAATGGTAGTAGTTTTTCCCCTATATCTGCTGTTTCTGTCAATTTATCGAGATAAAATGTATGCCACACTTTATAAGTCAAACTATAAGCTTTGCAACAAACAAAGATCATGAAGAATATTTTTTATCTAAATAATATTCATAAGAACGTTTTCCGTTTGAGTTCAACTTATGAAGACACACTGTTATAGAAACCAAATGAGAACCTGTAACATTCCGTGTATTCCATAAACCCGTAATAGAACAAGTAAACAACGAAATATCTGAGGTTTGAATTTTGCAAAACGTAGTTTAAATAGGCTAAACTGGACGTTGGATGTGTCATTTATCTACAATAACTGTTTTCTTGTAACTAAAACACGAGTATTGACTTCGAATATTAACACCAACGTATAGTATAAAATTATCTTCAAACGTAAATACGTACCTTTTTTATTATTCTGTAGCAGTTTTGTTATTGCGATAGGCTTATTGGGTTTTTCGTATTGGAAATATATTGTATTTGGTATCGATTTGTTTTGATGTTGATTTATTCCAGGTTATGATTGTTGGTTAGATTTTCTTGACGTTCGAGGCGATTTGCTAAAGGCGGAATCACACGTTCTAAATAGGTTAATGGCATTTATGGTAAGAAGATGTAGAAAAGTAGAGTCGAGCACGGGACATTTCGAGCATTGATGTTGTGGAATGTCGTAGAAGAAGAACGTTGTTTAGGCGATGTTGGTAATAGAATTTGAGAAATGGGTTGGTAGGATTTGTGAGATGTCAGTTGTCGAAAGGGAGTTGGCCGTTGACCGTCCTCGTGAAAGGTTGTTGCTCGTTGACCGTCCTAGTGTAAGGATGTCTGTAGTACCTGGAAAGAGAGGTTATGGTGAAATGTGGTGATAGATGTCTACAAGTGTTATCTGAATTTATAATGGCAATTGTGTGCCATCCATGTTTGGGATTTAGTTGGATACACTTTGATCGATGGATCCGTTATTGGTTTTATGATATTTTTGGATTTTAATGGAAACCATACTCGTGTGAGGATTTAAGACAAGTTCATCACTCACTTTCTCGTGGATCTGCAGTTTCAGCAACGTTTAATTGATGTTTCCATTGGCACTTTGGGGATATTTTTGGAAATTAGTGGAAACACGTTCTCATTTGTGAGGATTTGATTGCTGAATATTTGCATGTACTCCCGTTGACCTTCCTGGACCACTAACTCAACCACCATCTGAACATCGTACGTAAGAACTTTAGCCCACCCAAGACCTTGTTTTCTTCAGTGTATGGGGCTATCAACTTCACTTAGTTTACCGAAGTTTTGGCAAGTCTTGTAATCGAGTTCCATTTTGGTTTATTGGGAACAGGAAACCTTCGCTGGTTGCCGTATAGCAACGACAGCGTATGTTTGCTTCGATTCTACAGAGGACAGCTGAGTGTTGTGTCATCGCATTTGAACAAGGTACCTTTGTAATTTGATTCAGTGTATTTGTTTTGCTCATAATTTGCTTTTCACATTAAAGATAATTGATTTATCCGAATAACATTTTGAACTTATTGAATGTAATAAAGAACCTAATTATTTAGTCAAGCTTTTGACTGTTGATTTGCTCATATAAATTTGATTTTTATGCATTTCCTGTAGTGTTAAATTTTGAACATCATTTCATGATTACTGTTTTATTGAATATTGATAATATTTGGTATTATGTGAAAGCGTCGTGAGAGCTCGAAACGTCGACTTGTTAATTGAATTATTTCGGATGTTTTAAAGATAGTATTTGTTTCTAGATTTATGAAATCACTATTGATTTTTCTTGAAGTTTAAATGTAATTAAACACTTTTGTCAGTAACTGAATGTTTTTGGCTTCAGATTTTAGAATAACAGTACAGTTATTGAATTTGATATATAATTTTCAATGATTCACAGTTTAGATGTCATTATTGACTTTGATATTATTTTGAATATTGCTTGCTTAAGTAACTCGTTTCTAATTTTAGATATATTGTGCATGTTTACGGATCACAACAACATTTGAATATTTTGATTAATGCCTTTGATAACATCTGTTTATTTTATCTAGGTTCACTTGATCATTAATTGATTATTACATTTGTTGATTTTGGTAATAATTTGAACTTAGTGTATCAGGTATGTAATGTTGATTCTTGGTTGAACTCTAGATACGTGTATGTAGGTACATGAAGTTGGCTACAGGTCGACTTGTGTTTGATATTTTTGCAGGATTGTATTGAAATAATTTACCAGTTCATTAAATTATCTACTGTTCTATGAAGAGTTTTATTGAAATAGGTTTGTTGTGACGTAACTGACAATATACTGAGGTTGTATTAGCCATTGAGTCCTTATCTATAGATTTCTTGTAGCCGCGGAGGTTAGGTTATCTTAGGCGGTTAGCTGGGGTAAAGAGGCAGAGAATCTACCTGGCGCCCAGAATATCTTTATATTGGAAAGTTAACTTACAGTTGACTTGGCCCTTGTTTGTTAACCGTGGGTTAGCTTCAGTGGAGACGAGAGTGGTCTCGTCTCCACTGAAGCTGCCGTGCACCCTGGTGTGTCAACGTTAACCACGTGGGCCGTAATAAGGTGGTAGGTTAACCATTACATCTAGGCATTACCGGACGTTTTTTTTGACATTACAAACCTCCACCTTGAAGTTTATTAATTGACATTTATTTGGATTTATTTCTAAACAACTTTTAAATTACACCTTAACAGAACTGAAAATACTTTAATTTGTAATCAAGTTAAAAAAGTAACATGGAATGATTACTGTTTATGTTTTAGATCATGTAAATATGTTTGTGAAGAATAACTTTTTCTGTTCAATTATTAATTAAAAAAGAAATCGTTTCATTTATGAATACAAGCTGTATATACATATTAACTGACATTTATTCTTTGATTAATTCATCTTATTCACAATTTACCTCAAGTTCCGAACAGTACCAGCAACTCCATCAAAGCTTGTAATACCGGCGAATCCACCAAAGCATAAGTAAATAGGTAAAAAGTTTTCCCCATTGTCTAAGAAACTATACAAGCTATGTTATTGAGAAAAATATGGGATCACTTCGCTATCCCCCTAAACAAGATTGAGTAAAATGGTCAAAATTCCTTGAGCCGTTTCCGAGTAATCGGTGAACAAACACAAAATTAAAAAAAAAGTAAAAAAAAAACATAGATACAGACGAATTGAGAACCTCCTTCTTTTTGAAGTCGGTTAATAACGCTAGCCGGGCGGCAACGTATACTTTAGACAAGTGAAATGAAACAAATATAACACATACAGACGGTAATTCTAAACTGTACATATACACATGTGAGATCATAAGGCTTTCAATCGGTTGGACTTGCATATATCTATATATAAATAGGCTAAGACAAAACGATTAGGTACCATTTTCTCCTCTGTCTCTCAACCGATTTTCTTTATTTTTGTTTTGTTTAGTAGCTACTGACGACCTTCAGTGCAGAATATATAAAGAATCTTTATTTATTTCTTTTAAAATAAGTAATTTCAACAAAAATTATTAATAAAAGTCAAGTGAGTGGCGCCCACTATGAACAAGTAGCTTAATCTAATGTTCGAAATTTGACGGCAGTTAACAGTAAAATTCCAGTTGCGGACAACACTAGCATGGTATAAAAACTATTACTAAAATAATCGACTTTTACTTACAAAGATGTATGTATGCCCTAAAAACCGCCTTTTCTATTCATTTATGACGTTAATTTTGCAAAAAAACCCTGACGACAGCAATTACTTAAGTGACCAAATAGAATTGAAGTTTGTTCATTTACAGAAGAATCCAGATCAAAAGTTTTATGTAAGTACAGACATTTTTTCAAGTTAATTGATACATTTGGATTCCGAACCTCAAGAGTTGAGTATGTACATTCTTGCAGTCATGAATGTCTCAAAAATCCAATAACAATTTACTAATGTAATCTATATATAAATAGGCAAAGACAAAACGATTAGGTACCATTTTCTCCTGTGTTTTTCAACCGATTTTCTTCATTTTTGATTTGTTTAGTAGCTACTGACGACCTTCAGTGCAGAATGCTAATCTTAATTTATAATATTGGTTCATTTATTAAACAAAATATAATAAAAATTCATTATTTACGTCAATAATGTCAATGCCAAACAAATGAATGTGCCGCGTGCCGCCACCGCCAGACTCAAACCATTGAGTAATTATATATAGACAGACCAATGCTGTTATATACTTAGAGCATGTACTTCTGGAAGTGGCATGCAAACGTTGTTATTGTTTAGTGGGTAAAGTAATCGTTGAATATCATAATTATACAGGGCGATTCCAGATATGTTAGAAATCATTTTTTTAATGGGTGGCACATAAGCAGTTGCATATTTAGGGTGTTTAAAATATAGAGTAGAGTGCAATTATAACTAATAAAATAATTATATAGGGAAGCCCATTAGCGGTTGAATTTACAGGGTTCTTGGAATAGAAGGTGCAGTAAAATTACAGTTATATAGGGTGGTGCAAAAAATGTTATACATAGATGCATATACAGGGTGGCGGAAATGGAAATGCAACATTTCGTAACCCATAAGCAGTTAGTTGCATATATAGTTAAGATGAAATATAGGGTAAGAGGAATTTTATATATACCGGATGGTGATAAAAAATGTTAGAAAAGGAAATGATTTATAGAGTAGACCACGAAGAGTTCCATATATATAATGATTGAAATATAGGTCGGAGTAGAATTATAGTTACAGAAGATAATTAAAAATTTCATAAACAAAAAGAGTAAATATGGTGGGTCATAGGCATATACAGAATGGTTTACCCGGTGGTTGAAAAATGTTAAAAAATATTATGCATGGTCCATAAGCAGTTGCATATACAGGGTGGTGGAAATATATATTGAGATGGAATTATTATAATGAGGATTTTAATAAATGTTAGAGAATTGAGTGCAATTATAGCTATACAGGGGGGTTAGAAAAAATAAATATGTAGGGTAGCCCATTAGCAGTTGAATTGTTGTCATATTAAATTAAGAATTACAAATTTGAACACAAATAAAGTTGTATGAATTATATCTGAAAAAAAACCTGAATTTCGTTACTTATTTGTAGAAGCGAGATGTAAGACCGACATCTAGGATTTTCGAGGAAACTATCACACAGAGGTTCCGAATCTGGATCCGTTCTGTGTAATTGCTGTTCTCCCTAAAGTCCTAGGATAGAATGTCACTATAAAATTTTCATGTTACTTAACCTGCCAGAGATATTGACACAATTGGTCGAATTTCGACCACTGGGCGACAGCTAGTTACTACAATAGCCCGAATAGAAATATTTAAATAAATCGCCAATATCACATACTGCCTTAATTAGCAGCAGAAGCTGAAGTTCTTGCACTCAGTCGACTTTTGGAACTCTCATGATCGACATACCAGCAGGCTATAATACATGTATGCCCAATTAGCGATTTCATCTTCAAGCTAAGTATATGATCAGCATGATATCATAATGCTAAACCAAATTTGGGTTCTAGAGTCGTAATCGAACAGTAAAATACATCTATATTCTCACTGGGCTGAGAACATTCTTAAAATCTCCATACCATATGCGTAAAAAAGAAACAAGAAAAAAAGAACGAAGAACGAAGAGGGAACTAAGATCGAAAAACCCTAAAAAGAAGAAAATATGTATCAATAGTCTAACACTACGAGATATCGCCTAATATTACAAACAACGATCACTTACCCTATAAACCAAAGGGATTCCTATAAATCAAAGGGGTTCGTTGTGAGAGTAGCCCCAAATACCATGGCCACACCGAAGAAGGCCGCATCAACAGAAGTTTTCATATCCTTAATGAGGGAAGCATCCCAGCAACTAATCAATAGTACAATAATATTGGAACACAATGAAGGGATTCCATACAACTCCCGAACTCGGATGGCCTACCAAAAGCCAGTATACTAGAGGAAAATCCCTTAAAACAACTGCACGACTTCTCCAATTAACCTCACATTTATTGACTACACGCAAATATTTTCCCGCCATGTCGACGAAAAACCCTGTCAAAAACACAAATCAAATAGGCAGATCAGCTCTGTGCAGCTATGACCACATTCTTTTCAAATCAAGTCTGATGAATCCTTTGCAAAAAATTATTCAAAATTGTCACTAGCTAGTTTCCTGATATATACTTTTGGAAACTGTTTGCAGTATTTGGTTAATAAAGATAAGTGATAGTTATTTACTGTTTTAGCGTTCTGCTGTAAATGGAGATTTCATTTGCTGGATCTCTAATTCGGTAATCCAGTTGGAACCAGCATATTTCATAGTTTGCAGGATCTAGCACTTGGAGCTGGATCCAGCCCAGCGCTGCTACTCCTCAAGTAGTTAACTTTCGAAATAATAAAACAGTACTCTACATTGCCAACCTTGCCAATCTACCATCAGCACCTAGGCTTTGGACATGTAAATCCGTTAAGTGTATTACACATGTACAAACAGAAATCTCAAAAATAATTAGAACAGTCAAAGATGTTTGAGATTGACCAATATGATGACGAGGACAGGGAGAACAAGGAAAGCTTAGAACTACGAATAAAATGCTGAAGTTATACAGAGATTGAATACGCACCAGATAAATTTAAAAATTTGAATAACCCCCAACAAAAAACTTCTAAAAAGTAAACAATACTTTTATTTTGGACTTGTTACGTTTGAAATTTCATTCCTGAAAGTAGTAGCTATTCATATTTGCGTACCAGTTTCACTACAGCAGGTCCAGTATTTGGGTGCCATCTCGACACGGGTGCACTAAACCGCACACAAAGATTTCATCAAAATCGGTGCAGCTGTATGAACATTTAAAAAATATATATTCTTAGAAACCATCCAGAGATCCCCTCAAATACACAAAAAGATTTCAATAAAATCCACCTGGTCCAGTTGTGAATTTTAACCATCCAGGGACACACCCATTCAAACACACATATAAAAATTCACCAAAATCGGTCCAGTCGTTCTGGAATAGTTTAAAAAATGTTTAGTAAGATCTTTTGATCAAGAGGAAAATGAGCTGATGATCTTCAGACGGTTGAACAAATCTTCATAAATTATGACTATATAGGTACCACCTCGATCACGTCAGCTTTCAAACACAAACAACCTCAAAAAAAAGGTACGAAAAAGTATTTAAAAAATATCAATTGCCAAAGGTGATATATCTTGCAAAAATATTCATAGGACCTGAAAGGCAACGGGTTCTTGATGGTTGAACAGTTTATTCAATATGCTACACTATAAAAAGTGTCGATAATACCTCAATAAACATAGGCCCATAAACTAATGTGTTTGCTAAGAAGTGGTCATTAATCCAGTCTTTATCCTTTCAAACATGCCCTACAGGAAAAAATTCCCTTCTCTGCATATGTATACGCTATTCAGAATATTCAGAAAAAATAGGTTAGTTAGTAGTTTTAATATGTTTTTGCCGTATCTCTACTAAATATTTATTACTAAATTTTTAAGACTACGTATTTTATTATGGAAATTATTGCTAAGCATAGTTTGCAACCATCTAGACTCCGGCAAAACGAAAAATGCTAGAGAGTTTCTTGTTAATTATAAAAGGACATTGTATATTTTGATTAGTTTAGTTTATTTGCTTTGTGAATTGTATCAGTATCGATCAGCAGTTGTCAATAAATAGTGGATTTATTTGTGTGTAAAAATTGTGTTCTCGAAAGTTAAAATGGATAATTTGAAACCACGAAATTTATTGCAATTTGGTGTCAGAAGTCGGATTAAGTGAAGTACACATCGTAAATTGATTTATGCCTACAACCGGTTTGCTGATAACGTAGACGAAAAATTAACTCAGATCCTGGAAAAACGTGACATAAAGGAGAAACAACAGCAAGAGGAAATTCATCAAAGGTTAGTGAAATCGTTTGATGAAAACGTAAAATTGAATTAGAGAACCTTGTAACTAATATAGATGAAAAACAACAAAATCTTCTTTCTACGATGGAAAGCGAACAACAAAATTTAAATGAGGGGTTATTTTCATAATTTGAAGAAAAGCAAGACTAAACTGAATTGAAGAGACAAAATGAATTTAAAATATTAGAAGAAAAGAGACAGACTGTTGAATTAAAAAGACAACAGCAATTTGAACAATTAACGCAAATAGTAATGCAAGTAATGAAACAGTTCATGAAAAAATGCAAATAGTAGAATTGGACATAAAAGACGACATAAAGATCCTAAAAAATAATGTGGAGACTCTTGAAACCAAAGTAGATGACATCGATTCCATCCAAAGTCAGGTAAAATTTGAAATCAATTTAATTCAAAACACAGTAAAAAATAAGATCAGTGCTATCCGAAACAAAGTGAAACAGAAATTAAACAATTCCAACAAGATTTGCAACTTGCATAGATGGAAATACCAGCACACCGTGAGTACTAAAGGTTCTTTTAGTAAACCACCAACATTTGATGGTAGTTCATCTTGGCCTATGTACAGGGTGGGCAAATAACAATGGCCGCAATCCATATCTCAGGAATCTAGTAGAGGAGCCCGCACATTCCTTATGGAAAGTGGCCCCCGATGGATTTGGCTGAAATTTTGATATTTTGTAGATCTCAACAAAATGAATAAATGTCTTCCTGGCCGCAAAGTCCGATGACTGATGGTTTTCAAGTTATGGTTAATTTTATATTTATGGTCAGAGTATACCACGAAGATCTGACTCGATATGTGTATGAGGAAAATTAATATACTGGGGGTTTTCAAGGAGCCAGTTTTAGTTACAATATTTTCAATTGTCTACGAGTTCCGGTTCTACCGGAAGTGGACCCAAACTTTGTTTTTTAAATGGAACATTCTGTTTTTTGTAGCATTTTTAGAATTTGTGATGAATTTTAAGATAACTTTATTGGAAATATCATATGTCTGAAGGGGTCCGGTTAAAAATTATTTCAACTTTTTGAAAATTTTGACAGATCCAGCTGTTCACAAAATATTATTTTTGTGGAAGCAAATAGGGCCAGATCAAAAATTACCAGAATTACCCTGAATAAAACTTAAAGCTTCCTAAATCTCTGAAAACTATTAAAAAAACGGAAAGCTCAGAAATTGGTACTGACTCCGAAAATCTTATAACTTATTTTTTACAAATGGCAACTCCATTTTTCCTCAAAACCATTGGAATCTAGGCCAAAAAGTAGGAGTTTATGCTTACAAGACTAAATGAAACAGTTTTTATATACACTTGGAGAAATTCCCGTGTAGCTATTAGAGAATTATTAGTAGGCTATTTTGAAGGAACCGTTAAGAGACGTATATACATTACTTTACTTTCTTAACCATTTATGTAGAATTTGATATGGTTATAAAAAAAGGATGTGAAACCTTTCCATTGCAATCTCTATATAGATCAAAGCATACTCATAACACCATGACACAGATCATTTCCTGGCAATCTACCTTTGTTGTTAGCAGTCCAGCATTGACGATATTTATTATTCGATCCCAAATAAAAAAAAGTAAGGAGTGATATCGGGAGAACGAGGGGGCCGTCTCTATCCAACGATCTCCATAATGATTGTCTAAAAAGTTATTCACAGGTGCCATATAATGAGGTCGTGTTGAGACCTCAGCTGTTTCTAAGTCAACTCTAATGGATGTAAAGCATTTTTTAAAATTTCGAGATATCTCTCACCTAAAAATAACGTGTGGATTAGTATCACTCCAGTAATATGGTTGACTATTACATAAATTTTGCCTCATCCGCCCAAATCATTTTGTGAAAATGTTCCTCTTCCTGAATTTTGATTAATATGAATTCGAAACATTATTCCGTCTTTGAGTGTCACCTGCTCTTAAAATCCTAACTAATGAGAACGCAAACGGATGGTTCTTATGATTTTTTAGGATACTCTGAAAACTAATCATAGATATTCAAACATCTCTTTCTGTATCTACTGAGGAATTTTCTGGATATGCTATTAAGCATGCTAAGATCGTAACTTAATTATCTACGACCGGTTTCCCTTTTCTTGCTTTCTCACAAACTGCCCATCTGTTTTGCAATTGTGAATGAGCCCCATCAGCGCGTCATGAGTGGGTGTTGGTCTATCCCGTACGGAACTTAGTTACTAAATCCTAAACGGGAAATGATAAATGCTTTCCATATAATTGTGCTTTAACACCAAATTATTAGCAAATATTGTTTGATGACGCTTCAGCATTTGTTCAAAAAAGCCTACTGATAATTCAGATATCTCTCATAACCACAAAAATCCGTAAACTTAGGTATGGGGATTCAAACATAAAATCCATTTGAAAAAAATTAGATAGCCGAATTCGGGGTCGATTTGTGAACACTCCGTATATTCTTTTGAAAAGTTTCCAAAGATTTAGGAATCTTCACGTTTAACTCAGGCAAGTTCTGGTAATTTTTGACCTGACTCTCTTTGTTTTCAAAAAAATATTTTTTTTAGAAAGCTGCATCTGTCAGAATTTTCAAAAAGTTTAAATAACTTTCAACTGGAGCCCTTCAGACGTATGATATTTTTAATAAAGTTATATTGAAATTCATCGTAGATTCTAAAAAAGCTTTAAAGACAGGGTGTTGCATTTACAAAAACAAAGTTTGGGTCCATTTCCGGTAGAACCGGAAGTCGTAGATAACTGAAATTATTTTAACTGAAACCAGCTCAACGAAAACACCCTGTATACTACTTTTCAAATAAATAGTCCTAGTAGTTTCTGTTATACATATGGACTCAGCTCATCGTGGTATACCCTGACATTAAATATAAAATTAACCATAACTTGAAAACTATAGGTGATCGGACTTTGCGAAAGACATTTTGTTTAAATCTACAAAATATCAAAATTTCAGCCAGATCCACCTGGGGCCACTTTCCATAAAGAATGTGCGGGGTCCTTTGTAACTAATATAAATTAATATAAGTTCTTTAGTATTTATAAAATGTATGAAAAATTAATAGATCCAGCTGGAATGATGTTGATCTAGCAAAAATTCAGCTGATTTGGAAATGCTGCTGGATTGCAATTCCGTGTTGTACTATAATACTTGTATAGGAGATTGATAACTGATGAAACACCATATATTCCTTATTTATTAATTCATCATTCGTAATATTGTCGCTTTGTTTCTCTTGGAATTTGTTTTATTTATTTTACTATAATTTCCGTTCCTTTAGAAATTGAATTCAAATTCTTACAATTTCTTATACAGCTCTCAACATTCACATAAAAACGGCTTAAATAAACTTGGACAAAAACTGATATATCATTGCTGTGAATTTGATGTGACATAACATTTTGGGAAATTACATTAAATTTGATCGCTACAAAACGGATGATTTATATGGATCCCGGTGTCTTTAATGTTAAGAACCTTTTGTTGTTTGAAGCTGAAAATGTGAAAAAGTAAGCTTTTTTAGTAATACCTCAAGCGGAAATATCGCTTTACGATTCTTCCTGACGATATCTCCACACTTACTTGTAAGCTTTAATCCCTAAGAACTGTGAAAACATTTCGAAAGGAAGTTGTCTACGACCAGCATAAATTGATGATAAAAAACATATAAAACAAAAAGGGTCACATCTATAAAAGCTGAGTTGTAAAATTGTTTTTTTTTGTTTTCTTTATATATATATATATATATATATATATATATATATATATATATATATGTATATGTATATATATATATATATATATATATATATATATATTATAAATGAATTTGTTATTTTGAATTTTGAAATATAATTTGAATAGCAAAATAATTTAATATGTCAGGGTCCTTTCTACTTGGGTTCAAAATAGTCAAATTGTAATAAATGCAATATGTACTTACTTGCTTTTCTTACCTTTTCGCAGCTATTCTTTTCGTGAGAACTATACTTATTTCACTTTGTCTTTTAATTTTTTATATGAAAATAATTTTTAAATGTTATAATGTATTAAGAAATGAATATCAAACTTCCCAGCTTATTTACACTTTATTATTCTCACTCTTTCAGAACAAATTATAATTGCTGAAAATTAAAAAAAAATCTGTTACAATAAATTATTAAACATCAATCAATACAATCACTTACCAACTATCAACATGAATTTAGTACATTAAAAATTTACAATTTATCAAGAAATTGGGTGACACTTTTGTAATCCTTAAATTTAAACCATTTTTCTTCAAAAACTCATTTTTATATGGTGTTCTAAGAACATTTTTGCTTCAAAAACTCACTTTTATATCTGCTATTCTTCCTTAATGACTATTGTAATTATTTTGAAAACTTGATTTTTGATTTATATCCCAATTGATATTGTTGCCTGCTGATTTTTACTTTAATTTATACCATTCTATAAATTTCAATCCAAATCTTCTTTATTTTCCCCAGTTGATGTTTATATTATAACTCTTTTTTTAAATTTCGATTTCCTAAAGTTTAAAACAGTTATTTATCTTGTCTATTTTTTATTCTCTATGAAATTCTGTAATCTAAACGTTTCATCCTTGGTCCATCTTATGTCTTTTTTTTTAATTCAAAAATTTTGACATTTCTCAAATCGGTTTTACAATGAATTCAGATAATTTAAAGGTGTTCTGGTTCTAAATATGTATAATTTTGTGTCTGTGATGGCTAAATGTGTGTTTGTGCTTATTTTCCAAACTCTACCAGTGTTAATAATTGACTTCACTCTTTGGATGTTTAACCTTTTATAATGGTATTGGCAACTTGTCTTTTTATGTAAGCAATACTGTTATCAAACAATGTATAGCTTTTAAATGGCTACCTTGAATTTTGTTCTTTTTTAAAACATTTTTGGTATACAATTATTTGGTTATACATTTCCTTATTTTGTGTACAAATGTTATAACAATGCATCTAAACTATTAACATCCATCAGTTTCATTTGCCTTATGTCTTGTTACTATTTACTAACATTACATCTCATATAGTAGATTACTGCAATTTCCTTTCTTTCATTTAATTAATTTTACATGTAACTGAGTTCTGGAAAACGCCTCTAACGGTTTTAGTGAAATTTTCCCATTTGGAAGTTTCGATGGATAGAAATCGATTGGTGAGGGTCTCATCTTTGGGAAAATCGTTTTACTGAGAAATTAAATTATTTAAAAAATTATTGTCAGTTTTTGACAATCAAGGCGGCTGCTTTGCAATTCCAAGGCGTTCAATACAGGTAAATAATTTTATAGGGTACCCCATAAGCAGTTAGAAATAAATGATAACTGATATACAGCGCTGAGTAAAAGTATTGTTATGCAGTTCGCCAAAAAATTTCAATAGAATCTTACACCTATCTGTAGGGTATGGGGTAGCTTATTAGCATTTGCATTTACAGGGTGGTTGCAATGTAGGATGTAGTGGAATTGTAATTAAACAAGGTGTTTAAAAAAATACAATAGGTCGCCATAAACAAATGCATATGTAGGGCAGTTAAAACATATACAGAGAGTAGTTGAACGATTTTGGAAACAAAAGTGTTTGTAGAATGGCCAAAAGCAGTCGCATATACAGGATTGTTGGTATATGGAATCGAGTAGAATTGTAGCGTAATTTAAAAAATGTTAGAAAAAATATTTGAATGTTTTTTTTATAACAAGTTGCATATATAGGTTGGTTGAAATATAGTTGGAGTAGAATTCTATTAACATAATGTAAATAAAAAATGTAAGAGAAAAATATTATGTTAGGGAGTTTAAATTAGTTTACATAGCAAATGACAGAATATTTGGATATATGTACGTTTATGGTATAATTTACGAGTGAAGCTCGGTCACCAAGGTACTTTTATTAAAACAGATAAGAACATATTTAATACCATTTGTTTATGGACTTCAAATTCCGTTTATCAAACACAAGTAGGTATACATAATGGAGGATAAAAGAAAAGTTCACATTTTCATGCAACCTTGACTCGTAATTTTTCTTCAGTAGGTAATAACCCACAACACCGTTACCTTTTATTAAGAAAGGATCCCGCCGTTACGAAAAAGTGTTATTGAATCCCCTTTACCTTGCGGAATTTACATAATCCGCTAAAAAAACTATCCCTTTCAGCAAAAAAGATTACTTATGTCTACTTCCTTCATCTTTGCAATGACATTTAAGAACATTTGTGTTGAATACAATATTCCAGACAAATCCTCTTATAGCCGGAAGGAAAACAGGGCGCGACAGACCGTGAATTTCATATAAAGATCTATTCGTTGTTTCGACGTTCTTTGAGAAACTTCTGAAAGGAGGAAGTTGACGGAAAAAGGGACAACGCGCTTTTTGTCTATTTTACAAAGTACAGTGTAATCTGATAAAAGGCAGTTGAGAAATATATCGATATCGACGGATATTTATATACTAGATTAAATTCTTTAAGCAAAAAGCGTGAAAAGATAACTGCTGTCATTTTTTTAAATTTCATTAGATAGAGAGTGCTGCCTGAAAATGCAGTGAGGCACGATGTTTTTCGTACAAAAATTGCTAAATAGAATTTAGAATGATGAAGTGTTTCAAGTCCGACAAATAAAATTCGAGTGGAGATTTCATCTGTTGTGACGAAGGTTCTCGACTAGAAACAATATTCTGTCTTGCGTTCAATGGATTGTAAAAGTTCGAAAGGATAGTATATTAATTGCTTTTATAGGTTTCTGTTAACCTACGAATTCTTTCTTTATCCTAAGAATTAGAGGAAAACGGGGTTACATACAGTACGAATCCCGATTCTGGGTGTCTGCGGGCTAGTTTTCCCGGAAACTTGTAAATGTGGAAATTCATTACGCCTTAAAATAGTTTACTATTGGTATCAAGAAAAAACATATTCGTCCATAAATCCAATATCTGAATCCTGAAGAGAAGTCATCACATGTCACTTTTTTTAAATGTATACGAGGTATGACCGAAAATTTTGCTTAAAACAAAAGAACTTTAAGATTTAGGCAATGTCGAAAATTGTGATGAATAAATAGTTAATCTGGAGTGAAAGCAATTCCAAATTATGTAATTATATTCACGTACCATGAAAAATCTGGTTTTACTTTCTTACAAATTTGAAGCTCAGGAGTTGTTCATAAAATAGGTCACACTAAATTTTATCTTTACGAACCCTTCCTCCCACATTATCAATTGTCATGCTACGACACACTTTCTACAACCTTCTATAAATATTAGGTCACAAAAGCTAGAAGATAGAGCCATTTGATAAATTGCGACCAATATTACACAAATATTTATATTTAAGTATTTTTATTTTCATATTAAAAACTAACTAAATGAATAAACTATAACATCGATCTTAAACTATTTTATTCTGTATTTTTGGCACTACTATCTATTCTATGTTCATCCCCCAGCAAGCATAGTAGCTCTGGAGCTACGCAACCTACGATACTTGGTTATATATGTTACATTCGGTCAGCTTCAAGTAATATATTATTTTTAAAAAAATGCGTAGCTCTTTCTATTATTTCTAAAATTCTCGCTTTGAAAACCACAAACACACAGAGCACAAGAGCAGGAATCGAACCCACTAAGTCTTGAGATGTCTACACGACGAGTAAGCCGGTGCATATCCAGCTACAGCTAAGCTACTAACCCCTCCCTTCTAATATTTTTAAAGAGCTTTCTGAAGCATACATTTCAGACACAAACAACGTTTAGATTTTAGTGTGTTTTTGAAGTCGATATTACAAATAGACGATTTACTTACAAATGTGTATTGTTGTTTTACAATTGACACACGACAACAAATAACAAATGAATAAAAAACAAAACTAAATATTGGTTACATGTTTCTTTCAATATTGCGTTCGCACTGACAAAATTATATCATTAAAAGGTGCATACAATAATTACAGAGAATATTTTTTCTTCTTTCATCTCCTAATTCAAATATTCGTCATTTCCGAACTAAACTAACATGGAATAATTAATAAGTTTCCCCAACCCTTAAATACTCATTTTGAAGTCTCTGCCAACATAAATAAAATAAGTATTAATTAGGTAATTATACTTACTAGAATCACCTGTGGTCGAAATTCGACCAATTGTGTCAGTGAGTAATGAAATTCAACTTCTTGTGCATATGTAATTAATGGGACTTTGTGTTGAAATTCATAATTCTCAATTTAATATGAAAAGAGACAGTAATTGGAAATTAATTAATTAATTATTTAATCGCAAAAATTTATTTACCACAAAATTTCTTAGAATTAAACAATTCAGTTTTTAACCGGTAGAATAATATAGAAAATAGAATAAATTCCATTTGAAAATATTGAATAGTTATGTAGTAGAAATCGAATATCTATAAATTGCAAAATAATCTGTTTTAATTTATTACTAATACTTATTCAATTTCAATTTGTATATTTGATAAATAGTACATGGGTGACCGAACTTTACTCGTAAATTCAAGGATTCATCAAAAATGTTGGTACATATCTCCATATAATCGGACATTTGCTGTATAAACGATTTTTTCTCAAGATAAAATGTGTCAGTTAAATGTCAATTCTCTAACATTTATTAGACTATTCATTATAATAATATTTTCACCACCCATTATATATAACTGCTAATGGACTTCACAATAAAAAAATGTTTGATAACATTTTTCCAACCACCATATGTAACTATATAATTCTACTCTGGACTATATTTTAACTACCCTCTATATACAACTGCTCATGGACCATGCATCATATTTTTTTAACATTTTTTGTGCCACCTGGTAAAACTATAATTCCACTCCAACCATTCTATATATGCGACTGCCTATGAGCCACCGTATTTACTCTTTTTGTTTCTATTTTTTTAACTATCTTCTAAAATTATATTTCAATCATCATATATATGCAACTCATCATGGGCTACCCAAAATACCATTTCTTTTTCTAATTTTTTTGTAATTATCCTGTATAACTATAATTCCTCTCACACCATATTGCATCTATCCTATATATGCAACTACTTGTGGGATACGAAATGTTGCATTTTTATTCTAATATATATTTTAAACCACACTGTATAACTTGAACCCCACTTCAGAACATATTTACACCACCCTGTATATGCGTCCCTGTATATTTTTTGCATACCCTGTATAATTGTAATGCTTATTCCATGAAACCTGTAAATTGATTCACTAATGGGCTATATTAATAATTTTAGTTTCTAAATTTTTTTAACTACCTTCTGTAACTATAATTTTAGTTCGCCCTATATTTCAGTCATATATGCAACCCATGGTGGCAGCCCTACAAATCATTTCTTTTACTAATATTTTTTCTAATTACCCTGTATAACTATAATTCCTCTCACCTTCTATTGCATATATTCTATATATGCAACTGCTTATGGGCTACAAAATGATGCATTTTTTAAACCACACTGTAATATTATATTTCTTCTCCAGCATATATTTCCAACATACCTGTATATGTATCCCTCTATAATATTTTTTGCACCACCCTGTTTAACTATGGTTCTACTGCGCCCTCTATTCCAAGTACCCTGTAAATGCAACCGCAAATAGGCTATATAATTATTTTTTTCTAACCACCCTGTATAACTATAATTGCACTCCACTCAATAAAACATTTGGTTTCTATCATATCTGAAATAACCCTGTTATCTAGAGCGCCTTATATCTCAGTCTATTTATATAAGCATATGTAACGACTCTCAAGACAACTTTATTCTGTGCCTCAAATTAATATGAAAACACATAACTTTTTACCCATCCAAAAAAATGGCCTAACCAGCACTTTTTACTTTAAAATCAGGTTCAGCTATAAAAATGTAACAGTAATGACATTTTTATAAGATCCTACACATCAATTTGCATTGAAAGAATTTTTCATAGCAGTTTTTTCTCAAGTTCTCACCAAATCACCCTGTATTGAACAAAGCTGTCATAATAGTAACAGGTTCATTCTTTCTTGGTAATACGATTTGTAGATGCCAAAAATTTCGACAAAATGATTAAAATAAACCAACATTATATGTATTATATTATTAGATAAATAAGTAAAAATCAATCATCAATTGCGCTTCCCATAATTGAATGTCCTCTCGAACACTTCTTTATGTATTTGGTACATATCGTTAAATTTAAAGACGCGTCTTTAAGTAAAAATATATTTGCAGCATATGCAGGGTGAGTTTTTTTGATGATCAGTATGGGGATCTCGGAAACTAGCGGAGCTAGAGCAGTGGTTAAATTGGGAAAGATTTGCAGTTTTACTGGCCCAATTTAATGACACTTTCGGATTTTTGTAAAAACTCATGGCTTACTAGATATTTTGAAAAAACGAAATTCTGTCGATATAGTCAAATCCCTCTAGCTCCTTTTTTTTGATTTTATAAAAAAAAGTGTAAATACCAAAATTGAAGGAATTGTATCCCGAATATGATTGTCATGTCCTCGTTTGCGTGACAGCTCTTGTTTTCGAGATATGACACAAATTTATCTATTTTTGAATGGAAACCATAGTTGGCTATGACCTCAAAAAATCGGGCGTTTTTAGAGCTTTTCAACGATATAATACTCGATATAGTTATTCATAAAGATAACGGAGTTATGGATGCTTTTCTCTCTTGTTAACCTAATTCCAAAAAGGAGGAGGTTATCAATTCATCGCGTTTTTTTTTTGTATGTATGTTACCTGGATTGTTCTCCTGTGGTAAACCGTTTTGTATGAATATGGTCTTGTTTTATAGAGTATATATCCGGATTGGTGAAATTTCAAATTTGGGGAAAGAATTCTATTGATAAATTGAAGAAATTTGTGAATGAACACATGCGTGCATGGAAATCGACCAATATCAATAACATATTGGTCGATTTTTCGAAAACTCCTTATGGATGTGTATAGTTTTTTTAACGTTTAATCTATTAAGGAAGATCCCTAAGTGATCTCACATACTTTTCTACGACGTGCAACTTGCAGTTTTGCAGAAAATCTCCGAAAATTACAAAATTCTTACCAAAATTTCATCGAAATGACATAACGGACATTTCCTCATAAATATTTTAATTCCAACGTAATAGTGCGGGAATGTTAGGCACTGGAAGTTTTAATTGCGAATTTGAAAATTTTCTATGTACATCTCAAGCTTATAGGTAGTAAAGCATAGTATTTTCGGCTCCTTAAATCAATGAGTACCAAGCTCGTTTTGTTTATATACCCGGCAAATACCTATTTAAATGAAATTTTTTCCATTTTGCGAAGACGGTGCTTTTGGTTGTCACATTCTCCCGGCCTAATAGAAAATTCAGTGACAACACATGTCAATCTAAACTGTTATTTGGTGGGTTTATACAGAAGATGTTTAGTTATAGCAAACAAAATCACAAAGTAAAGTGATAGAAGGAGTTGCATTTATGTGATGATTGAAATATAAGTTAGGCCGTTTAGCTGCATATACAGGCTGTATGGCATATAGGGTGGAAAAAATGTGAAATTAAAGTTATATAGGGTGATTAAAAAACTGTTACATGATATGGACGTAAACAAATCATATGCAGGATAGTTGAAATATATGGTTAAGTTAAATTATCTTTATACAGTGTGATAAAAAAATTATTTATTTTAAAGCACATAAGAAGTTCCATAAAGTGTGGAGACGAATTAATGTTACACAGGGTGATAATATAAAATGTGAAAAATTAAATAATTTATGGGGTATACCACAAGGAGTTATATACTATGGTTGAAATATAGGACGGATTGAAATATGGGATGGATACTACTCCGTCCTATAGTTTACAAAAGGCAGCTAACAAATTTATGCTTGTCCATGGGCAGTCGTATGTACAGGATGGTTGGTACATACGGTGGAGTGGAATTATATATAGTTATACAGAATTTTCAAAAAAAGTTGAAAAAATTTATATGGCGTGGTCCATAAGGCATAAATATATTTTGGACTTATTAAGTCAACGCGTACTAGTAGATTTTATTCGTAAACATTTAAATGTCAATTTAAATGAAAATGTATCATTGTGTAATGTTGAGGGTTTCGATGTTCCTGTCTATTAAGGTTATACATACAAAATAAAAAATAAAGAATGAAAACTACCTGAGTTCAAAAAAACAAAAAACATAAAAACATTTTTTTTTAAATATAACCGACTTTCACCTATAACTAAAAAGCTAAAAATAATTATAACAAAATACAACTCTAGCAAATAAATAACAGATTCAATGTTGTACCTACCCAGGAAGTAAAAAATCTAAACATTAAAAGGTGCTCACTCTGTACAAATTAATTACCTACCAATCTAGTATATTTTTGAAGTCGGTGCCAAGCAACAATCAAGTTTGATGAAGTAGTAGATAAGTACGCAATGAAGGATATTAGATTTGATTTGATTTTAGAGCGCTACTTGCATTTCTTGCAATACACTTTTCAATACATGTTGCATAATTTGAATTTGAGAACTCGTTCAGAAATTCAGTGGTTCCAACATGATGGAGCACCTGCTCATAACTCGTTATTAGTAAGACAACACTTAGATAATATCTATCCAAACTCTTGGATAGGAAGAAATGGCTCACGCGAATGGCCACCCCGGTCTCCCGATTTGGCAGTTGTAGACTTCTATTTATGGGGTGCGCTAAAAAACTAAGTATACAAAAGAAAGTATGAGGCAGTTGGTGACCTAAGGGAGGCTGTATTACAAGCAATTGAAGAAATTGATAGGCGGTCTGTAAGGAAAGAGGTAATGTCAATCTTAAAAAGATTTTTGTCTAAATAACAATGGTGGACTTTTCGAACATAAATTGTAACCATTATTATGTACTTTAATTTCTTAAGTTTTTAGTAAGTACCTACTTATTTAGTTTTTTCGTTACATCTGATATAACTAATAAAATATCGTTCAATGTTTTTTGGAATAGCTATTAATAAATCAATCTATTTCATCGCTAACTATGTTAAAAGTGAAAATAAGAGAGAAAAGCATCCATAACTCGTTTTTTTTATGAATAACCATATCGAATATTATATGGTTGAAAAGCTCTAAAAATTTCCGATTATTTGAGGTCATAGCCAACTATGGTTTCCATTAAAAAAGATAAGTTTGTGTCATATCTCGAAAAAGAGAGCTGTCACGCAAACGAGGACATGACAATCATATTCGGGATATAATTCCCTTCAATTTTGATATTTACAGTTTTTTATAAAATCGAAAACAAAGGAGCTAGAAGGATTTGACTAAATCGACGGAATTTTCATTTTTTCAAAAAATCTAGTAAGCCATGACTTTTTTCAAAAATCCGAAAGTGTCATTAAATTGGGCCAGTAAAACTGCAAATCTTTCCCAAATTAACCATTGCTCTATCTCCGCTAGTTTCCGAGATCCCCATACTGATCATCAAAAAAAACTCACCCTGTATATCACATCTCGTTAAAAGATCATTAAACAATTTTTGAATGACTACTATACAAGATCACATCTTCAAATTTACTTAAAAGATTGCATTTGAACGCAGTAATGGATACACCAAAATATTAATAAATTGTTATTAGATTTGTGATAAATTCATGACTGAAGAAATGTATATACTCAACTTGGTCAGGATAGGAAATAAAATGTATCAATTAGCTTTAGAATCTCTAAATAGTTATTGTACTTACATAAAACTTTTCCTGTGGATTCTTCTGAAAATGCGCAAACTTCTTAAAAACAATTCAAGTTGATCACAACACAATAGTTTCTAAACTCAACGTTTTTTTTTTATAAAAAATTAACGTCATAAATGAATAGAAAAGAAGGTTTTTAGTCCATTATTTAAGCAATATTTATACTTCGCTTCACGATTGGGGTTTTTTCGACTGCTTTCAAGTTTCGAACATTATATTAAGGCTTAAGGTAGTGGTTCATAGTGGGCGCCATCTCACTTGGTTTTGTCAATAATTTATATTTAAATTACTTACTTTAAAAGAAATAAATAAAGATTCTTTATATATTCTGGACATCTACGGCACAGTACCTTTCGAATAGTATACGTTTCATTACCCACCTTTCAAAATAAAGGCCGAAACAGGGATTGTGAGTTTCGGTCTTTGCATATTAATAATAATATATATGATTTTTTTGGCATCGACTTTAAAATATGTGATTCATTGTAGAGGAGAAATATTATTTCTTGTTTATAGATATAGTGGTTACTCTTTGAAACGTACACAAAATTGTAGCGATTGTTGAAAAACTCACTTTCGGTTAAGTTTTTATGAAACCTTTAACTTACAACGTTGAATCCAGAAAAATCACTGTTACATGTTAATAAATTCTGAAAATTTCGATGGTCAAAGCTGTTATTTTGTGATGATGATCACACCCTTTGTTTCTATCATTCACTTAAACAAATGCCTTTAAAAAGTGACTATAGTTTCGAGGGAAACACGTGTCATTTTCAAACAACGAAACATTTTAAACGCATCTACTCAAGTAAGTGGTAGAAATCAAAAAAAAAGTTTATGTTTGATCATTATATAACCTTCCAAAATAAATAATATTCTTGATACTGTTGTAAAATTTCAAATCAAAGTAATCTTGTTTAAATTCTATTTTCCATCACTTTAAATTTAGTTTTTCACAGCAATACTCCGTTAGCAAACATTTTCGCTTCCATTAAGTTTCAAGTAGAAAGTATACGCAATTATTGGCAGTCATCTGTGGCCATTAGAGAACGTCTAGTTAGCTGAATGTCAGATTTCGGTATCAGTAGCCAGGCGTAGTATTTGACTCGCAAGCGTAGTACTCGAGTGCTGATGCATAGCTCTCAGAAATTCAACGTGCCATTTCCAGAGGCAACAAAGCTGGTTTGTCATCTGGAAATGCAAGCCGCTACAACCAACATTCTGTGTTGTGCATTAGGAGTTTGCCAAACACTTATTAACGGTCGTTGTTTGTTTGTAGTGCACCATATTCAATTCATGAATCAAGATTGATTGTTAAATTTGATAAATGAACTAACTTTAGGTGTCAGCAGTTGCAGTATTCAGATTCCACGCCTTGTTTCGCTTTCGTTTCAAATTACGTAACAGAATTACACTGGTTTTGTTAGAAAGGTAGTAACTGAGAGTAATTGGGATTAATATTTAACGATTTAAAGGTTAAGATGTTAATAGTTGAATCGATAAATTTATTTGGGACTATTAGCTATAAAAGCATGTTTTATTCAGTCAACTATTAAATAGTTTGTTCAACTGTGGTGGAAACAAATTTGGGTAAAATTATTTAGTAATAATTTTAATAATATTGAAAATATGTTCAGAATTTTTTGGACAGTTAACAAATAAACCAGCGGCAGTCATTTCAGACTGATCATGGAAGTTCCCTGTCTCTGTTTCTTTTCTCGGTGTCATTCTTTGTCATGACTATAGATTTCAGAAAAATTACAATATTTGTCACTATTTTGTTAGGATTCAATTATTAATCCTAAGTGTAATTTACTACTTAATATAAATTTAAGATACATATGACCTGTAAGTTAAGTTTTAATTAAGATATAAAATTTAATGTATTATAATATTTCAATGATAACAAGATGACTTTAATTATAACATATTAGCCGTTACCCGCGGTTTCACCCGCGTACGGAATGTTCAAGCCTTCGCAAAAAGAAATAACTTATGGAACATATGAGTTATCCTATATAAAATCTTGTTTGAACGACCCTATTTAACCATAAATCCACAAATCCCGAATATATTTCACCCAAACTGCAAGTTCTTATGGGCCACCCAATAAAACAATTATATTTAACATTTTTTTGAATCACCTTGAATAACTGTAACTCTACTTCACCCTATATTTCAACCATCCTGTATGCTGTTGTTTATTTGTCACCCAATATAACTTTTTGCACACCTGACTATAACCCTTCTCTACCCCATATTTCAGCTATGCAACTGCTTAGGGTCTACGCTGTATACAATTAATTCTGATGTTTTTTAAACGACCGTTTAAAGTAAAATTTCTCTTTACTCTATAATTTCATCAACCTTTATATGCAGCTTTGTTAAACACACTCTAAAACTATAATCTTGCTTCTACCCATATGCCAGATATTCCATATAGTAGAATGCAACTGTTTATGGACTACCCTATATAAAAATTTTTTTTTAACTTTTTTTATCCATCCTAATGGTAATGATGAGGAACCCTTCGTGAGTCACAAATATAAAAACACAGTTTTGCACCCTAACACCAAACTTTTATTTAAACCCTCACCAAAACAGCAACTGCTTATTGGCCACCCTATATAACAATTTAATTAAAAAAAAATTTACCGCTTTGTATAACTAACTCTACTTCCATCTACATTAAATCCATCCTGTATACACCACTGCCAATTCGTCAAACATTACACCTTATTTTTTAACCACCCTGTATGTGCATCTGCTTAGGGGTAACCAAATATAACAGCTCATGTACTATCCTACAAAAAAAATTATCCAACCTGTTTGAATATAAATCGCAATCACCTTGTACTTTGTTACTACTTATCGGCCACCCATTATAATATTTTTTCTACCACCCTGTATAATTCTAAATCCATCAATGCCAAATATATTTCACCAAAACCGCAACTGCTTATGGGGCACCGAAAATAACAATTTTGTTCAACATGTTTTTGAATCACTTTGCATGTATTACAACTACCCTGTATACGTTACCGCTTATTGGTCAACCAATATAACATTTTTTAAATAATTACCATATGTTTTAACTATCCTATCTTTGCAACTTATGAACTACGCTGTCACATTTTTTCCTTATATTTTTCAAGATATATTAAAGTATAATTTCTCTCCACAATTCATTTAAACCACCCTTCATTTACAACTTTTTCTAACCTTGTTTGAATGACACTGTATAACTATAACTTTACTGCGCAACACACTTCAGGTACTCTATATATGCGAGTGCTATATAACGAATTTTTTCTAGCATTTTTTACCCAGCCTGTATGATTCTAACTGTAAGCTACCCTATATTTCAACAACCTTTTATATGCAACTACTTATTTGCCACCACATATAACATTCTGTACTACCCTGTATCCTGAGAATCCTACCCCACCCAATATTTCAACCATATGGAACAGCTTGTAGATCATACCATTACTTTAAAATATTTTTAAACCCACCTGTATAGCTGCAATTATACTCCGCTACATATTTCAACCATCCTATAAATGTAACTCCTTCTGGATATAAAACAAGTTTTTAACCACAGCATAAACTACAATTCCACTCCACCTTACATTTCAAACACTCTGTATAAACAACTTATTACGTAACTATAGTATCTTATGAACATAATCAAAGATCCTAACTGCTTACCTAACACATTTTTTTAAGTTTTTTTATTCACTGTATAAATATTCTACCCTTTTTCAACCACTTGGTATATGGAACTGTTTATGGCCCTCTCAATATAACACTTTTGGACCACTCCGTATAACTAATTCCACTCCTCCTTATTTCCACCACATCGTATATATCCAGCTGCTTATATGACACCAAATATAATTTTTTAAGATTCTTTAAATCCATGTAATTCTACTCCGCTCTAAGTTTCCTATATACAGAACACCCTGTAAAATTACGCTTGATATATGTTGATTTTTGTTAAATCGAAACATGCTACATTTGCACATTCCGAATTTTGAATAAAAGCTAAGCTGATGCCACTATCTAATATTTTGTGCGTGCGGTGGAACCAATTGCGTATTGAATTACCAAACATGGTAGAAGGTTTTTCGCTATATCTACCGTTTCTGTGAATTTAGAGAGATAAAATGTCTACCAGATTTTAAGTCAAACTATAGGCTTCCCAACAAAAAAAGATTCAGCAAAATCAGTTAAGTAGTTCTTACGTGATGCCCGAACAAACAAACAAACAAACAAACAGACAAACTTACAATTTTATAATAGTATAGATTAAATTATGGGAATATAATTTAAGTCTCCAGATTTTCATCAAAATAGCTGTAGTTTAATCCAATACATATTAAAAAAGTGTCCGTCAAAATGAATTAAATTAGGCTGGCGTTGATGTAGCAAGAGCATGCTATTCTGACTTGTGACGTATGTCAAGTCTCAAATTTAAAATATCGCAAACAGAGATTTGGAATGTTTATTAGAAGGAAAAGCATTTTTTTTGCAGGTAAATTAATTGGATGTTATATTTGTTTAATTACTGTTATTTATTGGTTTTCTATAAAAGAAGAAATTAAGTTGTGTCGGTATTTCAAGATGAAGGTAGTGTGGTGCTGGCCGGAACAATGTGTCGAAACATATGCAATTTCAATTTTTGCATTTCATTTCCATACTCATTCATTTTCACATGTACCTATAAATATGAGGCTTCTATTAAAAAACTTTCGCAAATTATATAGGTTTTTGTTAATATTATTATTCGTCAATAATATTTGGATCGGGATATAAAATAAACCAACCTAAACGGCAACCCCACCATCATGTAGATAACTAACGGGTCACTGTCGACCGATTGATGGCCAGAACAAGCATTCGCTGCTTTCGGGCCAACGGATTGGCGAGGACGCGTCAGAACGCGTTTGGACACTTTATTGTCCAGAGAAATTGGCCTAGAAGGCGGATGAATCGTTAGAATCAACGTCATTAGAATACCAAACACAAGCAGAAGTCACTGTATTATAGATCAATTAGGATATTTCTATTACAATCAATAATGGTATCAAATGCTAAAACTCTAGAATATGGAGTCTAGACCTTATGCACATGGATCACGGAAACCAGTATTTGGCAAGATATATCTGATGACCACAAGGCCTCTCAGGTCGTCATCAGACGAAATCCCTGTGAATTGGTGACTGACAAAATTACTACAACAAAGTTCTGGGAATGCATATGGAGTGTAGAGCAAACGAGGACAAACTTATATGGGAATAAAATTCAAAAAGTGTCCACCGGACGCTTTCAAATAAGAAGTTATGAAGTTAGAAATTGTCACCGGATTGAAATGCACAAATCCTACATTTAGAAGTGAAGTGGCTGAAAAAGTGAGAATGATGTAATTATTCGTAAAAATCGTAAATATAACGTAGAAAATCTGTTATGTGAACTTCTCTTTGTAAATGGTTGGTATAGTGTGTTAATTGTGATCATATCATACTATTATTAATTCTCAAAGAGCTAAACAAACTCCCCTTTTACGGCCTTCATTTTGAAATTAGGGTAATGAAACGTCATTCGAAAGGTAATGTGCCTTAGATATGCAGAATATATAAAGAATATATTTTTTTTTAAAATCAGTAAATTAAATATAAATTATTGATACAAACCGAGTAAGATAGCGCCCACTATGAACAACTACCTTAACCCACTATTAACAACTACCTTAATCTTAAAATTTGACAGCAGTCGACAAATCCCTATCGAGTAGCGAAGTATAAATGTTGCTTAAATCATCGACTTTTACTTACTATGATGTATCCCCTAAAAACCTTCTTTTCTCTTCATTTTTTTTTTTGATAAATAAATCGTTTCATTCATTTATGCCGTTACTTTTTTACAAAAACTTTGACTTCAGAAACAATTGTGTTGTGATCGAATTGAATGTGTTTTTAAGAAGTTTGTGCATTTACAGAAGAATTCACATGCAAAGTTTTAAGTAAGTACAATAACTATTTAGAGATTCTAAAGCTAATTGATAAATTTTATTTATGATCTTAACCAAGTTGAGTATATATATATATATATATATATATATATATATATATATATATACATTTCTGCAGTCATGAATTTATCACAAATCTAATCACAATTTATTAATATTTTGGTGTATCCATTACTGTGTTCAAAGGCAATCTTTTAAATAAATTTTAAGATGTCATCTAAAATAGCAGTCAGTCAAAAATTGTTTAATTTTCTTTCAACGAGATGTGATATATATGCTGCAAATATATTTTTACCTATTTATCTAATAACATAATACATATAGTGTTTGTTTATTTTATCATTTTGTCGAAATTCCATTTTGGGGTTTTGGGATCTACAAATCGATTGCTCGGGAAAAATCGTTTATCGAGAAAGAATGAGACGGTTACAATTATGACAGCTTTGTTCAATACAGGGTAATTTGGTGACCTACTTGAAAATAAAACTGCTATGAAAAATTCTTTCAATGTAAATTAATGTGCAGGTTCTTATAAAAGTGTCATTAATGTTTTTCTGGCATTACATTTTTATAGCTGAACCTTTCAAGATTTGAAAGTAAAAAGTGCTGGTTAGGCCATTTGTGCTTGGGTAAAAAGTTATGTGTTTTTATATTAATTTGAGGCGCACAATAATCTTGTCTTGAGAGTCGTTACATATGCTTATATAAATAGACTGAGATATAAGGCTCAGTAGATTACAATTATACAGGGTGATTCCAGATATGTTAGAAACCAAATGTTTTATTGGCTGACACAGTTACACGTTCAGACTTTTTAGAATATTAAGTGGAGTTCAATTATAGTTAAACAGGGTGGTTAGAAAAAAGAATTATATAGGGTAGCCTATTAGCGGTTGCATTTACAGGTGTTGCATAAAATATTATATAGGGATACATATACAGGTATGTTGGAAATATCCTGGAGAAGAATTATAGTAATACAGTGTGGTTTAAAAAATGCATTATTTTATATCCTACAATCAGTTGCATATATAGGATAGATGCAATATAGTGTGAGAGGAATTATAGTTATACAGGGTAATTACAAAAAAGTTAGAAAAGGAAATGGTACATGAGTTGCATATATATGATGACCGAAATATAGTTATAGAAGATAGTTTAAAAAATTTACAAACAAAAGGAGTAAATTAGTGGCTCATAGGCAGTTGCATATATAGAAGGGTTGGAGTGGAATTATAGATTTACCGGGTTAAAAAATATATGATGCGTGGTCTATGAGCAGTTAGTTGTATATACAGGGTGGTTAAAATATCGTCCAGAGTAGAATTACTATAGTTTCATAGGGTGGTTAGAAGAATGTTAGCAAACATTTTTATATTGGATAGTCCATTAGCAGTTATATATAAACGGTGGTGGAAGTATAATATGAAGTGTAATTATTATAATGAGTAGCTTAATAAATGTTAGAGAAATTAAACTGAAACATTTCATTTTGAGAAAAATAATACAGCAAATGTCCGATTATATGGACATATGTACCAAAATTTTTGATGAATCCTTGAATTTACGAGTAAAGTTGGGTCACACATGTACTATTTATTAAATGGAAATTGAATAAGTATTAGTAATAAATTAAAACAGAGTATTTTGTAATTTCTACATATGCGTTATCTACTTCATAACTATTCAATATTTTCAAATAGAATTGTCATTTACCTTTATTCTATTTTCTATATTATTTTATTGGTAAAAAGCTTAATTATTGAATTTCCTTACTCACTGATACAATTAGTCGAATTTCGACCACAGGAGAATCTAGTATAAATTAATAAGCAAGACTTTATGAAATAGTTAAACAATGGGAAAATTTTGTATATTTGTAATATTTTTTACTTATTAACAAATAGATGTTGGTGAATTGGATAAATATAAAAATTATTTATTTTTACATTCTTGCGTTCGTATTACATATTTATAATGAAAAGTGTCCCTTTACCTCTCTTTGGATTAGGTAATTAACAATTCTTTTTATCACTGAATAAACTGCTATAATTAAGTTATCTCTTCTGTTTTTCAAGGATTCTAACATTTTCACACACTGGTTTTCCATATAGTTTTTCTTGTATAGTTGGACAAAAAGCTTCGTTAGCTACAATTAAATCACTATTTTTGCAATCTTTCTGCTGTAGTTGAATTTTAAATATTTCGAAAGGTATGCATAGTGAATGCCGCTGGGAAAATATCTTCAGAAGTTTGTTGAAGTCCTCGAGTTGGTGCACAATGCCATAATCCGCTTAGTAATTATATAATAATCGGTTCTTCACAGTTTAATTTATGTGGGATATTTATCTTGTGTGCAAATAAAATGTTGCTTGTTAGTCATTTTTTATGTAAAAGGTATTTCATTGGTTTAACACTTTCTTAATGTTAAATACAAATTTGGTTTTTTAACTGAGATGGTTAAATTTGCATTTTTTGGATGTGAATTCTTCACATTAACCTAATTTTATTCAGGTAGGTTTGTTCGTAGAAAACTGGTTTCTACGAAGAAATTACCCGGTCTCCCAATGGCTCCCCCAAATTGAAATAATTTTGTGGACACTCTTTCTTACACATTCTCCTTTATTTAACCCTCCATAGGTATGAGTAAGTGAAATGTCGAAACTATGTCTCAATTAGCCAATCCATAACGCCGTGAATGAGATAGCCAGGTTAAACATGGACATCATGGGGGTTAGCGAGATGAGATGACTAAACGCAGAGCAATGCAGGGTATAAGATAAATTTTACTCACGAGGTGATATAGGTGTATCCCAAAATTGTGATGGAATAATTGCCAACAAATGAAAAATTATCACAGTTTAAATAAAACCTTCACCTATGCCTATCAATGTTCTGCAAATTGATGGCTTCACGAACCAAAACAAAAAAAAGATCCTTGGGGAACAAAATCGACTTAGCCTTTGCACACAATATGTTAAACTATTTCTTGTAATCAATATTTTTTCATTAAGACATATTGTTGAGGTTCAACTAGTTTGTGAAGAAATCTGAGATTCAAATAAATTATGTAATATTTAATATAATCACTTAGTAGTTTTTACCAATTCGCCTGTAATATCAAAATTGTAAATTGAATAAATTGAATAAATTGAGATTCAAATACATGGATAATCGGCCAGAACTTGTCAGTGTTTTTAAGCAATAGGTTAAGAATACAAAAATGTATTGTTTGAAGACAGTCCAGAATTTCCCAGAAACAGAGGAATCAGACCAGGAAACGCTATTTTTTCAAAACTATTTACAAACAACAAATCACTGAAGTTACACAGTCAGTAGTGAAATAGGTATATAAGATAATGTACAACGAACTTGCAAATACTTAGGACATCATAATTATTAAAAATATTACAATTCTGAAATTAAAAGAAATTTTCAAGTGATAAAAAGATCTTTGGATGAATAACAATGAGTGGAGAAAAAAGAACAAAATAATAAATTTCGACCTTGAAGTAAAATCCCAAAAATGGCATTGAGTAAGTCGTCTGTCAAGACCACAAGATAATAAGTAGACAATAAACAGCACTCACTACTACCCCAGGAGTGTGAAAGGACCAAGAAAACGCCATAATATTCGGTGGGCTAGCATATTAAGAAAATAAACGATATTACCTTGTCTCAAGATTCTAAGACCGGAAACAAATGGCACCAAATAAGAAACGTATCAAATAAGCGAGGCTACACACTGAAATGCTGTTAAAATACCTCTGACTAACAAAATGGAGAGAGAGAGAGAGAGAAAGAGAGAGAGAGAGAAAGAGTGAGGAGAGGGAGAGAGAAAGAAAGAGAGAGAGACAGAGACAGAGAGAGAGAGAGAGAGAGGAGAGGGAGAGGGGAGGGAGAGGACAGAAACAGAGAGAAAGAGAAACAAAGAGACAGAGAGAAAGAGAGAGACAGAGAGGAAGAGATAGGGATAGACAGAGAGAGTGGAGACAGAAAGAGTCGAAGAGAGAGGGATAGAAAGAGAGACAGAGAGTAAAGACAGAAAGAGTGGAAGAGACTGCGAGAGAGAGAGAGAGAGAGATAGAACATGTCGCACCCGCTTCCCGTAGATCTCCTTGCATTGACTTTGAATCTCTCTGCTCGCGCTTCTGTTTACACGAAAATTGTGATGGTTACTCCTACCATGCTCAAAACGTTAATCCCAATAGCTAATTCTAAATAAAAAGTTTAATTACCTTACATATTTTCTGAACACCTCTTGTGCCCGCAATCATTATGCCAAAGATGTTATTTCTGAATGAATTCCAATCCCATTCGTTCTTTTATGATACCAATAACCAAAATAGCATCAAGCCTATCTTTTATGTTTTATCCTTTTTGGAAACGAGACGCTTCCATAAAGTGTGTCAGAGGAATGCAAAATAAAACAATCCCTTGAATATTTCATCGATAACTAGTTCCTGTTACTGTGTTTTTGGAACACATAAAACTAGAAAACAATTTTCCTCTCCAATCTAATATTTTTACAACTTCAATTCGAAATGAAATATAGGCCGTAAAACAACTCACGGAAAGTATATTTTATTTGCGAATCCGTCCGATATAGTCGTTCCGATGTGAAAAATGATGCAACAGTAACGATTTGATGTTCATGGCCTCGTGACCAACACTTAAGCGTCCATTCCATTCTTTTGCCGATAACCACCCAAGGAGATTCCATGAATAATGAAACATTGTGGTCAATATTCTATGTTGTGAAAAGTGTTCCCTTCTGTGATTGCTTTTCTGCCTTAGGACGTTAACAGTTGGTCGGAAAGAAAATAATCACATGCCAACGTCGATGTATTTTTCGGGCAGAAGTTGCGATAACGCTCGCATAGGTTTTTGCATGATTTAACATGTTTTTTATCTGGTAATGCCCTTCGTAAAATAATAATTCGGTTTCGGTATAAGAAAGAGCAATAGGTGAATAAAAAAACTCGTTAGCATAAATTTCTTTTGATTATACTTGCATTATAAAATTCGTATATTACGAATTGGAATTTCAAATGTTTAGTGAAAAAATTGCCACAAGTGAAGAATGTTGCATTTATTGGTAATGTTAGCAAACGAATATTTAAATATCTCCATAATAATAATTTATATTTAAAAAAGAACCGACTTCACCTGACTTGAAAAAAAAACGTATGCAATCAATCACTATTTTCAGACATATCTTCTTTTTTATCTGATTGAAGGTACAATTCAATTGAAAATTTTAGCGTATTCTTATCTCTCGCTTTTTCTCCCTCTCTAATTTTTAATCTTCGTCTAAATTTTCCAAATATATTTTAACTTTTTTTATTTGATTTATTATTTGGACCACTTTCTATATTGGATCCACACTGTATATGCTTCTGTGTATTGGTCAGCCCTAAATAACTTATTGGTCTACCATCCTGTATACCAATGATTTTACTTCGCCCCATATGTCTAGTATTCTATTTATGCAACTGCTCATGGTCTACCCTATATAACAATATTCACCTTTTCGAACCACATTTTAAACTATAATTTTACTCTACCGTTTATTTGAACCACCCGGTATATGCAACTGCTTCTAAAATTTTTTGAAAAATAATTCAAATATCCTAACTGCTTATGCTTATATAACAAATTTTTGATACACCCTGAATAACAATAATTTTTCCCCACCCTTACTTCAAACACCTTGTCTAAGCAACTATTTATGTTCCAAACTATATAACTTTTTTAAACCGCCCTGAATAACTGTAATTATACTACACCTTATATTTCGACCATTCTGTATATTCAACTGCTACTGACAATTTTTAAAGCTTTTTGTATAACTGTAATTATTATCCGTATTATAACGCCAATATCCACTCTGTATAATCATAGTTTTGCTCCTTTCTTATTTCAACCCCCTAATAAGCAACCACTTATGTGCCACCCAATACAATATTTTTAAAACCACCCTGTATAACTAATTGAATTTTAACTTATATTTCAACCATGTATACAACTTATTTACCACCTAATATTACATGCACACACTCATCTACAACCGTATACCATATAGAAGAGTTCACCGATAACAAATTTTTGTTTTGATAAACTAACATATAACATATTTTCTAAAATTTCACGCAACCATAAGCACCCTTACTTAAACTTAACTTCGTTTCTAACATAAACTGACTTTAAAAGCATCAAAATGAAAATCAATACAAACACCCTGTACGACATACTGTACTTTCATGGCATATCTTGACATTTAAACTAGATATTTATTATGAAAATTTAACATTTACCATGATATTTACAGTTTTTGTGCATATATGTTTCCAATTTTCAAAAAAATGGTATGTTTTACATTACAGAAAAATGTACGGAATCAAGCTGGAACATATCTTTGTATAATACAATTTATAAAATTCAAATTGCGTTAGCAGTTTTAAAGCAAACAGTGAAGATTCATTGAAAATCGTCGCTGAAATATTTATATGGGACATTTCGGCAATGTTCCTTAATATAATGCAGTTTAAATCATCTAAATTGCCCAAGCCGTTTTTGGATAATCGCTCGACATACATAAAAAAATGCAGATGAATTGATAACCTCCTCCTTTTTGGAAGTCGGTTAATAAAAGAGTTTTCCATAAATATCACTCCAACGTAAGAAGCATTGTTCATAGAGACGAACTGAGAACCTTCTTTTAGAATTCGGTTAAATAACATTTATTTTAATTCTGTTTTGAATTATTTTCATCCCAGAATTCGAATAACGGTAATTACATTGATTTGATTCAAGAAACGGGGTGAAATTACAAATATCGGCATTTTGATTATTAATAAAATGCCATTAATTGCACCGGTTCACTTCCCGAATCCTCTAAGGGCAACAAGTACATTCTGTCAGAATGGCCTGAGCCATATGCCATTCCCATTCAAGAGGCAACCACGGTTGCGACTGTGCTCCAGAAATCTGTAGGATGCCGGGCATCAATAAAACAAGAACCACGTCTTTGCATCTACAATCGGACGGAATGGTGGAAAGATTCAACGCAACATCTATCCAAAGTTGTCAGCAATAATGATGATGATCACATTCACCTATTCTTGTCGTACTCAACAGCCGGGAACTAACACCAGCCAGAGTACTATTCCTAAAGGAGTTGAGATATCCTTATGATTTGGCCTTCGGCGCAGCAGAAGAATCGCCCCAAGAACTCACAGCAGCCTGAGTTGTCTCCAGCGAGATTGTCAAGAGCATCAGTGGCATTATCTATCGTATTTGCCAGAAACCGAGAACAACGATAAAGGTGGAGAAGATGATTCTGATAGGAGCCATCAGCATTAAAGGAGGGTGCAATGTTATTATAATATTCATTTTAATCTGCGAAACCTTAGACAAATTAATCAACCTAAATAAAAACTAAACCTCCGAATAAACTCTAAAATCCAGTAAATCAACAAGAGCAACAAAAAAAGGGATTCGAGAAAATCCATTGATAATAAAGAAATCAGTTCGAAGTGATTCCGCAAACAGAAATTATTAGCGGACCAAAACAGAAAGAGAAGCATCTCGAACGCGAGGAAGTAAAAGAAGGTGACAGAGTTGAGTTGAATTGAATTGACGCATCGAAATAATCAGCTGTGGAGTATACTATTGAACATATGAATACAGACGGTTATAGTAAGTGTAAAAATTTTGCAATTAAATTCCACGGAATTTGCAACAAAATATATGGCACATAATGTTATGGTTAAATAACTACTAAGATAGGTATTATTGACTCTCAATCAATGACCTCTCAATAATTATATGGAAATTAATTAGAAATGAACGCAGTTGTATAAAAACAAAATTTTTTACCCTAATACCAAACCTTTATTTTCAACGTTCAACGCCGTAATGAAGAGATGTCATCTTCATGGACAAAAACATAAGTGAGTTTAGTTTACTCCATGCAAAAAAATAAAGGTTTGGAGTTAGGGTACACAACTTAGTAATTATACATATGACACATCAAATGGTTCACAGCTTCTCTAGTAACATAATGCAGCAAGCTTGTACAGTGCTCCTGTCCATAGTGTGCAAATATAAAATTAATAAAATTCAAGTCTAGAAAACGATGTGAACGTAGCTTGTTAACGTAATGTCAGGACAATTAGAGAAGATATAGTAGGTAAGTAACATTTCAACAAAGGAAAAATAGATGACTAAGTATATTAAATCATCATCGAAAGAATACTTAGCAAGTTGAAGGGTATTGATATGACAAGATAATAATAATACTAGTATAATTATTTCTACAATGATTTTATTTGAATTCGTATAACAAGATTCCCGACAAAGTCCGTTGAAAAAAAATGCACATTAAACCGCATCATGAGGAAAATGTAATTAAATTCTACAAATAACATTTTCGATTTGTAAACCAAAAAGCAATCTGAATAATTCTGCATGATGTGTGAAGTACGTAACATCGACCTATCGGCAATCGCTACGGGATGCATTAATGAATCGACGAATCGAATAAACTCGGTTAATTTCGTATTCATTTTGTGATAGCGATCTGTAATGGAAATTTAAAATTTAACGCGAAAATGATATATCTCTGTCGTTATGAAACGAACATTGCCGAGATAAAACCAGATGAAACGACCTGCAATGGGACGCGATTTCATATGATAAGTTTTTATATTATTAATCCCTCGACTAAAATTAATGTTTAGCTTTTATATTATTTGATACTGTAATTAATAGGTTACAGGGAAATCTGATGTGGAGTAATTAATCGCAAAATTGCACTTAAAAATTATTACACTGTTCAGTGAATTTTACACAATCTAAACTCAAACTGGAAATTTTCATACTAAAACCTAAAATTCAATGGTCTTATCTACACATAACAAACAATCATATTAAAAAATGTTTCATTTTGAATTATTTTCAAAGAGTTTTAGTCAAATGGTCCTACAAATTACGTCTTAAACATGTCATTTTCAAGAAGCCATAACAAAGAGCTCCTAAAGATTTCATTTTTCTGACTTCTGAAGAATTCTTAAAAAATTAGATCACGAAAATGCAATTTTTCTGAGGTCTTAAGAAGTCTAAAAAACGAAACCATACAGGAGTTTTAAAAACAAATACGTAAAAAAAACAACCCTTTTTTGCAAATTTCTGTTCAGTAGTATTTATAAGTGTTTGACATAATCTAACAATATTTTAAGGTGTACGTAGTTCTGTTCCACATCAGCAAAGAACTGAAAAATAAGTGAACTAAAGTCTCTCTTAATTATTTACCTGCATATCTCATAGTGCTATTTATATTATATCAAAACTAACATTTTGTGAAAACAAGTCTGATATCGTATTATTATCTCTCTCTAGGAACCGACTAAATTTGCACTAAGATCATAGCAAGTCCTAATTCTATCGTTGGTTGCCAATATCTCCGACCGGGTTAGTTCGTGCCAGCATACTTTGTCCGAGTTGGTCGCCATAACCGTTAATTTCATGGAACGGTTCTTGGGGTGAGTCAAAGGCCAACTGCTTTCTGAATAGTACTTTAGCTAGAGTCACTTCTATGCTGTTGTGAGCAGCTGATCAATAGGTCAACAGAATAGGGGAATAAGTTCATCCTAATCACGCTGATTGTTGCTGACGAGCTTGGATATATGTTGTACTAATGTCTTGTTGAATCTTTCACCATTCCGTCCAATTATAGATGCAAGGGAGAGGTTTTCGTTTTTATAATGTCCCATATCATACAAGCCCGATGAAATACGTGGTATTCAAAGTTACGCCCCCTAATCCGACTCTAACTCCAACGGGACACCAAACCTGCTGAACAGAACTTCCACTAACACCGTTGTTACCTAATTAGGTATGTTTTATGCCTTAGTTCATTTATTAAAATAATCCATAGCGACAAGAATAAACTTGTTACCTCTCTCAGACTTTGGGAATGGACCAGCGACATATGTAGCTATTCTTTCAAATGAGACATTGAACTGCTACATTGTTCCATTTGTCCTGGTTTTCGGAACCTGACTGACTGCCCAGGTGTTACACTTCCGGCACCAGGCTCTAAGGTTTTCGAAGAAATTTACCCAGTAATATCGTTTGCGAATTTTGTTCAATGTTTTACTCATGCCCAGATGATCTCCGGTAATCCCATTATGTACTTCGGTCAGGACAACGGATACCTTTTTTGGAGCTATCAGTCAAGTTTCTCTACCTTCAACTTTAGCATTATAATCTCTACCTTCAAGGATTCTCATTGGGCCCAGAATGACTTCAAGACCCCTGAGTATTTCGCTACCTCTTCCATCGTGACCGGGATATCCCTCTTCTAGAGTGATAGAATTGGCTCAATGTCTGGGTCAGCCATTTGTTCCTGTACGTATTGCTCTGTTGTCCAATCTTCATTCACCTGAACACGAACCTGTCATTATCTAATCAAACATTACTTTCAGAAAAACTTTCGGATCACTCTATATAATAGATAAAGGGAATATACCTCATAGACAGATATACACCAAAGTTTATCTTATGTTGACTTAGTAGCTATGCATACTACACGTCCTGAAGTCAAATCAGTTAAGTCAAATTCAAGAAAAGCTAAATCAGCAAAGTCTATCCAACGAAGTAGAGACGTTAAAAATATTTTAAGTTATTCCAAAGTTGATCCTTAAGAAACTACTCTATTTACAAAATGTACAAAATTTGACAAATTCCCATAAATGTTTCCCCTAAGGTTAAAGTCAATTACTGCTTATCGTATTGAAACGTCTGAATTAGATCCGAAATATGGTTTTTAAATGTAAAATTCACCACCTATCGATCAATCTGCATTTTATAGCAAATATACTAGTAGTTCAAAAATGTTCATTCAACAAAACTCAAAATGTTCTTAGGTTCAAGCTTAGCCATGAATTTATTGCCTATTGGAGAGAATCGGAATAATAACGATAATAACGTTCGGCACCAGATTAAAACGCCCCTCCAACATGATCAGTACCAGAGGACGACAGAAGGAATCCTTTCATGAAATAAATTTTGAGGACATTACCGTCTGCAATATTGTTTAACACTTGATCATCTCTAGTATCATTTATAAAACTTTGTGAAGCCCATTGTCTTTAATGTCTTATGGTAGGTTTGGGTACGCTATGTTAACCGGCTAATATCTGTTTCCAATTATTGTAGACTTTCATCAGATTTTCTTGTTTCTCCATCTAGTTGCAACTGATATACTTGACTCAGTGACTGGCTTTCATATCTTTTATCCAGCATAGCAATAATCTTGTTGAAGTTACATTGTTCATCCACATGAATGCACTAACGAAGTTCTAACTCTGGACGTCTTAGAGAAATTACTAGAAATGTAGACTTTCTTGATTATCCCAACCGTTAATAATAGCCACTGCTTCAAATTGCCCTTTATACATAGGCGAAAATGAACTACAATCAAAAGTTGGTGGTTTCATAAAGGAAACTTGAGTACTTACCGTTTCTACTTGAGTTTGGATAGTGCTAAGTTCATATTGTACTTTGTTTTGAATTGAATTAATGTCATGTTTGACCTTATGTTCGCGACTACGCATTGAATTTTTATAATCTCAATTTCATCATTTACTGTTTTAATGTCTGACTCAACTATTTGCATGTCTCTTTCCTTCATAAATTTTTTGAATTAACCTTGTAATTGTAAGAAAATTAACCTTTGATTTGATTTTGTTGTTCTTCATCCACGGTAGTGACAATCTCTTGCTGTTCCTCTTTCATGGTGGTTAAGCTCTTTCTAATTCAATTTGACGTTTCGAGTCCATCTCATCTTTTTTGCAAACCTCGTAAAATCCACTTAATCCCACTTTTGACTCCACTATTATTAACATTCTATGGGTTCAAAAACAATTTTGACACCAAAAATAAATCTTCTTTATTTTTTCACCAAAAAATCACAATTAAAATCACCATTACTTTTATTAGTTAAGTGTTCGAATATTGTCCTACTACTGGCGTGCGGCCGCATTTATAATTCATCTCAGTTGCTCTTGAAGACTTCTAAATAAAACTAAAAATTTCGCTTGTGTGTTTTTATTGCGGTGAATAATTTAGAGAGAATTACTTTATTAATAATGTCAAATTAAATGTTCTGACAGTATTTATTAAGGTAACGTATTCCAAATTCGATCCTTAACACTAACGAAAAGCATGTTACCTGAATTGGAGGCTCCTATTAAGTCATGGCTATAGCGATTGGTGGAAAGTGATCTCTAAGACACTAGAAAATTGACAACATAATAAAAAGTCGGTTAAAAATTTATTTCAAACCAGATCCAATATCAGAATCTGAATTGAAATTTATGTTTGAAATGAAATTTTCTTCTGGAATAATTTTGTATGAGGTGCATATTCTTATATTTGGCCTAATATCTTTTAAAGGAAGCGTTTTAAATTTATAAACAATATACACTTTCATTTTCCACACAGACTTTTTATTTTATCTGCTTCAGGATTCACTTGATTTTTATAACAATACATATGTATTTAATTTTCTAATTTGGCCCCCAAAAATTAACATTAGAGTTTTATTTTACTAACAAACTTTCAGGGAAGCTTTTTATAATCTACTGTCTCAATTTTGAGGCTCTGTTGATTGGAAGATATGGGGCAAAGTAGGTGAACTTTTAAATTATAAATTATTAAATATATTATTCAAATTATTTAAAAATACAAATAAAATATATATTTCAAAATTTAAATAGTGTCGTTTCTAAAGTGGGAATTATGTCGATGTTTAATATTTTTGTTAATATCTTTTAAACAAATGATTTAAAGATATGATATATTTTTAATTCACATAATGAGCCTTTTGAAAATTGAATTTTTATTTACAGCTTATGGTTTTGCAGATAAGGGGGATGGGTAATTTTTTTATATTTATTTATATTTGTTTTCGTCATAATGAGCCGTTTTATTTGATATATAACATGATGGGTTAGAAACAATTTTAATTTTATAGTTTCCATTTAATTCTGTAATTTGCTCCCCAAAATTAAAAGCAGTTTCTCCTTATTTTTCCAGTAAACTTCAGGTCAGAGCCTATTCCTCTGATTTTTTTCAACACTTTACGTTTTATAGTTTAGTAGATGAGGGGGAGGGAATGGGTAAATTTTGGTATATTTTCGTTAATATCTTTTTGATTATTTTTTTAATATAAAAAAATATATTTGTGTTCCTCAGAATGGGACCTTTCATTTGATATATTACATGATGCGTTTGAATTTTTTTTTTAATTTACCAAACAATACATTGATACCTAATTTCAACCTCTTACGTCCAGTAGTTTAAGAGAAAATTGCTGTGTATATTGTACATACGGAACCCTAATTAAGTCTCACATATCTGTCAGTCGAAAGATGAATAGCCAACATAATTTAGATCACAAATTGTAGTAAAAAAAAACAATGACTGATAAAACCATAGTAATAATAAATTAATTAAATTTGTGTTTTGCTTTACTAATATTTATTTTATTACTTATCAGTATATTAATTACTTTAATTCTAATGAGTATCATTTTTGTCCTAACTTGTCAAATAGATCAGCCTTATTTTCGCGTTGTGGATGAAAATATCACTTTAACCACCATTATAGTTTGCAGTTATTTGCTTTAATTGAAAGATCTACAAATAAAGCTTCACTAATTAATATGTCAGTTAACTTCATTGATAATAAGGGTATTAATACTAGCTCACTATGCATATTTGTGAAAAGTGCACAAAACTTACATATTTACGCCTTTTTAACATGCCAACGCGCCTGCGCATTACAAAGAGTGAAAAGATCTATTCATCATAAACAAATTCAAAATACCTCAATATTTTAGGCGTTTGTTTTTACAGAAATATTCCACTACTATGTAGACAATATTGTCTAGTAAATGAAGTAAAAAACAAGTACAGCTAGGTGGTACAACCGTTTTTAAATATGTTAAACATTTTATAAGAATTTCTTACAAAATTAAATTTACACCACAGAACTTTTAAAAGATGGAACTTTAACTAAATGCTTGCGCCTTTTGACTTTATTGAGGGCTAAAGGATACAAAAACTTTTTGGCGATGTTATCATTATTCTTGTTTTCCAATAATTAGGTGGAAATGCTGTGGAACCTCTGGTGTCACAAATGTAAAAACACAGTTATGCACCCTAACACCAAACCTTTATTTTAAACACTCAACGCCGGTTCAACAACTCTAAGTTGTCATCATCAAGGAGTAAACCAAACTTGTTTCTTTGGTTTACTTACAGTTGAGTGTTTAAAATAAAGGTTTGGTGTTAGGGTGCAAAACTGTGTTTTTACAATAATAAGGTGATCGATTTTACCCTATGGTCGGTATTATACGCCGGTCCCCTACCAGTTCTGACTTTCTTCCTTCACCAGCAGCAGTTTCAGTTATTTAACATTAATTTCTAGTGATGGTACCACCTTATTTAGCATACCTATGCATTGTAGACAAATCAGTAGTAAGAGGCAATTACACAAAACAGTACAAATAAATATAGTAAACAGCGTTCCTAACTAGATCTACAAGTGGTAAGCTTATTTCTTTATCGAAAATTTCTTCAAATGAATATTTTTAAATATTCGCGACACATTCCGACATTATTCGTAATTTTAGTCGCGTTATTTTTTGCAAACGTGCTGGTCTGTGTACTCTGCCATTCTTTTTCTGCACGTTTACTTCAAAGCGTAAACAGTAGTTTCGACGGATAAGCGTCTTAAGGCTTTAAAGGGAATGGATAATGGTGAACGATCGGCGAAAACTTGTGCTGAATTTAATGCTGAAAAAAAAGTATGTTTACTAATCGCGGAAAGAGAGGTATTCCGCTAAGAATTGTTGTTGTAAAACAGACTAATAAGATTCATAATGAAAGAAGAGCAGAATTTAACTTAGTTTTTATATCACTTTTTATTTTTACTTTGCTGTGACTAATTTCGGCAAGAGACTATGCCATTATAAAACAAGAGCGAACTGATGAATGAATTACAGATTGTTAGAATGTTACAATTTACACACAAATAACAATAGGTATTACTTAAGAATAATAATGGATTATATTTATAATGAAATGAAATTTGGGAAAAACCTATGAAGGAATTATTTTATTACATTGAAAAAAGGTTATTAAAATTTTATAACACAGACATACTATACCATTTAGTTAAAAATAATGGTGGATAAAAGTATGACAGCCTGAAATTTTGGGAAAAACCCACAAAGGTATTATTTGAATACCTCGAAGAGGACACTTTTTTGGCCTGTTTGTAAGCAGTGATTTGCAATCAGGCCATTCCTTCCTAAAATTAACAGATACAGAAATTATTCACGTACACAGTTTTCAACCTATAATCACCATTCTAGAATCAGTATTAACGACCATTTATACTCGAATTTAATTTAAATGACCAGGTCGAGTTGCAAATAAGTGTCCTCTTCGAGGTATTCAAATAATAACTTTGTGGGTTTTTGCCAAAATTTCAAGCTGTCATACTTTTATCCACCGTTATTTTTAACTAATAGCTATAGCTATAGTATATCTGTGTTGTAAAATTTTAATAACCTTATTTCAATTTAATAATATAATACATTCATGGGTTTTTCCCAAATTTCATGTCATTATAAATATAAACCATTATTATAATTAAGTAATTCCTATTGTATCTTTGTGAATAAATTGTAACATTGTAACAATCTGTAATTCATTCATCAGTTCGCTCTTGTTTGATAATGGTATAGCCTTTTGCCGAAACTAGTCACAGTAAAGTGAAAATAAAAAGTGATATAAAATCTAAGTTAAATTCTGTTTTTTTTTTTTTCATTATGAATATGATCGAGAATCACAAAGTAACGGCTTCCGCAATCAAGAACTCGTCCTCTTGTTGCACTACGAAACATGTTATATGTAAATGAGTATTTTGATCCATAAAATCAGACGGACATGTCAACCCAAATAATAAAATTGAAAGTAAAGCAACAATAGCTTTGTAATCAGGGACGGATCCAGACAAAGCCTTCGGGTAGAGCTATTGTCTATGCTCTGAATACATCGTATTTCTATTTCCTGTGATATTACGTTAAAAATAGTTTAAACCTATAGAAGTTACTTTTTTCAGGATTTTGATGTTAAAATACCCTACTTTTGGATTTAACCTTACCAACATTGAGGCTTTCGGGGTATGGAGGGAACCGTCCCTGGCTGTAATTACGAAGTTGTCAACACCATTAATATATTTTTTAGTATTTGATGACAAGTTGTCTTGGGGATTGCTATTTCAATCCCTTAAAGAAATACTACAGGGCTAAATAGTGAAGATTCAATGACAGACAACATTTGCCAAGTTGCATTTCGTTTTAGCTTAATGTATAGGGGAATACAAAAAAAACTAAAGACCATTTTAAATCTCATTAAAGCAATTCTAAATTTATTCGGTATTATTTACATACAATCTATTTCTGGCGGTATTTTACAAGTGGTTTACCAACATTTTAATGCAAAATATCCAAAAAGTGTTGGAATGTTTGACAGCCGAAGTGGCAATAGTTCATGTTCTATAGTGGAATGTCTTGTTTCAACTTAACTGTCAGTTATAGATGTGTTGGGTATATCATTCGATTTATTTCACTCAGAATATCCTTGATGATGACTTTGTGTAAGAGAGAGACAGTAATGAGGGCAATTTTTAGTAATTGGCCATACCTTTTTCCCTTTACAAATTTCAAATTCAATTCGATCCAATATTGGGAATTTAGAAATACGTTACATTTAGCGTGAGAACTTTTAGGATAACAATCTGTCATTCAATTAATAAAGAAGAAAGTTCATTGAAAATGCAACAAGAACAGTGATTCTTACATTAGAAATTAAAACTATTAAAAACACACATTACAGTTTTACCAACAATTCCAGCAATTAGTGAAGCTAATAAAAAATGCCAAATATCTAGTTGAGGTAAGTAAGAAATCTGATATAGCAAAAAAAACTGGTGAATAATGTCGAACTGAAACTTAACTACATGAGGAAAATTACACAATAAAATTCTCAGTAATGAGTTGCACCCAAAGTAAACATGAAATCTCCACATCTCCAATATCATCGCCAAAACTTTCTGCAGAGAATAAGCTTTAACCTCCATTTGTAAGTCTGGGTACGCTAACCGTGTTAAAGGGTAACGCCTTCATCGAATTCCTCGACTTTCGACGTTAGTCGAATGAAAATTTACATAAATAACGTTTAACCCATATATTAAACTTCATTTTTGTCAGTTTTCAGACGACATGCGCCCTTCGTCTAGTGGTAGAACCGTCGACTGGTTTCAAGAATCGATGCCCTGTGGACTTTTACCAAATTTTTACTGAAATCATCTTCTCGAAATTCCCCTGTTCATCCCAACTGCTAGCTAGCTGCAGCCACTGTTTCAAATTGTCGATTGTATATAGGCCAAGGTGAATTACCATCAAATGAGTGTTGTTTAATGAAAGAACATTTGATACGGTGTTCTGACATTTTCCTTTTTGCATGTCTTTTTGGATGACAGTAATCAAAATTGTCAATTGAATTTGAATAGTGTTAAGTTTACCTCGTACTTTGCTTTGAATTCAATTGATATCATACTTCACTTCACTTATTTTCGAGACTATCTATTGAACATTTTAAAATGTTTATTTCATCATTTATTGTCTGGATAACTATTACATGAGTTGGTGTTACTAATTGCATTAACTGTTCAAATTGTTCACTTTTAATTTTAAATTCATCTTGTCTATTAATTTAATTTAGGCACCACATTCACCATCTTGTAAATTAGAAAATAATCTTACAATGATTCTGTTATTTTTGATCAGTGACAAGCTTTTGCTATTCATTTTTCATGGGGGTAATCAGAGTTTATTGTTGTTCATTCATAGTGGTTACAAGATTTTTTAATTTCTTATTAAACGTTGCTCTTAAATTTCCAATCGGTTTGGGTTTCGTTTTTATCTATTTTTTTTTCAGGATCTTAATTAGTTTTTTGTCCAGCTTATCAATAACTGTTTTGAACATTTCCTTACTGGTCATTTATACGAAAAATTATACATTTCTCATCGTCTCATTAAATTTAGATGAAAATATTTTATTTTATTATCTTACACCAAAGGCTGCCAACTTCGGAGGCTTAAAACAACTGTTGATTTACACTAAAAATAAATCGTCTTGATTTTTCACTAACTGATGTTCTTCGACTATATGTAAAATACACTTCGATATGTTGACTCAATCTAATAACTGCTGATCCACTACTTCTCTATCCTATCGCAATCACTCTTGAATGTTCCTGTCACCCTAGAAAAAAAATTAGAAATTTTCAATATTTTTAGGGTTCCGTATATACAATATACGGATACCCTTATAATATCACTCCAGATAGTTATTTTGGGGGGCAAATTATAGATTAAATGAAAATTTAAAAATTAAAAATTTTTTAAAAGCATCATGTAATACATCAAATGAAAGGTCCCATTCTGAGAAACACAAATATATTTTTTTCATATTAAAAAAATAGTTAAAAATATATTAACGAAAATATACCAAAATTTACCCATCCCCCCCCCTATCGCCGAAACTATAAAACGTAAAGTTTTGGAAAAAAATAGATTTATAGGTTCTGACCTGAAGTTTACTGGAAAATAAGGATAAACCTCTACTTTTAATTTTGGGGGGCAAATTACAGAATTAAGTGGAAAATATAAAATTAAAATTGTTTCTGAGGCATCATGTTATATATCAAATGAAAGGGCTCATTATGACGAAAACAAACATATATTTTCATATTTTTTAAATAAATGAATTAAAAGATATTAACAAAAATATAAAATATTTTACCCATTCGCCCAAATAATAAGCTGTAAAATTTTGAAAAAAAAATAGTGGTATAGCGCCTCACCTGAAATTTACTGGAAAAATAAGGAGAAACCCCTAATATTTATTTTGGGGGGCAAATTATAGAATTAAATAGAAAATAAAAAAATATAATTGTTAACATATTAAATCAAAGGGCTCATAATGATGAATACAAATAAAACATTTTTTAAAAAAATATAACCAACTTCCACCTATAACTAAAAAGCTAAAAATAACTATAACAAAATACAACTCTAGCAAATGAATAGCACGTTCAATGTTGTTAGGTACCTAGCCAGGAAGTAAAAAATGTAAACATTAAAAGGTGCTCATTCTGTACAAATTAATTACCTACCAATCTAGTATATTTTTGAAGTCGGTGCCAAGCAAATCTAAAATCCTTCATTGCTTCCTTATCTACCACTTCATCAAACTTGATTGTTGCTTGGCATCGACTTCAAAAATATATTAAATTGGTAGGTAATTAATTTGTACACAATGAGCACCTTTTATGTTTACATTTTTTACTTCCTGGGTAGGTACCTAACAACATTGAATGTGTTATTTATTTGCTAGAGTTGTATTTTGTTATAATTATTTTTAGCTTTTTAGTTATAGGTGGAAGTCGGTTATATTTTTTTAAATGTTTTATTTACAACTTTTTAGTTTTTCTGAACTCAGGTAGTTTTCATTCTTTATTTTTTATTTCGTATGTTTAACCATAATAGATAGAACCAGGTGACATCGAAAGCCTCAACCTTACACATTGATACATTTTCATTTAAATTAACAGGTAAATGTTTACCAACAAAATGTACTAGTACGCATTGACTTAATAAGCATAAAATATATTTATGCCTTAGGGACCACGCCATGTAACCTTTTTTCCACTTTTTTTGACAACTCTGTACTCTGTACATTCGACTGCCCACGGACAAGAATAAATTTGTTAGCTGCTTTCTGTAAACTATAGGACGAAGTGAAATCCATCCCATATTTACGGAGTCAAATATATTTCAACCATAGTAGACAACCCCTTGTGGACTACCCCATAAATTATTTCATTTTTAACATTTTATATTATCGCCCTGTGTAACATTAATTCCTCTCCACACTTTATGCAACTTTTTATGGGCTATAAAATAAATATTTTTTTAATCACACTGTATAAATATAATTTAACTCCAGCATATATTTCAACCATCCTGTATATGATTTGTTTACGTTCACATCATAAAACAGTTTTTTAATTACCCTATATAATTTTAATTACACATTTTTTTCAACATATTTATACCACCAAACGTCCACTCCACCCTATATTCCAACCATTCTCCGTCCTATATTTCAGTCATCATATAAATGCAACTCCTTCTATCACTTTACTTTGTGATTTTGTTTGCTATAACTAAACACCCTGTGTATAAACGCACCAGTTAGCATGTTAGAGTTTGACATGTGTTGTCACTGAATTTTCTATTAGGCCGGGAGAATGTGACAACCAAAAGCACCGTCTTCGCAAAATGGAAAAATTTGCATTTAAATATGTATTTGCCTGGTATAGAAACAAATCGAGCTTGGTACTCATTGATTTAAGGAACCGAAAATAATATGCTTTACTACCTATATGCTTGACATGGACAAAGAAAATTTTCCAATTCGCAATTAAAACTTCCAGTGCCTAAAATTCCCGCACTAATACGTTGGAATTAAAATATTTATGAGGAAATGTCCCTTATGTCATTTCGAAGAAATTTTTGATAAGAATTTTATAATTTTTGGCGATTTTCTGCAAAACTGCAAGTTGCACGTCGCAGAAAAGTATATGAGATCACCTAGGGATCTTCCTTAATAGATTACACATTAAAAAACTATACACATCCATAAAAAGTTTTCGAAAAATCTACCAATATATTAGGGATATTGGTCGATTTCCATGCACGCATGGTTCATTCACAAATTTCATGGCTTTACCAATAGAATTGTTTTCCAAGATTTGAATTTTCACCAATCCTGATATATACTCTATTAAACAAGACCATATTCATCCAAAACGGTTCACCACAGGAGAAGAAATCAGGTAACATACATACAAAAAAAATATGCGACGAATTGATACCCTTCTCCTTTTTGGAAGTCGGTTAATTAGTTTTTTTAATATTTTTAAAATAAATTATTTAAAAGATATTAACAAAAATATTTAAAGAAATTACCCATTCCCTAACCCCTTATCACCGAAACTATAAGACGCAAGGTGTAACCCCTCACATGAACTTTACTGAAAAATAAGGAGAAACCCCCTAATATTGATTTTGGGGGGCAAATGACAAAAATAAAAAATTAAACTTGTTTCTAACAGATCATGTAACATATCAAATCACAGGGCTCATTTTGACGAATACAAATATATTTTTTCAATTTTTTAAAAAATAATAATTTAGAATATATTAAAAAAATATTTAAAAAGTTACCCATTCCCCCTTTATTTTCCTAACTATAAGACCTATTTTTTTGTTTACAGGAAAAATACGAAGAAATCTCTAATATTAATATTGGGGGCCAAATTATAGAATTAAACGGAAAATAAAAAATATTTTTTAACGCATCATACAATACATCAAATGAAAGGGCTCATTATAAGGAATGCAAATATATATATATATATATTATATTTTTAAAATTAATTGTTTACAAGATATTAACATAAAGGTATAAAAAATTCTCATTTCTCGCTTTATTTCCAAAACCATACTACGCAAAATTTTGATAATATTTAGGGGTACTGAGGCTCATTTGAAATTTATAAGAAAAGTTATTAGAAAACCCCCATAGTAATTTTACGGACAAATTATACAATTAAATGGAAAATAAAAATTTAATTTTCAAACGCATCCTGTAATATATCAGATAAAAGGCTCATTATGTGAATTACAAAAATATCATATTTTTAAATCATTTGTTTAAAAGATATTAACAAAAATATTAAACATGGACTTAACTCCCACTTTAGAAACTACATTATTTAAATTTTTAAAAATATATTTTATTTGTATTTTTAAATAATTCGAATAACAGATTTAATAATTTATAATTTAAAACTTAACCTATTTTGCCCTTTATCTTCCAATATACAGAGCATCAAAATTTAGACAGTAAATTATAAAAGGCTTCCCTGAAAGTTTATTAGTAAAATAAAACTCTGATGTTAATTTTTGGGGGCCAAATTAGAAAATAAAATACGTATTCTTATAAAAATCAAGCGACTCCTGATGCTGATAAAACAAAAAGTCTATGTGTGGAAAATGAAAGTGTATATTTTTAATAAATTTGAAACACTTCCTTTAAATAATATTAGGGTAAATATAAGAAAATGCACTTTTTCCTACTTGACTGGAAACTGGAATATTAGAATCTTGAAGGTGGTACGGAACCCTTAGTATGCGAGTCCAACTCGCACTGACGAAATTATTTTACTAATTATCATGCGTCCAGGAAATACTTTTGTGGACATTTATTTTTCCGACTACATGTTTTTTGTTACAGATGATTAATCTCGAGAAGGATACTTTTTTGAGTAGTGCAAATCTTGTACGATACATTAAAAATGACTGCCTTCATGTTCTGTACAAGCATCTACCCTTTTTTTCTAATAGATTGCTTATCCGTTGAATTATTACCGGTGAATTTATTATCGGTTCACACCCTTATTTCTCATATCATTGATTCTTCATTTGGACTTAAATGGTTCAAAGATTTCAATAATCCTCATAGACCAAAGGATTAACTTCAGGGGAGCATTCTGGCCAGTTTATAAGTCTTCTACGACCTATGCATCAATTGGCGTACACCGTATTTTCAGAATATTTTCCTACACTTACATCAAAAAGGACCTTAGTACCGTGTTCCATAAACCATAAAGTTTGATTAATATGAATGACAGAGCTTTCTAGAAGAACTAGTAATTCTTCGACAAGATGACCATATGAGTCACAATATTTTCACCGTAAAAGGCACCAATTTAAAATATTAAAGAAAATAAAATGTTAGTGTCTGAATGAGGCTTTCTACACATATTTTTTAATGCGAAAAAATTGTATCGAAAAAATGATAAGATTTCCAAAAAAAGAGTAGAATAATTGACAGATAGTCTTCACCAAATTTTTCTTTGCCCTAATTCATAAACAACGAATATAAAAACTAAAAAGGTTTTTGAGACTTTTGGAGTGGCGTAACATTTCAGGGCTTGTTTTTTAAAAAAACTTCAAACAAGCATCCCCTTTAACTTAAGGGAATATTTTTTTTTTTAGTGCTTTAATTGTGTCCAATTCCAGTTAAGCTCAAATAAAGTCAGGTACCATGGAAACCAATGCTCAAACTGTCAACTTCTTGAAAGAGAACATAACATGCTAGCTAGTTTTCTTGAATTTTTCCTATGTTGAAAAATATTGACATATATCAATATAAAAATATTCAATTTCATTAACATATTGAAATGCAGCCCTTTTCCATTTTAGTTAAATAATTTTCAATGCATTATCAAAGAATAAATTGATTAATTTCAGTCGATACTGGACTATCTGATTTCACTAATGTTTCTGTAATAAATATATTGCGAAAAATTAACAATGCTCTGTTGCAGTGGTTTTAGGCATTTCAATGTTTAATTGAAACATTAACGAATGCTAATTACCAAAATCCCATTATAAAATAATGTGAACATTACCACTGTACTTTAAACAATTTTGACTAACTAATAAAATTACTATGAAATTGGGTACGAACAATGTCAGTGTGTATTTTAAAATAATATTTGTAAAAAAATCGTTGAAAGTTTTTAGAGTTCTCTGAATAGAACGATAGATTTATTAAACTGAACTATGGTGTCGATTACTTTATTTTTCAATTACAGTTAATTTTTTGTATTAAATTATTGGGCGTTAAAGACAAACTGAGATTAACTTCTTCTGTATATATAATTTTAAAGCTCATTTCTAGGATATTTGTGTTTTTTCTTGAATTTTCGTTGATTATTTCTCGGACTTTACGATTGGTTGCTCTCACTTTCGTTTTTACTTCAATGTCAGTCGTCATGAATGAAATCTCCAATGTGATTTTATGAAAATCTTAAATAACTAATTAACAGAATTCAGAGAAAGGATATAATGATTATTATCCTGCAGCTTCTCTTGCTAAGATGGCAATTGTTTACAGCATCTAGTACATTCGTAGCCTTTCTTAGGTGGAGTTTCCAATAATAATGCTCTTTAACTTTTGATAATAGGTTTTTTTATCCTTTCTCTGTCAACACTCAGTATTTCTAAATTTTTAACTGAAATATTTTCAGGAAGATAATATTTGAAACCTTCTTCTGAAAGCTTTATTTCATCCACATTGAATATAATTTTTCTACTTATGTAATGAATGCATTTAATTACATGTTCTAAAGGTTAAGTTCTTGAACTAGATTTATTTATTCTAATTTCTTTTTGAGTTAAGTTTTTTTTATTCATACCAGTTTTCGTTTAAAACAAGTGTAAGTGTAAACACTATTAGTTACTAATTCATCATGAATTTCAACTTTCACCAAGTAACGGCCAGTTCCATCCAAACTCAAATTTATCTCAGCTTACCTTAATAAGCTGAAACTGAGAAATACCACTTTTCCAAATTCAAGATGGCCTTTCACTATATAGCTGCCTCTTATAAACCCAATAAAAAATTCCAGGATTTTCTTTTAACCACTTTATATTTTTTTACAGAAAATCTTGATATTGATTAGTTTCCGCCATATTGTACCTTATTGTCTTCTAAATGTTATTTGTGGCATATTCTTGATTATTTTTATGTGTTCTTGGGAAATAACACCACAATCAAGACAAACATCTATTTATTCAAGGAACCAAACGTTTCCAGGCCTATTCTGACCCGGTTTTCAAAGGCTTTAAACATTTATTGATAATATAAAATGCAAAATAAAAGTTTAATATATGTTATTTAAGTTGACATGAAAAATTTTTTGTATCTAGTTATACAGGTAGCGCAAAAAATTCAAAAGATCATGTATTATAGTTAAAGTTGGAAGAACTTAAAAGAGTTGTCTTTAGAATTTAGAAGTGGCCTTACTAGGTGATATAAGATAGCGCATTCACCAAAAATGTCTTTTATTTAAGTGATCCCATTAACGTCATAAGAGAAAAACCTTGTGAACTATCTCGATATTGGGTTCTTCAAAAGTAGATAGCAATTACAAATTGCTTCCTTAGTTGTCAGTAACCAGATACGATTGAATTCTACAGAAGTAGAAGCGATACAACCGTCTTCATTCAAAAAAATTATTGCAGAGTCTTTTATTTTTCGTTTTGCGTTATGTTGTTCTTTGTGAAATATAGTTGAATTGTCAAATTGTATTTTAGGGTTTAGGTTTCAAGCATATTCACAAATTTTTCATTTTTCAAATTGTCTTGTCTTTATGTAATTCTTGTGTTCATTAATTCGTCCGTTGAATGGTCTCGATATTTCTCCAATATATACAATTTATTGCATTCTTATGTCAACTTAAATGTCATATATCAAACTGCGTCTTATATTTTCAATACATATTAAAGCAATTGAAAACGCGTTCGACCTGGAAACGTTTGGTTTTTCCTTGAATATTCAGATTTTTGTTTCGATTGTGGTGTTATTTCAAAATAACACATAAAACTATTGTACCTTTCAGGCTTATTTAGCCACCATATACAAATATTTGTTTAACTTACTTCATATTAATACTCATTTATCTGTATTAAATAAAATTAACTATATGGGGTTTTTCACAAACCATTAGTAAATTCTTCGTTTATCATTGGCAACCAGGAAGGATTGAATTCTTTGGAGGTAGTAGTAATACAATCGTTTTCATTTAGCAGAATTACAGCAGACTATTTTAGTTTTCGTTTCGTTTTGTGACTTCTTTGTGTAATATAACTGATTTTTTCCCTAAGCTTTCCCTTAAGGTACAATTTAAGCTATGCTATTGAGACAAGCGACAGCGTCAAGAGACAGAAGGTTGCCACACGCAACAAGTCTGCTTTCTATGCAGTTAGGCCGTGTTCCACGTAAACGCGAGAAGCGCGGTGCGGGCGGTGCGATAGGTTCAATGTGACAACTATAAACTTCAAACAAAGGATAAAACAAACCAACTGAATGATGCAACAACACAAAATCGCTAAAATCGCAGGAATTAATATTCCAGTAAGCACAAAATGAATTCTTTTATGTATTTGATAGTTAGCGACTGTCAATCTGACGCAACGCACCTCCCGCACCGCGCAAATCGCGTTTACGTGGGACCACGGCCTTATATAAAGAACATTTGAAGCGCGAGACAGAGGCACGCGACCTCGACGAGCGACAAGAGACAGCTTTCATGCGACTGCTTCCGAAGCAGTAGTGTCGCTTGTCTCGTCTGGTTTTGTGCTTACAAAATGGCGGATTTATCATTTTCTTGTGAAGTAGTCAATCTTCTGATTAAGTAAATCGCAGAAATAGATCGTAATCATATAAGCGTAAATGATAAGTGGTTACTAATTAATAAAGAATACCAATTTCTGCATCATCTGATACAGTGAATGCATTTGTTTCACAATTACTTCTTCAAGAAATATTTGAATTTGCTTCGACGTCATTTTAAAAATAATAATAATAATAGTTTATTTTGCGCAATAAAACATTTGTTACAAACAATGTGGTAAGTATAATAAAAACAGTAGGTATAAATAATAAAAAAGTAACATTCAAAATTAGAGCATCAAAACAGTAAAATCTGATACACCCTATCACTCATAGTCATTACAAATTCTTAATAGATCACAATACGTACTAATAAAAATAGTAATGCTAGTAGTTTATTTCGCACATAAAAAAATGTTGAGATAAGTATATTGTAGTAAGTATAAGTAAAATAAATAATTTGGTCAAGTGCGAGTTGGACTCGCATACTTAGGGTTCCGTACCATCTTCAAGATTCGAATATTCCAGTTTCAGACAAGCAGGGAATGAGTGCATTTTCTTATACTTACCCTTATATCTTTTAAAGGAAGCGTTTTAAATTTATAAAAAATATACACTTTGATTTTCCACACATAGACTTTTTATTTTATCTGCTTTAGGATTCGCTTGATTTTTATCACAATACATATGTATTTAATTTTCTAATTTGGCCCCCAAAAAGTAACATTAGAGTTTTATTTTACTAATAAACTTTCAGAAATGCCTTTTATAATCTACTGTCTGAGATTTGAGGCTCTGTAGATTGGAAGAAAAACGGCAAAATAGGTCAAAGTTTAAATTATAAATGATTAAATCTGTTATTCAAATTATTTAAAAATATAAATAAAGTATATTTTTCAAATTTTAAATAGTGTAGTTTCTAAAGTGGGAATTAAGTCGATGTTTAATATTTTTAATATCTTTTATACAAATGATTTAAAAATATGTTATATTTGTAATTCACATAATGAGCCTTTTATCTGATATCTGATGCGTTTGAAAATTGAATCTTTATTTTCCATTTAATTGTATAATTTGTCCCTAAAATAACTATGGGGTTTTTCTAGTAATAGAATTAGGTATTTTTTTCATATTTTTCCTATAAACAAAAAAAAAGAGGTCATAGAGTTTGGGGAATAACGGGGAGAAGGGGTAATTTTAAAAAAATTAAAAAAATATATTTTTACCTATTTGTCATAATGAGCCCTGGGATTTGATATATTACATGACCCGTTAGAAACAATTATAATTTTTTATTTTCCATTTAATTCTACAATTTGCTCCCCAAAATGAATATTAGGGGTTTCTTCTTATTTTTCCAGTAAAGTTCAGGTGAGGGGCTATTCTTCCAGTTTTTCAAAATTTTTCAGTTTATGGTTTCGGAGATAAGGGAGGAAATGAATAAATTTTTTTATATTTTTGTTAATATTTTTTATTAATTTATTTTATAAATATGGAAAAAAATATATTTGTTTTCTTCATCATGAGCCCTTTTATTTGATATATAACATGCTGGGTTAGAAACAATTTTAATTTTATATTTTCCATTTAATTCTATAATTTGCCCCCCAAAAAAATATTAGGGGTTTTTCCTTATTTTTCCAGTAAAGTTCAGGTGAGGGGCTATACCTCCATTGTTTTTTCAAAATTTTCCAGCTTATGGTTTGGGAGATAGGGGGGGATGGGTAAATTTTTTTATATTTTTGTTAATATCTTTTAATTAATTTATTTTAAAAATATGAAAAAAATATATTTGTTTTCCTCATAATGAGCCCTTTCATTTGATATATAACATGATGGGTTAGCAACAATTTTATTTTTAATTTTCCATTTAATTCTATAATTTGCCCCCCCCAAATAAATATTAGGGGTTTCTCCTTAATTTTCCAGTAAAGTTCAGGTGAGGGGCTATACCTCAATTTTTTTTCAAAACTTTCCAGCTTATGGTTTTGTAGATAAGGGGGGGAATGGGTAATTTTTTTATATTTTTGTTAATATCTTTTAATTAATTGATTTTAAAAATATGTAAAAAATATATTTGTTTTCGTCGTAATGAGCCCTTTCATTTGATATATAACATGATGGGTTAGAAACAATTTTAATTTTATATTTTCCATTTAATTCTGTAATTGGCCCCCCAAAATTAAAAGTAGAGGTTTCTCCCTATTTTTCCAGTAAACTTCAGGTCAGAACCTATAAATCTATTTTTTTCAAAACTTTACGTTTTATAGTTTCGGAGATAAGGGGGGGAATGGGTAAATTTTGGTATATTTTCGTTAATATCTTTTTAAATATATTTTTTTATATGAAAAAAATATATTTGTTTTCGTCATAATGAACCCTTTCATTTGATATATAACATGATGGGTTAGAAACAATTTTAATTTTAATTTTCCATTTAATTCTATAATTTGCCCCCGCTCCAAATAAATATTAGGGGTTTCTCCTTAATTTTCCAGTAAAGTTCAGGTGAGGGGCTATACCTCCATTTTTTTCAAAATTTTCTAGCTTATGGTTTCGGAGATAAGGGGAGGGGGGAATGGGTAATTTTTTTAAATATTTTTGTTAATATCTTTTAATTTATTTATTTTAAAAATATGAAAAAAATATATTTGTTTTCGTCGTAATGAGCCCTTTCATTTGATATATAACATGATGGGTTAGAAAATTATTTTTAAATTTTTATTTAATTCTATAATTTGCCCCCAAAACATAACATTAATGGTTTCTCCTTAATTTGTCTGTAAAGTTCGGGAAACGCTCTATATTTCCTATTTTTTCAAAATTTTAGGCTCAGTAGTTTCGGAGATCAGGGGGGGAGAATGGTCGATTTTTTTAGTTTTTCCCCCAGAAGTACCCCTAAAATCAATTTTTTTTTCTTTTACGATATGTACTCCTGATCGCATCACCAAACTATACACTGATATCAAATTTCAAACTTTTCCTTCCAGTAGAAGAAAATGGCTGTGATGTAACAGAGGCAGATATCCTGAGTGATATTATTAGGGTATCCGTATATTGTATATACGGATTCCTAAAAAGGAGGTATAAATACAAATAACGTAATGATGCAAAATTAGAGCGCTCCTTCAATAAAAACTGTTATAAAATAGACGCCCTATCACTCGTTTTTGAGTTCACAAATTGGAATACATGTGTTTTTCTCGAGGCACAACATTCTACCGACTGGATGTCGCTGACGTTTATCGTGTTCCACAAATAGGTAAAGCGACAGCGACATTGTCGCGGTCTCGGGTCTCCTATCTCGTGTCGCTGTCGCTTCCCTCGGTCGCGTAGCTCAAAGTATACCTTTATGATTTTAATGGATTCACTGAATCAACATAATTCTGATGGTATTTTTGACGAATGCACTATCTTATAAAGAAGTAGCACCTAGAAGCACCACATAATTCTGAAGAGAACCCCTTCAAATTATGCCAATTTACAAGGAGCTTTATTGCTATTTGATCTTTAGAATATTCTGTGCTACCCGGTATACTATCCAATTAACTTCTCTTAGTTACGTGAGACGTCACATATTATTGTCAAAAAATTTAATTATAAATTTTAGAATTGTGCCTTTTTCTTATATTTTCTTATTGCCATTGCCAACGGGGTCTGACCCGAAACGTTTCGAAATATATAGTAATTTCAAGTATTGTGGTGTTATTCCTAAACAACAAATAAAATTATTTGTTGTTTTAATTTTAGATAATTTGCTAGTTAAAATTAATTACCATTTATATAGAGGTTTAATATTTACCTATATCAAATATAAATATAAATAAATACGTCAATACATAAATAATGACTGCAGTAATCTGATTAATTTTATATTGATTGACGTTTAATTAATGAAACATTGGTAATTTTGTTAAGGGTATAAATCAGTTAACTGACATAAATGCACGATTGCTCTCAGAAGCGAGATAACATTGTTGTCACTGGTTTCAGAGCTAGCCAACAAATCGTGACACATATAACTGGAATGTTCCACATTAAGAAAAAGGAAAGGTCCGGATTCCACTGAAAGGCGCCTCCTTTACAATGCGTCCTGAGCGTATTTATTTCCCAGAAAAACACCGGTTCAGAATTCCTAAATTATGCCCTTTTCGAAGTAATACGCTTGAAACCACATGAGAAGTGATTTATACGTAACATGGCGGTTGATTTATTTATTACTTCAGAACAACCCCACAGGACGGGGGTTGGAGAGTTATGATGGTTTTTCGGGGTGATTAAATGGCGGAAGACCAGCGATTCAGCGAAAAGGGCAAGTGTGAGGAGAGAAAGCAACGTTTCATTTATTGTCATTTTTTCTTTACGATCGACTGGAGATGATTGATTTGTTGGGACAACAAGCGTGTTTCTACTGCAGGCTGGCTGTAAACTTCATTTTTTTATGTACAAGGTTTCAGAAATATATCAGACTACCTAATATTTTTACTAATTTTTGTTGATGCATGTTACGATCCATTAGAATAGAGGCTTCATTGTTTTGTATTCAAAGTCAAGTTCATAGTAAACAATCTCAAAGCTTACATGAAAATTGATATGATTTCCAAGGTAACCTCGTGAGCAAAAGGAAATAGAAAACAAAGACTTGTTCATTAAAATGACTTTTCAGCAGCCACCTGCACGAGCTTATCTTTCCGCTAAATTGTAATTTTTTCAGATGTTATAAATACTTCCAAACATGTAAGCTTGGTCACTTCTCGTTCTAGAACAGTAGTCACCAAGTATAATTTAATCTTCAATTTATTTCAATGTTTAAACTTTCAGTTAAATAAAATAATTATTTTTTAAAAACTTTTAATGTTCGGCTATGACCTAACATTTGGCGCAGCTCAGTAGTATTTTCGTACGTTTTTCGAACACGCAAACCCAAGATTACGCTCACGGAGAACGGTGGATTCCAGTCCTTTGACGAAAAGTAAACCTAAAATCAAGAAACCGAATTTCTGACAACTCCAGGTAGAACACGGAACTGCCTCACTGCTTGGAACCAGACAATTCAAAAACAACTCCTGGTAGAACACGGAACTGCCTCACTGCTGGGAACCAAAGAAAATGAACTACGTAAAAGCGTGAGTAACGAATCATCTAATTATTTTTTTGAATTTTTGAAACTGATATTTAATCTTGATATTATTGCAACAATTTTATTGAAACATTTATATATATTTATATGTTGAAAACCAGAACGATTGTTCTATTTTAACAAATTAATTTTAAGAATTTTATAACACTTAGAGATACACATTTTCGTCTCTAAATTCCATTTAAATATTCAAGTGAAACATTTTCAAATTTATTCAATTTTCAATTTTCCAACCTTAACAAATTCCAATTTCAATTTTATCCCAATTTCCAAAACTAAAAAATGGCTGAAGCTCAAGAAGAAGCCTACAAACTTTCTGAGATTTTCTCAATCGTACCCGAATTCGAGGGAGATCAAATCTTTCTCGGAACATTTCTAAATGCTTGCGATTGTGCACATAATATGGCAATCGGTGATCAAATATTCTTGCTAACGATTCACATAAAAAATAAATTAAAAGGTAGAGCAGCCCAATTAATTAGCTCGCGAAACCCTTCAACTTACCCCGAAATAAAAACCCTTTTAAATCTTCATTTCGGAGACTCCCGTGATTTACCGTCCCTAATCCAAGATCTTCAAAGATCAAAACAACTTCCAAATGAATCACCATTAACTTTCTTTAATAGACTACAAGTCTTAAACGCGAAAATGCACGCAAACATACAAAAATCTGCAAATTTCACCCCAGAGCAAAGAAATGCTCAATGCTCATTAATCGATACCATGACCCTAAACACATTATTTACAGGTCTAGAACCACGACTCGGGCAGATCGTTCGAGCAGGCAACCCCAAAGACCTACTAGAAGCAAACATTAGAATTAAAAGAGAGTTACAATTATCATATTTCGAAAATCATAAACGGCAAGACCCAATTCAAACAAAGAAACCAACTCCAATTTTAAAATGTAATTCTTGTGGCCGAAATGGACACACATCAAATCAGTGTCGTTCCAGACAACCTTATACACAAACTCAAAATACTTCTAACTACAATAGATTCCCACAGAATCAAACAAATCTTCAAAGACCACAATTTGTGCCTCAACAAAGACCACAATTTACACCCCAACAAAGACCTCAATTTAATTTCCAACAAAGACCCCAAAATGATACGCAACAACGTACAGGTCAATTTCAGAACAGGCCTCCCGTGATTCAAAAGAATCCCGCCTATAATCAACCGAGAGCACATCATTTAAATGAAAATGAATATTCCGATTCATATAATTATGAGAACTTTAATGAATTTAACGCTGAAAATAATTATTATCCTGATGATAACCAATATTCAACTTTCTATTCAAATCCAGATGAATATCCAAATAAAAATTCCCAAAATGAAAATTTTTTAAATGAAAATTACCAAAATGAAAATTTCCAAAACGAAAATTATCCTGAAAATTTTCAAGAAACTCCTTTCCAAGACCATCCCCCAGACACAGACCAATTACAAGAACAAATTCAGCATTTGTCTCTAACCGACAATGTACATCAAAACCAATTCCCAGAACAAACTTTTATGTAAACCCACTTTTGACTGTAAGCTGTAAAAATTTATATTACATCTACGACCTTACTAAAAGTTTCAAAATTGATACTGGTGCAGGTATCTGAATTTTTAAAAGAAAAACTGTCCAAAATTACCGCAAATTTCCAGAAAATAAATCAGTTCAAGGTATAACGAAAGAAAAAATTTTAATTACAGAGTCAACTCTTGTCCCTTTCGCTCCAAACGATCCTCATAAAGTTTACATTCATGATTTAGACACTGAATTCGACGGAATTCTAGGAACAGACTTTTTAGAACACTACGACTGTGTTGTCGACTTAAAATCAAAGAAATTAATAACAAATTTCAAAACAGTACCCCTATTCAAAGCCCTTAATTTCGAAGAACATTCCACTAAAAATTTCAATTCAATTCAAACCCCTCTTCAAAAAGAAAATCAAATTATTCAAATGCCCATTCAAAATCCAATAAATTCTAAGACACCTATTTCAAATAAAGTATCTATTGAAGGTAGAACTGAAAAAATATTCAAATTAAAATGTAACCTTTCAAACACTGAAGCGATACTTCACGCTCAAAAAAAAGAAAAAGTTAGACTTCCAAATGCATTAGTAAAAGTAAATCAAAAAGGTGAATTTCTAACCACTATCATTAATCCCAACGCAATTCCCAAAATTATCGATTTTTCTGATATTTCAATTGAACCTGTGGATAACTCAACCGATTTTCAAATTTTAAATTTAAATTCTGATTTATATGAACCCTCACAAATAGACAGAAACTATATCATTCAACAACAACTCCGTTTAGACCACCTTAATGAAGAAGAACGGGAATTAATAACTGAACTATGTTTAGAATTTGCTGATATATTTTATCTAGAAGGTGATAAACTAACTTTTACCAACGAAATAAAACATTCCATTCACACAAATAATGCTAAACCAGTCTATACCAAATCATATAAATATCCCCAAATTCATCGTCAAGAAGTCAAAACTCAAATATCCAAAATGTTAAATCAAGTTATAATTCAACATTCAACCTCTCCATGGTCATCTCCTGTTTGGGTTGTACCAAAGAAATTAGACGCTTCCGGTAAACAAAAATGGCGCATCGTTATTGATTACAGAAAACTCAATGAATTAACCGTTGATGATAAATACCCACTTCCAAATATTTCTGACCTCTTAGACCAATTAGGCAAATGCCAATATTTTTCAACATTAGACCTCGCGTCAGGCTTTCACCAAATTGAGATTGATAAAAATGATATTCAAAAAACTGCTTTTTCAATAGAAAATGGTCATTACGAGTTCATTTGTATGCCATTCGGACTCAAAAATGCCCCATCCACATTTCAAAGAGTTCTGGATAACATCTTATTAGGTATCCAAAATGAACGAGCTCTTGTTTATATGGACGATATAATAGTTTATTCCCCTACAATTCATGATCACATTTCTCGACTTAAAGAAGTTTTCAAAAGGCTCAGGAATTCAAATTTTAAAATACAACCTGACAAGTGTGAATTTCTAAGACAAGAAGTAGCTTATCTCGGACATATAGTTACTCCTGAAGGTGTTAAACCTAATCCTAAAAAAGTCGAATGCATTGTTAATTTTCCAGAGCCCAAAAATCCTAAAGAAGTAAAATCTTTTCTTGGCTTAACAGGATATTATCGCCGCTTCATCCCAAATTTCGCAAAAATTGCTAAACCTCTTACTAGACTTCTGCAAAACAATGTCAACTTTCTATTCGATAATGATTGTAAAAATTCGTTTAAATAACTCAAAGAAATTCTAACAACTATTCTAAGATATTCTAAGATATCCAAATTATGATGAAGAGTTTATTTTAACCACTGATGCTAGTTCATTCGCTATTGGTGCAGTACTCTCACAAGGACCCATAGGAAAGGATCTTCCTATCGCGTATGCTTCTCGGACCCTATGTTCAGCAGAAACCAAATATTCCACAATCGAGAGAGAACTCCTTGCCATTGTGTGGGCAGTCAAGACATTGCGAGGGCACATTTTTGGCCGACGTTTTGTAATTTGGACCGATCACCGCCCGTTAACCTGGTTATTTTCAATAAAAAACCCTGGAAGCAGACTTGCCAGATGGCGTTTAAAATTAGAGGAATATAATTACAGAATAGTATACAAACCTGGAAAGCAAAAGCAGATGCATTATCTCGCATCAGAATAAATCACTTTCAAGATTGTATAAACCTACATTCCAAAATTCATGCTTCAAATGAAGATGAAGACTCAATTCCCGAAAATCCTGATATTCAAAATTTTGACGACGAAGAAAAAATGATTTCTGAATTTAATAGATTCGCAGAACTTTATAAAACAAAATCTTTGATAGACTATTCCAAAATTGAAACTTCAAACTCACAACTCCTAGACAAAACCCATAAACCTATCGTAACTTTCTTCTGGCAAAATAAGCTAACCGAACTACATGATAAAATAATCGATGACTTTTTTGAAATAAACCCTGACTTCAATACAGACAGAATTAATATACTTTCAAGTAAATCTTTAAAAGATAGAAAATAGTTCATAATTCCTATACCCTTCGACCCAGAAAAAGTAGCTCCGCACTTATTTTATATATTATATAAATGCCAAAATTACTTTGAACCTTCACAAACTTATTATGTTGAAAATAATGTTGAACTTCCAACCCTATAAATACTTTCATATATCTTTGCTGACAAAGATATAAAATTTAAAATCTGTCAAAATCTTATTACTACCCCAAACGAAGACCAAATTCCAATTATCTTAGAACAATATCACTATGGAAAAAGTAATCTCCATAGAGGAATTAATGAAACAATTAGAAGAATAAAAGAAAAATACAATTGGCCCGGTTTAGTTAAAAGCGTATAAAAATACATTAACTCGTGTGAAATATGTCAAAAAGTAAAATTTTGTCGCAAAAATTTATGTGCTCCTTTCATTGTTACTGAAACCCCTAAAACCCCATTTGAAAGAATCAATATAGATATTTTTGAATACCCCGAAAAGAACTATGCTTTAACCATAAGAGATGAGTTAACAAAATTCACCCAAGCTTACCCCCTTTCAGACAAAAAGGCTTCATCAGTTATAAATACACTTTTAGTCTTTTTTCAACATCACGGCACTCCCCTACGTATACACTCTGATTATGGAAAAGAATTTGATAACACACTCATGAAAGACCATCCTGAATCGAACGGATCGATCGAAATGATAAGAGCAAACACCGCAGAAAATCCCAATGAGCATCCTTTCAATGTACTTCCATACGCGGTTATTTGTTATAATAACACAAGAAATCAAACTCACGTTTTCACCCCGTACGAGTTAATATTTGGCCATACAGCAGCTGAAACACTCTACAATCAAAAGGAACTGGTTTCAAAATATATACGAGACTTAAATAACAAAATGGAACATTATTATAAAATTGCAAGGGCAAAAACACAAACAAAAATCAAAAACGCGATTTGATAAAAATATAAATCAAAATCAACCAGAATATAAAATAGGAGATAAATTCTATGTAAAGGAAAGCCAAATAAAAAGTAAAGCAGAAAATAAATTTAACGGCCCATTTGAATGAAAAGAAATTTTCCAAAATTCAGCTAAACTAATAAATCTTGCAACAAATCAAATTACTAAAGTAAATTTTGATATGCTAAAGCCGTATTCTGATTAGAGCTTTCTTTCTTTACAGAATCCTCGCATTTCTCGGATTATGCGAAATTGCAAACTCCCAATATTCCTTAAATCCTGTGAACAACACAATAGGGATTTACTTTCAAGAAGAAGGAAATATGAAAATTTCAAATACTAAGTGGACGCTCCTTGTTTATAAAGAACTTAATTCAATCAAATCTGCGATAGACAATAATGACAATATTTTAGATCATATGTTAGATGTTCTTAGTGAAGAAACTAATCGTATGATGGCTTTCAAAACAGAAATTGTGACACAAGTAAGTCTTCTTAGGCAAATTTCAAAAAATATAGAGATATTTTCGCAGACATTAGAAGCTATATTTCAAGTAGACGCAAACGCGGTATATTAAACGGCTTAGGAACTATATGGAAAACCATCTCGGGCAACCTTGACGCTTCTGATGGAGAATATTTTAATAATTGTATAAATAAAATCACTCAGGATGAACATCAGATTGAAAATCTATTAAAAAATCAAATCTCCGTAACAACTTCAGTAATAAAGAATTTTAATTCGACTATTCAAAAACTTCAAGTAGATGAAGAAACATTTAATAACGATATTGTTGAAATTCAAAAATCAATTTCAGATCTCACTGATGATCTCCCATTTTACCAGGCTCAAATTAGAACCTTAGAAATATGCGAATCTGTTATGGCAAGCTATGTTTTTATAGAGAAAACTCTAGACAATGTCTTAAATTCAATTTCCTTTGCTAAGCTAAAAGTATTACACAGTTCTATAATTACCCCGAACGATTTGATGAAATCGATTCAGACAATCTCAGAATCTTTGCAAAAGAACGAACTTCCAATTCCCATATATACTTCCACTGTTGCACAATATGTTGATATCATTGATTTACAAGCTTTTCAAATAGATTCGAAAATTATATTTGTCCTAAAAATCCCTTTAGTTGACCCAGAAAATTATATTCTCTATCGTCTATACCCCTTACCGATATTAGACAATCATACTGGATTTCATCATTTAATTCCAATAAATCATAAATTCATCGCTAGAAATGATGATTCATTGCTTTACGAAACTTTGGATTCATTACAAAATTGTAAAGACATAGATAGAAGAACAAAAATATGTTCAGACATTTTACCCGATCCTATTGATAGTGAAGCTTTATGTGAAGCTCAATTTTTCAAACCAATCAGCAGCCTTCCAAAAACATGTCAAACAGTAGTAACCTACGCAAAAGAATATAACATTCAAGAACTTTCTACAAACTACTGGTTAGTTTCAGTATCAGACCCGTTACCTGTGACTATTACATGCGAAAGTCGAAACATCGTTACGAAAATAATGCCGACAAACTTTGTATTAAAACTCCAACCGCAATGCAGTGCTTTCATAGGCTCAACCCGAGTCCTCGCAAAAAGGATAATTGATACTTACCAAATATTTCATATAAAATTCATCCAGTAAACGTACCATACAGTTGCTGTGAGAACATGCCTTCAAATGTTCATTTCCCAAATTTGAAGCCCTTAAAATTGAATAAATTAAATACCGAAGACCTCAGTATAGCAGAACACAAATTATCGCAATATTCTGCCCAACTAGATGATTTGATAAATCAACCATACGTAACCAAAAGCCTATCCTGGTTCACAATTTTGACAATATTACTAATAATTTGTCTAATCATTTTATATGTCTACTGCAAATGCCGAAGACGAAGAAGACGAGCCCTTATAGCCATCCAAGGTTCCAGTGATGACCCTCCAATTCCACCAACCTTTTCACCAGGCCTATTTCAAAGACGCCTCAGACGCCTCGTTCCAAGACGACGCGAAAGCATCCACCTGGGAGAACCAATCGAAGAAGACGTCAAATTAAAAGACATTTCGTGAAAGAAACATGTATGTAAAAAAAAATATCTTTGTTAAACATTATATAATTTTGAATTTTATATTTTCAATTTATTGTAATCATAATTTTAATTTTTCAAAATATTCATATGCATTTTATATTTAATCAATTGCTTATTTTATTCAATATTAAAATTTTCAAATGCAAAGCTAACATTTCCCTATCATAATTACAAATTCAATTAATCAGCAGTTTACGCACTATTTTTAAAACTTGACGTATAAGCGTCAACTTTTTTATATGAAAGGGACGTGTTACGATCCATTAGAATAGAGGCTTCATTTTTTTGTATTCAAAGTCAAGTTCATAGTAAACAATGTCAAAGCTTACATGAAAATTGATATGATTTCCAAGGTAACCTCGTGAACAACAGGAAATAGAAAACAAAGACTTGTTCATTAAAATGACTTTTCAGCAGCCACCTGCACAGGCTTATCTTTCTACTAAATTGTAATTTTTTCAGATGTTATAAATACTTCCAAACATGTGAGCTTGGTCACTTCTCGTTCTAGAACAGTAGTCACCAAGTATATTTTTATCTTCAATTTATTTCAATGTTTAAACTTTCAGTTAAATAAAATAATTATTTTTTAAAAACTTTTAATGTTCGGCTATGACCTAACATGCATACGGACAGTTGACAGTTTTTGGAAAATTTAACATAGAACGTATTTACTTGTTATTTACTGTATAACATATATACTATTTGACGAAAATTGGATGATATGGTATATAGTGTTAGTCGAAAGTCCAGTCCCCGTCTCTTATCTTTTGAACGGTTATACCTAAACTAATCTATATATAAATAGGCAAAGACAAAACGATTAGGTACAATTTTCTTCTCTGTCTCTCAACCGATTTTCTTCATTTTTGTTTTGTTTAGTAGCTACTGACGACCTTCAGTGCAGAATGCTAATACTAATTTATAAAATTGGTTCATTCATTAAATAAAATATAATAAAAATTCATTATTTACGTCCATACTGTCAACGAGCCAACGCCAAACAACTGACAGTGCCGCCGCCGCCAGACCATCAAAACTCAAAACCTTCAGTAATTATATATAGAGGGACCGATCGACCGATCGTTAGATACTGTTATATACTTAGAGCATGCACTTCTGGAAGTTGTTATTGTTTAGTGGTAAAATAGTCAATGTAGTAGATCAGTATTGATTTTTCAGAGGCGTTGCTGTAACTTTCATATTAAATTTTCTGTTATTAATGTGAATTTAATTATTTGATTAATATATTATTGTCACAACCTTCCCGAAGGCATTGTGTAAAAAATTGTCAGACAGCGGACAATGGAGAATATATTAAATATTTAAGTTCTCCTAGGGTTATTGGTCCTATCTTTTCTTTAATATTCCTGAAGTTGATTGAAACCGCAAATGACGAAAACTTTTAGGTTGCAAAGAACAATCCTCCAATTATTATATCGAGTATTTTGCCAGGAGCTGTTCCAGCCAAAAATTTGGGGGGCCATTCATTTGTCAAAAATATTTCGAATACCGATATTTGATGACATTTTTAATTTCTTGTTATTTCAATAGATTTGTCAATATGTGTGAACAATTTTGGTCATTGCATCCACTTCTCCGATTTCTCCACAACTCTGTTTCTTATAAAAATATACATTTACAATTTCATGAAACAGGGTCGAATTTCGGCCACTGGGCGACCACTAGTGAGATTTACAGGGTGAAAATAAGCTGTTCTAAACTTCTCTAACAACAGTAACTGATAACGGTCATAGGGCCACTATGGCCATTAACTTTAAATAGGACCTTCTGGCAAGTGCTAGTTGATTTAAAAGGTATTAACGATACTACCATGCCATATGAATTTTGTTAGGGTTTAGGGCAATTTTGAAGAACAAACTAAAAAAATATTATTCAGTCTGCATTTGGTTAGTTTTCAAAAAAGTAGACGTACTTTAATTTTCTAGTAATTTTTACTTTACAAAGTATTTGTAAAAACTTTATCCCTTATATATTTAGTTTTATTATTGTTTACAGAAAAGTTTAGGAGTGTATATAGGCAAAATGGTACGTACTAAAGCCGACAAAGTAGCAGCTGTCTTAACTGGTGAATGTAGAAAGACTCTCCATGAAGCGGAGCGTTTATTTAAAAAGAGGTTCACAGATCGTACTATAGCTAGGACTTACGTGAGAGACATTCTTCAGAATGTTTAAGCAACAGGTAGTGTTAAAGATCTGGTCGACCAAAGTGATGCCACAAAAATTGGCATTATTTAACAAATGGAAGTAATTCCAACAACCTTCTGCAGCTATATTTGCGTCTATCTGTGAAGTTATTCAAAGTACCCTATATAGGGTTTCATCATAAAAATCCATACAACATCCATACAAATCAAAAATGGTGCACAAACTTTCAGATGACCCCGACAACAGATTCTGTGAAATTATGACAAATAAAATTAGTAGAAATGATGGTACTTTTTCTCTTAATGGAAATGTGAACACACAAAATGTACGGTATTGGAGTAACATAAATTCGCACATATTTCGTGAGAAATCATAATCCGTTTCCAAATGAAGTGAATGTTTGTGCAAGCATTTTGGAAAACCACATCTTAGGACCTGGTTTCCTCAATACAAACGTAACCGGTGAGGTTAGGTTAGGTTGAGCTAATTATTGAAATTTTAACCAGATGGTGCTCCTACGCATTATTATTCGTGCAGTAAGACTTCACCTGGATGAAGAATATCGTGACAAATGGATTAGACGGACCTGAGACCATTAGATTTTTTTCTGTACCTATGTACTTGAAATCCAAGGTTTACGCTACGGAACACAACAATATTAACGTTTAAAACAACGAATTATTTAGGAATGGTATATTCAGCTGTTATATTCCAACGAGTACGACAAGTTTCACTAATAGGATGCACTTGTCTCAACAGATAGATAGATCTCATTTTGCACACTTGGGTTTAGAATTCGTTTAATTAATTTCAGTGTAATTATGAAATAATAATTTTAGTATTTATTTCATTTATCCTTCAAAATTAGACAAAAATTAATATGGCTCAGTAGGTATTGTAAATACATTTAAAATGGGCGATCACTTGCCATAAGGTCCTTTTTAAATTATTGGCCTGAGTCGAACTGTGACGTCATCCACTAGTAGAGATGTTTTCAACAGTTTATTTTCACCCTCTAATTTTCATTAGGTTAAGTATAATCTTTCACTGTATGTTAAAAACTCTAATAATGACTTTATATAGTTAGACAGACACTGAAAAATTCTACCATTTTGGATAGAATTGCAGTGGCGTAGAATCTTTGTCACAAACAACGGCCTATTCGAAAAGACTAGAGCTGTGTAAATTTAAATTAAATTTTTTAATGGCAAATATTGTGAACCCAGGGAAAACACTGTTAAAATTTCGCTATAATCGCAATAACAATTTAAACTATTGTAATATAGTCCGTGGGGTTAATTAAAATTATACAACTAATATTCACTCTCACTTTTCTAGAACCTCTATTTACATCAAATTATACAGAATGGCCGATTCAAATCACAATAACAATTTCTACATATAAGCTCTTCGCCGTACTAACTGACTTGATATCGTGGGCTGCTTCCTTTTAAAACCAGCATCGAAAACTCTCGTAAAATCAATCATCAATTCTACAGCTGCCGAGCCATATCGAGAACATTTTTTTCCTCAAAGCGATCGGTCTCGTGCTGGAATGAAACTAGGGCCGGCTTAAGGAAATTTCGTTACACCGCCCAACCCTTTAATTCTGATCGTCCTGGTCAGAAATATCCTCTCCATGGTAGGGAGCGAGTCGATATAAATGGACCACCCTGGGGTTTAGACGGATCTGGTAGACGACGTCATTAAGCCTCTTGATCACCTCGTATGGACCATCCCAGGCGGGTGTAAGCTTTGGGGGATTTACCCTTGCTCCGTTGGGGGTTGTACAACCAGACTTTATCCCTCTCTTGGAACCCGACTGAATTGGCCTTGAGGTCGTATCGCGTCTTCATCCGGTCACTGGTGGCCAACATCTGCGTTCGGGCTAATTCGTGTTTTGCCAGCATGTTATGTCGAAGCTGGTCGGCATAATCGTCGAAGTCTTGGGAAGGTTCTTCGGTGGACCCAAAAGCCAAATCGCAGTGTAATCGCAGCTCCTTTCCGAATAGGACCCGGGCTGAAGTCAAGCCCAAGTCAATATGATTATCCCAATCATGCTGGTTATTGCTGACGACCTTGGATAGGTGTTGTTCCAAGGTCCTATTGAATCTTTACACCATTCTGTCCGACTGTGGATGTAATGGTGTTGTTCTCGTTTTCCTGATCCCCAACATCGTGCAGACCTTCTGGAATACATTCGATTCGAAGTTACGCCCCTGGTCTGAATGTAATTCCATCGGGACGCCAAACCTGCTGAATAGTTGTTCTACTAGCACCGTCGCTACCGTGGTTCGATATCGCATATGCCTCAGGCCATTTGCTGAAGTAATCCATTGCGACCAGAATGTATTTGTTCCCCCTCTCAGACTCGGGAAACGGACCGGCGACATCGATGGCAATTCTCTCAAATGGGACGCCCACATTGTACTGCTGCATTCTGCCCTTGGTCCGGGTCTTCGGGCCCTTACTGGCGGCACATGTGGCACATTTGCGGCACCAAGCTCTGACGTCTTCGAAGTAATTCACCCAGTAGTACCGCTGGCGAACTTTGTCTAGGGTTTTATTCATGCCCAGGTGGCCTCCGGTAATTCCATCATGTACTTCGGTCAGGATGGCTGGTACCTTTTTCTTCGGAACTACCAGTTGGTACTTGGTTTCTCGTCCATCAGCGCTTTCCCAAACACGCTTGAGCATTCCATTGTCTACTCTTAGAGAGTCCCACTGAGCCCATAACGATTTCAGCACGCCGGAGTATCTAGCTACCTCGTCCCATCATGGCCTGGGTGCCCCTCTCATTTTGAGTGACAAGATTGGTTCGATGTCTGGATCAGCCATTTGGTCCTGGATGCACTGTTCCGTTGTCCAGTCTTCATTGGCCTGCCCTCGGATCTGCCTGATGGAGATACCCTCTCGCTGTTCCGTCTTCAGACAATGCTTGCATTCCGCTCTACAGGGTCTTCTGGATAGGGAATCGGCATTATTGTGCAACCGGTCGGTGTCTTCATGTCCAGCAGCCATTTGAGTGCGGCATGATCTCTTCGGATTAAGAAATGGCGACCATACAGGTATTTGTGGAAATGGTCTACAGCCCTTATTATTGCAAGAAGTTCTTTTCTGGTGACGCAATAATTTCTTTCTGGCTTCGAGAATCCACGGCTGTAGTACTCGATCACCCTCTCTTCACCATCTTGCACCTGGGATAGGACGGCCCCCAAATCTGTGTTGCTGGCGTCGGTGTCTAAGATGAACTTGCCGGACTGTGTAGGAAAGGCTAGGATTGGGCTGGAGCATAGTGCTACCTTCAGTCGCCCGAATGATGTTTCGCAATCCTGATTCCAACGTAAGGTCTCTTTCTCAGTGGTCTGCCGATGTAGAGGCGCGGCAATGGTGGCAAATCCCTCAACAAATCGCCGCTAGTAGGAACAGAGGACCAAGAAGCTTCGGAGTTCATGCTTGTCTCTTGGGACTGGCCAATCCCGGATGGCTTCTATCTTTTCCTCATTGGTGCGGATTCCTGACTCGGAAACGACGTGGCCCAAAAACTCTACTTCTTTTTGGAACAAGGAACACTTCTTCGGGTTGAGTCTCAGGTTGGCGTTATTAATTCTGGAGAATATTTCGTCCAGGTTCTTCAGATGGTCGTCGAATGTCTGACCCATGACTAGAATGTCTTCGATATTAAGCACGTCCTCCATGTTTACCCGCTCAATACATACTCCATTAGCCTCTCAAATGTAGCGGGTGCATTACATAACGCAAAGGGCATGACCGTGAACTGAAACAGCCCTTTACTGGTGGAGAACGCTGTCTTCTCTCTGTCGTTTGCGTGTAGAACAACCTGCCAATATCCACTTTTTAGGTCGAGTGTGGAGAACCAACGGGAGCCTGCTGGTGTGGTCACAGTGTCATCGATTCGGGGTAGTGGATAGCTGTCTTTCTTGGTAACGTCATTCAACTTTCTGTAATCCACGCAAAATCGGGTGGTTCCATCCTTCTTTTTAACTAGCACGACGGGAGCGGACCATGGGCTGATGGATGGCTTAATAACTCCATTTTGTAACATGGACTCGATGTTTTCCTCGACTGCCTGTTGTTGCCCCAATGGTAGTCGCCTAGGTGGTATTCTGATGGGTTGATCCTTACCGGTATCTATTCGGTGCTGGATGATCTTGGTACGACCTGTGGTTCCATCTTGACTGTTAAAAATTTGCCAGTGCTTTGTGATAAACTGCTTGGCTTTTTTCTGTTCGTCTGATGTCAGGTGTGTCAAGTGGTCAGCAAACTGTTGTAGGAATTCTTTACTGGGCCCTGGCTCCTTCACCGATGTCTGGTACCCTTCTTCGCAATTGATGATGGTCTCGACTAGCTCGAAACAAGCTATCTCTTGACCATTGGCAATTCTGATGTCGTTGTTGGACAAATTCAGGACTCTGATTGGTATATCTCGTCCGGTTTTAACTATAGCCCGTCCAACTAAGTAGTCATAAGCTGAGTGTACGGGCTCCACCATTCCAACGCAGCTCCCAGGATTGATGTCTAGCTGCCCATGAATAATCTGTTCCGTTCGACCGGGAATTCTAGCTGAAGACTTTGCCACAATTTTTATGGAGGTGACTGAACTGTTGACGGGCCGTGTCAATACAAATTCTTCATTTAGGAACCGTAGAACATCACATCTCGGGTCGAACATAAATCCATGCTGGCTGATTAGGTCCATACCCAATATGAAATCATCCTCAATATTCGCTACCAGGACCCAATGCCGGATCATGTTGTCTCCTATCTGTAGCACGACATCTGCCTCACCCTGTATTGACATGGACTCGTCGGTGACTGTTCTGAGCTGGATGTTATTGCTAACTGGCCTAATTTCTGATGCTCCCAAAACTGCTCTGCCATTGATGGTGCCCTTCACGACTAGGCTGCTGTTGCTCGGCAAAATCCCCGGATTGATAGTGTTTTGGGGGCTGGTGGAGGGTCAGTACTGGCCCCCTTATGCTGACTGGCTGACGGTCCCTGGACATGTGGCTGTTCTGTTGGTTACCTCTGGTCGGTGATCGTTCAGGTAGCCTTACTCCGCAGTCGCGTTGGAAATGTCCTGTCCGTCCACATCGGTAACATGCCCCCCTTGCACTAGTTCTTTGTGACTGTTCCAGTAGTTTGTTCATACTGGCCAACAGCGCTTGAAATGGCGACTCTGGATCTTCCTGGTCATGACTGCCTCTACTTCCAAGGCTCGAAGTAAAGCTTCATTAATTTTCTTGACGCCACTCAGTCGTAAATTTCTTTGTACTTCCATATCTCTGATGCCTTTTATGAAACTCTGTGTGGCAAACTGGTCTTTCGTTTCCTCTGGCAGGTCTGGGTAGGACAAGTGTACTAACCGTCTGATCTCTGCTTCGACGTCTTGGAGGCTTTCACCGGATTTTTGCGTTTTCCCACTGAGTTGGACTTGGTATACTTGGCTCAAGGATTGATTGTCGTATCTCTTGTCCAGAATGGCGATGATCTTGTCGAAATTGCCTTCTTCATCGGCTGGAATGCTTTGGAGGAGTTCTAGGGCCGGACCTCTTAACGAAGTTACCAGAGACGTGGATTTTTCTTGGTTATCCCACCCATTAGCTGTAGCCACAACTTCAAATTGCCGTTTATAGATGGGCCAAGATGAGCTGACATCAAATGTGGGTGGTTTGCTAACGGAACCTTTGGTACTCAGGTGTTCTGGTATTTTCCTCGCTGTAAGTCATGTTGCATTTATTTGAATTTTGTTTCTACCTTGTTTTGGATGGCACTGATTTTATCTTGTACTTCACTTACTTCACTTTGTACCGTGTTTTTAATGGAACTGATTTCAAATTTCACCTGGCTCTGGATGGAATCGATGTCATCTACTTTGATTTCAAGAGTCTCCACATTACTTTTTAGGATTTATATGTCGTCGTTTATTTCTTTTATGTCGGATTCAACTATTTGCATTCTTTCAATAAATGTTTTATTAACTTGCTATACAATTTGCATTAATTGTTCAAATTGCAGTTGTCTTTTTTCTTCAGTTACTTTAAATTTATTTTGTCGTTTTAATTCAATGTGATCTTGTTTTCGTTCAAATATTTTAAAATCATTTTCTCGTTTTTCGAGAATAATCCTTCAATTAAATTATATTGTTTTTCTTCCATCGTAGTGACAAGATTTTCTAATTCTATGTTACGTTTTTCATCAAAAGATTTTACTAACCTTTGTTGAATTTCTTTTTGATGTTGTTTCTTCTTCTTGTCACGTTTTTTTAGAATATGGGCTATTTTTTCGTCTAGCCCCTCCGTAACCTGCTTGAATATTTTTTTGGTAGTTTCGTCCATTTTTTCCATGCTATGGGTTTCCATAAATCAAATTACGATTTTAACTGCACCTAATCCTGCACTTCTGATCATCAAATTGTTATATAGTCGGTGGGTTTGATTAAAATTATATAACTAATATTCACTCTCACTTTTCTAGAACTTTTATTAACATCAAAGTATACAGAACAGCTGATTCAAATCACCATAACAATTTTTACATATAAGCGGTTCCATGTAATTACTGTTACCCGTAACTCCTAGGAGTTACGTACCATTTGTTTAAAACACCACCACGCAACTGCTCCTAAATCCTAAAATTTTGGAGCCCATCTCTATAAGTAAATTATACCCCGTCCTATCTCTCCAATATATTAACTTCTTATGCTTATGTTTTTAATACACCCTGGCTAACAATAATTTTACGCCATCCTTACTTCAACCACCTTGTTTAAGCAAATACTTACGTTCCACACTATATATTTTTTAACCACCCTGTATAACTACAATTCTATTCCACCTTATATTTCAACCATCCTGTATGTGCTCCTGCTTCTAACATTTTTTTAACCCTTCTGTAACTGTAATTATACTCCGCCCCATAACTTTAATATCCTTCTTTCATATGTTTATTTAGCCAATTTTAACGTATTTTATTCACTATGGATACTATACTTTCCTTTCAACCACCTTATATACGCAACTACTTATGTTCCCCCCAAGTCAATATTTTTGAACCACCCTGTATAATTATTTTTATTCCACCTTATGTTTCAATGATCCTATATATGCAACTACTTATGTACCACCCAACGTCAGATTTATTTTTAAGATTTTTTGATCCCGCCTGTATAACTTTAATTTTACTTCGCCCTGTATTTCAACCGCCCACATTTCTCACTGCTCGACTTTCGATGCACGCACGCCCACACACACACCTACTATATAGAAAAGAAGGCGGATAACTATTTTTCGTTTCGATACACTAATAGAATATTTTCAAATCAATCAAAATGAAAACCATTCCAAACACCCTGTAGCACATACTTTTATGGCATATCTTAATATTTATGATGAAAATTTTATATTTACATATTTACATTTACGGATTTTTGCATATATTTTTCCGATTTTCAGAAAAACGGTATGTTTTACGTTATGAAAAAATATACGGAGTCAAGAAATATATTTTTCTAAAATACATTTTAAAATATTCAAACTGATTCCGCCGTTTTAGAGAAAACAGTGAAGGTTTATTGAAATTCATTAAAATGTAGTCGGGTCAAAAAACTTTTTAATGCCTAAGTCGAACTGCGATTTATTAAAAAATTATGGAAATTTAAAAATATATTTATTAATAATCTTTTGTTGGTATAGCATGGTAATAGTTTAAACAATAACTTACTGACATTTGCAGGGATGTTTTTAATGACCCCAAAATATTTTTGGGAATTTATACAAGACGTGGTTATAAAATTATACAATTAATCTCTTTGGTATGGCAATTTTAAACAGCAGGACTACTGTTAATGTTAAAATTAAATGACAAACATAATCCATTCAATCTAATATTTTTTATAGTTCGAGTCACTGCTTTTCCAAAGTCACATTAAAATGAAGTTTGCAAAGTACTCGTCGTCGGAGCTGGCAGATGAGGATAACCCTTATTATTGTAGTAAGTTATTCTTGGTACAGCTAGGAGCGGTCCCCGCTAAAAATTTTTGGGAAGTTAGGCATTTCTCAAAATTATTTTGAATACCTCTTTTTGAATTAATTTTTGTAATTCTCTAAAGAGCTTTATCAAATTATCTTGTACGATTTAGGCAGGGGTGAGGAAGGGTCATCACCTCTGTGAGCCCTCTCGGACCGCCTCTGTATAACGGCACTTGCTTCCGTGAGCCTCCAAACTGAATTTTGTTTAACTATTTAGTTTTTTGATATTTCTTTTTGTAATTATTAAATTTCTTTTTCGGTTTTTAGACATAGGTGAAGTTGAGGTTCCTGAATGTGGCCTGGAAGCTGGTATGATGACCATAATTTGTTGTGCTGCTTATTGACGATCTCATCGTTTCTTATTATTTTCGGGGACAGCTTTATGTTAAGCCGATAACAACGTTGCTTTTCTGCGGATGTCAATGCCATTTATTGTAGAACCTTCTTTCTACATAACAAGAAGTAATTTAACCTTAGTACAGTAGGTACATTTAATAATTTTTAAATACATCTAAAATAACTGCGTTACCAATACAACTGTGTTACTTTTTTATAGTAACACAGTGTAGTAGTAACGCAGTGGTAAATATTTTATTATTTTGTAAATGTGCACTGAAAGGAAAAACTGATTTGATGCCTTTGGACTACTCTTTGTGGGGATATGTCATAAGCACTGAATACAAAACTAAACCCCTCAACTTAGATGACCTAAAAAGCCGAATCAGTCTTGCGATTAGATTCGTTAGGCCTGAGATGTTGAGTAACATTAGAAGAGGCAGCGAGATATTTCTATACCAAATTAGCGTGTTGCCAAGGCGTTCGTGGCGAGCATTTTGAACATTTTATACATTGTCTTCTAAACGTTGTTTGTGGCATATTCTTGATAACTTATATGTTTCTTTGGGGAATAACACCACAATAGAATATATCCATATACAATTTACAAATACTTATCTGTTATAGTAAAAAAAAGGAGGAGAGAAAACCTAATGAAGAGGCAAAATAATTCAAGACATCTTCAACAATCTTTTCGAAATTACATTTAAATATGAATTCTAAAGACCAAACTGCGTGAAAAATGAACTATAAAAAAGATGGAACAAAATGGCACATTTATGTCTTCAATCCTAACACGATATAAATTCACGTTTGGTAGTTCAGTGCACTACCAATTCAGAAAAAGGAATCTCAATCTTTATGTATTTTTACAGTGTTTACCGAATGAAAGCGATTTTTAATTGCAACTTGTAGTGTGAAATTTTTTCTAATATTCTAAAATTGTCACTGTAATGAACAGCTAAGTATTTAGATAAATAAATTATTATCATTACTAATGCTTTTCCCCATACCCTAGCCTAGTTAGTACAGAAAGGCTCTGAAAACAATATAAATATTTTTCAATAGCGTACTAAATGAGAGCAATAATTTATAAGGGAATCAAAACATTTTTCTTATATAAACACCTTCTCCGCTGTTTTAATTAAAACTATTGAAATCAGCTAAATAAAGAAATGAATGTGAACTGAATGAAGTAGCCTTAGGCGATGTGCACTGGGTAGATTATTATACAAGGATATCAATTTATTTTAGAATACATCTCTATTGTTTGTTTAATGCAGGCAATCTATCATCCGAGATTTAATCGATATAGAACCGATTGCTTCTTTGTTATAGAAAATTCTCTCGGGAGTTTTAAAGAACTCACCTATCTGAATGCCGTCTTCGTGAAAATGCAACAGTAAACACCAGGTGTTTCTAAGATTAAGTTTCTCAGAGGTAACATAAACAATGCCTCAAGATTCACTGTTTATTTAGGAATAATGGTTTTGAAATTTTTGTAATGTGCATAGAGTGTTCGTACATAAGAAAAATCAATGTAGGCTTAGAAGTGTTAACAAGTAGGCAGAAACATTGATTGAACATTCTGAAAGTTTAGGTGGCTACAAAAATCACTTGGGATCTTTTCTAATAAATCAGACTTAATTTTTAGGTTTATACAGTGTGAAAAGCACTTATAGAATATAATTATTGGTGTCTTATTTTATATGACTTTTAAAATGCTGGTACACTCAATTTTTGAATTCAACGTTTGAATATACAGGGTTGTTCATGTAAGCCCAGCACAGTCGGTACTCTTCATTTTTAATGAATGTTTTTATAGTATTGAATTGCCTTTATTAAGTCGATTTCAACGAGATTTACTAATCATACTGTATTATAACTTCATAGAAACTGCAACTACAAATAACTCAATTTAAAGCAGTTAAAATGAAACAGGCATAAAACTAATGGCTCTTTTAAATTATGCTGAAGTGAGAAGGGGATTAGGCAGGGCGGCCGGCAGTGCGAGAAGGTAAACAGTATACTTCTCTACTTAGTGCCACTGCTGCTGCTACTCCCTGATACTCGTCAAAAGAGCGGTTTTTACGGAAGTCAAAGGACTGGTACGAGCGAGAGTGAGTGTTTACATTCAGCCAGTGCTCAATTTTGGATTTTAATTATACCATAAATAGCCATATTTTTATTGATCAAAATATTTACTCTTCAAGGAAATTTAATTCACTACAAAAAGGTTATTAACATTAAAATTATTCGAAGTTGAAATTGAATAACTATAAAAGTAGTGAATTTATGAAAAATGTTAAGAAATGTCTTTTGTAGAGTATTAAATTTCCTTTAAGAGTAAGTACTTTGACCAATAAAAATATTGATATTTCTGGTAGTTTCAAAAATCCAAAGTCGAAACAAAAATTTGAAAAACAAATCAGTGTTTAAGGCAGATTACAAGAAAACTCGTATTATGTCAATTTACTGTTTGGGGTAACGAAAATTTTATCTCCTGGAATAATATTTACGCAGTATCGTGGAAAAAATAAATGGTCGTTATTTTTTTTAATATGGACCTGTACTTTTTTGCAATATCAAAAAGGCAGTGAAAGATCGATACATTGTTATATTATATGATAAGTTTTGTACAACATTTTGGGAGAAAAAAATAATCATCATAGTAAAAAAATATAGTACGTTCCTGCTTATAACCTAAAGAGTATAATGATATTTTTGTTGCGTGACAAGAAAAATATATAAGTATATGGAAAAATCGAAAATATTTTAAAAAATCAGGTTTTGATTTTTGTAATAAGTAGAAATTCATAAAATCTTAAAAATTAATATTATTTCTTGAGCAATAAGTTGTAATGGCAATATGTGAATACAAAAATTCTAGGTAACAGTAAAATTTATGGAATAGAATGGATATATTTTCTTTTGTTGCTTTGCACATTGCAAAAAGCATAGTTTTTGCAATAACTAATTACTTCTATGGAAAAGCAATATAAGGTTAATATATTTTTTTAATAAATAGCTCTTGACCTATATTAGCGTAAGCAATTTCGTTACAAAATTCAGTATTTTAGCAATAACTCAATTTACAACAAAAATAAGTGTAATCTTACATAATTGAGTTTAGAGCGGGGAAGAGTCTGGTTACTGCGTGCTTATGATTTGCTTAAATTTACTATTGCACGAGCCTAGAAAATGACGTCAAAAAAGTAATTTTTGAAATTAAAAAATTATTAGAGACTTGCATAATTTTGCAACACAGAAGCGGTTTCAGTAATTAAGATTTTTTTGCAATCTGCACAGCAACAAAACAATATTAACTTTGATACCGTCATTCGATAGACCTTACTTTTGCCTACCTTCAACTTTCATGAGCATATGTTTTTACTCTAACATACATTTTAGAACTGATCTACAAGAAACTTTGATTTTCCTGATTTCACGAATTTTCACTTAATTTAGAACAAAAAACAAAATCTGATTTTTTTTTTGATATTTTAGAATTTTCCATTTACACCACTTTACCACCCAAGAAATAAACTCCATAAATATTTTGATATTTTAATTATGCTATCTTTCGGGTTTTTTTATAAAATAAGTAAATATCTGTAAATTATATTATAAACACTAGTTTTTGATATTTTATTTAATAGTGATAATTTTATTTTATATAACACATATTACCTAATTATAGCTTTAATCTTTGGATTCTCTTATAACATTGAAATATAAACGTAAAGTAAACTTAATATTTTTAATCCAACTACTGAATTTACAACTACCAGTTAAAATCTACATTATTAATATCAAAAATGTTTAAAAGTAAAACTAAGAAACTTAGAACTATAAAAATTGCCCAGTTTGCCTTTTGTTTAAAGTATTTTATTTAAAAAATGAGGAAATTAAACTTAGTGTATTTCATTTTATGGATTTTTTAATTCTCTTCAACAATGTCCATTATACCAAAGACGATTTTACGATTAGATTTTGTACAACAACCAATAAACTAAATCTTTGGCCTTATTTGAAGGTTTTTATTCTTTAATAAAAATATAAAAATATCCATTGATAAAAAATGTTGAATCTTATGGCAAATGCCTATAATTGTTCCTTTACAGATCAATTTTGTCCAGCATATATTTAAATCACCTGGACTATAAATGATCGATGAACGGGTCAGTCCTTTGACTGCCGCTCAAAAACTGCTCTTTTGGCGAGCATAAAGCAGTGCGTGTAGCAGACGCAACATTAGGAGAAGTATGGTGTTTATATACTGCTGTTCATATTTATCTGCCTACTTCCCGGTCCACTTCGGCATAATGTAGACGAGATTTCGACCCTATTTCGGCAATAATTCCGGTAGCTTGCCGGCAGCTCGAGCAGCAGGAGTTGGGGCATAATGTAAACGAGCTATTAAACAATGTATTGGAATAATATGCACATATACTTGGTACATTTATACATAAAACAGGTTAGCTGCTGCCAGAAATAAACCCAAGTATCAAACTTGCCAGCTGGCATTCGAAAAAACCTCAAAAGTCGTCAAGTCTACGGATGCCTGTATATCTCTATAAAAAGTTTTTGATAAGTGTTTTCTAACAGTACTGACATAAAGTCGTGAAACCTGGATTTTAAAACCTATAAACACAAAGTTTTGTACCCTAGCACCAAACCTTTCTTTTTTTCACTCAACGCACGTTTCCATGAAGATGACAACTTCGCTGATAAAACGTTTTTGATTGGTGATAACCTGATTAGGACTGCATAATTTATATTTATGTTCCTGTATTTTCAGGATATATAAAAATGTACAAATATAAAGTTTAATCCTATGAACAATCTAGTTTGTAAATACAGGGTCTTCCTTGGGCGCAGTTCTACCTTTCCGTGACACTGTCCCTTTAGTTCTGATCGTCCCGATAAGATCCATCATTACCTCAAAAGTGGTCAGACGATCCAGATGGACAATGCGGGACACAACATCATTAATCCTCTTGAAACTTTCCATGAAGGTAGCAATTTCGGCGACATGACCTTCGCCATTTGTGGATTGTGAAACCAGACCTTAGCGGCTTGCTGTTATCCGGTCGAACTTGCTTTTAATTCATACGCTTCCTTGTCAATTTATGGGTAGCCATACCTTTCCCGTAATTGACGTAATTGATATGCATAATCGTTAATTTCCATATGGGATTCATCTAGCGTTCCAAAAGTCAGGTCACATGAGAATTTTATTTCCTCTCCGAACAAAATATGAACCATTGCATTAACCCGGTGCTGTCATAGTACAATAGATCTGTATGCAAGCAGGAACAGGGGTATGTGCTCATCCCAATCCCGTCAATTCCTTTCGTCCACTTTGGAAAGATGAGATTCTAGTGGTCTGTTAAATCTGTTAAATCATGCCTTCTAACTGTGGGTGTAAGCGTAGATCTGGTTTTGGTTATGCCCATCAAGTTGCAGTCCTCCCGGAATACATTTTATTCAAAATTTCTGTATTGATCATAATGAAATTCCATTGGTACCCCAAATCTGCTAATCAGTGGCTCTACTAAAACCGTTGTTGCAGTGGTTGCTTCTTGAATGGGAAGAGCTAAATACCTCGGGTCACTTGCTGAAGAATCAACAGCAGCTATAATATATCTTTTACTCTCTTAGTTACTGAAATGTCAATGGCAATTCTTTCAAAAGGAATGCCCACCCTGTATTGTTTCATTTTCCCAACTGATCGATTTGTGTGTCCCTTGCTGTAGTAATTTCACCCAATAAAATCGTTTTCGTATCTTATCAAGGGATTTATTCGTGCCAAAGTGACCTTCAAAAATGTCGTTGTGTAATTTCTTCAGAATGGTACGTACTCTTTTCATTGGTAATACTGACTGAGATTTGATTTCCTTTCCGTCGGCACTTTCCTAGATTATCTTCAAAACTCAATTCTCGAATAGAAGAGAACTCCATTGGATGCACAATGACTTTAGATCCATCCCTTACTCGATATTTCCGCCCCTAGAGGTCGCTCCACTCCTTCGTTATTATTTGTAAAGTCTTCTTTATCTTTGCATTCTCGAACGTATCCGCAACGCTGCTGATTGTTGACGTGACTTCGGTACTCTGTTTGTTGGTTGTCCGTTTGGCAGAATTGACTATCTCTAGAAGGTAAAGAAGGTAATCTAACTCTAAATTCCTTGAGAAAATATCTGGTTCGTCCGCAGTTGAAACATTTTGTTTTAGAGTGGGACTCTCTTCATCTCGGATAAAAACCGGCAAACATGTTTTGGATCCGCGTGGTGTCTTTTGGCTTGAACAAGACTGTTCTGACAGTTGGCGTACACATATTAAGAACAGCCTTAAATTCTAAAGAACGAAGAAGGATTTTTTCACACTATTTGATACCACTGAGTGGCAGATTTGCAGAAATGCACAATCTTTAATGCTATGGGTAGGAATGTGCTTCCTCAATTTTTCGTGACCTAAGTTCAATAACTGAAACTAGTTTGTCATAATCTGTCTCCAGCAAAGTACCTCTAGTGCAAAACCTTATAAGGAAATTGCTAGTGCTCCAGCTTTCTCGTATTTATCCCATACATTGGTGGTTTTAACTGCATCGAACGGTCTTTTGTACAAGGGCCATGAAGAGCTTCCATAAAAAATGCGAGGTTTCAGAAGAAAGCCTTTAGAAACTACTGAATTGTTTCACTATTTCTTTCTAATTCATTTCGTTCTAATCTTAGTACCTTGTGTATTTTATTTCGTACCTCATGAATTTCATTCTATACCTTGTGTTCATTGTAGTTTACTTTCAACGCAACATTTTCAAGACAATGTTTTGCTATCCTAGATGTCTATCACTACATCTCTCATCTATATATTTGAAAATATACACATGTTTCTTTTTTGTAATCTCTCTCTAAGTTATTCATCGCTACGATTGGTTTGGTTAAGCATTTCTAATTTCCATTGATTTACATGTAGACATTGTAGCCATTATCTTCAATTATTTCGATAACATATTGTATTTTAGGTATTAACGGTGCCTTTATTTTTTTTATAATTCCTTCAGCAAGTATTTTCAGTAAGCTTACATGCCTTAGTACATGTTTCATCAAACAGTCTATTCGTTTTTAATATTTTTTTCATAAAAGTTCGTTCTTGCTCATCCACAGTGTTAACACCTCCTTATTTGTAATATCACCACACCTGGAAGGTTTCTAATCTTTCTCTTTCATATTTTGACATAGTTCTAGTATCACAACCATACAATGCGATGTTCTATATGAACGTTTTCACTAGTTATTTCCTTTTTTTTTAAATGTTAATAATTTCCTCTTTTTGAATACATGTTTTCTCTCCGTATTATTTTCTTCGCCCCTTTGTTATCTCTTCCGTCGTTATTGATTATACTTACGAGGTATTGAGATTATTCTGTTTCTTCTATTTTCTTTCTTCTTTTTAAGCTTGTGTCTATTAAAGGTGTAGGGTACTTCTGCTCACTCGTATTTTAGTTTTTTCTGTATCTACTCTCATATTATACTCCCTGTAATATTATACTCCGCTGTAATCGCCATAACATCACTGAATCTGTTTTTTTGGAAATTGGGTGCAAAGATTAAATAGCTACGGAGATAATTTGCATCCTGGTTCGGTCCAATCCTTATCTTGGCTTCTATATAGTGCATAGATTACTAGACGATCTTTGTAATTTAATTCTATATTATTGTTGGTTCACAAAGCGCCATCCACCCTGTCAAACGCACTTGAAATAATAAAAAATTCAAGACACTATTAATTTACAGATATTGTTGTAACATTTAAAATACTTAAAGATATATACACCCATTCGGTTGTCATAAAACGATCATCGAATCAGAAAAACCAAAAATATTAATAGACAAACCATTTCAGCTGCCCGAAATTTCCATTCACTGGCATCGCATTCCGTTCAATTTATGAAATATGATTTTATATGCAACAGTTGGCTCGAATTGCCTTTGTGTTCTCATTCCATCAGTATCCGGACACGTAACGATTTTTCATTCAAATTGTGGTATATTTGATGAGAGTTCACGTATCCGACTATTCATCGAATATGTTACGGTGGACATATTACAGAAAATGCTCTTACCTCATGCGTTAATTTGCATTCGCGAAGCTCACAACGTAAAGTTACATTTAGTTGGAATTATTAATTGGATATAAAGTTTTCATTTCGATCGTTTCGTTCTTCATAGTTCATAATGTAAAGAGTTTTAACGAACTTTAATATAAAGTTCTTGGCTGCAGCGGGATCGAATCCGTCGAGGGTCTAGAAATTAATTTTTTATTTTATTAACTCTATATGAACGAGAAACTTGGTTTAAACTTAGGTATATGGAGTAATATACCGTGTGGTCTGGACTGTTGGAAGAACTGTTAATTACTTTTCGATAGTTGTTTCATATTAGTGTACCTAAGAAAAGGATTTAAAATCCGGAATGGAATAGTATCAATTACTGAAAGGTTTTTGAATTGAATCATTAAACTGGAACAATATTATCAAAATTTGAACAGTAAGGCTTGAAAGAGCACACATTGCTTATATGTTTAGGTTTACAGTAATTACTTTGGATGTTCATTTGGATTTTTGACTCCTCACAGTGGTTTCTGAAAAATACAAATACGTTAAATAATTGAAAATCAAGGTGTAGTATGTAAGAGCAGTTTGTGGAAACTGCCAGGAACACTAGTTGCCTGCTTATAAAAAAACAGCGGGAATGGCAATGTCAATTTATTGATTAATTGAGTTTGAAATTTTCTTTTTGATGTTCATTTGGCAGGAGCTGTTGCCATGATACCGGTATCTCTACAGAGGGTGTCCGAATTCCTCCATTATTAGACACTTTCTTTGATTTTCCTTTTGCTGGTGTGCTCTTCTTTAAAAATATTTTTGTCTTATTTCAGTCCATTTTGTGTATATCTTTATCCGTGAGTACATGGTTTGCCTATCTTGATCTGTATATATGTCTTCTTTAGACATTGTATTGGGGTTCTTTTGTTCTAATTACACACCAAAAAAAAAAAGAAATTTCAAAGAAAGTGTCTGCTCGTTGTTAAATAATGGTGAAATTGGGACACCCTCTGTAGAGATACCGGTCTCATGGCAACAGTTCCCGGCAAATGAAACTACAAAGTCAATTAACCAACCAATTGACATTGCCAAAAAGTCAAGCTACGAATCTATCTTTGTTTGTTCGGGCATCACGTAAGAACTACTTAACTGATTTTGCTGAATCTTTTTTTGTTGCGAAGCCTATAGTTTGACTTAAAATCTGGTAGACATTTTATCTCTCTAAATTGACAGTAACGGTAGATATAGCGAAACAACTTCTACCATGTTGGTTAATTCAACTACTCAATTGGTTCCACCGCACGCACAAAGTATTAGATACTGGCATCAGCTTAGCTTTTATTCAAAATTCGAGATGTGCAAATGTAATATGTTTCGATTTAACAAAAATCGACATATATCAAGCGTAATTTTACAGGGTGTTCTGTATATAGGAAACTTAGAGCGGAATAGAATTACATGGATTTAAAAAATCTAAAAAAGTTATATTTGGTGTCCTATAAGGAGCTGGATATATACGATGTGGAGTGGAATTAGTTATACGGGGTGGTCCAAAAAAGATATATTGAGTGAGCCATAAACAGTTCCAAATACCAAGTGGTTGAAAAAGGGTAGAATATTTATACAGTGAATACAAAAATTTTAAAATAATGTGTTAGGTAAGCAGTTAGGATCTCTGAATTATGTTCATAAGATACTATAGTTATGAAATGGGTTAAACAAATGTTAGAAGCAGTTGTTTATACTGGGTGTTTGAAATATAAGATGGAGTGGAATTATAGTTTATGTTGTGGTTAAAAACTTGTTTTATATCCACAAGTAGTTACATATATAGGATGGTTGAAATATGTAGCGGAGTATAATTACAGCTATACAGGTGAGTTTAAAAATGTTGTAAAGTAATTGTATGATCTACAAGCTGTTCCATTTACCGGATGGTTGAAATATAGGGTGGGGTAGGATTCTAAGGATACAGGGTCGAACAAAATTGTTATATTTGGTGGCAAATAAGTAGTTCCATATAAAAGGTTATTGAAATATAGGGTGGCTTAGAGATAGAATTATACAGGGTGGGTAAAAAATGCTAGAAAAATTTTGTTACATAGCACTTGCATATATAGAGTACCTGAAGTATGGTGCGCAGTAAAGTTATAGTTATACAGTGTAATTCAAACAAGGTTAGAAAAAGTTGTAAATGAAGTGTGGAGAGAAATTATACTTTTATATATCTTGAAAAAATATAAGGAAAAAATGTGAAATACCGTAGTTCATAATAAGTTGCAAAGATAGGATAGTTGAAACATAGGGTGAAGAAGTGTTAAAAAATGTTATATTGGTTGACCGATAAGTAGTAGCATATACAGGGTAGTAGTAATACATACATGTTGAAAAAAATTGTTATTTTCGGGGCCCCATAAGCAGTTGCGGTTTTGGTGAAATATACTTGGCATTGATGGATTTATAGTTATACAGGGTGGTAGAAAAAATGTTATACTGGGTGGCCGATAAGTAGTTGCAAATACAAGGTGGTTGAAATAGCGGGTGAAGTAGATTTATAGTCAAACAGGTTGGATATATTTTATTGTAGGATAGAACATGAGCTGTCGCATATATGCTATATCTGAAACATGGATCGAAGTAAAATTATAGTTTCTACAGTGTAATTAGAATGTTTAAAAATGTTATATTTGGTTGCCCCTAAGCAAATGCACATACAGGATGGTTGAAATATTTTTTTATAGTAAAATTATGGTTATACAGGGTGGTTCAAAAATAAGTTGTAATGTTTGACAAATTGGCAGCGGTGTATACAGGATGGTTTTAATGTAGATGGAAGTAGAGTTAGTTATACAAAGCGGTTAAAAAAAATTTGAATAAAATTGTTGTATAGGGTGGTCAATAAGCAATTGCAGTTTGGGTGAGGGTTTAAATAAAAGTTTGGTGTTATGGTGCAAAACTATGTTTTTATATTTGTGACTCACGGAGGGTTCCACATCATTTCCATTAGGATGGATCAAAAAAGTTTTAAAAAAATTGTTAAATAGGGTAAACCATAAACAGTTGCATTCTACTATATGGAATATGTGAAATATGGGGAGAAGCAAGATTATAGTTTTAGAGTGTGTAACACAGTGTTAGAAAAAGCTCATATAAAGGTTGATTAATATATAGAGTAAAGAGAAATTTTACTTTAAAAGGTGGTTAAAAAATCAGAAATATTTGTTATACACGGTACACCATAAGCATATATCAGATTTCTATAGGGTAAAGAAAAGTTATAGCCAGGTGTTGAAAAAATTATATTGGGTGACAAATAAACAGCAGCATATACAGGATGGTTGCAGTATAGGGTGAAGTAGAGTTACAGTTATTCAAGGTGATTAAAAAAATGTCGAATAAAATAGTTATATAGGGTGGCCCATAAGTACTTGCAGCTTAGAAGCACTTGTTTATACAGGGTGTCTGAAATATAAGGGGGAGTGGAATTATAGTTTATGTTGTAGTTAAAAATTTGTTTTATATCCACAAGTAGTTACATGTATAGGAAGGTTGAAATATGTAACCGAGTATAATTACAGCTATATAGGTGGGTTTAAAAATATTTTAAAGTAAGATCTACAAGCTGTTCCATTTACCAGATAGTTGAAATATAGGGTGGGGTAGGATTCTAAGGATACAGGGTCGTACAAAAATGTTATATTTTGTGGCAAATAAGTAGTTGCATATAAAAGGTTGTTGAAACATAGGGTGGCTTACAGATAGAATTATACAGGGTGGGTAAAAAATGCTTGAAAAATTTTGTTATATAGCACTTGCATATATAGAGTACCTGAAGTATGGTGCACAGTGAAGTTATAGTTATACAGTGTCATTCAAACAAGGTTAGAAAAAGTTGGGAAGTGTGGAGAGAAATTATACTTTACTATATCTTGAAAAAATATAAGGATAAAATGTGAATAGCGTAGTTCATAATAAGTTGCAAAGATATGATAGTTGAAAGACTGGGTGAAGAAGTGTTATGATAATTATTTAAAAAATGTTATATTGGTTGACCAATAAGCAGAAGCGTATACAGAGTAGTTGTAATACATACAAGATGATTCAAAACCATGTTGAACAAAATTGTTATTTTCGGTGCCTCATAAACAGTTGCGGTTTTGGAAAAATATTTTTGGCATTGATGGCTATACAGGGTGGTAGAAAAAATGTTATACTGGGTGGCCGATAAGTAGTTGCTAATACAAGGTGGTTGAAATAGCGGGTAGAGTAGATTTATAGTCAAACAGGTTGGATATTTTTTTTGTAGGATAGAACATGAGCTGTTGCATATATGCAATATCTGAAACATGGATCGAAGTAAAATTATAATTCATACAATGTGATTAGAAGTATTTAAAAATTTTATACCTATTTGGTTGCCCCTAAGCAGATGCACATACCGGGTAGTTAAAATATTTTGTAGAGTAAAATTTTGGTTATACAGGGTGGTTAACAAATAAGTTATAATGATTGACAAATTGGCTTTAATGGTTTTAATGTAGATGGAAGTAGAGTTAGTTATACAAAGCGCTTCAATTTTTTTTTTTGAATAAAATTGTTATATAGGGTGGCCAATAAGCAGTTGCAGTTTGGGTGAGGATTTAAATAAAAGTTTGGTATTAGGATGCAAAACTGTGTTTTTATATTTGTGACTCACGATGGGTTCCACATCATTTCTGTTAGGATGGATCAAAAAAGTTAAAAAAAAACGTTATATAGTAGACCATAAACAGTTGCATTCTACTATATGGAATATCTGAAATATTGGGAGAAGCAAGATTATAGTTTTAGAGTGTGTTTAACACAAAGGTTGATTAAATTATAGAGTAAAGAGAAATTTTACTTTAAACGGTCGTTCAAAAAATATCAGGAATAATTGTATACAGCGTAGACCATTAGCAGTTGCATAGCTGAAATATAGGCTAGAGAAGAGTTATAGTCAGGTGTTCAAAAAGTTATATTGGGTGACAAATAAACAGCAGCATACAGGATAGTTGCAATATAAGGTGAAGTAGAGTTACAGTTATTCAAGGTTATTCAAAAAAATGTCGAATAAAATTGTTATATTGGGTGGCCGATATGTACTTGCAGTTTGGGTGAAATATATTCGGGATTGGTGGATTTATGGTTAAGTAGAGTGGTTCAAACAAGTTTTTTTTTGCGAATGCTTGAACATTCCGTACGCGGGTGAAACCGCGGGTAACGGCTAGTATTGTATAAATTACTTCAAAAAACATTGTTCGACAACGATTCCTGATAATGAACCGAAACGTCACATCAAACAGATAAGTATAACACAAAATACATCCTAACATACATCCTAGTTGACAAATCCTTAGACCTACTATCTCACAGTTAATCCTGCGAGAGAGTTTTTTTTTCTATAAGAAGGCAACTAGTGTTCAGGTCAGTTTCCACAAACTGCTCTTAGATGCTACAACTAGATTTTCAATTACTTGACTTATCTGTATTTTTCAGAAACCATTTGTGAGAAGTAAAAAACCCAAAAGAACAGCCAAAATAACTATCTGCCTCCTCAATCATTTAGAAACTACTTTACAATACTTGTTGGCATACAACTGCTTAGAACCGCAAACCAAACCTGAGACATGAAGTTATGCCATAATAACAATTCTATTCAAAAAAACTTTTCAATAACTATCGTCCTATAAGTCTGTTGACGCAAATCTATAAATTACTTATGTGTGTAATAACAGACGTGAAAAAAATAGACTACTATCAACCAGTCAAACAGACGACTGTGGCTGACTGACCTTCTGCCCACAATGAGAATGCTTATGGAAAAATCAGTGGAGTGTAATTTTGCTGTGCCCATGGCCTTTGTAGACTACAAAAGACCTTCAACTCTACTAAATATATTTATCAAAAAACCAAGACCACAATTAGACCAGGGTATTTCAAATAATGCGATAAGAAAAGAGATGGATTAAAATAACTGGAAACAGATAGAAAGCGTTAATGATTACATATACAACAGATAGTAATCGATAAACGACAGGGACAGTGAAATAAAAAGCAAAAGGCCTATCATTACGTATGTAGCACATACATGGACCCTCACACAACACATAACACATCAACTAAAATCAACGCATAGGGCAAGAGGAAGATCTATGTTAGAAATAGCACTGAAAGTACCAACATCGTAAAAAGTATGCCGACATGATTGAGAGAATAACAAATCTAAAGTGGGGCAAACTGGTCACGTTGCGAGAACTAAAGATGGCCAATGGAATAGTAGAATTATCGATGGAAAACGACGAAGAAGCAGACCGGTTATGAGATGGTATGGTGATATTTAAAATGTGGCAGGACTGAGGTGGATCGAAGGAGCACAGAACTGAGAGATCTGGACCAGAACAAGGAAGGCCTATGCCTAATACTGGGTGCAAGAAGACCAATGAAACAAATAGAATGTTCATACGAAGTATGTATTTATAAAAACTTATGCGCATTAGAATGCAAGGTTGTGTCAAAACTTCAGACTAACCTTTCAAAATTTAAAATTTTGAACAATACGTTATGGAAATACAAAAACTGGACTGGAAGTGCCCTGCCATTCGTACACGTAGTAGATAAAGTAAGTTTGTATTTTGTTGTTTGGTCATAGTGTTATGTTCCTCTTATTGTTGTATTATTCTGCTTGTGAATTCGTAATGGCAAATTTACAATCAATACGAGTGCTTGCAAATTTATTTTCTACTTGAAACATCGAAACCTGAAGCATACCAAATGTTTCAGCAAGCTTTCAAAGAACCACACTCCAATTTTCTAACAAATTAGGCGCTTTAAACGGGGTGAGATGAATCTTAGAAACCATACTTGTTCTGAGCGCTCTTCCACAATTGAAAACGCTGAAAACGTTAAAAGAAATCCATGAAAATAAACACTAAAGAACGTCGTTTCATGATTAACGAAATTTCAAAAGAGTCATCGGATATAGACTGAGAATTTACCAATGATACGTTTTACCTTTTCAGAAAAAAGATTGAATGTGATCCACTTCCACTTGTTGTTCATTACTGGGGATGAGAGTTGATCTTTAAGTTTTCTGTTTGATTGCAAGTATTTACCGAGGAAACGCCCCCTTGGCGACCAGGTGACTCTCTCCATCATCACAATACGCACAGACACACTGCCTTACAAATGGAACGCTATTTGGCAGCTCAGGCATTGTCTGGCACTCCCCACCGTATTTGCCAGAAATAGACCCGTGCGACGTTTTCCTGTTTCTGCAACTGAAGAAAAATCAAAAAATTCTTTTGGAAATATCTTAAGTAATAAATACTTTATAACTAAAATATTTTTCCACTTTGTAAAAGTTCTTATTTGAGACTTTAATAGAAACTATATATCACCTTGCTTTCAAAAGCCTGTAAAGGCTCGAAAGACAAATAAAATATTTCCTAAAAAGTTTAGCTGAGCTGAATTTGTGTCACGTGGTTTCTAACTTTAACATAAAGTAACAACATTAGGCTAGGATTATACCAAATTTAGGATGTTTTAATGGCTCATTTTCCTGAAATTTCTAGATGTTGCCATACAGATCTTAGGCTCCCCAAGTTCTAAATTGCTATTTTCATAAGATATGAAAGGTCAAAAAACTGCAATCTATCTAATTTTATTTAGTATAATTCCAGGACCACATCATACTTTCATTGGTATTAAAGCCCCACGGAGTGCCTCAAAGTTAGTAAATTTAATATTAAAACGAGGTAATTCTAAATCCAAAACTCTAGAAGAAGGTAACTTCTATGGATTTAAACCTCAGAATGACTATGTTTAACGTATTAACTCAAGAAATCTGGCTTTAGAATTTTATTTTATTTAAATTTAGTACCCACAAGCGTGAAATCACCCGGAAGGACGTAGCTTGATCTGCCCCTGGTAAACATTCATAATTCTTCTAATATTTCAATTACCATTTTTCTGTGTTTCCGTTTTACATCTTCCATCTCAACTCGCCCTTATCAGAACATCCCAGAAAGCCACAATTTATTTATTAGCCTTACAGACTTTGATAAATTATAGTTAATCGGTTTAAATTAAAAGTGCATTAATTGAATGCGACTATTTAATATTAATGGCTCCCTTATGTGGTAGAAAACTAGCAAAAAAATAACCAAAAACCTGCAAAAAACGAAGCTTATATTCTGGCAGAAGAGAACAGAAAAAAACACATTTAAAGGAAACATTGCAGAATGGTTAGTAAAAGAACTGGACCAGAAATGGCAATTTTGCCAATAAATTATATTATATTATAGCAACAAGACACAAAAATTTAACAGAAATAGTAGAAAGTCGACAAGACGAACACAAATTATCAATGAAGAATCGTGAGTTAATATTTTAATTATAATTTAACGCCGATAATTTAAAATTATAGTTACTGAAAAAATATGTGGAAGACAAAGCCGCAAAGACACTGAAATCTTCAAAAGTATGCCTTGGAAATTGAGGTCAAATCAACGGTGAGACCAGTTTTCTTCTACCATGGGGATCAAGAGGTAACCGCCTAGTTACAAAACACTTTTAGTAATACGAATAGAATTTTATAGAACATGCTTAAATCTACTATAGTAGAACCTTTGCGCCGCCGAAGTTTACCCACGTTCCAAATCACTACACAGCTCGGCAGCCTCAACGAACAGCTAGTCGAATGACAGGTCATTGCAAGGGGGACTGCTAATTTAGGCTGTTATAGAGCTCAACTTCTTGAGACGGCCAAGTTAATGGTATCCATCCACTAACCCCAAGGATATTTACCCCAATATTATCAATGGCAAAGATAGCTACAACAAATGATACTGTTGTATCCATTGTGAATGAATTTGAAGCCCATCAGATTAATACCGGCTGCAGTAGAAGCAAAACTGCCGTTAGATAATGGCAGAATTCCGTAGATCTTGCTGGCAGACGTTGATGATGATCGTATGCAAGAGCATTGGTTCATCCTTCTTCTTAGATACATTGTACTGCGATCTTTGGATAAATAATTTATATTGAGTAAGCAATTACAAGCAACCGTATGGCTGCAGTGAGGCTATCAGCAAAATGGTTGATAAGGCAACAGTTAGTCCAGTTAATGACACCTAAATAATAACAATTTTATCGGCTACAAAGCCTTTAGGAATATTTGAGGAAAACTGCAAGCTTAGCAAACCTGACCATGAACCTAACGAACCTTCCAGAGAGAGCGGTATTCGAAAAGGACTCCGGGATTCCAGTTACCAAAAAGATGCCTGTCGGTGCTATCCGCGACAAAAATAATAGGAGGAATATTACCAAAACAACATCGTTAAAGAAGCAGTAATAGTCCATTGCCCAGGTGATAATCTCCAGTAAAAACTCTCTTCCAGAAGAAGCTCCCTCTAGAACCAAAAAAATTACTGGTTAGATCAAAGAAAGGATAAATTAAAAAGGGCTGTAGACATTTCTTGCCCGCCAAATGGAACATTCGTAATTCTTAGTTGATTTTTAACATTTCATATTTTATAGACATTGGTATTCGAATTTAGAACAAAGTAAAATAGTTTAAAAAGTATATAAAGAACACTGAGTTCCAAGTAATATTGCATGACTGGAACCCAAATACCTATTTAATAATATTTATTTATATTTATAAAATTCTACATTTACTTTACTTTTATTTAATTAAAACAAGTATCTGGAAAACTATTTAAGGCAAAATCAACGCATATTGTATTGTAATCATCTTTTATGATCAGCTACCTGTTTCTTTATTTTATAAATACATCATCACTGGGTAAATTGTGTGGTTGTACAAACACTGTTCATGTTCATAAAACATATTAATATCGACCTGTTCTAGGTTTATGAAGTCTACACCATATATTTTATTAATCCAGTTGAGTTATTAATGTTGAGTTTGTACCGTTTAATATTTAACTTTCGTAACACATAAGTTTTTGTATACTAGTTTAAAAAACGTGTAAAGCCATACAACCGCTCGACTAACGTATTTGCGCGCCGAGCACAAATTAAGTGCTAGACTAAAGGCAAATTAATCATGATTTAGAATAATCCCTTCAGCAATAATTTGCCGTTCATAAGTGAATGGACCGCAGAGACTTTCCGGAGTAGTTAGCGTCCTTTCCGTTGCCAAGGCAAGCCGAGCCATATAGTAGTTAGTAGTTTCAGAAAATATATTGCAATGATTCATGTTGCCTCTCACGACCATAACGGTTGCAGGGGTTGTCAGAGTTGTCGACTTCCTAAAACAGACGGAATCAAATTACACCCAAAACTATCTTATTTCATTTTGAAATGATTGCGAACAGCGAAATGGTCTCTGCTTTGTATTTGAGTATTACAAGATCTTGCGTCGGAATTAATAATGAATAATTGCTCTTGTTTTGGTGACAAGATCGCTGTGGGAACGAGAAGTGCTTTTCAGTCGTTTCCTTCAAGCTGGGAATACTGATTGCGTTCCCTATGATGATACTTAATGGGTTGCAACCAGGATATCGTTGTTCTGGCTGTGAGAAACTAGGACCGATAAGCAAGCGAGGAATTTAACACATGCCGTCACGGTAGGAAAGTATCCTACTCCGAGAAACAAATACACATTTTAAATGCCACATATTTGGGTTTGGCAGTTTCTTCGCTGTCAGATTTTCTAAATATCTTTGTAGAGTATAAAAAATTATGCAGACTATATCAATAATTTATATTTTAAAAAGAACACATTTTAACTGCCTCAAAATAAAAACTGTGCAATCAATAACTATTTTCTGGCTTATATTCTGTTTTTTACCTGATTTAAAATAGAATTCTATTAATTATTTCAGCGAATTCTTATCTCTCCCTCTCTCTCTAATTTGTATTTTTAAATTTTTCATTTGTTTTCTTATTTGGAGCACATTTTATAAGTGTAAATCTAATTCACTCTAGATTGCAACCACATAGTATATGTTTCTGTGTATTCGTCATCCAATATAAATTATTTATCTATCATCTTCTGAATCACCCTGTTCAAGTATAATTCAACTTTAAACAATGTTGCAACCACCCTGTATAAGTGTTAATCTTCTCCACCCTATTGACTGTTTCTATTTTTCTACAGTTTAAATTACCCTGTATACCTACAATTTTACTTAGGCCCATATGTCAAGTATAAGCAACTACTTATGTTCCACACCATATAACATTTTTTTAACCACCCTGTATAACTATAATTCTACTCCACCTTATATTTCAACCATCCTATATATGGAACTGCTTGTGTACCACCCAAAGTCACATTTATTTGTAAGGTTTTTTGAAGCCACCAGTCTCACATACAAACACACCTAATACTTTTTCTTTTCGATACGCTTATGAAATATTTTGTGTCCTTTCACTTGACTGCAAGCCTTATAAAATGAAAACCGTTACAAACACCCTGTACGATATACTTTCATGACATATCTTGACATTTAAGCTATTTATGATGAAAATTTGACATTTAACTTGATGTTTGCCGTATTTCGCACATATTTTTAGGATTTTCAGAAAAACGGTATGTTTTACATTCTAGAAAATTAAACGAAATCACGCTGGAACATCTCTTTGTAGAATACTATTTAATATATTCAGATTGAGTGAGTCGTTTTAAAAAAATTAGTAGATTTATTGAAATCCACTGATATGTAGTCCCTTAATTCCTTTTTTTTTCTGATTTTCTGTTTAAATCACCAAATTTGCCCAAGCCGTTTTTGAATAATCACTGAGCATACATAACAAAACTTGCCGACGAATTGATAACCTCCTTCTTTTTGAAAATCGGTTAAAAAATGACCTTTAAATATATTGTAATGTTTTTATTTTCACACACGGGTTCTGCCCAATTCTTGGAGATATTTAAAAATACAGTCCAACTAACTAATTTATTTCCACTACTTAAACAGAATTTATTTTCACAGAAACTATTTAGAATTTATCTTAACTATACAATACAACCGTCGAAAACTGAATAGCCAGCTATCGCCAGCTGTCCATATGTATATATTTCTCTCGGAATTGTCTGGTAACTCCACGAACCATCGGGAAACTTCTTTCATGTGTTCTGAAAACTTTAAGGGAATTCCCAGTAACGGCAGCGATCGGCCTGTTCAGAGACAAAACATTTTGGGTTCTCAGAAGTATCGGAATAATGCCCCTTCCACGAGTCAGGTTGATGGCCGATTGCACCAGCACGATGAATTCCCCTAACAATATTCATGGTGTTTACTATCCTCAATGTTTTTTTATGCAACAGATTTGTATTTGAAAATTGTATATATAAAACAAAGTGTAGTAAGGCAATTTCGTAAAATTGCCCGGATTACTGGCTGTCCGTACAGAAATTATTATTCAAAATTATTCTAAAAGAAAGAGATATCTACAAAACGAACAACCACTATTCCTGTACATAAATATTATATATATATATATATATATATATATATATATATATATATATATAATTATTATGTTCAAAATATTGTTTTCCTGTTTGTATTTGGTTGGTATTAGTGTTGAGTTGGTTGTTTATGCTGGTTTGTTGTTGCAATTTTCTTTCTAGTTGATTTATAGTTTTATTTATAAAACCTTCTTTTTGCAGTAAATATTATTTGATAATGTTGACTTCTTCGTTAAATATTTCGGTGGATGAAGATATGTTTTTTACAATATCTTTTTTGACATTCAAGATATGATGGAAGTTAAAATTCAAATATCTATTAGTGAAGACTTGGTATGAAAGACACTTTTTTTTTTATTGCATTTTCACTTCCCATGTTCTAAGTTAAAGAATCACATTTATATATCAGTTGATAGTGTAATTATTCTAGTCTATATATAAATAAACACTTCACTGGGATATATTTCAGTTATTGTAAAAAAAGGCAAGTGTGACTTTTAACCTCGTGTCAGTTTTTTTCACATAGTAAATGAAATGGTAAGTATCAAAAGAAACAAATATTAAAATCAAATACGTATTTTTATTAAAGATGAAATGTATACAACTAATTGTAACTAAGAAAAGAACAAGAAATGTTTTAATTAAAAATACCTAATCCAACAAAATTATATTTAGTCTGTCTAAGAAATAAGTCCGAATATTCTGAATCACAATTATGGCAAATATAATATAGTAGCTCAGGTGTGCATTCCTCGTGAGCCCAAATCTTGCAATCTTGGCATTGAATCTAGACTTCTCTAGACTTGCTAGCAGAATGTGGCAGATCAAGTAATACTCTTCATCTTCTTATTGTTACTTAACGCACTTTTCGAGACTATCTTCTTCTTCTCTTCTTCCTTTTTTCTGTTCTAGGTATGTCGGGAGTAAGTGTTAGAATTACTGATTTAGATTTCCTTCTATCAGCTCGCTGCGAATTTCGTGAAGGTGCTGTTGGTAGAGGCTTTAAAACTTGCGATGACACAGTCACAAAACAACTTGGACCAGGGCTAGTGATTGCCATCTGGGCCAGCTAGCTTGTTAGATTCTCAAGACATTGGAACTTTCAAGTTATTGGAAAGAGCAAGCTCGAACGCTATTTTCCTAATATCATTTGGTGACAACCAGAGATAAATACTTAAAGCAAATTTTCCAATTTTTCCTGTTCATCGCTAAAAATCTGTCTATTTCTTTGGTAGTTTTGCCGGAAATCGAAATAAACGGTTTTTACCATTTTTACAATTTTCAAGGGTTTCAGATATTCTAGATCATACAATATATTCTTCCATTCAAAGGTTAATAGCAGGAGAAGCAATAAAAAAATGGCATATGTGTATAATGTTATATTTACCCCGAGCAGATTTGTTTTGATTTTAATATAACTGCTAACTGTTTTGGTGAAACAATTATAAATATCTATTATTTTCAGAGGATATCAGTTTCAAAACGAGCGATAGAGTTCATTTTTACACTTATCCCACAGTTGATGATGTTACTTGAATGATACTCTTTTTGCTGAAAAAAACAAGAAAGTTTAGACATAAATAAAAGATAAATTCTTAATTAGACATTTTGATACTGAACAAAATATTATTCGAAAATGACGGTTTTCTTAAAACTTTCTCCATACTTGGGAAAGGATACACATTTTTCCATGTGATGATTTCCAGCCTGGGCTATCTATTAATTCTAAAGTTCCATTAATATAGATATCACAACAAGTTTGATAGACTGCTCTTAATTCAACATTATAATTAGCTCTATCGTCGTCGTTTTTGTTATTAGTTCAATACTTATTTTTACTTTTTATTCTATAGTTGTCGTAGTCAGAACGATACTCAACAGATTAACCCTTTCAAGTAAATACTCACTTTTAAATGCAAATTATATATATTTTCTAAGATAGAAGACTCATTTGCAGGTTACTAACAGAATTGCTTTGAAAGCTTCTATTAAATTTTGGATTTACTATCTTATCTAAATTTTATATCAATTCGTGAGGTAATAGCTACAGATAGCCTCCAGTACCACTTTTTACTAAAACTCCTTAGTGTCTATATTTACTTCGTTTTTAAGTATAGTACTAAATAAAATCAATAAAATTTTCCACACTTTTGTCCTAAATTTTATTCAAAATATTTTTGGGTCTCTGTTGTTTACAGTGCAATCATACCAATAGTTACTATTTACCTAATAAATGATAATATGGTATACTAATTTTAGAAATATCAGTATAAATGTATTATTTCTCAAGACATCTAAACACATAAATCATGTTGAAAATAAAAACAAACTCTCGCAATTACGACCTAACCCAATATATCGTAGCAGTTAGATCTTATTGCTCATGGGTCACTCAATATCCGATTCAGATAGAGAGAGTGTAAATTATGGAGTTGTAGATACAACCAATAATTATACACCAGGGAATGGCTTAAACGTTCGCCCAATATATTCCTAACGGCCATAACAATTCCAAGTGTCCTGCTTTCAATTTAGGATATCGCTAGATGCCCTGCTCTATAATAAAGTTACCACAATATTGACCAACAGGTCTTTTTGGACCGTACTAAATGCTACTGAGAAGAAGAGCTGAACGACCAATTTTGAATTTGTATAAGTTTGTTATCAATCATGTTTCTTAAAACATGTATATTGAGTTTGATTGCAGTTGAAAGTCAATAAAATTTTAATAATTGGCTCAAGTTTTGTTGTTCATTAAATTCAGTTGAAATCTATTTATAAATATGTATAGTGACACAAATTGGAACTCTAGATACTTGCACATCCAGTTCGAACTCAAAACTGTATAATAAGTAATTGTGTATAGAGACATCATTAGAACCTCAGAATTAAGTTGAAAATTCATTTTAAATCTTATTTTCACAGTTTAGCTGAATAAACTTGATAAAGGTTGTGTTGCTTTTAAATGTCAGTATCCGCTATTTTAGTCACTGACTTTCAACAAAAAGGAAAAGGCGTGTAATATGTTACTTCATTTCTTCTTCAGTTATGTGGAAACTTTGTTGTGTCACAGATGTATAAACACAAAATTTTGTATCCAAACGCCAAACCCTTACACTCAACGTTCTTTCAAAAGTTAACTGTCATCATATTAGAGTGAACCAAGAAATTTTTATATATAAAATATTTTGGTTTATTAGGCGGGCTTTAAAGAAGTTTGTATGTACTTATTTTTAATTAAACAAAAAAATTGTATAATTAAGTGTATGACCCAAATAAAAATTAAAATTTTCGTAGCCCATAAGCAGATACATATATATGAGAGATGCAATATAGGGTGATAGGAATTATAGTTATACAGGTTGGTGGAAATTTGTGCTGGAGTAGAGTTATATTCATAGTGAGGTTTAAACAATATTATAATAAAAATGCAACATTTCGTAGCCCATAAGCAGATGCATATATAGCATAGATGCAATATAGGTGATAGGAATTATAGTTATACAGCGTTATTATAAAAAAATGTTAAAAAAGAAATGATTTATTGGGTAGCCCACTATGAGTATAATTACAAAAGATAGTTAAAAAATTTAGAAACAAAAAGATTAAATACGGTGGTTATGATTAGAGTGGAATTATAGTTTCACCGAGGGCTCAAAAAATATTTGAAAAATGCGTGGTCCATGAGTAGTTACATATACAGGGTAGTTAAAATATAGTCCAGAGTAGAATTATACTGGCTAGTCCATTAGCAGTTACATATAAAGGGTGGTGGAAATATATTATGAAGTGGAATTATTGACGAGTATTTTAATAAATGTTAGAGAAATGAAATTAAACTGAATCATTTCATCTTGAGAAAAATTTGTTTATACAGCAAATGTCCGATTATCTGGTTATATGTACAACATTTTTGATGAATCATTGAATTTACGAGTAAGCTCCGTCACCCATGTATTGAATTTATTAAATGTACAAATGGAAATTGAATAAATATTAGTAATTAAAATATATAGTATGTAGTAATAAAAACATATTATTATGCAATTTCTAGATATATGATTTCTACTCCATAACTATTTAATTCGAATTGTCACTTACCTTTGTTCGGTTTTCTATATTATTTTACCGGTTAATAACTGAATTATTCAATTTGAAGAAATCTCCTGAAACCTAAATTTTTGTATTTAATTTCCATTTACTGTCTCTATGCCATATTAAATTAAGAATTTCAAATTGTAACTCAAATAAATTCATTAATTATATATGAAAAAGAAGTTGAATTTCATAACTTATTGACCCAATAGGTGAAATTTCCACCACAGGCGATTCTAGTATCCTTTATTAGCTGTATGTAAGATATGTACTCCACTAAAGCTATCAAAAGTGTCGTTATTCTCCAAATAAATATTTTGCAAATTGAGAAAAACCAGATGAATTATTATTTTTAAAATACCTAAGATGTTCTTTGCGGCGAATTTTTAAACACCTAAATGTTCTACCTATATATGATGCTCCAAAAGTATCACAACCTACCACTTCTATCCATCAAATCAATGGGATCTTTATTGTTTATTAAAATTGAACCTAAAGTGTCTTTCGTTTTGAAAGAAATATTGAAGTATGGTTTGAATACAATTACGACTTTAATTTAATTAATTTTCATTTGATAAATATACTGAAAGCTCCATGAACTTATTTACATATCTGTCTTGTCCACCACTGATGGGTTACAATCATTTAGAACCGCAATTTGTTTAATAGTACTAAGTTCATTATTGAAGTATTAGTCATTTAAAGGGTTCATAAAAACGCATATAACTATGTAAGGCTGCCAATTTATAAACCAAAAAGTGGATTTAATTAACAAAACATAATACTATACCAGAATTTCAGAAAATTCTTAGTGTCCTTATTGTCAGTAAGCCAAAAATATAGTCGGAACAGGACAATCAAAATAAACGGTTTGTTAAATGCTTGCCAACGTTTCGCTTTATTATATTTAAAGCTTCATCAGGGCTAAAATCATCCAGGAAAATGTATTTACAAATTACATAAAAGTTAAAATAATATACAAAAATGTAAAACAATGCATAAGCCATTACTAAGTGAAATAATAAAATTATATATTAATAAATTAGATGACAAAACAAAATTATTAAACACAAAAATTGAAAATAAGTATGTGGTATAATCATATCATATTTACATCAATGAGATACAAGCTTGGTTAGACAATGACATACTTCCCAGGACATTCAACATAACAGAATATTAAAAAAACACAAAGAAAGAAAAAACATTATAATATGTGTGCACATTACCTTGCATTTGTTATTGTTTACCTGGTTTAAAAAAATGATAAACCATCACTGGAATTTATAAAAACATATAAACGACGTATAGAGAAAATCTTGGGTTTCTTAGGTGAATGATTTATTTCAAATATAATAGTTTGTTTCCTTATTTAAAAGAACTCTTATCAAGCATACCACGTTTTCTAGTTTATTTGACAATTTTTATATATATGTATATATATATATATATATATATATATATATATATATATATATATTATTCGACAGACAATTGAATTAGCCATCTGTTATTGATTTATTTAACTGACTTAATATTAATGAGACGAATTCTGTTATTTATAATAATACTTTGTATTGGAAATTTTAAGGTTGCGGTTCATGTCAACATGGGAGAGATACATCAAACGGTATATCGTTTTAATTTAATAAATTATTTATTTATTAAATAAGAGAGAACTAAATAAGTTAAGATCCAAAATAATAGGAAAACTTTTGTTAACTAATTTTTTTTGTTAACTAATTTGTTTGTTTTATAATACTATACGATAAAAAAGGTATATTTTGGAAATCGATGCCAAGCAACAATTACGTTAGATGATATAAGAGATAATTTGCTTTTGTTTCTTATTCCACAAACTATTCTCTTGAAGAAAAAATCCAAAACAACATTTACTTCCGAATCCTTCACGTTTTTACCACAGAAATTTGGTGTTTATTTATTTCAAATTGAACCCTAAATACCTTGTAAACACATTACAAACTGACAGCAAGACCCAAAATATCTGACCAGAATACTCATTCTTTTAGTGTTTTTTTTTAGATTTAAACAAACGTAACCAGATGTTATAAGTGTCTTTGCTTATATACCATATATATGTAAACGTAAATTTTAAAACGCATTATTCAGGTAAAATTTTACAGTACTCCTTTATGAAACATTTTCACTGAACACCTGGATGCAGCTGTAAAACTAACATAATATGTGCTTAACACATGCAGAATTTTATGGATTTCAAGATCTGTTGAATACTCCATTAGCTTTCTATGTCGCTCGTTTCAAAGGTTCACCTCGCATCGTAAATCTGTGAAAACGAAATGTTCCCTACATTTCTTTTCACGTCGTTTCATAACAATAAAGCTGTTCTGGTAACTATCTAATGTCGCTCATATTGAAAAGTCAATAGTTCTCTTTGAGCATACAAATCCGAACGACTTCGACTATCGGAAAGCAATCAACGGCGAATTCAACATGTCAATCGAGCTCTGGAACTGATACTCAAGTGTAAAAATAACGTGTGCTGATACAATTGATGAATTTCTGTTTGAACGTGAGGTTGGATAGACTATTTGGTATGAATTGGTGAATTTGAGAAATATTTCGCCAATATAAAAATGGTTGCTTTGAATCAGAAGTAGTCAAAAACATTATCTATCATACGACTGTCAATATGTTGGGATTTCACTTGACAAAAATTAATTAAAAATTATATGTAATGGCCCCTTACCAACGAATATTCATAATCATCTTCCCTGTACTTAGTATTGTAAATGTCTGCTACCAGATCATTACTAAATGAATTTATCAACAGCCAGTAAAACAAAAATTGTACAACCGTAATCGATATAACGAAATACTCAAGTAACCCCAAATTGGCACTTATCTTAGTAAATACAGCAGAATATAAGAGTAGGCCTTCTGAAGGTCTCCTAAATGACAAAATTCGAGTAGATAATCACCATTATATTAACTTCTTCAATGAAAGAAGACATTGTGAAATTCACCGTTCTATAAACCTAACATAACAAATAAATTTAAAGATCAATAAACCGGACTAATTATAATATGAACTTTAATTAAAAATCAAACTGAGTAAAAAATGGAAACAAGAAGACCTATTTGTGTTCTAAATATTCTTTGTGACATGTTCTTGATTATTTTTAGTTTTTCTTAACACCACAATTGGAGTAAAAAGCTGTATATTGAAAGAAAATACCAAACATTTCAAATTCGATTCTGAATTCGTTGTCAATGGTTTTAAATTATGTATTGAAAATGTGAATTGCAAATTGAAAGTTTGATTTATGACATTTAAGTTGACATAATAAAATTTTATGTTGTTTTTAAATATTATACATTAAGTTAAACAGCTTTCAAGTTGGAAGAATTTGCAAGAGTTGTCTTTAAAATTTATAAGTGGCGTTCCTGGGTACTACTTTGTTATAAGCAAAAATGCGATCAAAGAATTCTGCTGTTTCAGTGGTTCCATTACCGTCATAAGGGAAAACCTAATAAAAACCATATGAACTATCCCGATACTGGGTTGTTCAAAAGGAGATGACTCAGTTATCAGTTGAAACAAAAATGGAACTACTAACATATTGTACCAAAACTACATACTTTCAATTAAACGATGACTTTTATCAACAAGATTTTGGCATGGCCATGGGTTCTTGTCTCTCACCAGCATTAAGTAACATATTTATGGACAAATTCGAACAACAAGTAATTATGTCAAAGAAAATAAACCTTTAATTTGGTGGCTTTAAGTTGAGGACATTTTCGTAATGTGGGAATACAGTCCTTAAGAACTAAGTAAATTATTAAATGACATAAATAACAAAGAACCAACTATCAAATTCACCCTAGAAATTAAAGAAAATAACAAACTGTCTTTCCTAGACATATTAATAACAAAAACAAAATCTTCGTTTGAAACAGAAGTTCATTGAAAACCTACTGATACTAACAGATACCTAAATTTCAATTCAAATCATCCGAATACAGTAAAGAAAGGTGTCATTAAGTCATTATATGATAGAACAAAGACCAACTGTACTGATAATAATCAATTCAACAAAGAAAAAACAATTTAAAAAAATGTTCTCACTGGAAACAATTACCCCATAAAATTTATCAACAAAGAGTTAAACAGACTTGAACAGAAAACAAACCTTTAGAATCAACCCAGAACTGCTCTTATTAGCTACTCAGAACAACAACATTACATTTACAACTATACCATACATACAGGGTCTGTCAGAAAGATTGAAAAGAGTGGACAACAGATGTTAATGTTAAACATTCCAAACAAGAAATACACTGAAATCACTAATATCGAAAACGAAACCAACCAACAAAAGTCAGAATTCAAAAAATTGAGAAACATCGAGACCATTAAACGTACGAATAAATGAACACAAGATTTACATAAAGAAACGACAATTTGAAAAATCCAAAATGTGTGAACATGCATGGGACCTAGGCTATAAAATACAATTTGACAATTGAACTACACTTCACAAAGAACAACATAACACAAAACGAAAAATAACAGAGTCTGCCATAATTATTTTGAATGAAGACGATTGTATTGCTTTTACTTCTGTAGAATTCAATCGTATCTGGTTACCGACAATTAAGGAAGAAATTATTAATAGTCATCTCCTTTTGAACAACCCAATATTGGGATACTTCATAAGGTTTTTCCTAGGTTTTCCCTTATAACGTTAATAGGATCACTGAAACAGCAGCATTCTTTGATCGCATTTTTGGCGTATGCGTTATCTTATAACAAAGTCGTACCTAGGAACGCCACTTATAAATTTTAAAGATAACTTGAAAGCTGTTTAACTTAATACATTATCTTTAGAATTTTTGTACTACCTGTATATTTAAAAACAACAAAAAAGTTTCTTATGTCAACTTAAATGTCATAAATCAAACTTCCAATTTGCAATTTACATTTTCAATAAATAATTTAAAAGTAGTTTCTATTTTTGCAATATGGGAACATAGCACAGACGACTTATACTGCTTTTTAGACACAATCAATAACAAAGAATTTACAATTAAGTTTACTATTGAAATAGAAAATGGAAATAAACTTCCATTTTTAGACGTGTTGGTTTACCGATCAAACAACAATTTCACTACAAGCATTAATAGGAAACCAACGCATACTAATAGATATTAGAATTTTTATTCAAATAATTCTTTAAATGTAAAAAAGGAGTCATTAAATCCTTATATGACAGAGCCAAAGCAGTTTCAGCAACAAAAGAAATTTTTTAGAAAGAGTTATGAATTTATAATATAATTTACCAAATCGAGAAAAAACAAAGAAACCAACAAACGACACAAACAACATACAATACTTCCAGTTTAAATAACAACATACAAACTGATATTAACTCTACAATTATAAACGTTATTCCTTATGTTTCGGGCCTCCCGAAAAAATTAAACATATTGGCAATAAATACCAACTAAAAAACGATTTTTAAAATAAATAATACTTTAAGATCAAATTTGACAAAAAAAAACCGGAAAACGGTACTCAAAGTTCCAAAAATTGTGTGTACAGTGTACCTTGTACCTGCGGAAAAACATATACCGATGAAACATCAAGACCTCTCCAAATTAGAACAAAAGAGCACCAATACAACGTCTCAAGAAGACATGTAGACAGATCAAGATTGGCAAATCATGTACTCACGGATAATGATACACACAAAATGGACTGGAATAAGACAAAAATACTACTTAAAGAAGAACATACCAAAAAAAGATCAAATCAAAGAAAATGTCTGCATGTTGCTGAATAATGGAGAAATTGGGACACCCTCGGTAGAGATACCGGTTGCATGGCAACAGCTCCTGACGAATGAACATCAAAAAGGAAACTTCAAAGTCAATTAATCAGTCAATTGACATTGCTAAAAAAAGTCAAGCGACGAATATAGTGCAAAACATTCAAACAAACATTGTTCGACAACGATTCCCGATAAGGAATCGAAACGTCACAAAAAAACAGATAAGTACAACACAAAATACAAACAAAAAAACAGATAAGTACAACACAAAATACATCCCAACATATTATACTGGAATACTAGTTGACAAATCTGTAGACCTACTTTCTCACAGTTGATCCTGCGGGAGAGTTTTTTTCTATAAGAGGGCAACTGGTGTTCCGGGCAGTTTCCACAAACTGCCCTTAGATACTACACCTCGATATTCAAGTACTTAACTTATCTGTATTTTTCAGAAACCATTGCGAGGAGAGAAAATCCCAGATGAACATTCAAAATAAAAAAAATAATTTAAAGCCATTGACAACGAAGTCAAAATCGACTTTGAAACGTTTGGTATTTTCTTTCAATATACAGCTTTTTACTTCAATTGTGGTCTTATTCCCAAGAAAACCAAAAAATAAGAAGACCTATTTTTGCCTCATGGTTCCGCACCCCGTAAATACTCCCTACGCCGAGATCCATGCCCATTGGCTAAAGTTATTATTATATTATTATTTTAATGACCTTTTTTTAATATAATAAATTAATACCTTCATGGGCTTTCCCAAATTTCATGTCATTATAAATAAATTACTGATTTTTTGATAAATCTCAAAAATTTTTACATTTTCTTTTTTCAAATTTTCTACTTGAAAATGCTCCAAACAGGACTTATAAGTGCTCCTTAAGTAGGATTTCTGATTATTTAAAACATTTTAATTTGGGACATTATAATCCTCTCATAATTTTTCATAATAGAAAACAAAAGAAATCCATATTTTTGCGGGTTTTATTATTCTATTATTCTTATCAATTATTCTCTTTTACTGAAGTTATGCTAAAGGGTGAATCATTAATAAAGTCCGATGGGAATTGTAAATAAATCGCAGAGTATTTAGGAACTTGTTTTAATTTTATCTGTTCTTGAACAATTACAACGAAAAGTTCGAGTTTTACTAAAAGCTCCAAAGCACCACCCAAAGAGTAATAATTTTATCTCCCAACTTGACCATACAATGTATGGCATCACACTCCCTCTAAGGCACGCTATGAGTGCCTTTAGGGGAAAATTCACTAAACCCCAGATATCCTAGATATCAAAAGGGTTTAGCTCTGTGGGAGCCCTTGCCAGGTTTTCAAACCCGTGGTTGGAGTCGTGGTGGCAGTTTTCCATCAATTTCCAGACCGTCCGGGCTGTCCCTAACAGGACGGCTTTTTGCATTTGTTTGTAAAGATGTTCGTCCAGACCTAGGTATTTTAAATTGTTTAATATATGTTCTGGGACTATTCCTGTCGTTGACATAACAATTGGTACAGTTCGTGTGTTGTTCATGTCCCACTGAGTCTTTATTTGAAATTCCAAATCTCTATATTTGGTTACTTTCTCAGCCTGCTTGACATTTATATTATTGTTGTTAGGAATTGATATGTCAATTAAAGTTATTTTCCGAGCGACTTTATCTACCAAAACTATATCTGGTCTATTGTGAGCAACAGACCGATCGGTCAGTATCGTGCGTTTCTGATTTTCGGAAGAGTGTGTTGTCTAGTTTCCGTTGGTTACTGGTTTTGTACCTTCTCACTCGACTTGTGTGGACGGAGAGCTTTTGTCGTAGACTGTCCAGACACTGCTGAGATGTGATGTTTTCTCCATCCCACTGGGTGTGTATTCGGTTATTGTCCATGATAGTCTTGACAAGCCTTCCTATTCTGTTGTTCCTGACTCCTCGTTGGTACTCGGTCAGTCTTCCAACGTCTTTCCGAAGAGAATTGATTTTCCCTTCATGTCTTCTTTGCCAAGGTGGTATTCGAGGTGTTTGTCTAACTTGGGGAGGGTCTTGTTTTGGTCTCACTGCGACCCCAATTGTTCTGCAGATGGAAGTTGCAGCACAGTAGATGATTGTGTGTAGCGACTGTAACGTATTAGCACCTGAAACATAGTTTGGCAAGATAAATTTGTTCATAGCCTGCAAGACGATACCCAGTTTCTTAGAAGATCTTAGTTTGGGAAGAGCTGGTCTAGTCAGTGGATCTGTTCCACTATACTCTCTAAGAGCTCCTTCCATTTCTGCTTGGATCTTCTCAAGCAGGTCAGCGTTGGTTGGCTGTTCTTGTTGTAGTTCTTGAGTCTCGTCCGCTCTTTGTGCCAAAGTTGTTTCAGGCTCTGGATCGATTGTATACCGACCAAATAGTTCGCGCTCCACTTCGCTCTTTATTCTATCCAGTTGTTCAGGCGAAATAAAGCCATTTCTCAAGATGACACGATATTGATCTGCGACTCTCTGTTCAGTAACTTGAAGCTCTGGGTACTCACGACAGAACTCTTGATGGAGTATTTGGTGATATCCAATCTTGTCCTGGCCAAGGTTCGTAATTCTGTAAAAAGTGCGCATTATAAATTCATTCATGGCGCCAGTCCATTTCATGCGCTGTCTTTTCAGTCCCGCTTGAGTGAGCGCTGGCTGTTGATCCTGCGCAACAGTTTCTGCGGGTGGAGTTCTTGTTCTCATTTGACTCCGTTGGGGATGGTCACGTTGTTGTTGTGACTGTATTGGTTGTGGTTTTTGTGGTTCTTCTGGTTCTTGGACTGTAGCTCTTTGGACGGCAGGGGCCCGCCTCCTCAGCACCCTGCCACCGACGTCCCGCATGCTGACATGTCGAGCGCCGGCTCCAGACATGCCCTGGCGATCCCCAGGCAGCGGCTCTTTTCCGAGGCATCTATTCCGTAGCTCCATTTTCATGGGTGGTGTCACCAAATGACCCTGGTGACCCAGGTAACTCGGACCCGTGGGGTTGTCACTTCCCAGATGAAATGATTTAAATCAGAACATCCCGTGCGGGTTGTGGAGAAGGAAGGAAAGCTAGGTAGTAGGTCACCAGACAACTGCCCCTTTAGTCGCCTCATACGATAGGCGGTGGATACCGTGGTGTTATTCTAACCCGACCACCACACGGGGTGGTATTATATTATTATTATTATATTTTCCAAGACGCTAAGACATAAATGAGGTTTAATATCGTTAATCTACCGAGTTATCTAATATTTTAGCTCTTTGATTGTTGTAGCATATCCATTGTTACAGCTGCCAGCGATTGACAACAAGACAACGTCACAAGAAATGCCAAACCAAACTTGACGTTTAAGTGTGATTCACAATGTACACAATGTGCTCTTAAGGCTGGTTATGAGCAAACTGCTGATAAATTTTGTGTTCCAAAATATTGCGCTCTATACAAGGTGCAAATGAACAAGTACGCAATTACTGACGAATTGAAGGAGCTGTGTAAATGGAGAATTTATGGAGAAGAAACGAAGAAAAAGAGCTTAAGATCTATGAGAAGGACTGAAAGTAGGTGGACCACTGGTTTTTTTTACTAACTCAATTGAAAAAGAGGAAGTGTAGGACTGAAGAACTGCAGAGCCTGAAGAATTGAAAAGAAGAACATACTTTGGGCAGTTTTTTCGGGAACTCAAAGCCAGAGCTTGAGAAATTGACCTTTGTACAACTAAGAAGAAATGCATTAATAAGGAGAAAAGCTAAAGAGCTGATCAGAAACACTTAAAGTGTTGAGGGAACAGAAGAAGGGCTAATGGTCTTTTTATGGGAAGAATTGTCTTGAAGGATTGAAAAGATGAAGAATATTTTTAGACTTTTACCGGGGATATGAGGCATACTTTACCACGCTGCCTCAGTGTGGTCTGGTAATGGCAAATATTGATTTCCCTAATTTGTGACTTTTTCACCAGAGGCGATTTTTTATTAATAGAAAATTCCTTGACTTTGCTGGAATTCGATCCCGGGTCAAGTCTTCTTATCAAACTCCAATTTTTTAGACAATTTATCACCACTATGCCACCGGAACAACAAGAGTGGTTCTGAAACTGGTGTTATGTATCCTAATAAACAGATAAACCACTTTCGAAAATCTTAATTTGTATTAACTCTTATATGGATTTACTTTTAAGATGCATAGTTCATTACCAACTAATGGCTCCATTTGCTGTGAAATGTAATTAAAGGGGATACATAATATGTATACCCTTTAATCCCATACTCATGCATATTGCTCATTATGTAAGGAAACCCCTTCCTTTAGATAGCATCGAGTTAACTCCTCTTTTACCTTTACGATTTGCAAATTCTCGAAAGAAAATTAATCTTGTTAACATATTGCTGCAATGCATTTTATTGTGGGAATTTAACTATTTCTCAACAGAAAAAAGATTTTGATGTTCTTATTTGGTAAAAACAGGATAATTATCATTTTCAAATGAGAACGTAGGTTTTCGCGGCTAGAGTCATAGCTGATTCTTTTTCCGGATTTGGACTGCGTCATTTTTTCGAATTAATTTATTTATATACCTAAACCGGCATATAAACAAAGTTTTCCGACGTTTCGCCCACACTTATAAGGAGTTTTTTCAAGGATGAGAAAAAACTTACATTGCGGCGAGTACATTCATTTAGTACTTTTTCTCACAAACACACTTTGAAACTTCACTTTTATTAAACTTGTCACACTGACGCACACATTGTAAAAAAAAGAAAAAAAATACTATTTGTGCGTCAGTGTGACAAGTTTAATAAAAGAGAAGTTTCAAAGTGTGTTTGTGAGAAAAAGACTAAATGAATGGAGTCGCCGCAGGGTAAGTAACATTTGTTTTGTTTTTTTTTATCATCCTTGAAAAAGCCCCTTATAAGCCGGTTTAGGTATATAAATAAATTAATTCGAAAAAATGACGCAGTCCAAATCCGGAAACAGCAGAATCAGCTAATTATCATTCAGCCCCTGAGTTCAATCTAGGACATTTTCACGTGTTTAGAGAAACCTGGGGAGTAAGCGGTCAGAAACATCCTCTCCATGGTGGAGAGCAAGTCGATCTCAATGGACCACCTTCAACTTAGCCCTGGGGTTTCGACGGATCCGGTAGACGACGTCATTAAGCCTCTTGACTACCTCGTATGGACTATCCCAGGCAGGTGTAAGCTTTGGGGATTTACCCTTGCTCCGTTGGGGCTTGTACAGCCAGACTTTGTCCCTCTCTTGGAACCCGACTGAATTGGCGTTGAGGTCGTATCGCGTCTTCATCCGGTCACTGGTGGCCAACATCTGCGTTCGGGCTAATTCGTGTATTGCCAGCATGTTATGTCGGAGCTGGTCGGCATAATCGTCGATGTCTTGGGAAGGTTCTTCGGGGGAGCCAAAAGCCAAATCGCAGGGTAATCGCAGCTCCTTTCCGAATAGGACCCTGGCTGGAGTCAGGCCTGTACTATTATGTACGGCAGAGCGATATGCCAACAGGAATAGGGGAATATGCTCATCCCAATCACACTGGTTATAGCTGACGACCTTGGGTAGGTGTTGTTCCAAGGTCCTGTAGAATCTTTCCACCATTCCGTCCGACTGTGGGTGTAATGGTGTTGTTCTCGTTTTCCTGATCCCCAACATCGTGCAGACCTTCTGGAATACATTCGATTCGAAGTTACGCCTCTGGTCTGGATGTAGTTCCATGGGGACGCCAAACCTGCTGAATAGTTCTACTAGCACCGTCGCTACCGTGGATGCCTCTTGGTTGGGTATCGCATATGCCTCAGGCCATTTGCTGAAGTAATCCATTGCGACGAGAATGTATTTGTTCCCCCTTTCAGACTCGGGAAACGGACCGGTGACATCGATGATAATTTTCTCAAATGGGACGCCCACATTGTCTGCCCTTGGTCCGGGTCTTCGGGCCCTTGTATTATATTCCTATTTATGTATATGTACTATGTTTAAAAGGCTTTTATTAGGTTGCCTTGTATGTAAATAATGGAATGTTTTAAAGTTATTTTCACCAACTTTAAGAAGTCAGACGAAAATTTTCAGAACTGTCTAGGGTCAATTACAATACAGCTATTACATTACTTTGTTATAATATCCTGACTGGGATCACTAGAATAAAAAGAAAACATCTAGATTAGTTTCAGGTTAATATTTGAATTATTAAAACAAACCTATTATAATAGACCGTTTCTAAGTTTAAAAATTTAAAAAAATTCAAAAATATTTTTAATCAATAAGCTTCGTGAAAAATTGAGACACTTGAATCAAAACAAAGCTCTAAAAAATGGTAATTTAAACAATTTGAAAAAAATATATATCTCATCCCCTGTGAGAACTGGGTGAACAAAAAAAACTTTAATTGCTCCAACATGTGGAGACACAACATTCATTGATATATTGAACGCCTTGACAGTTGGAGAATTGGCATCTCAACATCTTACAGTAAAGGCACAAGGTCAACTTGTTGATGCTACACGAAATTTAGAGACAAAAATGTGAACTTTGTTATACCCAACAATATCAAGAAGACGAGAGGTCCTCCTAAGGTATTATTAGTAAATTGCAATATGAGTATATGGTATAATCACTGCAATTGCCTGGCCGCATTTCCGTCATGTTCAAGTATATGATTCAGACATACCATTTTGGTTAAGATGGTATACATGTAATTAAACCAATATCTAGAAAAATATAGCTATGGTAACGCCGAAAGACGAACGCTGCCATTAATCCTGATTTGGGCATCCAGCATATTCAAAAGTTATTTATCTGGGTTCTCGGTTGTTTCCTGTCCGGCAGGGTTATCTACCTCTAAGTTGCGGAAGGTCACTAAATGGTATTCAAATAGTAGAACTTGACTGCTTAAAGTTAACAGGGAAAGTTACACGGCCTGAAGCACGGTGCGTGAAACCCAGATGATTTGTACCCTATCTCGAGAACACAAAGGTTGTATATTTTTCGCGACCCAACTTTATGGTTCCCCGCTATGTGAGCACCTTTAAATTTATCTCCATAATTTTATGTAGACGTGTGCAGAACGTCTTCATGTCAATAAATTGTCGATTTTTTATTGATACAATGACCATACAAAGCAGCCCGAAGGGCTTTTGATCTAGATCGACATTTGTTGGTTACCACGCGCCGCGCCAATCAACCTGGGAAAACCTATTAAAAATAAATTCATTATTCCTACCCGCATAAATTATAAATGTTTAGTCCTAAATACTGGTAAGCGGTAATAAAAATTTGTGTCGGTATCGGAGAAAAGATATTTGCAGTAATAAACAAAAACGTGGGAGTTTTCACGCGCCGGGCTACAGGCCGTGTAACCTCGCCGTAATAGCGATACGTTAGATGAAATGGATATTGTGACGGGCAATCTTCCGATATTTCGGCGAATCCGAAATGTTGTTCGTCTGAGGCATCGAGGTCGGCGGCTTGCTTTGATGACCTTCTCTAAGAATTCTAGTTTAGTCTCGGCGGCTCTTTGACCTTCTGGAGAATTCCGAAAAGAGATATATAAATACGGAGAGCTCAGGATTCATTCAGGCTGTATTCGATTGTCGTATAGTAAAGAAAAATTGTAAATAGTCCTGTGAATATAAATACAAGTAGTGGAAATAACTTATAGTCAGTTGGACTGTGTTTTTGAATAAATCCAAGATCTGAACTGAACCCAATTAAGGAAATAAAAACATTACAATCTGTTACGTAAATTTGAATGAAATATTTTTTTACTGACTGCCACACATAAGATATACTAAAAATCGGGGCTTTTGATTGTAAATACTATTATTGATGCTGTTTTGAGACTAAAAATCATAAAAGTAAATTATAGTTAAAAAAACAATAAAAAACAGTCTTTAATAGTAAACAGAACTAAAAAGCAGAAAGTAATGTTTAATTATGACAAGTTTGTGTTGCAGCAATAGAAAGTCAATTATTAGTAATTAATTTGGAATAATATTAAAATATAAATTAAATTATTAACTAAATACTTCAATTCATAGTAAAAAAGCGTGCGGTGCAATTTATATATTTTCATATTAAACTCAAGGGTGTAAACAGCTACCAATCAAATATTTGCAATATTTAATATCAAGAACCCCACGTTCTTTTACAATGAATTGAATTACTTAATTAATAATTCAATTTTTATTTTTATTTTATTCCAAATTAATTAATCATTATAAATTGTTGGACATTCTATTGTTGTAACACAAACTCTTAATTAAAAATTATTTTCTACTTTACAGTTCCACTTTTAAAGGGTGTTTTTTAATTTTTTTTGCACTCTTATACATTGATCCATCTATAATTTTATACATATATACAATAATATACATTCGTATTTTACTTACTCTGAGTTTTGCGAATATCTAAACAAATAATGATAAATAATATTAATTATAAGCCCTTATATTTTTTACTAAATTATATTTCTTTAAGAAAAAATTACTTGTGTAGATTCCAGTCTTTAACAAATGTAATTCCATTATTTCTACTACAAGCCATAATAGGATCGACGTTTTTGAATACCGTCCTTTTCCAGATTATTTCCACTACTGATCGTACAATATACATTTTACATAATGAATCTATTAATTTTCATATTTCATATTTAAATTAATATAACGTTAAATTTACTGGTTAGTCTAAAATAGCGTTAATTAATTAAAAATCTTTTATCCTTTGTTAGGTACAGCTAACCAAAACAAACGTACACAAACATTCACTGTTGTTTATGTTTCTGTAAGCTTTCAGCTGGTGTATGCTCAAACAATTTTCCATTGAAAATGACAAACTGACGTAATTGAATAACATAATCCATTTTACGGAAATAGCTTAATTATATTAATTATTATGTGTGTTTTACAGGCTATTAACATTGGCAATTATAATTGCAACAGTCAATTGCAAGCGCAGCTAGTGTAGTTTAAACATTAGTTTCGGCCTCCAATAGCTACACACAAAAATTACCAAATAATGTTAATTAAATAGAATAGAATATCCAGCATTTCGCTCGCCTGAAGATTTGTGTACCATCCAAAAATAAAATCATATAAACATAAGTCCGCCAATGTCATTATTTATAAATCAGGCAGCTTTGAGAAAAAATATCTAAATGCTTTTTATCAACATTTATTTTTTGATAGCTATAATAAACAACAAACTTCCTAAAGAATATTAGCTAAAAAAAAAAGTTAAAATGACCCCATCAGTTTCATTGTAAGCGGCCAAAAAGCTAGCCAAAAGGAGAGAAAAATTACTAATAGGAATTTTTTCATTAAGGTACGCTGACATACAGTGTGGAACAGCCAAATGGAATAAATCCGAAAACGAATAAAGGAGGGCGTGTTGGGAAAAACCCTTGGACACGACGATTTGTTTTTTAATTGCGCAATTTCTCATTAAAAAAATTATATAGGGTGTGTCATGTGACAGTGAGCAATATCAACTTTCTTATTTTAAATGCAAGCCCCTGTATATTATTTATTTTTTGGATTCTCCAGAAAACTCTAGACATAATTCATGTACAATTTCCTATGCCTATCTTTCAGATTTATTACAAAAATTCACATTAACAAAAGAAAATTATTTTATTTCACAAATTCGCTACATTACACTAAAAACCTAACAAGTAATACTGATTATTTCTTAATAGTATAAAAAAACAAAAAACCATTAATATAAATGTAGAAAATGTTCAAAATGCTCGCCGCTAACGTTTTGGCAGCATGCTGATCTGGTATAGAAATGTCTTCTAACGTTACTCAACATCTCAGGCGTGACTGATCTAATCGCAAGCGGAATTCGTTTTTTAGGTTGAAGGGTTTAGTTTTGTATACAGTAGTTTTGACGTATCCCCACAAAAAGTAGTCCAATGGCGTCAAATCAAGAGATCGTTCTGGCCACTCTATCGATCCGCGCCTCTTAATCCACCGATTTGGAAAAATTTAGTTCAGGTACTGCCGGACATTGATTTCGTTAATGGGGCAGTGCTCCATCTTGCTGAAATCATATTGTATTGGCAGGAACTTGTGGGTTTACTGTTATCAGGATATAAGTTTGTTAAATTTGGCACGACATTATTTTGGAGCAGTTCTAAATATTTATCTCCATTCAAGTTGCCGTCAATGAAAAGGGGACCTACGATATGATTTCCAACAATTCCTGCCAAACATTAGCTTTTCAGGATATTGCATATGTTTCTCTATCATCGAGTGAGGATTCTCATTAGCCCAATAGCGGCAATTTGGACGATTAACATGACCGTGAAGTGTAAACGTGCTCTCATCAGAAAACAAAATATCTTCTAATTGGATCACATTTGTTATCGAACCATTATTTGTTCACAGAAATACGTTCTCCTATCGAAATCGTCTTCCACGAGCTTTTCAGTCGGCATAATTTTATAGGGATGCATTTTACTTTCCTTTAGTACTCGAAAAATTGATGTGTGGCTAACGTTGAACAGTGGGGTTACTTTTCGACCAGAATTATGTGGGTTTTCTTGAAACTCAAGCATATTATCACTTACAGCATTGGCAGCTACTTTTTTATCTGTCTTACATGACCAAGCTCGCGAATCTGCTTTTCTATTTTGATAATTGTTCCTTGAGATTTATCATCAAGGTGTTACCTCTTTGACAAATCCACTGTCTCAACTACCACCTTCTCTTCTTTCATTTTTCATCTTGTATTTATCAAAAATATTGTTTGCGTAGACATCACAAATAACTAGACACGTTTCTGCTACCAATGACTGCATTTTCACGAATTCACGACTAAGGCCGTGTGCCACGTAAACGCGATACGCGAGTTTCGGGTAGTGCGATATGTCAATGTGACAATTATAAACTTCAACTAAAGGCTAAAACAAACCAATTGGACTATATGACAACACAAAATCACTACAGTAGCACGAACTTATTTTCCAGTAAGGACAAAATGAATTCTTTTTATGTCTTGGATAGTTTGCGATAGGTTAATCAGGAAAATAGTAGAGAATTTTATTGCAAATTCTTTCCTTCTCGATTCATCTGTGCAGGTTTTCAAGATAATCTGGAAAAACCATAAATGTGCAGTTTTTTCTGTAATTCCCTATATGCGAGTGCTATACTTTTAGGAAGGCCTTTTTTAGAGGCCTATTTGACGAAGTAAAAATGGAATTTCAGCTTGCTCTGTTTTCGAGATAATTTCATAACTTTTCAAATAAATTTCTTATGAACGCAATATTCGATTTTTGAATTTTTTCTAGGATAGGATTCGTCAAGGGCTTTCAATTTATGTATTACAAGTCCAGATTAGCAAATTCTCCACTCTCTGAATGTGAAACTTACTGTTTTTGGATTACGCTGTCATTATGCATGGGAGCCATAATGAATCAAACGAAATGTGCTTGTCACTGTTTGACTTGTCGAGTTACATTTTCTGTTCGCAGTTACCAATTTGTTAGCTTTTGGTTCTTTCGCAAAACCTGAACCTAAAACAGACACTAATAAAACATTTTTATAAAATATATAACCGACTTCTACCTATAACTAAAAAGCTAAAAATAATTATAACAAAATACAACTCTAGCAAATAAATAACACATTCAATGTTGTTAGGTACCTACCCATGTGTTATTTATTTGCTAGAGTTGTATTTTGTTATAAATATTTTCAGCTTTTTAGTTATAACTAAAAGTCGGTTATATATTTTTTTATTGTTTTATTTTCAACTTTTTAGTTTTTTTGAACTCAGGTAGTTTTCATTCTTTATTTTTTATTTTGTATATATAACCTTAATAGACAGAACCAGGTAACATTTAAAGCCTCAACATTATACAATGATACTTTCTCATTTAAATTGACAGGTAAATCTTTACCAACAAAATGTACTAGTACCCGTTGACTTAATAAGCCCAAAATGTATTTATGCCTTATGGACTACGCCATGTAAGCTTTTTTCAATTTTTTTGACAACCCTGTATAACTATAGATAATTCCACTCCAACCTATGTACCAACCATCCTGTACATACGACTGCCCACGGACAAGCATAAATTTGTTAGCTGCCTTCTGTAAAGTATAGGACGGAGTCAAATCCGTCCTATATTTCAACCATAGTATATAACTCCTTGTCCATTAATTCCTCTCCACACTTTATGCAACTTCTTATAGGCTATAAAATAAATAATTTTTTAATCACACTATATATATAATTCAACTCCACCATATATTTCAACCATCCTGTATATGATTTGCTTATGTCCACATCATATAACAGTTTTTTAATCACCCTATATAATTTTAATTTCACATTTTTTCCAACATTTTTATACCACCAAACGTCCAGTCCACCCTATATTCCAACCATCCTGTATATAGAGCTGCCTACGGACCACTATCATTCTAGTCCGTCCTATATTTCAATCTTCATATAAATGCAACTCCTTCTACCACTTTCCTTTGTGATTTTGTTTGCTATAACTAAACACCCTGTCTATAAACCCACCAAATAGCAGTTTAAAGTTTGACATGTGTTATCACTGAATTTTCTATTAGGCCGGGAGAATGTGACAACCACGTCTTCACAAAATGGAAAAATTTGCATTTAAATAGTTATTTGCCTGGTATACAAACAAAACGAGCTTGGTACTCATTGACTTAAGGAGCCGAAAATACTATGCTTTACTACCTATAAGCTTGAGATGTACATAGAAAATTTTCAAATTCGTAATTAAAACTTCCAGTGCCTAAAATTACCGCACTATTACGTTGGAATTAAAATATTTATGATGAAATTTTTGATAAGAATTTTGGAATTTTCGGCGATTTTCTGCAAAACTGCAAGTTACACATCTCAGAAAAGTATATGAGATCATCTAAGGATCTTCCTTAATAGATTAAACGTTAAAAAACTATACACATCCATAAGGAGTTATCGAAAAATCGACTAAAATATTAGGGATATTGGTCGATTTCCATGCACGCATGTGTTCATTCACAAATTTTATCACTTTATCAATAGAATTCTTTTCCAAAATTTGAAGTTTCACCAATCCGAATATATACTCTATTAAACAAGACCATATTCATTCAAAACGGTGCACCACAGGAGAAGAAATCAGGTAACATACATACAAAAAAAAACCGAAAAAATACACGACGAATTGATAACCTCTTCATTTTTGGAAGTCGGTTAAAAATAATTAGGTAAGTGATGCCGTTGTCTTAGAAATAGTCAACAATAACCCACATTTGAGAATAATTGGCTAATATTCTACAGTTCCCAAATCTACTGCATAATTTCTTCTAAAAACATATCGCTTTCATTCGTACAAAGCTTTTATGGTTCAGGCTTCATGTGCCATTAGACAAATAACATTTTGTGATTTGTTTATAAATAAATCTCAAAAACTCCACTATTTTTAGTATAAAAAAAATTAAATACGGTACAGTCCCTACCCATCAACTAGGCAAGTAAGTACTCTGACATGAACGTTTCTTTTTTCTATTGTTATTTTATGGTATTGTTTGATTCTGTTTGCCAATTTCGATATTTATGATATGATTTCGCGTATTGCTCATTATTTGGGTCTTATGAAGGTTCATTTTAACCCTATTTTGTTAGATTGTTCGTAGCAAGTTCGTTAATTCTTTAATATCTGCATTTAGTCCCATATTTTCCCAATCCATTTTTTAAATACATTTTAAAGTGCCAAGGAAACCGTTCTCTATGAACTGGTATTCTCGTCTATTTTAATATGAAATGTCTGCCAGCAACAACCGGGGCACACATGGCATAACTTTTGTGAGAAATAGAAACACTGTCCACTACTGTGACAGCTTTGGTAGCTTGAAACCACCCCGAGAATTAGCTGAATACTTTGGTAGCGGAGTCAATATCTCTGTCGATCAAGTATGTACAGCTCTTTGTTAAATTAGTAGACAGCAAGCAGGTATATTGTTCAGGTATGTCTCTGATTATCACTCTGAAAAGTGTCGTAATTTTTTTGATGATGGTGGAAAATCAGGAGTCTATTGTAGCATTTTTCCGTACAACCAGGAAGAAACATGTCTCTCTGCCTTTTAATACCTTTTGAGATTCAGTGAATGCTTAGTGCAAAGATCATTATATTGTCTAGTTTGCATGTGGCCGACAATGCTAAAACCTTTTCTAAATGATGCTTGATCCACTAGTTAATAGAAAACTAGCTTTATTGTAAGACGATTCGTTATAATTTCGAATTTGTATAGGGATAACAGACTTATTACTTTAATTTTCTACATTGGTGTAAGAATGACCTCAGTGCTTTTCCATATTTCAAGTATCATTCCTTCTAGTAATCAAGATGTTTTAGGGCATCCTCGATAGCAGAGCCTCCCATATATTTTAGAAGTTACAGAGTCTTCATCGGGAGACTGTTTGTTCTTCATTTGTCGAAGGCCATCGCTGAACCAAGATTTAGAGCATTTCTATAAGAAACCCGAAACCGGAAACTGAATATAGTAATAATACTAAATTATGTATTTTATAGTTTCAAGTCAACTGTGTAATGTCAATACTTTCCTTGTCAATACAATAAAACAATTATTGAATTTGTCCATAGCCATCCGTTTTATAAGAATTTTCTCAATAGTTTTTGGAAAAGTTATTAACAAAATTAATGAAAAGTAGAAAGACTCCAACAGACATGACTTCAGATTTCTAGAAAATTGAATGCAATTAAAAAATTTCTACCTAAAAACGAAAAGAAAAGTAGATAAACCCTCTGGAAACTTTGAGGCTACATCTGATAGAAGTGAACGGAGAACACAAAACCTGTAACACAAATGAAACTACGTGCCGAAGGAAATGCAGATGCCGCGCAAAATCAAAGTGTATCGTTAATCTACTGAAGTATTTAAAGGTGATTGTGTATTTACATATGATGAAGCACTTTCCTGGTCGTTGAAATAAAACTATTTCAACACAAGTGCGAAGATTTGCGAACTGCCTGTTTAAGGAATAAGAGTGTTTCCGCCGTACAGGCAAATACGCAAGGCAAAAAAAAAATGCTATCATCAATTGGGTATATAAGTGACTGAATCATAAGCAGTATGTTTGCTGATCCCATAATCAGATGGAAGTTACATAGCTTATGAATCAAAAGAAATTTAACTCATTTCCTCTTCAATAGAACAGACATGACTAATCAAACTGGCGATGAAATCCCTGATTTTATAAAAAAACGCCGGTCCTACATATAACGTAAACCTAACAAAAAACAGTTTAATATCGCTTCTATTTAGTTAATACTTGAAATGCTAATACACTTATACGAAACAAAATAATAACTAGTCTATACATCTAGAATACAAATAAGTTGGTATAGATATGTAGGTGTTAGGTTCAGCAGAAGCAGTACAGATGAAAACGAAATTAAAATAAGGTTAACCGAAACACGAAAATTATGGAAAACATAATAAGATTATGAAAATTCTACATCTACAAGACAACAAGGAAAGAACAGAAACTGCAGAAATGGATACATTGAGAAGATTCGCTAAAATACCGAGAATGCAAAGAATAAGAAATCAGGAACTTACTCACCATATAGAAATAGAGGTCAAAAGTTGAATGACGTTGAAAGAATATTGTGCAGGCATGTCCAAAGAAAGAGACTCACTCGACTGCTCAAACAGATAACATAGCGGATGAAAGAACAAATAAGAAAAAGAAAAATACCAAAAAGATATAAAAAGATATTGGACAGAAGGATTCCGATTAGCCCTGATGATCGAAATCTAGAAACAGGTGATATATACAGGGTGTCCCAAAAGTCCCGGAACGGCATTTTATCTCGGCAGGAACGCATTTTAGAGAAAAATGTTTCAAACAAAACTTATAGGATTCGTCCCTGGCTATCGAATTGTGACCTTAAATGCCCGGAACGGCATTTTATCTCGGCGGGAACGCATTTTAGAGAAAAATGTTTCAAACAAAACTTATAGCCAGGGACGAATCCTATAAGTTTTGTTTGAAACATTTTTCTCTAAAATGCGTTCCCGCCGAGATAAAATGCCGTTCCGGGACTTTTGGGACACCCTTACTGACCATCAGAGGTCAAGTTTTAAAAATGGTCAAGGACATATTTGAACGTAAAATTTTCCGATCTTTCCATTTCCCAGGTCAGAAATATGTTGTCCCATTTGAAAAAATCGACTTGATCTTGAAATGACCTTGAAGGTCAAGGTCAAGGTCAAATTCAAGGTCACAATTCGATAGCCAGGGACGAATCCTATAAGTTTTTTTTGAAACATTTTTCTTAAAATGCGTTCCCGCCGAGATAAAATGCTGTTCCGGGACTTTTGGGACGCCCTGTATAAACCTGCTTGTACATTATTAAACAATTATGAGTCGTATTTGTTAGATACTCGTAAATTAAAATTCGAATTCGAAAATTAACTAAAACTTAGTTTCACTACATATAATTTAATTCACAGACTCACTAGTTTTTTTATAAATAATAATTGAATTTTCTAGACCGTCTAACAGACCCTGATTTAAATAAATCCTGATCGCGATAGCGCTTGTGATTTTGCAAAGTTTCCAATTCCCTGGAAATTTAAGCATTTCCTTTTCTTGATTTGAAACTGCTGAAGCAGAAATAATTGTAATCGTCCAAGTAAAAGAGAAAAATTAAAGAACCGCTGATCTGAAAATCAATTTAGAGTAAAAAATATTAATTTCACGTACGATTTAAGTTAATAGGCCCGACAAGGCTATTTCGTCAACGGTTTCTCCTAAGACTATTTCCTCCGTGATTATCGGGAACGTGTTAAGGACAATGTTGACGGTTGGGGAATACGTGGAAGGATTTCCAATCGGAACTGCATCTTCCGAAAACTCCAGACGAACATTTGAATCGCCTGCAATCTCAGTATTGCTTTACAGTCCAAATAAATTGCGATCAATGCGATTCGAGGATTTTACGATTTTACTTTTTTGCTTTACACTCAATGCTTTAATGAGTCGAAATTGTCGTCGTAAAAGAAAAGGGCCACTTAGCTTGCATAAAGATAATATCTTTCAGATTGAGAGTGTCACGGTGCAGAAAATTCTCGATATTTTCTTTACAATTGTAAACGATCAGGCAGTAAACGAAATGCAAAAAAATGATAACACAAAAACGCTAGAAACGTGTTCGCTATACAACCTACAAAACATGTTCAGTTACAAGACTTGAGAAAAATATTATGGTAAGAAATTGTTTCATTCACATAACTCTTTAGTAGGTACACTTAGTAATAGTATAGTAATATCCAGGTCATTAAAGTTGGTATCGTCATTTTACATGCACAAATAAAAATGTATAAGAATTACGAGCATTTTAAGATGATTTCTTGAGCTCATTTTGTAATGTGTAAACATACTAAAAAAAGTTGAGAAAAAACAACAAGAGAATGAAGAGAGTGTTTGGAGAAACGGACAACTGGCAGAAAAATTAAAAAATATGAATACTTTGTACAGTTGTTTTCTGCATGATAATTGTAGCATCCCTAGTTTGTACACTAGAACTTCTTAGGAATAAGACCACAATTATGAGAAGTTCTGTATATTTCAAATATAGCCATACATAAGTGAAAGAATTCATATCATACCTACTGGAACGAGGAAGCGTCGCAGCAGTAACAAAGAGCATTCAGTTTCATCATTTTACAAGAAACCGAATATAATAGGTTTTTGATTCATTTTTATTGCCATTGAGAACGGGCTCACATTTATACATGATACGTTTAAAATATTTCAAATATAGAAATTTTTCTGTAATTTTGTAAGGAACAAGAGCAAGAACTGAACAAGCCAGAAGTGTGTTTAATAAAAATAATTTGGTCAAGTGCGAGTTGGATTCGCATACTTAGGGTTCCGTACCACCTTCAAGATTCGAATATTCCAGTTTCAGACAAGCAGGGAATGAGTGCATTTTCTTATATTTCCCTTATATCTTTTAAAGGAAGCGTTTTTAATTTACAAAAAATATACACTTTTCCACACACAGACTTTTTATTTTATCTGCTTTAGGATTCGCTTGATTTTTGTCACAATACATATGTATTTAATTTTCTAATTTGGCCCCCAAAAAGTAACATTAGAGTTTTATTTTACTAATAAACTTTCAGAGATGCCTTTTATAATCTACTGTCTGAGTTTTGAGGCTCTGTAGATTGGAAGAAAAAGGGCAAAATAGGTCAAAGTTTAAATTATAAATTATTAAATCGGTTATTCAAATTATTTAAAAATATAAATAAAACATATTTTTCAAAATTTAAATAGTGTAGTTTCTAAAGTGGGAATTAAGTCGATGTTTAATATTTTAGTTAATATATTTTATACAAATGATTTAAAAATATTATATATTGGTAATTCACATAATGAGCCTTTTATCTGATATATTACATGATGCGTTTGAAACTTTAATTTTTATTTTCCATTTGATTGTATAATTTGTCTCTAAAATTACTATGGGGGTTTTCTAATAATTTATTTTCCGTTTAATTCTATTATTTGGGGGCCAAATAATATAATTAGGGATTTTTTAATATTTTTCCTATAAACAAAAAAAATGAGGTCTTAGAGTTTGGGGAATAACGGGGAGAATGGGTAATTTTTTTAAAACATTTTTTTAATATATTTTAAAATATTCATTTTAAAAAAATCATATTTGTATTCTTCATAATGAGCCCTGGGATTTGATATATTACATAACCCGTTAGAAACAATTATAATTTTTTATTTTCCATTTAATTCTATAAATTGCCCCCCAAAATGATTATTAGGGGTTTCTTCATATTTTCCAGTAAAGTTCAGGTGAGGGGCTATACTTCCAGTTTTTCAAAATTTTCCCGCTTATGGTTTCGGGATAGGGAGGATGAGTAAAATTTTTTATATTTTTGTTAATATCTTTTAATTAATTTATTCTAAAAATATGAAAAAAAATATATTTGTTTTCGTCGTAATGAGCCCTTTCATTTGATATATCACATGATGGGTTAGAAACAATTTTAATTTTATATTTTCCATTTAATTCTGTAATTTGCCCCCCAAAATTAAAAGTAGAGGTTTATCCTTATTTTTCCAGTAAACTTCAGGTCAGAACCTATAAATCGATTTTATTAAAAAACTTTACGTTTTATAGTTTCGGAGATAAGAGGGGGAATGGGTACATTTTGGTATATTTATATCTTTTAAAATATATTTGTTTAAATATGAAAAAAATATATTTGTGTTCCTCAGAATGAGACCTTTTATTTGATATATTACATGATGCGTTTGAAATTTTTTTTATTTTTAAATTTTTATTTAATTCTATAATTTGCCCCCCAAAATTAATATTATTGGTTTCTCCTTATTTTTCCTGTAAAGTTCGGGCAACGTTCTATATTTCCTTTTTTTTGAAAATTTTAGGCTCAGTAGTTTCGGAGATCAGGGGGGGGGAAACGGTCGTTTTTTTTTCCCAGAAGTACCCCTAAAATCAAATTTTTTGCTTTCACGATATGTAGTCCTGATCGGGTCACCAAACTATACATTGATACCAAATGTCAACCTCTTCCGTCCAGTAGTTTAGGAGAAAATTGCTGTGATGTGACAGAGGCAGAAATCCGGAGTGATATTATAAGGGTATCCGTATATTGTATATACGGAACCCTAAAAACGACTTTGAACTAAGAATCTTAAATTATGCTTCAAAATTAACATCAAAAGTTTTGTTTTTTAAGTACCACTCTATGACATGGCGGCTTGGAAGCTGGAGAAAGACATAAGTTTTCTTATAAAAGCAACTGGATATGGGCAATTTTGAGAAACTGCTGGGCGAAAACATTAACTTACTGTCACATATTAAAATGTATTAGAAAAAAGAAATAGGTATTACACACCAGAAAAATTAAGAAATGTGCACTCTTGTGATTATTCTAGAGCAAATACAAAATAATTTATATTTAAAAAAGAACCGACTTCTAATCAATTCTAATCAATCACTATTTTCTGACATATATTCTTTCTTTATCTGATTTAAGGTACAATTCTATCGATTATTTTAAGGTATTATTTTCTCTCTCTCTCTCTCTCTCTTTTCCTCTCTCTAATTTGTATTTTTTGTATATTTTCCACATATCATTTAACTTTTTTCTACGTTTTATTATTTGGACCATTTTCTAGAAGTGAAACTGTAATTCGCTCTATAATGCTACCACCCTGTATATGTTTGTGAGTATTGGTCACCCAATATAACTTATTTGTCTATCATTTTCTGAACCACCCTGTACAACTATAGTACAACTCCACAGGATGTTGCAACCGCCCTGTATAAGTATTAATGCTCTCCAACCTATTGACTGTTTCTATTTTTCTATTGTTTAAATCACACTGTCTACATATAACTCTACTTCGCCCCATATGTCATGTATAAGCAACTACTTATGCTCCACACTATTTGACATTTTTTAACCACCCTGTATAACTATAATTCCACTCCACCTTATATTTCAATCAACCTGTATATGCAATTGCTTCTAACATTGTTTGAACTCTCCGTCCTATAACTCAAATATCCTTACAGCATGCATCTGCTTACTTAACATTTTTTTAATGTGTTTTAATCCATTCTGTATAACTATAGTTTTACTTCACTCTTATTTCAACAACCTAGTATACGTAACTACTTACGTGGAACGTAATACAACAATTTTTTAAACCAATCTGTATAACTTTAATTCTATTCCACATTATGTTTTAAACATCTTAGGTATGCAATTGCTTATGTACCACCCAACATCACATTTACTTGTAAGATTTCAACTGCACACATTGTTTGCTGCTTGAATTTCATTGTATATCTTGACGTTTAAGCTAGATATTTATGATGAAAATTTGACATTTACATTGATTTTTACCGATTTTCAGAAAAACGATATTTTTTACGTTACAGAAAATTATACGGAATCAAGCTAGAACATCTCTTTGTAGAATACAATTTAAAATATTCAAATTGATTGAGCCGTTTTAGAGAAAACAGTGTAGATTCATTGAAATTCACTGAAGTATAATCTTTTAATTACTGTTTTTTTTTAGTTTATGGAAAGCCGTAAATCTCACGTTATAAAAAATTATATGGTACCTTTCTTATAGTCCGGGAGCCAGTGTCATTTTAAGGTCAAACTTTTCCTCTCGGCCAATACTTTGTGAAAAGCTTTATTTGGTTATCCCATAAAGCGCCCTGAACGTCAGCTGGCATGGGAGCGCTCCAATCCAAAAAAATTATTTTAATTGACTTCCTTCCGGTTGTCAAACCACAGTTCGAACAATTCTCTAATGAGAAAAAAACGTCAGCTGACTGCAACATGGCCGATTCCACGTCAGCTGCTGACACAAACGTGATAAAATAAAAAAAACAGTCATTTCCTCTCACTTGAAAATTTGTTTGGTGATTGGTTATATTATTAATTAAACAAAAAAAAACCGTCAGCTGCCTGTATGTCGGGTGAAAGGTCGTCAGCGGGATTGGGGCGCTCCAATGCCCCAATCCACCCAAGGTAGTCAATCTGACGTTCACGGTGCTCATGGGATAGCTAAAGAAAGCATTCGACGAAGTATTGAACGAGAGGGAATTGGTCGTTCAATTCTGCCACTAGCTCCGGATTATTAATGCAATGCCGTTTAAATCATCAAAATTGACCATGCCGTTTTTAAATAATCACTTTGGAAGTCGGTTAAAGAAGGAAACACTGAAAGAAGACAATGCCAATGCTATTTTGGATCATTTTCTCGCAAACCCAAAGATGAAATCTACATTAAACTGATTAACAAGATGTTTTCAAGTTTCAAATAGCATATTTGTAATTAGCTCCTAAACAGAAGCGGCGATGCGATGAAATTACTGAATCGATACTTGTTGGAAAATCATTATAATAATTAACTGATACTACAATTGCAATTTCCACAATTTACGTTTTTTAAAAAACTGTCTGACGCGTTTCGACTAATGTCTTTGTCAAGGAACTAGACTAAACTAGGTCCTTGATAAAGACATTAGTCGAAACGCGTCGGACAGTTTTTTAAAAAACGTAAATTGTGGAAATTGCAATAGTAGTATCAGTTGTCTTTGTCAAGAAAGTAGTTTAGTCTAGTTCCTTCACAAAGACATTACTTGAAACGCGTCGGACAATTTAAAAAAAAAACGTAAATTGAAGAAATTGCAATTGTAGAATCAGTTAATTATTATTCTGAAATTACTTACCTACTACCACACTAGCTTGATCTTGAAATAATACTCATTACCCATATTCATCAGTTCTCTGTATAAGAAACAGAGCCCAGGTAATATATTAAAAGTCTCTCCGATTACAGAAAATTAATAAATTATAGTAAACAAACGAATATATGTAATACTTAGGACGGTCTGTTCATAGTAAAAATAATTTTTATATACATCCACATATAATAAATATATATCGTTGATTGGTTTGTAACATTAAAAAAGAATAGATCAGTTATAGGTAGGTCTTTAGTGTTGCAGAAGTGGCTGAAAGCAGAATGAAAAAATAATCTACAAATTATTTTCAAGACGCAGTATGTGTTTGTAAAGAACATTTTTCCAAATGATACCTATTCCATAATTTTAAATAGTATAAAGAAAAACGAATCCAAAGTTATATCTTAAATAAAAATATATTTAAATTAGAATTAAATTATATATATATATATATATATATATATATATATATACCTGAAATTTATATCTATTACTCAGAATGACACATAGAAAGAGAAACAAAGACAGTGAGATAATGAGAAGCGAAAACTGTATTTCGTAAGAAACTTTCGCTTCCATCGTTCAGTCTCAAATGACTGTCGTTTTTTTAAAGTTTCATAATTTTGGGAGGTGCCATGATCTCTTGGACCGGCACTAATCTTACAGCCCTTTCAGTAGAATTTAGGAGACACCAGTCAGCCCAAAATGAAAGACTTTATTAGGCTGACAGCAATTCCAATATTAACACACTACTAATGGGAATTATTAATAAATAATATTAAAGAGAATTAATTTATGTAACAGCACAAATAATTATTAAGGAATTCAAAAACAAATTTCAGATAAATACATATTGTAATTTTACAATGATAAGATATAATCGTGCAATTAAATGAACTGAAACCCACAAAAAAACAATTTGCTAATATTCCAGACTACTGGAAACTACATAGAATTAAAAAAATTATGCTCCCACAAAAATGAGCATGCAGTGCAGAAAATCCATATCCTAAATGAAAATATTACAGTAAAATCTAATATGTTTTCTACCAGATACATCTCGTAAAACTTTCATAGTAATGCTTTTCAGTTATTGAACTTTGCAACAAATAATCCCAAAAAAATATTAATATCTGGAACTTCCGCACGTATTCTTCCAGTAAAAAAGCATATCATAAAATACCGGTTTTAATCATACTAAAAGAATATTAAAAAAGTTTTTGAAAAATACTGAACTTTTCCCAATGTAATCAATTGAATCTCTATCAGAAATGCTTTAAAATTGAAATTCCATCTCGCACAGCTTTTAATTCAAAGTAATATTATTCAATCATTCTTGTATCATTTCGAAATTCAATTTTTACAAAAATTCCACATTGTCATTCAGCGATAGTAGTTACTAGCGTACAAATTAAATCTCAATTATATTTTCGTTTAGCATTCAGAAACGTACGGAATGTGTAAACATAAAACTCAGCATAACTGAGTATGAATTTTTTCCAGGTCCGTTATTAAAATGTTGCTACTCTTATTAAACACGTACTAGATAGAGAAGGCACTGTAAGAGTTGTTAATAGCTCTCATTTAAGGTATGAAAACATTCAAACTGTGAAACATTTGCTGTAAGCCAGTTGTTTATAAACTTTCGGTTAGGTGTTATAAGGATAAAAATTATTATTATCGTGCTAGGAAAATGAGTTATCCGAAGAGAAAAGTCATGAAATATTAAACTGGTAGGTTATCAAATTCTCTATAAACACATACTAGGTACTAAGGCTTGGTTTTATAGATACGTAGTCCAGAAGTCCCTGGAGTAATTGAATAAACTATTGAAAACAAATAGAATATAGGAAATGCAAAGTTTACAGGAAAATAAAAGGAAAATCTTAATAGGAACTTTCAAGACCAAATTATGAAATAATTGAAGAATAATAAAAAATAATATTTTTCAAACGCGTCATGGAATATGTCAGTTGAAAGAATTTTTTGTGAGAAGTACAAATATATTTTTTTCATATTTAAAAATATCTTTTTTAAAAGATATTAACAAAGTATACAGTTATTGGCTCATCCCCCACTTTATCTCCGAAACCATATGGCCAAAATTGATCAAAAAAATAAAAATATAGGGCCTCCCTTGAGCTTTACAGGCAAAACAAAGTAGTGATTTGCGAAATCGATTATCAATAATCGATTAATCGATTATTAAAATAATCGACCGTAATCGATTACAATTTGAATAATCGATAATAATCGATTATCATAATATTCTACCATCCTTCCAATTTCTTATTTTTTCTTTGATTGTGGTTTAGCATGGCATTGCAAAAAGGCGCATCCCTTGATATTATCTATGAACAGTATGAATATCTCCTTTAGGTTCGTTGTTTGATGCCAGTAGCCAATTCGAAGAAGGAACGGACTACTCCCAAAACATTTATACTCTATAATATTTCTTAATTCAACAGTAACTCGCATATACTATCACGTCAGCAACAGTTTATATAGAATAGTTTCTAAAATTTTAACAGCAAATTAGTAGAAGTAAACTATTTAAATAATAAAAACCAGCACAAATACGAATTTCCACAGAAAAGTTGTGGAGAATCAAACATCTTTCTTAATGATCGCTTATATATCCTGAATGGATTTCTTTTCAAAAATTGACATCTTTCTGGTAACTAACACTGGAATATTAATCATCGTCAAAACGCAGGTTTATGATATTAATTTTATATGGGCTGATGATGGATTCTGTTGAATAAGTAGTTTTGAAAGAATTGAAGTTTAAATAATTTATAAATATTTGCACAAGCAATACGATAGGGTATTAACGAGAATAGTCCGATCGGTATATACAAAAGATATTTTGGAAGTTCATAAATTCCACTAAAATTTGTCTATCTAAGATATTGCCTATAATGCCAGGAAATTGGTTTAAAATAATAGTAAATATTGCATTAAATGTACAAATATGTCACAGTCAGCCAGCGGTGCATTGAGAATAGCTGTTAAGGCTCATGGACGGATTTAATATTTTCTTGAGCACGAGATGAGAATTATGGTAAATTGTATTACTATATTTTCCCATCAGTTTATAAGGTTTTTATTTGCATAACTATTTTTCCATTGGTTTATTAAGTTAATGGTTATCTAAATACCGTTGACTGTTATTAATTAAATTACTTCTTTCCACTGTCAAGACGTCTGATGAGAAATAAGGATGAGTCGTTTACGTCAAAATTGAAGTGCATTTTATGAGCTTTCAAAATATATTTAACAATTCCCTATCGAACTATTGTGGTTAATGCGCCCTGCTAAATTTTTCTGTAAATTATTTAAATTTCAGTTCTGCAACTTCTACTTAACGGACAATATCGATCTTCAGCTTCGTTAATTTCAATGGTATAAGCTATCATTAGGAGACAGATTAAGGTTTTAGTTGTTATTACAACCAGGTTACGAATGTTTTAAAACACTCACTTTAAACCGTATTTCCAGCTTTTTTATGAAAAATGGTGCTATCAAAATGTATAAACGTTAATTTTGAAGATGTTCTAATTCTCTACAACATTTCTATTGCTGGCATTATGAACAGATCAGTACTTTTCACACTATAAGCAAAAACGAAAATACTCAATATTTTTGGGGTTTTTAAGGCTTCAATTTGCTGTAAAAATTACGTCAGTAATAGCTTATAAACTATTATTTACCTCAGTCAGTGTATTGAACCTAATAGATGTCGGTGACATCTACAGTCTATTGAGTAATTTAAGTATATGAAGGCATACTATGCTATAACATATACCATACTCTTGACAGATGGTTCGAGTGTTTTATATAAAAACACATAAGTAAATATATATACAGATATATATCCACATATTTAGAACTATATCATTCAACGTATGACAGCCGTTTCGAACCAGGAGTTCTCGTCAGATACGCTTCCTTGAATGACAAGTTCTAAAGTGAAATACTTGGATGTTATACACATCAGTAAGACAACAGTCAGTGTATTGAACCTAATAGATGTCGGTGACATCTACAGTCTATTGAGTAATTTAAGTATATGAAGGCATACTATGCTATGGTTCGAACCATCTGTCAAGAGTATGGTATATGTTATAGCATAGTATGCCTTCATATACTTAAATTACTCAATAGACTGTAGATGTCACCGACATCTATTAGGTTCAATACACTGACTGTTGTCTTACTGATGTGTATAACATCCAAGTATTTCACTTTAGAACTTGTCATTCAAGGAAGCGTATCTGACGAGAACTCCTGGTTCGAAACGGCTGTCATACGTTGAATGATATAGTTCTAAATATGTGGATATATATCTGTATATATATTATTTACCTGATGGCGTATGCGATTTGCTGTTTAATTTTATGTCACCTAAAAATCGCTATTAACTGGCGTTATTGGACACTGCTTGAAAACGCATAAATGTGTCAGAATTAATAATTCTTATTTTTGACTTTGTACTCAGTACTCATGAATAACGTAACACGTACTCAATATCGCCTTTTTAAAAATCAATTTATTGAATAAGTACAATTTAAATCAGTAAAACATTATTAAGATAAAAATATAAAAAAATATATATGAGAATTGCGATATACGAAGTCGTTTCGTAAAAATATCTTGCCATTTTGCAACAAAATAGAAAGATCTACATTCATAAATCATAGTAGAATTTAATCGATTAATAATTCAATATAATCGATTACTATTATATGCATAATCGATTAATCGATTACTGAAATAATCGAATCGGTACATCACTAAAACAAGGTGAAACTCGTTATATTCAGAGTGCCCCAACGGTATATTTTGAGGTGAAGCAAAGAATTTTATGATGACCTCACTTTTGATATTTTTTTAAATAGAACACCCTTTATATTTTTGTTTTTTGTGAAATGAGGTATCAGTGTCATAATATTGATATTTTTTGAGATATTTGAGTTGTCATGGCACTAAATAAATTTAAAGAATTCCGAGATAATATAACATAATATTTAATATTTAAATATAATGTGATAGCGTAAGTTTTAAGTTTCACTTTGGTTCATATGCGTCGTTGCAATTATGCTAGAGTGTTAAAACAAATTTTATCAATATTGTTTTTAGGTAGCCCTTTGAATAGAAATGAAACAAGAATTTCGAGACAATTAATATTTAATATTTAAATATAATTTAACAACGTACGTTTTAAGTTCTACTTTAACTCATATGCGTCGTTCCAGTTATGCTAGAGTGTTAAAACAAATTTTATCAATATTGTTTTTAGGAAGCCCTATAAAACGAAATGGATAAACAAAATAATAGTGTATTTGAGTTTTTGTTAAAATAATTGGTAAATCTAGGATGCTATTGAAAAGATAAACCAAGTAGTATTACCATTGTCAGTGATAACCGATAAATAAACTGTCAAGGTCTTAGGAAAATATATGTTAGAGTAAGATGGTGCATTTAACGGAAAAAGAACGGATTATCAATTTAATGACAGTTGGTTATGGAAATCGTAGCAGGACAAACCAGAAATATGTACTCTTTTCAACGAGATCCATCCAAATCGAGAACCAATTAGTCAGTCGGTTCTCAGCACCACCTCAAAGCACTTCAGTGTAGTATATCATGTTAGGGATGTACCTAAAGTTGGCCGATCTAGAGTCGTATGAATCGTTGATAAATTAGATAGGATATTAAAACCTGTGGAAAATCCACACTCTTCAACTCGTCAGCTAGCTTCAAACCATGATGTTAGTAAAGGTTCCACACCGTATTTTGAAAATTCAAAAACAACATCCTTATAACAAATTTTGATGTAGGCGCTCATCTAACATTACTTTCACATAGATATTGGATTTTATGAGCATATAAAAAAATGTTATAACACTAACCCAAACTCTCTTAATAAATAGACATAATTGTTGCTACTGGTCCGATAGTAATCGGCCCTGAATTGCTGAAACCAACACGCAAAGACAACACAAAGAACATGTTTGGGCGAACTTATCTGGTGATCTTACTTTAGATCCATTCATTCTCCACGGCAACCTTGACGGCAATCAGTACCTACAGTTGAAAGAGCTCTTTCCAAAAAAAGAAATCAGCAGGATGAGGTACCACCCAATTAATAGTTAAATGCAGGTATCTTAGTTATTATCCGAACAGTGGAATAGGGTAAAGAGGCCTTGCGACTTCTTTTTATAGTAACACCTAAAAAAATATTGCAGAAACCATCCTAATTATGTGGCAAAATTAGAACAATGAATACGAGTGCACAGATGACTACCGATATTTTAAGTAAATCTGCCCATGCCTTCTGTAACCGATGGCGGCATTGTCTCGCTGGTAAATAAGAACAATAGGAACATTATAGTTTATTTTTTAAACTTATTACTGCATTAATTACTAATTTACTCGAAATTCTGAAAGATTATTTATTATAATGAGAACTCAAATATCTGAAAATTATTATGACCTCAAAAACCTCATCTTACCAAGAGTAATCGAAGAAACCAAAAATATACAGGCTGTTATATTAAAAAACAACAACAACATAAAGCCCCAAAATGATGTAATTTCAACATTCTTTACTCTAGCTCAAAACACAATCACGAATTTGCTAAGCAAACTTTAAAATCTTTTTTAATCTAAAGGTTACGGAACAATTTTGAATTTGGTACACTCTGTTAATGTATGTTTCGAAAATGTATGTTCACTTATTGAAAACAATTATTATTAGGTTTTCATTTATTTTCCCACCTTACTCTTTTAAAAATAACAAATGAAACAATTTTCCAAAAAAAATTAACGACGTCAAAGCCGAACTAAACAGTTGGAAATAATTAACAAATATAACACTATACAGTAAATACCAAACTTATTATTGCTAGGTACCTATAACAAAGTTAAGATTGTAAACAATAAAAGTTTTTTATTCTCAGCAAACTAATTATCTGTCTATCTAGTATACTTTTGAAGTCAGTGCCAAATAATCCTAAAATCTGGCATTGCTTACATATCTACTACTACAACTTTACATTACAAGCATAAGTACGTAAAGGTACTGTTAAAAGTGAAATGTATTTAAATTTTATTATGGTGTTTAGAAACACGCAGTCTTTGTGATATATATGACTGCTCCGTTTCAATAAATTCTTAAGAAATTGTTTCAAAAGAAGACATCCAGTGAAAACAATGTCAATAAATACAGTGTGGAACAGCCAAATGGAAATAATTCGATAACGAATAAAGGAGGGCGTGTTGGGAAAAACGCTTGGACACGTCGATTTGTGTTTTTAAATGTGCATTTTTTCAACAACTAAATATTATATAGGGTGTGTCATGTGACAGTGGCCAATACCAAATTTCTTATTTTAAATGTATATTATATTTTGGATTTTTTCTCCAGAAAATTCTAGACATAATTCATGTCCAATGTCCTACACCTATCTTCAAATGTTTCGGAAATATTAAGTGTTTTCAGATTTATTACAAAAATTAACATTAAAAAGAGAAAATTATTTCATTTCACAAATTCGCTACAGTACACTAAAAACCTAATAAGTATTACTGATTGTTTCTTAATAATATAAAAAAACATTAATGTAAATGTAGAAAGTGTTCAATATTCTCTCTGGTATAGAAATGTCTTCTAACGATACTCTGATCTAATCGCAAGCGTGATTCATTTTTTAGGTCATCTAATTTGAGAAGTTTTACAGTACTTTTGACATATCCCCACAAAAAGTAGCCCAATGGCGTCAAATAAGGAGATCTTGCTGGCCATTCTATCGATCCCCTGATTTCGTAATTTCTATCTTGCTGGAACTATATTGTACTGGCAGGAACTTGTGGGTTTACTGGATCAGGATATAAGTTTGTCAAAGTTGGCACGACATTATTTTGGAGCAGTTCTAAATATTTATCTCCTTCCAAGGTGCCATCAATGAAAAGGGACCTACGATATGATTTCCAACAATTCCTGCCCAAACATTAACTTTTTCAGGATATTGCATATGTTTCATCATTCATCATCTTTCAGTGAGTGATTCTCATTAGACCAATAGCGGCAATCTTGACGATTAAAATGACCGTGAAGTGTAAATTTGCTGTCATCAGAAAACAAAACATATTTTAATTGGATCACATTGTTATCTAACCTTACCATCATTTGTTCACAGAAAATACATTCTCCTATCGAAATCGTCTGCCATTATCTCCTGAATCGGCAAAATTTTACTTTTCTTTAATACTCGAAAAATTTTTCGACCAGAATTATGTGCGTTTTCTTAAAACTCAAGCATAATATCCAATTTCGTATTATCACTTAGAGCATTGGCAGCTACTTTTTTCATCTGTCTCACAAGACCAAGCTCGCGAAACTGGTTTTCTATTTTGCAATTGTTCCTTGGGATACAGGCGGAAAATTTGAAAAATTTTCATGAAATAATCGAGACTCTTCCTTTTGTGTCCGTGTGTTTTCTCCATAACCAATCATTTATAGAATGGTTATTTTGTGCATTTCTGTTAAATGAATCATTTTTCTGATATGATTACGTACAGTTAACGAAATTCAACAATAGCACTGACTGATGAAATTTGACAAAAATATACAAATTGTTTTTTTTTTCAAATCAGTAAAAAGCATCGCAAGAATGATTTTTACTTATTATCTCATTATCAAGAGCTAAATAGGAATTAAGTATTGAGTGTAATGTAGGGAATTTGTGAAATACAATTATTTTTTAACGTTAATCTCTATTCTATTATACATTGTAATTGTCTGTTTGTTTGTTTGTTTGTTGGTTTGTTTGTTATCTCATCACGTAATAACTACTGAACTGTTTTTGCTAAATCTATTTTGTTGCAAAGCTTATAGTTTGACTTAAAATCTTAAACATTTTATCTCCCTACATTGACAGAAACGGTAGATATAGCCAAAAAAACTAATACCATCTTCGGTAATAGACAATTAGTCAATTGGTTCCAGGGCATGCACCACATATTAGATACTTGAAACAGCTTAGCTTTTATTTATAATTCGGAATATGCCAATGTAACATGTTTGGCTTTAAAAAAAATCAACTGATATATCAAATGTAATTTTACAGGGTGTTCCATATAAAGGATACGTATAACTTACAGCGGCGTAGAATTACGTATTTAAGAATTCTTGAAAAAAAGTATGTTAGGTGGCCTGTAAGTAGCTGCGTATATACAATGTGGTTGAAATAAGGGGAAAGTTATACGGCGTGGTTCGAAAAAGATATATTGAGTGGACCTAAACAGTTGGATATACCAGGTAGTTGAAGAACGGGTGAAGTTGAATTATATTTATGCAGGTTGGATAACAAAATGTTATATTTTTAGGGTCATAAGTGGTTGCATATACAATGAGGGTGAAATAAGGATAAAATAGAATTATATTTATACAGAGTGGATAAAAAAATATGTTATGTAGGCAGGTAGGATATTTGAATTTTCTTGAACTATTATTAAAGTGATGAAATGACTAAGTACTTCTTGGGAAATGACACCACAGTTTAAAGAATATTGCTGCATATTCCAAACGTTCCGGGGTTTAGGTCAGACCCCGTTGTCAATGGTTAAGAAACTTGGATAAAAAAAGGCACAATTCTAAGACGTAAATTAAAATATTTGACAATGTGTATTATTTGATTTCTGACGTAACTAAGAGAATTTTATTTGCAATATACAGGGTAGCACAGAAACTTCTAAAAATCATATAATCATAAAGTTCCTTTCAAATTGGAAGAATTTGAAAGGAAGATCTTCAGAATTTTATGTGGCGCTCCTAGGTGCCAAACATGCGACCAAAGAAATTTGTTGATTCAGTGATCCCATTAAAATCATAAGGGAAAACCTAGGAAAAAACCTTATGAACTATCCCGATATTGGGTTGTTCACAAGGACATGACCATTAGCAATTTCTTCCTTAATCATCGGCAACCAGGAACGACTGAATTCTACGGAGGTAGTAGCGATACAATCGTTTTCATTTAACAAAATTAAAGCAGACTCTCTTAGTTTTCTTTTGGTGTTGTGTTCTTCTTTGTGTAATATAATTGAATTTTGAAACTGTATTTTATGACCAAGGTCCCACGCATGTTCACAAATTTTGGATTTTTCAAATTGTCGTTTTTTATGTAATTTTTGTGTTCGTTTATTCGAACATTCAGAGGTCTAGAGGTTTCTCTAATATAGAATTTATTACATTCACAAGGGATTTTATAAATGCAATTTTTTGTATTTTGAGTTGTGTTATTTGGTTTCGTTTTTGGTATAATTGATTTTAGTGTATTTCTTGTTTTAATGATGTTTTGATATTATATCTGTTTCCCACTCTTTTTATTCCCTCTGATAGACCCTGTATGTATGGTATAGTTATTGTATTAATGTGATTATCTTGGGAGTAAAGTTTGATGTTGGTTATTAGGGATTGTTTGGTATTCTTGTTGATTTTTTAAATTTATCCCCTAGATTATTGATAATGGTTGGAAAAAATGTTAGAAGCATAAGTGATTAAGATAAGATAAGAAAGATAAATATATATAAATATATATATAATATATATAATATTATATATATATATATTATATATAAGTTATATATATATATATATATATATATATATATATATATATATAGTAGAGTAAGTAGTTTAACAACTGCAGTTTTGGTGAAAAGAATTGATGGATTTATATTTAAACAGGGTGCTACAGAAAATGTTATATTGGGTGGCCGATAAGTAGTAACACATACGAGGTGGTTGAAATAGAGGGTGAAGTTGAATTAAAGTTAAATAATGTGAATAAAAAATTGTGTAATTTTTTTTTTAATAGAACATGAGCTGTTGCATATATGTACAAATTTGTTATTATTTATTACTTTCAAGATTATGTTTTCGGTGTTTAAGTTATAATGGTTGACTAAGAAGCAGTATTCTAAAGTTCGAAGACAGTTCTAAAAATATTGAATATAATTGTTAAATAGGGTGGTCCCCTCCCAAAAAATCTTATATTGGGTGGCAGGCTATTATTTCACAATTAATAATGCTATGAAACAATTTTAAAAAAAGTTGCAGGTGTAATATATCAGTCTAAGAATTTGTTATATTGGGTGACACAGTTCATATTTGGCAGAGTTACACCTTGTTAATAACGTATTGAATATGTTGATCCCTAAATATTTACAATTTTGCAAAATTTAATATTTCTAGTAATATTACTACCTTTTATTTCTTGTATTTAAAATAAGTACTAGATATATTTTTTTTGTTGATCAGGGACAATCGAATTTATCAAAATAATTCCCAAAGGTCATACACCTTCATGTTTCGACGGTTTTCTTCGTATTAAGGACAGTTTGTTTAATATATTATTACGGCAGTCAGCAATATGATCGAGATACTCGTTCATTTGCATTGGTTAAATACATATAGAACTCATTCCCAAGATTTCTCCGACGAACTTCTAAAATGGCGAGAGGTCGTTTGTGAGTGTCGTATAACCGCAGTATCATCTGCATGCGCTTATAAAGTGAAAGACGCTCTGGAAGTGATGCGTTTATATTGAAAGACATATCCACAATATTTTCAATACGTCAATAATGTATAAAATAAAAAATAGTTGCCCCAAAATTGTTCCCTGAGGAACTCTTGTTGATTTTTTAAATTTATCTTTTTGACGGTCAAAAATTCACTATAATTTGTTAATATTTATTACTGATTATGTTTTCGGTGTTTTCTAAGAATATTCAAAGTTCGTGTAGGCCCCTCTGTATGAAATAAGGTGTAATATATCAGTCTAAAATTTCACAGTTCATATTTGGCTTTGTTAATAACGTATTGAATATGTTGATCCCTAAATATTTACAATTTTGCATTCTAGTAATATTACTACCTTTTATTTCTGTACTAGATATATCAGGGACAATATCAAAATAATTCCCAAAGGTCATACATACGGTTTTCTTCGTATTAAGGACAGTTTGTTTAATATAAGGCAGTCAGCAATATGATCGAGATACTCGTTCATTTGCATTTGAACTCATTCCCAAGATTTCTCCGCTGAGATAACCGCAGTATCATCTGCATGCAATGTTATATTGAAAGACATATCCACCAATACGTCAATAATGTATAAAATAAAAAATAGTTGCCCCAAAATTGTTCCCTGAGGAACTCCTTTTTTGACGGTCAAAAATTCACTATAATCTGCATCTGTCTTAATTATATGTTGCCCATTTTCTAAGTAACTCGTTAAAAGTTTATTAGCTTCTAACTCCATATCTCTCCAATTTATACAGAAAAATTTTAAAATTTTATGGTTGACCGTATCGAAGGTCCTTGCTACATCAAGAAACGTAATTTCAATATTTATCACGAAATTTTTTTTGGCAGGAGGGTAGTAATGGGTTTAAAGTTTAAATGTTTAATTATTGAGTCCTGCCAACTATAATAATCAAAACATTTTTACCTTAAAATGATCAAAACAGTTGGCAGGGCGCCTGTAGGGACATTTCTGGAAAATCAGAATAAAGATTTTCCGCCCAATTTTCCAAGTGAAAATTCATTTATCCCCTAGGAGGCCTCTTGCCAATTTTTTTTTTCATTTCGATATAAATATGTTTGAATAATTTAGTTGGCAGACCCATTACTACCCTCCTTCCAAAACAACGTCCTGGTAAAATCGATGATAACTATCGTTTTATTAACATGGCAGTACTCTACTTTTTTGCTTCGAAAATCTAATTTTCACAGGAAAATCTCCTAAGAAACTCTAGGATGTTTCCATGAATTCTAAGTCTCTCATATATTCTTCCAGTACACCAGAAGGCAAGACTCAGAAAATCGTGTTTTAAAATCTAATTCAGATCTCCCGGTCTATATGTTACATCTTGTATATGGGCTGTTTCGGCGACATTTTGAAAAACTACAGGTAACAAATCATTGAAAAATATATGAGCCCACCCCTGGATCTTCCTTAATAGACTACAATTTAAAGAACTATACAAATTGGTAGACTACAATTTAAAGAACTATACAGATTGGTAGACTACAATTTAAAGAACTAACAATTTGGTAAGGGTTTCTGGAGAAATCCACCAATAAATCAAAAACGATTTAGGTATGTGTTCAATCTCGAATTTCATCCTTTTATAAATAGAATTCATTTCCCAAATCCGGATGATCACTATTAAATAAAAAAAATAATTATCCATATCAGTTCAAAACCTAAGAGAAGTAATCAGGTAACACACATACAAAGATAATCAAGCCGAATTGATTACTTCATCTTTTTTGGATTAAAAAATGGAACACTGCCAAACACATTCTACGAATCAAAACCTTTCCTGCCTACCCTCGTATATCATCTCCGACTTTCAGTAAATTTTCATTTTAATCCTATCAGGAGCAACAAATATCAACACAAGTGATTATAATGTCAAGTAAATTTGAAGAGCAAACACGATCACACTGACTGCTTTTACAGATACTGAGTTGTTTTGGAATAAGCGTCCACCGTTCAGTTCGACGCCGATTCTGTTCCAAGTTAGTGTGTCGTTTGCGCCATCATAATCTCCAATCGTCGGTGTTCGTTCAACGTTGTCACAAAGTGCGTATCTCGATCGACTTGGGACCCAAAAGCAAAACAACTTGTTTTGGATCTCATCACTGTGCCAGGCGAGCAATAACCCAATTTTGACCCACTCGTGAGTATTAGATAGTTGAGTAGGTACTATATAATGTCGAATGTTTGCGTTTGTTTGGATGTCATGCACGAGACAGAATTCACTCAGACTATTTATAGTACGATTATTCAAATTTTGGTAGTCTGTAGTGATTAGTGAGAGCCGCGGTCGTTGGCTTCGCTACAGTATTTGTTTAATACTCGAGAAAAGTACACTCTCGAGATTTCGCCGTTTTATTACCTTGCTCTAGACAGAATGTAAATTAAAAATTGATTAGATAAGCGGTTAAGTATCTCATTATTTTGTTTTGAATTGTTACGAATTCGTTCCATTGAAAGTCCACGTGCATAAGCGCATTACGATTGTGACTTTTAATAAGGCCATGAAGTTTAGCAGAGAAGGATGTAAGTTAATCTAAATGTATCGCTATTGTTGATAGAAAACGAACCATGATTAAGTTTTTTAATATGTAAATACGTTTTGCGTGGGGTTTTAGTGAATTCATTAGTCACCTCTACAGATAATGCTTTGTACAGGTTGTATTATTATGAATACTAGCGGTCGCCCAGTGGTCGAAATTCGTCCAAAATCATTGTTAAAAATTTGAAATATACCTATCTGAATTTGCATATTTCCAACGTTTTTTTTTACTATTATACACTTTTTGTGAACTTATTCAAAATTATTCACTACCATTATAATTAAATAAAAATTTATTTCGCTAAGGATAATATTTTCAGTTATTTTCTGAATATACAGCAATTTTCTTAACTGTTTTGTTATTTCCCAAGAAGTACTTAGACAATTTCAGTTATGTTGTCTTTCAGTTCCAGTTAATATACATGTACAACGCTAAGGCATATAGTCCAGTCATTTAAGCTTAAATTAGGTAAGAATCTCGGAATTCGAGATACCCAGCTTAAGTCTGTAAATACTTGTATATTGACACCCTAAAAGTTGTCTCAAAACCTACATCTGGTAGGGTGTACGCAACTATTAAATTTCAAGGTCAAAGTTCACAAAAATCGTTTTTTGGCGCTTTTTTTGCAAATATCGCATTTCCCATGGGATTTTTGCTATTTGTATTTATTGTCAATATTATAGAGTACAAAATCCTCTACAAATTTTGTTAATACAAATTTTTTATACGGTGAACCGTTTTCGAGATAGAGGGCGGAGAGCGCGCGCTCACAGCATCACTTCAGGTCAACCGGTGCCTCTGGTCGAAAACGCACCATATACAGTTGATGAACTACTATCGATAAATCAATGATTATAAATATTTGTCAATTTTTATTAACTATTATATTATATTTTATCATTTCTGTACGCATTAAGTGGCTGTGACACAACTTCTGCGCTTTTTAAAAAGGAAAAAAATGTTTTTTTAAAGATTTTGAGAAACTGACAAATTTGGATAAACTAGCTGCAGCATTTGAGAAAGAAAATTGTTCGGCCCAGAGATTATTAGAGAGTGGAACTCAAACCTTATTGGCAGTCTATAATGCTCCGAAATCTGTGAAAAATCTCGATTATCTTCGTTATATGCATTACGTCAAGTCTACAAAACTTAATAAACCTATGCACCTTTCAATTATTCCACCAACAAGTGCAGCTGCTCATCAACATTTCAAACGTGTATGTAATCAAGTTCGAACTTGGTTAGGGCATGATTTGGAACCCCAGGGGTTGGGCAATGCGAACCGATTTTCTGGAGCCTACCATGACAATTTTACCACCTGCTCCAGAACATTTGCTAAATACAATTTCCTGCAACTGCAAGAGTGGTTGTGGTTCGCGATGCGGATGCAGGAAAGCGGCCTTGCAATGCTCTTTAACTTGTGGCCAATGTAATGGGCAAGCTTGTCTCAATGCTCTACCATATCAGAGCGACATTAACGAAGATGGAACCTTTGACCCCGAAATCATGGAAGAACTTGAGACAAATGTCGTTGAAGACGATAATGAAGACCAGTTTGAAATTTACCAGCAGCCAGAAGTCGACGAAGAAGATGATTAAAATTATAAATTGTAGTTTTGTACCCTTTATTTCATTTTTACTTTTAATAAAAATAAATGTATTGAATTGAAATTAGAAATTGATATTTTTTAATAAAAAGATTAATTCATAATTTATTTGTTTTTTTCATCATGTAGGAAGTTATTAATATTAATTAGGTTATAATTCCTATATTTTCATAAACAATTCTGCAATAACATGGGCAGGTAAGTGTTGTTAAATAAATTAATACTGAATAAAAAGTAGATAGGTTAGGAAAAAAATGGTAAAATATAATATAATAGTTAATAAAAATTGACAAATATTTATAATCATTGATTTATCGATAGTTCATCAACTGTATATGGCGCCGTTGACCTGAAATGAGGCTGTGACCGCGCGCTCTCCGCCTTCTATCTCGAAAACGGTTCACCGTATAAAAAAATTTTTAAACAAAATTTGTAGAGAATTTTGTATTCTACAATATTGATATTAAATTCAAATAGCAAAAAACCCATATAAAATGAGACATTTACAAAAAAAGCGCAAAAAAACGATTTTTGTGACCTTTGACCTTGAAATTTAATAGTTGCGTACACTCTACCATATGTAGGTTTTGAGACAACTTTTAGGCTGTCAATATACAAGTATTTACAGACTTACAGCTGGGTATCTCGAATTCCGAGGTGAACTTACTATAATGACTGGACTAATATTCAATAAGCGAAATCAAATAACACGTTCTGTTCCTGAATAACAAATTTCCATGCCATCATCATACTACACACACCGGTACAATTAGGGGAACACAAAAGGGTTGATTTTTTCTAACATTGTCGGGTATTTTGATAAGTGGTTTTTGTTTAAGTATTGACAACTTCATGACAGATTGTTTTAAGTACGCCCAACTTTAATTTTAAGTGTTTTGACAAGAATTAATGTTTTTTTAAGAATTTGCTCATTTAACGTTTTTTACTTATTCTGATAAGTTAGTTTAGCATTTACTTTAGTTAGTTTGAGTGCAACTAATTATTGTATAACTAAAAAATTTGTACAGCATAAATTTGTAAAAAAAACCTTTTTATTGTGTTCCCCTAATTGTGCCGGTGTGTGTATTATTGAATAAATTAAAAATACACATAAACTTCGAGAGTTCAAAACGTCAATAACAATCAAGAAATTATAAAAAGGCTCTATTTGAATTATTAGAAAATATTTGAAATAATTTTGTCCTCTAGCAGTGGAAAGTTTAATGGTGGTAGTTCAGGTATTATGGAATAGATGGGGCAATAACTGTTATTAACAGGAAAGCCCAGTTGCACCGGTGCATTACTATTTTGATTTTAATAAGGCCATGAAGTTTAGCAACAGAAGGATATTTGTTGATTGAGCTAAATGTATGACTATTGTTGATAGAATACCAGCTTTCTTTACATTTTGTATATGCAAATAAGTTTCAATTCGCATCTACGATTATTACATTGTTATGTATATGAAAGCTTCTTCACCTTCTACATTTTCGGGATTAGAGCATTAGGCAATTTGCCTGCTCATTCTTCACCATTTTGTTGTCGGTCTGCCGACCCTTATACTTCCTGGGTAATTTTGTTAAACATTTTTTGGGGTACCGGTTCTGAAGACATCCTCTTTACATGTTCTTTGACGGTGTAGTCAGTTTCTTTGCTAGAGTTTGCCAGGTAAAAGATGAAACAACTTGTATTAGGCCAAGGGCCGAATGGCGTCTGCATTGACAAAAGCTTCCTAGCTGGCCAAGGGTAAAAACACGTCGGTCGGGCAAAGGATTGAACAACATTTGCGGAGCCAATGGAGAAATAAGGTCTTAAGGACCAAGGACAGAGCAACGCTGCTACTATAAATTATATTCCTAAGCCGAAAGTTAAACAACTCAGATATATTATTGAGATACGTCATTGAATTTGTTAATAATTAAAATTCTCACATATACAAATTATTCCAAAGATGAGACCCTCACCAATCAATTTCTAGTCATCTAAACTCCCAAATAGCAAAATCTAATCGAAATCGTCTGAGCCATTTTTGAGAAAATGTTCAACTGTGATAACTGTCTTATTTAGAAAACTTTTCTCATTTTATTAAAACATATTTTCTTTTAACATTATCCATTTCTTCATTTCTCACTCTTGTATCTCATGAAACTGATTATTCTAGATTTGTAACCCATGCATAAAATAGTTGAATACACGCACACGACCGAAGCATCTGAATGAGAGTTTATGAGGTGTATCTTCTTTAATCAAATAAATAATTTTACATTTTTTTATAATTATGTGTAATTTCAGAAAAATTAAACCACTATTTAATTATACGAGTAAGTTATAAAGTAAAACAATAGATAATAAAAAATACCTTAAATTAACAAAACATTCTTATAAAATCCCTTTCAACACATGTTATTTTTAAGCAATTTATTTATCTTCATTACATTGTTCGTGGGTTGGAGAACCGTCACGTCCTATGTCATTTTTCATTTGGCTCACTAAGTTTTTGTAGCTCAGTCTTTTTGCAATTACAAAATGCACATTTCCCACATGTTATATGTCCTAGAATTTCTTTCATATTGTCCGAATTTGACAGGATGAGATTAATAGCCAAACTTTTCAAGTGGTCTTGTAGAATTATGTGAGGTTTATTTGTGCCTTCTTATACGGGGTGTAAACGGTTTGAGTGCAAAGATTTTAAGGATCAATACTTGAGGTAAAAATAAATAAAAAATCTTTATCACATTTTCAGAAATACCTTTAGTTTTTTCAAAAAAAAAAAGTTTGACGTTACGTGGCCTTTAATACAGTGAATAATAGACTATTTCTGCCTTTAAAATGCTTGCAAAGCTAGATTTGTAAATACCAAATAGCTTATACACATATACACATGTAATAACGCATTAGCAAAGAAAATAATTATTTAAACTCAAAATATTCTGTTATAATTTGGCGTACATTCCTCCGAACTGATGTGGCAACATGGCATATAAACATGCCTTGCTACCATTTCACTTTAAATACAGCTGACTGTTACTTTGTTTTTTGCAGTATGAGTTCTTGTGAGAAAATTAATATGGAAGTGAAAGTGATTTGCGTGATATTTGAAGTAGACTATGAGATTTAATTTCATTTTAAAAAATATATTGGAGAAACAAATAAAACCGGTTGTGAATTGTCAGTTTGAGTGCGACAGTATTATTTTGTGACAAATAGTGACCGATAATACAATTAAGGAAAGACCTGTCATGTTATTCATTTATGGGGAAGGCAGAGTTTTAACATTTACTGTGAAGAATCCGTTTGTTCTTCTCAGCTCTATCTTGATGACATATCCTGTAAGTACATGGATATTTATTTGTCTAACATAAATTATATTAATTTAATGAGTAATAATTATTTTTCGAATAATTTAACAATTAAAAGAACTTATCAGAAATGTACCTATTGTTGAATATACTTTGTATCGAATTATTTCTATATAATATGTGAACGACTTTGTATCCCCACTTTTTCAACTTGATGCATAAAATGAATCGGCAAATATAAATATTAATTGCAATACATAGTTATTAAAAGCGTAGATTTTTGAAAATAATATTTCATAAACTTTTATTTACCTAAATAATTCCAAGGGCACTCGAAATAATATAATTATTCAATACACTTATAAAAACAGCGGTGTTCATTTTTTGTGGGCGAGGTCTTTATATTTATTATTCACGCTAAAAGTGAGTCTGATTTGACCGCGACGTTGCCATATTGACAATAAATTATTTAATATATATATAATTTATTTGGTATATACTATCTCCACCTAAAATATGCGCATTCAACCGATTTACACCCTGTATAATGTAACTATTGAATATGGACAGAACATTGTAAGCCGCTCTCTTCAAGTTGCCCTTGAATCAGAGAAGCTACATTACAATTTGTCGCTACCAACTACTCATTTATTTGGTACTATGATAAAAGTTATCGTTTTTGTTATACATAGTAGATAGCACGTTTCTTACTTACGATTCTTTGTTTAGTAATAATTTCAAGAATACTCTAACTAATAATTCTAATTTCAATATTAAGTATAGAAAGATTTTGCAGTAACCAAATCTTATGTTTTCTAGCTACGTTAACCCAGGGCCGATATTCCAATTTGATGCAATGATTTATTTTTCTTTTTAGAGCCACTTTAAAAAAGAAGGAGGTTCTCACTTCGTCTGTATACAGGATGTCTCACATATCAAGGGATAACATTGCGATGTAAGAAACAGTAAGAGATACAAATACGATTAAATTGGGAAAAAGTTGCGTATTGTAGGCTCATTCGACCACTTAAAGAAAAATTGCTGTTTTCAAGTTATTCAAGGAAAACCAAAAATGTCATTTTTTGTTCCTTACCGTCATGTTTTGGTACAATATCGATAAAGCATTGAAAGACCAATACTCTGGTATATCATATGTTAAGTTTTATACGACGGTTTTGGGAAAAAATCAACAGAATAAAAAGAATTAGCACGTCTTTTTTTGGGTGTTCGGCGATTAATTGAAACCGGCTCATAAATTTGAATCGCATTTACTGGATTCTGTTAAGGAGGACCTCGAAGTGGAATCATATTTTTTTTCAATTGCATAGCTTATACCGTTTTTTAGAGAATCGGTAAAAACTTGTTCTTATACAGGGTGTAAATAGACTCCATATATTTTAAGTGCAGATAGTACCCACCAAACAAAACAAAAAACTCTTAAACACTATGGTCTAAAGGCCTTAATAAGCAAGAAAATTTGAAATACATGTTAAGTAAATTGTTGTCAATGTGGCAACGTCGCGCTAAAAATGAGATTTGCTTGTAGCGTGAATAATAAAGGAATGAGTCACCACCACAAAATGAACACATGTTATTTTTTTGTATTAAATAATTTCATAGTTTCGAGTGCCGGTAGATTTATTTAGGTACATAAAATGTTATGAAATATTATTTTCAAAAATGTACCCTTTTAATATCTATGTATTGAAATGAATATTTATATTTGGCGATTTATTTTATGCATCAAGTTGAAGAAGGGAGGATACAAAGTTGTTTACATTATGATATAAAAATAATGCGATACAAACTATATTAAACAAAACATTTCTTATATGTAGTTCTTTTATGTGTTAAATTCTTCGAGAAATAATTGTTACTAAGAAATTATTATTTCTTATCTTAGACAAATAAAAACCTTTGACCTGCAGGATGTCATTATGATAGAGGTCTGGCGAGCAAACGGATTATTTATAGTAAATATTCAAAATTCAAAATTCTTGTTATTACATTTGCTTTCCCCACAAATTAATATCATGTCAGGTCACTTTCTTAAAAGAACCAGGCAGCAAAAAAGCATTCATGGCATCGGCCAGCTGTAGTACTGAGTATATGCTATGTTGCCACATCTGATCGGAGAAACGTAGGGCAAATTATAACAGAATATTTAGAGTTTAAATAATAATTTTCTTTGTTAATACAGTTATTAAAGGTGTATACGCTATTGAGTATTTACATATTTAGCTTTACAATCATTTTGAAGCCGGAAATAATCTATTATTCACTGTAATAAAGGCTACAGAACTTCTAACTTTTTCATTTTTTTTTTTTTTTTTGGCAAAACTATAGTTTATTTCTGAAAATGTTATAAAGCTTTTTGATTTGTTTTGACCTGAAGTATTGATCCTCAAAATCTTTGCACTCAAACCGTTTACACCCTGTATAGTGATCTTTGGATTGAAAATACATTCTAAGTCAAAATAAATGTCAGTTATCCAACTTCAAGATAGAAGTTCTCAATTCGTCTCTATATATAGTGTATTTTCATTAGTTGGAATCAAATTAAAAACTTTCTAATGAGTAATATTGTTGTTCTTCACAAAAGATTTGCATGGTCTGGAACCTATATTAAAATCATTGCAGCTTTTTTCAAAAGTATGCCAGCTTTGTCCAAAAATATCAAAAAATTAAAATTACCCTTATTGTTTATAATATCTAAAATTTTTATCAAACAAAATTAACTATTACTAATTGAAAACTGCATCCAATATCACTAAAAATTGTATAATAAATATACATGTCGTTTTTTCTAATTTATCATAAATATGGATTTTGCTTAAGTGTGAAGTATTTTATTTTTTATTATTTCTGAAATTATTATTAAATGAAGTTTATTAGAATTGAAAACTGCAACTAATTATGCTATATCACTAAAAATTGTAAAAAAATATTTTAAAAAAATTTAAACTGATTATATTAATTTTTTTGCGGAGAAGAATCTATTGAATTGTAATTGGAATTAAAACAAATGATATGCAAAATAAGTAAATATGTTTTAGAAAAGAAGTTAATCTGTCCTATTCAACAGTAAACAAGGTCAGTCAAAATAATGAATGTAACTTAAAAGTATTATTTTTGGAAATTTGGAAATTTAATCGCATTTGAAAACTGCATCAAATTATGCCATTGTATCACTAAAAATAGCAAAATAAATCCGTTAAAAAACAAAAACCGGAGTTTATTTATAAGTTCTACTTTGCAAATTCGCGGTTAAACTTGACACCCAGTTCAGAAAAAGTATTTACTTGTTAGTCTGAAGCTGGTAGACAATGTAACTTGTTTGTCGAAGTTTCCTTGGACTTCCATCATCTTGAAATGGTAGATCTCACAACGTTTCAATAGCTTTGGATCTGCTATCGTCATCAGACGAATGAATGATTTAATTATTCCTTTCATCGCTAAAAAATGACAAAAGAAACATCTACAGATAAGGGAAATCAAAAAAAATCCTTTAATTATTTGTTAGCAAGATGAGTTAACAAACTACAAAATAAAATTACTGTCAAAAAGCTCATTTATAGATTTGCAATCCATATGAAGTAATTGGTTGTTCAATATCCACCAAAAATATTCGCAATCTCTCCGCGATTAACATAAAAAATAGGCGCCTTGACTGCGAAGAAAGTTTTAACGACAATGGCCAGACTCTCATGAGAGAAGTAAATGGCGCGGTATTTTGGGACACGACGTTATTGTCCGATTTACCGTATATTGTAGACTTTAGTTCAATGGCGTACTCAGAATTTTTCTTCTTTATTAATAATCATGTCCTCATTTTAAACTAACAGACGAATTATTTAACAAGCAATTTTTCTATGAAAACAGTTAACTTGTCAGTTCTGCCTAAAAACCAAAGGTGTGTACAGGATGTACAAATAAACCTGCAGGGTTTTCCATTCAGAAACTACTCAGTATAGAGAATTGCGGTACAAAAAGCTATAAATTAATAGGCCAATATGCTGGAACTTAATTTCAGGATTTTAGGATTGTAGAAATCGCCATCTTGAATTTGAGAAATTCTCTGAAATTCGCTTTACTATAACATAACGTCTTCCAACTTGTATATGAAATATTCTTTCTCTAGATAAATTAATTTGATCTCCTCGGAAATGATGAAGCAAACAGATGTACTGTAAATCTTGATCATTATCTTTCAGAGATTTTGATGTCAAAGCTCAGTAAACATAATGTCCTCATACTTTTTTCTAAGGCAACAAAAAAATAATTTGTTTTTAAAGCTAAAATATATTTAAGTCTTGCTCCTGTGGAGCCGTACTTATTGGTACTACAACCCGCAGCTTCAATAAACGGGTATCTGAACATAAAGGGAATTGTTGGTTATTACAACCTTAAAAATCGACCGTCGCTGAGCATGCATTACTCTCATCTGACCATGCATACAGTACCAAATCGCTGATGTATTGTCCACCTCAGCCCATTACTATTCTCTTCTCCAGCATGAGGAGATCATGAACATTCAAACAATTTCAAAAGAAACCGAACAGAGTTTGGTATCCTGCACCACGAACCGCGATATCAATGCAACCCGCTACACGCACAGTCTCCACTCTCCACTCGCTCCATTTTCACCGATCAATCAGAGCCCGCTATACCCTCCCAGAAACCTATAAATGCACGTGCTTCACCGTTCGAGCCGTTCGAGGTATTACGTTCGTTCGGGCCATCGAAGAAGTTCTGAAGTAATTCCAAAATCATTATCAAAATTTTAGCATATTCTATTAAACATCTTTTCCAAATAAATGAGGGAGATGTTCGAATATTTAAAAAATATGACTAGCTTGAATTTCCATCGTTGTAGCAATTTCATGTAAAAAGGCATAATTTATCACATATTAACTACATATACGAGTCGGTATAAAAGGTGGCCCACATTTTAATTGCCTAATCAGAGATCTGGTAAAACATAAGAGATACACAGTTAAAAAATAGTACATGGAAATTGCGATAGTCCGAATGGTTAGAGACAATCGAAGTCCGAAAATTGTCTTTTCATTTTTCGTCCAGAATCGCTTATATGACATTTAGAAGAAATGCATTACAGTTATTTATTGCAAATGAAATTTAACGTAAATACGAAAAACCATGTTACTACAAACCTGTTGAATTTTTTAGTAGCTTTCGTAAGTTAATAATACACCAAACGATTTAATAAAATCATGAGTCTTTGTTTTTCTTCAATTACAAATAATAATTAATTTAAATAATTAATAATTAATGTCAATAGACAATTAATGCAAGCAACAGAATAACACAAACGATATAGTCAGATTATACGTAAAATTCTTTAAAATGTTCTCCGTTTTCCCCTATAACACAGTAAAATTATCTTGTACAAATAAGACATAAACGTATTGTTTATTGGCATGTATAGGTATTATATTTTTTTAATATTCGTAAAAAAGGGTACAAGATCATATAAAATCCAAATCAAGGAGATCATGTAAAGAATAACTATAGAACCGAAATTTATAAAGCACGTGTACATTGATTTATATAGAATTCATTAAAATCAGGATAAAGGAATATGGTTTGGTTAAAATAGTTTATTACCTACGTAAATCTCTTGGGGGGAAGACAGTATTTGTATCTATTCTTTAAGAACAACTACATGTTACCATATAACCACCATGAAATTTTTAGAGCTGGGCTATTAATCTGGTTTTTATTTTAAATAGTACCTAAAAAAATTAGTTATGCAGCCAATATTGCTATGAAATGTTACTAATAATTACGACCACTGGAGTAGATACAGCTTTATCATGGGGATATATTGCCTGGCAAGGAAACCTACTATAAGGGAGATGCAATATTTGACTAATGATTGATACATGCTTCGCAAAAATTATGCGCTGCTAGTTGCTTCTGATATTAGGTGCAATTGTGTAGCGAAATTTCAGTATATTTTTGAATGTTTAAGATTTGTTTTGAAATAATTTATTAAATAACAATCGCTAGGGGTATATATCCCTCTCCCCCCCCCCTCTTATCTACGCCACTAGTTACGATCAACAATCATAAAAAATTGGGACACTGTACCGTATAGGTATGTCAAAATCAGTGAATTTTTTATAAGAGTAACTAGCTCACCCATCCGGCTTCGCACAGACTATCCAAATGACTAATTTGACATATTTATTCTGAATAGTTTTGTAATTTGGTAATTTTCACATCTCGTAAATTTTTAGATGTTTGTGAAAACCATTTTACCATCTTCCTTCATGAGTCAAAATTATATGGAAACAACCGTTTCTAACAATTCATTATTTCCGATTTAATATGGAAAGCTAGACATATTTGTAGTGTTTGAGATTTTTAACATTTGATTTGGTTTTCCCGTTCTCATTTCAGGTTTTCAGGTTTTCAGGTTTCATAGCAATTTTTGACTTTTTTAGTGTTTTTGATATTTTTGAAGTTTTTTACATATTTGATATTTTTGACAATTTTGACATTTCTGACGTTCTGGCATTTCTGACATTTTTTTTTAATGTTTTTTGTCATTTTTGGTATTTTGAGATACATATAAGGCGTTTTTTACTTTCTCTTTTACCTTACGGTCACGTTGGCATTTTTAGTTATTTCTGTTAGTTTTTGCATTTTTGGCGTTTTGTACATTACATTTTTTTCTTATACGTTTCCCCTATTTAATATTTTCATTTTGAGGAAATGATATGACGTATGACTATATTACTTTAGGTTCCGGAAAAATAGTAAAACCTGTCCTCCATGAGTTATTTAAGGTTTTACAAAATGATAATGTTCTTTATTATTTCTTTGATGGGAGGAGTATATACACCAATTTTCACGTCTGAGTCACATTTTATTTCCGAGAGATTATTTCTTTTTATTTTCATTTTTTTTTCTTGATAGAGACATTCTAATCACCTAGCGGTATGAAATATACTTTACAACGTATTCTCATACCTATCAGATACGTAAAAAATTAGTAAACATCTGTTGAGCCTTTTCAGAGGAGTTTGACCATAAACACCGTTACAGGAGATTTATATATATTAGAATTAGATAAATAAGCATCATTAAACTAGTACCATGCAACCAAAATAATTAAGTAATTATTTATTAACACTAAGAACAAATTGCCGGCGGGAATTAATTTTACCATAACTCATGCGAAACTGAGTGGCAGACTACGAAATTGTCTCTATCATTAGGTTTAAATGTTTACTTTTTTATTTTTGTAAACCGATTTTACGAGTACATACCATATAATAACGGACAAAAATTATTTTTTTAGGTTATAATGCCACAAAACAAAAACGCATCGATAAAAAAAGGTTGATTTTATGGCAGTCATCCTTAGAACACTTTGGCGTTGGTTTTGTTCTCCTATTAATGTTGTCACGTATTTTCGTAAATGATCTTAACTAATAATATAAGTGATTACGTTTTAGCCTGTTCTTAACTACACTCTAAAAACAGCCAATAGCAAACAAATTAACTAAAAAGGGTAAAGTTACCTTTGCAAAAATTATAATAGACTTGTTTTATTCCTAGTTGCCGCATGCCGTTCTTCTTCAACTGTCTTCAATAGCGGCTTCAGACTTATGCATTTCTTTTCGATCATAGAGAAATTGGACTGCTTTATTTATTCAAATCAGAATTTACTAATTTTTCAGAAAAATAAGAAAAAGGAAATAAATAGTGCTGACCTAGTTTCCATCCAGACCTCTTTGGTGCTTAGGTAATACTTGAGCGGCCCTACAGTTCAAAGATTCAAGGTCTGAGTCAGACCCCCCTCTCAGTGGCATTTATAATAAATAGTGAAATTAAAGTAGCAATGGAAATTATGAGAAAATGTAAAATTTGAAATTACAGTGGATCTTTGGAATATACAAACTTTCTTTTCTGAACGGTTATTAATGCCATCTTCTACTATATTTTTTTTGCTTTCTTTTTAATTGAAACTGTAACATGTCCGGAATTTGATCCTTGACTTTCGTCTCCATAGTTAATAGACGCTCCAACACTTTTTGCAATATGTGTAAATAAATTGAAAACCGTAGTAGTTATCTAAACAACTATAGGGCAAACGTCTAATAAATAAATTTATTCCCCTAAATCCCTTAATGTTTTATTGCCATAACTCTGCATAATCCGTAATTTGTCACAGAACAGGATCAAATATTCTCCTTTATGTTACACATAACCCACCTAATATTATTCATGTCTAGTTTCTGAGACGAAACATTTCCTCAAACATATAACGTGGAACAGCTGTGTCATCACACAAGAGTATAAATTTATACCGAAACTGATCTGCAAGAGGATCGGGCTGTTCTCTATTTACATTGGGTTGTCGGCCAAGCCCCCGACTTGTCAGACAAAACTGCCAAAGTCATTACCAATGACCTGAAAGGAAAACATTGAAATCATCGTGTGACAGGAGAACGCTGTTCACCACTCTTAATGTCGATGCAATTGGGCATGTCAACGATTTGATGGATCGGCATTTGCATTGATTGTTGTGACAACAGACGCGTACGGCTCCATTTTAGAATATATTGTGTGAGATTAAATTGCAATTTCAGTTGTAATGGAAGAAAAAGAAAACATAAAAGCTATTCGTTTCACTTGGTTTAAAAAATGTTCGGTAAACTTATCTAATAATATAATACGAGCAATGTTTGTATGTACATATTTATGTAATTAAAATCTGGAAAACGGCTCTAATGATTTGAATGAAATTTACTCATTTGGAACTTTCGACGTCCAGAAACCTATTGGTTATAGCCGTATCGTATACCTCAGGATTTTTAATGTTAAAATATCCAATGACAAGAATCTAAACAATTATGACAGAATATGAATGTCAAAGAAGTTCGTATATAGGGTGATTTACATATCTACTTGTAACTATAATAGCGAGTGTGAATATGGTTACTAAATGATTAGGTCATGGAGAGATCAATGTGTTTTGATTGTTATAATATCTGCTTGCCCCTTCAAGTTTTAGGTATTGTCCGTATTAGGTTTCAACTAATTTTGATAAGAGTTTTTAATGCTGATTAACATGTTACGCAATGTGAGGAAAAATCTGCCCTAGTGGATGTTCCGGGAGTATTTCGTCTATAGCGAAAGCATAACGGACTTACTAACGTCCCAGTGCCAAACCGGTACCACCCTCGAAAAAACCTTTAATGCTATTCCAATCAACAAACTAACAACCAAGAAGAGACTCAGAAATAGAGTATTTAAAAATGTATTAAATTTTAAGTTCAGATTATAAGTTAATATTAGTAATAAGAATTCCAGACCTGCCCACAGGTGTCTCTGTACACCTCTGCAGGATTTGTTTCTAAGTTCTGACTTGTATAAATTTACAAGATTCTGTACTTATTTTGTCATTTTAACTAATTGGAAATAAACTGAATATTGAATTGAATATTTATTTGTCTGTAAATTAAATTGGATATTAATACAAATACTTAATTGATCCTGCTGAGAAAAAATAAATAATCTATTATAATAGAAAAGAGAAAAACCGAGGGGAGTGAGATGGAATTCATTCGAAACCCAATTGAAAATGTGCGATGTAGATGTTAGGTAGTTAAAATGTCGTAGTTGTTCCCAACCAAACTATAAGGCTATTCCACGCAGGTGTTTATATAAAAATATCTTAAGATAGTTCTATCAGTAAGTAATGTTAATATATTTTTAATCTCAATGTTAAAGGTCATATTCATTATCAGAGACCAACGTTCTCTCGTTGATAAAACAATTGCAAACAAAACTATTTCCATGTTTATAAGTTGATAATGATGTATATTGATTATAAAGAAGGCACTTGCCTTTTGGTCAGTCACTTCAAATAGCAACAGTCAGATTATATGCGTATATAGTACAAATAAATCCTAAAATGTTAACTAAATAAATAAACAGACTTATTGAAATCAACTCAGAAATAATGAACGTACCAAAACAGCCATAGTTTCAATTAAACGAAGATTTTTACCAACCGTTTTTTGGCATTGTCATGAATTATTTGGATTATTGTCTCTCACCAGCATTAAATAACATATTTATGGAAAAATTTGAACAACAAATAATTTTTTCATTAATAAACCTTTAGTCTGGTAGCGTTATGTTTGCGATATATTCGTTGTTTGGGAATCCAGTCTTTTAAAGAGTAACATGAATTATTATCATATATATATATATATATATATATATATATATATATATATATTATTTTGGGTTACATTTACTGTGTTTTATGTTATGTTAGCTCTACATTGGTTGCTAATTTGTTTTGATTTAAATCTATATATATAAAAATCAATCGCTGTTCGTTAGTCTCGCTAAAACTCGAGAATGGCTGAACGGATTTATCTTATCTTGGTCTTGAATTATTCGTGGAGGTCTAGGGAAGGTTTAAAAGGTGAGAAAAATTCGAATAATTGCCGGGAAAAAAATTCATGCTTTATTCAATAAATGCTTTTTTATTAAATACGGATTCGATTTGTTTGTTTAAAATCATTTTATACAAAAGATTAGGTCTTTTATTTTTCGATGAGGCAGTACGAAGTCTGCCGGGTCAGCTAGTTATTTATATTTCTTTTTGTGCCACACTTTGACTAGCAATTTATTTTGGTTTAATTAAATATTTTGCATACTAATATTTTTATAAAACTTTATTATTCATACTTTATTTGATTAATTTATTTTCTCAGGGTTTTATTTTTAATTGCATACATATACTTTAATTTTCTCAGAGTTTTCTATTTCATTGCATTCATACTCTTACCTCAAGGTGGTTCAACAGGTTCTAATTTTAAAATTGATACTTACATTTTTATCATCCTTATAACTTCTCTGCTTCTCTTTTTATTACACTTATTCAACACTATTGCATCATTTTATTTATTCAAAACCTCTTTTCTTTATATTTTACTAAATTGAAACTTTTATTTTTCTTGAAAAGAATTTAGATGAAACTCTAAGCATTCAAATGTTATTTCTGGCTCATTTAAATAAACTAACACAACTTTCAATTTCAATTTTCAATAACATTCTTTATTAAACACCGAGATAAAATTATTAAAACATTAAAACAATAAATCTATAATCAACAAACGAAATCATTCCTAACTACTAAATGTTTATTAGAAATTTCTCTTGTTATATTAACATATTAACGTTAAAATTTGTTATTCCTAATATACTTAACTAGCATAAACATAAATCACTTGTCACTTTATTTACAACACTTTAAACAACTATTGTTTCACTAACCTTTTATTCCTTGTCGTGATTACAGTCCATTAGTTCTAAATTTGTTCATTGTCCATTCAAACTTTTATTTTATAAACAAATTTTTATTATTGGTTCCCATTTTCCTACAACCATAGTCCCCTAAATGTGAAATTAAAGTTATATAGGGTGATTAAATAACTGTTATATGATATGGACGTAAACAAGTCATATGCAGGATGGTTGAAATATATGCTGAGGTTAAATTATATTTATACAGTGTGATTAAAAAATTATTTATTTTATAGCACATAAGAAGTCACATAAAGAATGGAGAGGAATTAATGTTACTCAGGGCGATAACATAAAATGTGAAAAATGAAATAATTTATGGGGTAGACCACAAGGAGTTATATACTATGGCTGAAGGATTTGACTCCGTATATATGGGATATTATTATGTTATGATATGTGTGTGTTGGTACCGTTCTCAAAAGAACTACAGTAAGGCAGTTATACCCAAATTAATAAATACAGACAACAACAGGTGCTTTTATTATAGGTTTTTATCAACATTTTACTTCCGTTGTAGATATACATTTCAAAATAAATTTTATTCCTTTTTTAGTACTATTTAATTAAGTTTAGTGATATTTTCATATAAAATAATCGTATTACCATAACTTAACCTCTAGAAGGCAAGGTGGAATGTCTTCGATGGCACATTCCATAGAGAATATTCAAAAACATGTATGAATTAGATGTTGCGGTTTTAGTTCAATGCTGGTTCAATGCAAGTATATAATTGACGAAGGACTTTTAGCGGAACAATCAATAAACACGTGCCGTCACATAAACGAATCACCAAATAAAAGTTATCACTAACCTTTTATGTCGAAGCTCTGGTGTTTGCTTGGGTCTTCTTTCTTCAGAGGCTAGCCCCGTAACAGCAGGAGCAGTTTCTTAGAGCTTCGTCTGGACAACACGTTACACAAAAAAACAGCGTCGAAATGTTCATTGATTGAGCATACAAAAATGCGGGTTTAACAACAAATGATGCGCTTTTGTAAACACAAAAGAAACAAAATGAAAGCGGTTTATCGGTCGTTACGAACGGAGCTAAGAACTCGTGGAATCGTAACACAAACAACAACAATAAGCGCCGTCTCTTCAGACGGAATCAAAAAATGTCCGAACAGTTCGGAGCACAATACACGAATCTCCCAAGCGTCCAAAAAGCAAGGGATCCAAAACACGAATGTCAATACTGTCTATATTTTACAAGCAAAAAACACTTACAATTAGCATTAGCGCGACGGAATGTTTTAGAAAAGGTGCAGAAGTTTAAAAATCAATGAAGTAATTCAATCAAATTGAAAACAATACACTAAACAAATTGCGGGAACGCACCACAAGGAATGTTATCATTTACATGTAATTGTAAAATAGAACTACACAAGTAATAAGTGAATGAACTACCAGTTCCTTAAAAGAATCGTTCACAAGCTCTAAACATTCTAGTTGGTACAAAAAACTGAATCGTCCCGTGTACTGTGCAAGCTCTTGTTGGGACGCTTTTCAGATAAATCGTATGCGCTCAATCGTTCATGTACGGTTTGCATCAAGTTGGTACAAAACTTATATTATTTACCTGTCAATTCACAAACCTGTTTTGAAATCTGAAACTGATCACAAATTTGATAAATTAGTAAATATTCAATTATTATTCATTATTTAAATTTCCTTGGCACCAATATCCCATTTCAAAAAAAATTAACAACGCCCACACCTTCACAATTGAGACAAGACTAAAATTATTGCGACAGGAACTGAGAATAACAGTCAATGAATTAAATTGAGGTGTCAAAAACTAAAATATATGATACTTAGTATAAATAATTAAACATACATAAATAATTACATATTGGACATTTCAATCAGTTGATAAAGGTCGTCGACTATCAACAATATGCGTTCAATGGATTCTAAATCTCGAAATGATAGTATCATAATTGATTTTATAGGTTTCAATTAACCCCCGAAGTCTTTTGTGTGTTTTTTCCGCTCGAAATCACAGAAAACGGGGTTATACACAGCACAACTCCCGATTTAAATTAAGTTATATGTACGCCGTACATAAATAATTATTGAAAAATCATTTTAGGAAAGCGCAACTGATGACGGTTCTCGACTAAAGACAATATATTTTGTCTAGCGTTCAATAGATTGTAAAATCTCGAATAGATAGTTTCATGATTTTTAAAAGACGAATATTGTGCTGGCCTACCGTTTAACGCGCAAAAACGTTCACACATATCTAAACACTATTTACAAACTATGCAATAAATCTATCCAGGAGCATATTTAGATACATATGTCGAAACTGACATCCAACAAGTTGTTAAATAATTTTAAATATAACTGTGCTGGAATTTCTTTTCAAAAAACATTCAAGATTTAAGTGTCTAATCTAAATTACGTTTCATTGTGAGTAGTCAATAACTCGCAATTTCTCACCATTTCATTTGTTTCATTTTTTTTATTTCTTGAATATTTTTTGAGGTCCGAAATAACTTTTGGAGTCATTCCATATAACAGGTCAATGCTCCTTTTAGATTATTGCTTACACGCGTTTGATATCGCGTGGTATTTTTTACTATACGAATGATAATTTTAGTTGAAGGTCATTTATACCAATGCCACAACATAAATACGGTTATTGTGTTCGGGTAATGTCAGCATAACTATTTGGATTGATACTTTTATACTATTGATGACGTGATTTTTATTTAAACAAAAATTGGCCGATAAGTGCTTTTCAAGATTTTATGGATTCAAGAAAAATTATAATCTAGAAAGAGGACTCAAACCATACAAACCGTACAAAAAAACTGAAAATAATCCCTAACCTAAGACTTAACACACTTGTAATTGATGTCACACAACTTATGTTGCTAACGAAATGAAGCGTGTATTTCATTTTGGTAACTATTTTCATTTCTGAAATATTCATCTGGCTAATGTAGTTTAAGACTTAAAACAAAATCCTTATTTGTCACAAATTAGCAACAAACGCACTGGACAATGTATTAAGTTAACGATTTTGGCTATTTAGGGATGCACAGGGTAGGTTGGGAGGTACGGAATGCATTTGCAAACAATATTTTATCTCCGTTTCAAGTAACTAACAAACTATATAGCAACAAAATCAGACGTTAAATTTATGTTTGTAGCTTTCTTCATTTCTTAAATACCCACATTATGAAATGGCTGCTGCAACTTAATAGACATAGTTTGTAACAAAACCTGCGTTCACTACTATGTCTGCCCGAAAGTTTAGCCATACTAGTGAGGTTTTGGTTTAGGGTGCAGCAAAAAAATTGGTGGGGCAAGAACCATTTAGATTGGGGCTAAAAATGTCAAAAGTGGGTACCAAAAACTGCTTTATACGTAAGAAAATCAAATGTATCGATGTTGAAAGAAATAAAATGTTTGTTCAATTAAACTACAAGTGATCATACATAAGCCAACTAGCCTGTGCGGTGCGACTGCCCCACCTTGCCCCATCCTGTCCCAGAGTGGCTACGGTTATGACCATGATTTAGCATTTGTACATCGACCAAACTGCTACCACTATGGTGAATAACATATTTTCCTTTCCCCCACATAGTAATAGGAGCAGAAACAGTTACTAATATCAAATTTGCCGTAGTTATAGCAGAAAACCCCTTAGATTTTCTAGAATTTGCGAACAGAATCAATGAAGTCTGTAAGAACGGAGGGCTATATATTAACATAAGTAAGACTGAAACGAAGAAACGTTGGAGAGAGTTACAAAACTTTAAATACCTAAGCTGTGGGATAAAGCAACATATAAATTTTTCACACGAAATAAGATGTAGCATAGAACAGGCAAGAAATGCATTTCAGAAGTATAAGTCGATACTTTCCAAAAACACACTAAACATCAAAATACGCGAGAAGTGTACAAAATGTTACGGGTGGTCAATTTGTTGTATGTTTGTCTGACCTGAGGGCTTCACAAGAAATTATGAATAACATTGAAACATTTGAAATATGGTTATACAGAAAAATGCATTAAATATCTTCAATCACCAGAACGAACAATGAAGAATTTCTTCGAAGAATAAAGCACGGCAGACAAGTTCTGAATAATATCAAGATACGGAAACTAGAATAGCTTGGACTTACAATTGGGGGATCCCGAGATGAGTTTCTCTGACTGAACTTAAACAGAAAAATAGAAGGAAAAAATTGATAAGGCGACAATGTTACTCCACATAGCACAGGGTCGACAAAATTACAAAGATTTTGTGAATATGGTAGTCTTCAACGTACAATAAAAACATCACACATAAAGAAGAAAAAGAAGACATACGTTCACATAAACTAAAGAGAAACAACCTCTGAGATTATTGAATTCACTAGTTTTGTTTTGACTTGATCTCGTGTATTTAAAACAAAAACTTCCAGCCAATGAGTGCTACATCAAACTAGACACTTTGTTGCTAACGAAAATATATATAATTTTAACAGATGTGAAATCTATACATAAATAGGAAAAGACAAAACAGTTCGGTACCATTTTCTCCTGTCCCTCAACCGATTTGCTTTATTTTTGTTTTGTTTAGTAGGTACGAACGACCTTCAGTGCAGAATGCTAAAATTAATTTATAATATTCGTTCACTTATTAAACAATAAAATAATTAAATAATAATTATTTACATCCATCCTGTCATGCCTAGTGCTGCTTGGAGAGAAAAACAATGTGAAAGACAAACTAAATTAAATGTAAAACTAACAGTTTTGGTCCTTCGCTAAAGTTATCCTAAATAGAGATGCTATTAAAATAGAACTGACGACAAATTATAATGCATAATAATCGCCTTTTATTGGGCGCTCGCAAGTTTGCATTGCATTGTAAATATGGTTTGTCAACTAAATTAGAATTATGTTGCACCTGATAAATTAATTTCTGATGATATCTTATTAACCTTATACTTTTAATTTAGAGTCTTTTTATTTTTGACGGAAAACTTTCAGATAATTAACTAAGACTACAAAAAAACCTAAAATTCTGCACCAATTCACGCTAAATACGTAGATCTGGCAACACCGAATGCATGGCTATCTGCAGGAAATTTGATGTATAAGTTGACATTTCATTACTTTTGTAACGATTAGGTTGAAAAAAAATTTCAAAATTTCAATTTGAATGTACATGAAAAAAATTGCCAAAAATACGTGTATTTAACTAATATTAATTAACAGCATGTGGTTCGTATTTCTCTACATTTACGACATAAAAAAGAAATCGTCATGGGTTACTAGGTTGGTAAGTGTATTTTAATTCACATTAATGAAAATATTGTTGCGAGAATTTATCAGACAGCTGGTGCAATCGGCCATCAACCAATTTGTTTAAGGGACATTATTCCGATACTTCTGGGAATCCGAAATGTTTCGTCTCTCAACAGGCCGACCGCTGCCGTTACTGGGAATTCCCTTAAAGCTTCTAGAACATGAAAGAGTTTCCCGATGGTTCGTGGACTTACCAGACAATTCGGAGAGAAACATATAAATATGAACAGCTGGCGATAGGAGGTATTCTGTTTTCGACGGTCGTATTGTATAGTTAAGATAAAATGTAAATAGTTTCTGTCAATATAAATTATGTTAAAGTAATGGAAATAAATTAGAGTGAGTTGGACTGTGTTTTTAAATAAATCCAAGAACTGAACAGAACCCGTGTGTGAAAATAAAAACATTACAATATACTGAATCTTAAGATATTTGAATTTTTTTATATAGAAAATCATACTGAAATCTTACACTGCTGGCTTTACAATTTCCAACTTAACAATGTTAAAAAAACTTAAAATTCAAAACGATCTACTGCAACAACAGAAACCACTGCGTAATTATATATGATACGTTGGTTCTCAAATGATAAACACGGCAGTAACTGGGTAATGCTCTTTCAACCCATGTGATGACCATCTTTTACTGTCCAGTGTTTGGAGTTGCCTATAATTCAATAAGAAAATGTTTAGTGTTGTAAATTATAGATCAGTATTGATTTTTCGGACAAGTAGTACTAACTTTCGTTTTGTTGTGATTATAATTCTTTCTGTATTAATATAATATTATATTCACAACAGTCCGAAGGTATTGTGCAACAAATCATCAATCAGCGGAGAATAGAAATGATACTAAAGATTAAAGTTTTCATTGGGTTGTTTGTCATTTCGATTTTTGAAATCATTTGTGTGTAAGTGACGGAAACTTTTAGGTTACAAAGAAAATCCCTCGATAATTACATCGAACATGTTGCCTAGACACTATTACATTTGTGATAATGTATAGGACATATTTATGTAAAAATAATTCACATAAATAAATAAAAGATAATTTCCTGAATTATTTCTACAAGACAAAATAACCTCAATTATTTTAATTTTAACGAATGAGGGTTAAATTTCGGCCACAGGGCGACCGCTAGTTATAAAAAATGAACCCGGACATCAATCTTTGTTCGACCAACATAATGTTTAAACTCCACAACTCATGTAAACAAACATACATAAGTTATTCGTGGCACACCCCGTATGTATGATGTAGAAACTCGAAATGCTATCTGGAAAAACCATTATTCTCTTTGGATGCAACTTGGTAGTTTCATCCAGTTCCCGTTCAAGAGATTCTAAAGCTAGGCACATCCTCGTAGTGTCGTAATGATTTTGTATACTTTCTGATATACATTATTCATAGATTATGCCGTGACCATTCTCTGATATACGGTTCACAGAGAATAGTTATGCAAAGCTTTTGTGTGGGTTCGAAACTTGAATTCAAAATCCAAGAATGTAATCAACAAATCTTATTATGTGTATGTTGTGGTAAGCGGTCCAACTGAAATATATATCTTAATGCTGTTGAAACAGATAATGTTGTTTATAAATATAAAACAGGATTTTTTAGGATATTTTACAATGTGTAACATTAATTTATTACACTACCCACTAGCTACTACATCATTACAAATTATAGCTGTCGTTATAAAATGTTGAGGGTGAAAGTCGTTGCTTTGAGAAAGTCAGTCATAATTTTTTGGAAATAACACCACACTTGAGAAAACATCAGTTTATTCAATACTTCCAAACGTTTGAGGATCTGGGTTTGACAAGCATCACATTATTTATTTTCAAATTATACATTTTCATACAATTGCTTTTCTGGCATTTTTTTTTCATTTTCTTTGCCGAAATTGCTATCAAAAACGACGTCTTCAAAAATATACTAGATAGGTAGCTAATTAATTTGTAGAGAATGAGTACCTAACAACACTGAATGTATTATTTATTATCTAGTGTTGTGTTACGTTACTTGTTTACAACTTTTTAGTTGTACTTTGGAAGTCAGCCGACATTTTTTTTATAGGTATAGGTTTCTTAAGTAACACTGAAAGACCCAACAGTACAGAATGATACATTTTCCTTTAAATTGACAAGTGACATTTATAAAAACAAAATGAACTGGTACTCATTGACTTAAAAAGTCAAAAAAAAGGTTTAATTAAAGTAATTGTTATTACTATTGCTTTTATCACTTTACTTTATGGTTTTGTTTGCTATACCAAAACACCCTGTGTATAATCGCACCAAATAGTAGTTTAGAGGTTGACATATGTAGCCACTGAATTTTCCATTAGGCCGAGAGTTGGTAACACCGCACGCACCCTCAATATTTAACAAGTATATTAACAAACTGAGCTTCGTAAGCTTTGACAAGCCAAAAATATGTTTAATACAAATAATTATACTTTACTATATTACCTATATTATGCTTGCCATGTACACAAAAAATTTGCAAATTCGCCATTAAATTTAAAATATTTATGAAATCCCAGCCACTTCGATAGTATTTTTGTTAGGAATATTGGATTTTTCCGCGATTTTCTTAAAAACTGTGTGTTACAAGTCACAATATACTAGGCATATTGGCCGATTTCCATGCATGTAAATGTGCATTCCCAAATTTCAAAATTTCACAAAAAAACATTTCATCTCATATTTTAAATTTCACCAATTCGTTTGTACACTCTATTAAACATAAAAGTATATTCCGATCTGTTCACAACATGAGAAGAAATCAGGTAACATAAATACAAAAAAATACACGCCGAAATCATAACCTCCTCCTTTTTGGAAGTTGGTTAAAAATATGCCTAATGGGGTATCTGGTGTAAACTCAAGTTTTTCCCACAAATAAGCAAGGTTTTGTTTTCTGTCTTCTTGTGGGTTCTCAAGCAAGTACTCTAATATGACGGAAATGTCTTTAATTTAATTTTAAAAAATATGCTTTTGAAAAATTCTTCTGAAGGCACAGTTCTCGTGTATATTCGGTATGTCTCTTTTCTTTGGCAAAGACCTAAATTTGTAAAATGTTTACATTGGCATATATATGAAGATAGAATTACAAACTATGTAAATGTTCTGAGGTTTGCTTCGTTTTCTTTTTCCACTTTCGACTAATATTATTATGTGCACAGAATTTAGAGTTCCGGACATTGAATGAGCGAAAATCATTCTAAAATCACTCTTGCGTTCGTCATACCATACTTTCTTTGGAACTATAGGAACTACATACATACAGGTCAACCTAATAAAAGCGTGTTAAAAAGGGTGAAATTTTGTATCAGTATCCGATCAGGAGTACATAGCATAAATGAAGGAATTCTGATTTTGGGAGTTACTTCTGGGGGTACAAAAATCCACCATTTCCCCTTGTTGCTTGAAGCGCATCATCAAATATATTATTTTTTCATATTTTTTAAATAAATTTTGCAAAATATATTAAAATATAGAAATATCGAACCATCTCCCCCTTTATTTCCGAAACTACTAAGCTACTCAAAGTTTATAGGAAAAATAAAGCAAAAATTATTTTAAGGAGCTTCACGTCATACATTAAATGAAACGCTTTTGTGATGAAAAATACAAATATATTTTTCTGGTATTTAAAAATAATTTATTTGTAAAATATTTAGGAAAAATTCGTTCAAATTCTTCTTGTCTCCGAAGGTACTGAATCTAAAATTAAAAAAAAAGAAGATAATATAATTCAGTAAAAATAAAGCAAACAACTCATAATCACAATTTTGTGGAGTAAATTAAACAATTAAATGAACAATTTGAAAAATCAAGACCATCATGTTGCTAAAAAGGCTCGTTGTAAGAAATAAAATTGTATATTTTTTATAATTTTAAAACTTATAGTTTAAACTATATTGAGGAAATAAATCGAAACCTACTGATTCCTTATTTACATTCGAAACTATTTACCAGACAATTTTGAAAAATGATGCAAGAAAACATAAGAAAATTTTGACAGCAAACTAAAAAGTAAAAAAATATATGTTTGTGTTATTCAGAGTGAGACCTTTCATTTGATATATTAGGTGCATGTTTTAATGTTTCATTTAATTCTATAATATGCCCCCTAAATTTCATTGTGAATTTTTCCTTATTTTGGTCAGCGTCCTATATCCCCTATGCTTTTTAATGTAGGCTCAATAGTTTCGGAGATAAGGGAGGGAATAGTTGTTTTTTTTTAATTTTCTCTCCAGAAGTAGCCCTAAAATCAAAATTTGTTCCTTACTCTTTGGACTTCCGATCGGGTTACCAATCTATATACTGATCAGGATTGATATTGTAAGGCTTTCCGTATATTCGAAATACGGAAGCCTCAAAATATATTGGGATTTACCTAGGTTATAACAAATTTTAAATCCTAATTATCTGAGAACTACATATATTATCAATTTCAAATCTGTATTTCATTAATGAAGATTAAAAGTAGGACAACCAAATCAGATTTAGACCTTGAAATGTTTGGATTTTTAGAAAGTTTTTTGTTGTTACATGTGCTGTTATTTTCCCAAAAAATGTAAAAAACTTGTTTACCAATATTTTTGTGCCCTTATTTTGGCAAGATTAAGAATACACCCTTATCGATCCAACGTTTTTATCGAACAATTTTTCTTGGTGCGTTTCATCAGATTTTATTGCGACTAACTTTTATAAAACTAGAATGCATACATTTTTATTCAGCTCCAAATATACTGTAGCCTGAAAAAAGTAGTATTAATAAACTCTCAAATATACTCAAATAATAAACTTCCTTGTTTGACCCACGTTGACGAACATTTAGAGAAGTATACTAGATAATGAAAACAGAAAAGTAAACTTATTTAGAGGCACCAGATAGTTTTAGTAAACTGAGACATGAACTTCTCAATTGTAATATATATCGTCTAAATTTATACTCATTATAAAATCACCATATTCAGTATTTTCACTTGTGCAATCGTCAAGCAACATCTTTAGTGCAATTTTCAATCGATAGAATCGTATAGAAACATACTATATAAGAGCAAATAAGAATTTAACGAAAATATCAACAGATGTTTAGATTTCTGAACAAAACTCTTTGCTGTTTTCTGAATGATATTTGTGGCATATTGTTCAATGTCTAAGTACTTCTTGGGAAATAACACCACAGTTAAGAAAATTGCTGTATATTCCAAATGTTTTGGGGTCTAGGTCAGACCCCGTTGTCAATGGTTAAGAAACTATGGATAAAAAATTACAATATTTGACAATATGTATTATTTGATTTCTGACGTAACTAAGAAAATTTTATTTGTAATATACAGGGTAGCACAAAAACTTCTAAAGATCATATAATCATAATTTTTTTTCAAATTTGAAGAATTTGAAAGGGAGATCTGCTGAATTTTATGTAGATAGTGCATTCGCCAAAAATGCGACTAAAGAATTTTGTTGATTCGGTGATCCCATTAAAATCATAAGGGAAAACCTAGGAAAAACCTTATGAACTATCCCAATATTGGGTTGTTCACAAGGACATGACCATTAGCAATTTGTTCCTTATTCATCGGGAACTAGGAACAACTGAATTCTACGAAGGTAGTAGCGATACAATCGTTTTCATTTAACAAAATTAAAGCAGACTCTTTTAGTTTTCTTTTGGTGTTGTGTTCTTTTTTGTGTAATATAACTGAATTTTATGACCAAGGTCCCAAGCATTTTCACAAATTTTGGATTTTTCAAATTGTCGTTTTTTATGTAATTTTTATGTTGTTATTCGAACATTTAGAGGTCTAGAGGTTTCTCCAATAAAGAATTTATTACGTTCACAAGGGATTTTGTAAATGTAATTTTTGTATTTTGAGTTGTGTTATTTGGTTTAATTGATTTTAGTGTATTTCTTGTTTTAAATGATGTTTTGATATTATATCTGTTTCCCACTCTTTTTAGTCTTTTTGATAGACCCTGTATGCATGGTATAGTTATTGTATTAATGTGATTATCTTGGGAGTCAGTGTTGCTTGGTGAACTTTGATGTTGGTTGTTAGGGATTATTTGATATTGGATTTTGTTTAACTCGTTATTAATAAATTCATTCGGGTAATGATTGGCAGAAAGTACATTTTTTATAAATCTTTATTGAATTTATTGATGTTAGAACAGTTGGTTTTTGCTCTATCATATAGAGAATTGATGATACCTCTTTTTACTGAATTTGGATGATTAGAGTTAAAGTTGAGATACCTGTTAGTATGAGTCGGTTTTCTGTAAACTTCTGTTTCAAATGTCGATTGTGTTTTGGTTATTAAAATGTCTAAGAATGGTAATTTGTTATTCTGTTCAAGCTCTAGTGTAAACTGAATAGTTTGTTCATGTCGATACATGTAAATCTCCCAAGATATGTCATCAACATAACGCCACCAAACCAAAGGTTTAATAGAAAATTGTTTGTTCTTCAAATGTTTCCATAAAAATGTTGCTTATATCCCATTGCCATGCCAAAATAGAAGTCTATACAATAATGTTCGTCATCATCAGTAAAAAAACAAGATTCTTTACTAAAGTCCATTAATACAATAATGGAACTACTAACATTTTGTACCAAGACAACATATTTTCAACTTAATGATGACTTCTACCAACAAGATTTTGGCATGGCAATGGGTTTCCTGTCTGTCTCCTTCTTTAAGCAACCTTTTTATGGAAAAATTTGAAGAACAAACAATTTTCTCAAAACAGATTAAACCTTTGGTTTTGTGGCGTTATGTTGATGACATATTCGTTATTTGGGAATATAATCTTGAGGATTTACATATATAACTTAACGACATAAACAACACAGAACAAATTATTCAGTTTAGACTAGAGCATGAACAGAATAACAAATTACCATTCTTAGACATTTTAATAACCAAAACACAATCGACATTTTAAACAGAAGTTTACAGAAAACTGACTCATACTAACAGGTATCTCAACTTTAATTCTAATCATCTAAATTCAGTATCCTCAAATCTCTATATGACAGAGCAAAAACCAACTGTTCTAACATCAATAAATTCAATGAAGAAAAAACGTTTATAAAAAATGTACTTTCTGCCAATCATTACCCAAATAAATTTATTAATAACAAGTTGAACAAAATCCAATATCAAACAATCCCTAACAACCAACATCAAAGTTCACCAAGCAACACTGACTCCCAAGATAAGCAAATTAATACAATAACTATACCATACATACAGGGTCTATCAGAAAGACTAAAAAGAGTGAGAAACATATAAAAACATCATTTAAAAGAAGAAATTCACTAAAATCAATTATATAAAAACCAAACCAAATAACACAACTCAAAATACAAAAAATTGCATTTATAAAATCCCTTGTGAATGTAATAAATTCTATATTGGAGAAACCTCTAGACCTCTAAATGTTCGAAGAAACGAGCACAAAAATTACATAAAAAACGACAATTTGAAAAATTCAAAATTTGTGAAAATGCTTGGGACTTGGTCATAAAATACAGTTTCAAAATTCAGTTCTGTTACACAAAGAAAACTCAAAAGGTATCTTAAAAATATTATTTGCCATAGTGTGCTTAGAGTACTTAAAAACAACTTTACAAATTTTATTACATGATTTAACCTTACCTTGTAGAATTAAAATGCATAACATGATAACCCAAAGCCATTGAATTCATTCAAACTAATTACATCACCTACTGTCAAGACGATTACAGTCCTACATCAAGGGCTTACGAGCTTCATAAAAAATGGGAACCAAAAATATCCAGAACCATTCCCCAAAACATGGTAACTTCACTCCTAACGTACGGTTGCGTACTATGTATTATACCTAGTACACTCGGTACTACGTAATGTAAACTATCTAAAATATTCACTATACCACCATTAATGGGAAAATGGTGATACAGCAAATTTACCCATATGGTAAAATGATTCCAACCAAAACAAGATCCAAACGGTAAAAATATCCCAGGTAAAAAAATATCCCTACGGAAGAATCAACCCAATAGAGGAAGTGAGCCCAATGAAAATAAATATGTTCTACTTCAAAATGAAGATCCAACTCACCTTGTAAAAAAGGGTTATAACTTAAATCTCGTAAAGTCCAGTACATCCGTTAATTTTTTTGAAAGAAAAGAAAAGGCCTCACTATTTGTGTTGTATGACTGATATTAATCTAGTCGGCTTTCCAAAACGCTATAAGAATGCCCTTGCGTGGAAATCATAAACCTCTGACAAATGGTTCAACGTTCTTTATGCCACGGCCAAAATAAGAAGAACGAGATTCTGCCGACTCAATGCTAGCTTTCGCTTATTTTTCTCCCCTCCTCTATATCAGAGAACTTTTACATTTCTGTCTTTTCAATGTGTTTAAGAGTACATACTATATAAATGTAGCAAGTTTAGATCAATTGTTTAACGCTTCAAAAGGTGTTTAGAAAAAAATGAGAGGTAGAAAGCCGCAACGACCAAAAATTATACAAAGAAAAAAGTCGTAAACTAGGAGCATAAGCCACACAATAAGTTCAAACAATATATGTATAAAGTGGACTATTTTGGAGACACTTAAACTATAATTTAATAGCCTATAATTTAAAAAACTTTTTATTTTTAAATTTCCTTGGCACTTTGATATACTATTGATACTCACGCTCAAACCAACAATTAAAAGTTCACGACAGTTGAACGTTTCATCTAAAATAATTATCCCAGAAATTTATTTGCTGAAATCCTGTTGACATAATTACGATCTTCCTGAGGTGTACGACGAACCTGTAGCGTCCCACGTTCTGTGACGTGCCGTGAATATTTCGTTGTTTGGGAGTATAACTTTCACAAAGCACAAACAAGAACAAGATTTTCTGTTTGAATATATACATAACGTAATCGTTGCTAGAAACGTGTCCGAGGCTCCATATGCTACCCAAGGCGCAAATTTGTTAATTAAGCGTTTTGCTTAACTTATATCTTCCGAAACTTTTGACAAAAGAGGAAATCCAGCTCGAATGATAAAAGCTCATTTTCAGCTATAAGGCGTTAGTTTTGGAAAGTTCTCTTATGAGAATAGAATTTCACTGTGAAGCCGTTAATAAGTTTCGCAAATAAAATTATCTAGGAGCATAAATTCAACTAGGAGATTAACGGATAATAAGGATATACAAGATGTGCAACGGCCGTTAATTTATCGTTGACATTATTTTCATCAGTGTTGATAGAGAGGATAAAGGTTAGAGTTTGAGACAAGGATATTGAATTTCATATGAAGTTCGAGGAATAATGGGGAACATGGCAATCAATAAGTCTTGGCACGGCTGGATATTTATGTAATTTCGAAAAGTAAAGAAAAACTAAAGCAGTAGTAGCCTATAGTCCTTTCTTGACTATTGAATGATGACATTTAATCTGAGCTTGATTTAAGCTTTAAGACCATCTAAAGCTCAACCATTTTTATATAGATTTTGTCATATATACGAGTATAGATGCGTATGTTACTAAATGCAAAAGTTGCATTTGTTTCGAGACTTCGTACAGACAGCACACTCCCTTGAAATGAAATACCCACATAAGTTTGCTGTGTAAGAAACAGGGACCAGTTTATATATTAAGAATCTTTTCGTTTATAGACTATCAATAAATTTCAGTACATAAACATCCAGTTAATATACAATACCTGCCCAAAGGTTGTTTTCGTTCTAATAAACATTTTTATTTTGCGATATTTTAACTTAAAGACTTTACATGCGTCATTCGGCAGAAGTCAGAACAACACAAAAATGTCAAGTTTATAGATAGTAGAGATAGGGATGATAAACTTGTATAGGGATTAACCTGAAAAAGTATCCAGATGAGAGCATTAAACAACAGCAAATGACCAGAATACTTATCAAATATAAAATAATAATAATCTAGAGCCACCAGTTTTGTCTTTTTTATTTCAACCAAGGATATGTACCTATGAAATATTCTAAAAACTTACACGTCATACTTTCCTTTGAAATCATATTTAAATTTAGAACTAAATTACATATTAATTAATACTCTAATCGTTACAAAATAGTGACAATTATTTTAATTTTCCTTAAATTTATGTCAATTACTAAGAACGACATAAACAAAGAAACGGAGATAACGAGAGACGGGAAGTCTTTTATTTCGTAATAAGATTTATCGATTTCATGCCGCTCTTTTTTAGGGTTCCGTATATACACTATACGGATACCCTTATAAAATCACTCCGTTTCTAATTCTTTTATATCACGTCATTGGGCGGAAAAAGTAATTTTATCACCGAAACCATTTAATATATACTTAAGGAGAAACCTACTATTATTTTTGGGGACAAATTACAGAATTAAATATAAAATATGAAATTAAAATTGTTTCAATATTTAATATATCAAATGAAAGGACTCATTATGAACAACACAATTTTTTTTCGTTAAATTATTTAACAAGTATTTATTTAAAAAATTATCCATTCAGCGCCCCCCTTATCTCGAAAATATAAACTGAAGAAGGAGGGCCTCACCGGAATACCGGATAAATAGAATTCAAATTACGAAAGTTCTCATGTAATATATTAAATCAAAGGGCAAAAAATACAAACATATTTTTTTCATATTTTTAAAATAAATCTATTTAATTCTATTATAATAATTATAATAAAGATATTCACAAAAATTAAAAAAATTAGCCTATCCTTACCGTTTGTCGCAATTCGAAAGTCTATAAGGTGTAAAAAATGTTAATAAAAAATAGTTGGCCTCACTGTATCTGACTTTACTTGTCCTAATTTTCGTCATTTCCTTCAATCCGTCAGAAAATATTTATAAATTCTTTGTTATTTCTAAAACATCATGAATTTTCCCACCTATCAAATCTTAAGGACTCTTTTTGTCATGAGGAGTACAAATATACAGTTTTGTCTTCACGGTCTTCTGCTACTTCTGCCACTTGGTCATCCATAATATAATAAAGCAGCAATGTTAATTTTACCAATTTGTAATCAATCTCATTCTACTGCATTTTCAAACCATTTTTCAGAGCTTTGTTTATCTAAATTTTGAAGAATATTGGGCATAGGCAACATAAGAAAAATTAGTAGAAAACCTTGTATCAGACCTTTAGTAACTAAAAAGAAAATAATAAAAAAATCAATGAGTATTAACATATATTAAACTCGTCTTTATACAAGTGATATTTATTGGTATTTAAAACTTGACCCATTTTCCCTTTATCTTCCAATCTACTGCATTTAACAGTACATGTGGCTGTATTTCGTTTTAGTACAATAAAACTTATGTTCCAAGCCCACTAGAAAATTAAATATCACATTTCTTAAATCTATAAATACAATATGCAATTGACTTCTATATGCTAATAATATCTCAATCCGGGGTTTTATACAAAACAAATTATTAATACGTGAGCTTCCTGGTCTGAAGCCACTCTGGTCCTCCCTATCTTAATCTATCCGATCTCGTAGTACTCTGCCACACAGTCTACCTGCGGAAGCTATAAGACTAGGTCGTCTGTAGTTTGTACAGTCGTGTTTATTCCCTTTTTTGTATAAAGAACTGGTATATCCAGTTTTCCATTAGGATGGTATCTCATCTCCGTACAAGCATTTGTTAAATGTTGGAAAATTTAAATAATTCCACAGGTATACACCTCTTAGGCCCGGTGATTTGTTGTTTTTCATTCCCGATAACGTCTTTATTATTTCTTCCGATGTAAATGTATCACATTTTCTCTGACTTATCTGAAGGTCCTAAATAACATTCGCAAATTCTTCCCTTTTTTCGGTCAATAAAGTTTTATAATAGATTTTCCATGTTTTGTGTCAAATATGGTGTGTTATTATTGTTTCATTTTTATTTGAATTCAGTGTTCTTATAGTTTTCCCAGCTGCTCTAGATTTGGAGCTTCCTAAATGGCTGTCAATTTTATGACATTTCCTGTCCCAGTATTCGTTTTTGGTTTTCCCGACTTGATTTTTGATCAGATAGCAATATCTTCTGTACATTTATCTACCTCTTGGGTATTTATTACCTAACCATTACTAAACTCTACAATTATCCAAACTGACTCCATTAGCATTACTTGAGTCTCTTTACAGCGTTCTCCACCTATCTGACGCAATTGTGTTTTATATAGCATCGGCTAATAACTGACACTGTTGCCAGGCCTTCTGATCTAGTACGTTGAAAGGTGCTACAAACCTCTTCTGAGAAAACATTAACTGTTTTCGAACAACTATATTCTTAATTCATTGAATTTAATGTGCAGAGCATCGCTCCCTTTATTACTTTTCAACTGAATAATAACCCGAACATATTATTGCATGATTCCCCATAGTAATTTCCACAAAATTCAGAGCAACGCATCAGTAAATTCATTTTATATTATCAGCCACACATTTACGTTTCATTATTTTTCTGATTAAACAACGTATGATTCCAAACATAAATTTCCGTGAATTCATTTTGTGAATTCTTTGTGTTATCAACTCACTTTTAATTTTCAAAACAGTTGTCGCAAGTGATAGTGAATTGGTTGGAAGTAGACCAATAGACTAAAAAAAAAAGCTCAAGTCAAACCAGCTTCACTGATGTTACATTTCCCTGTCGTTAGTAAGTCAGTTATTTTTGATACTTCTTTGATGAGAACGCAGTGGCACAATAAAAGTATTTTCCCTAATATAGGCATAAAAAATTTCAAACATTTTCATCCATTTTTCGAATTGGCAGCAATTGTTGTTTTCTGTTATTAGCGACAAATTAATTATTGCTCTCATGATGATTCAAACTGGGCGAATAATTAACTGAATTAAACTACTGCATCAACCGAAAACTTTGAATATATCATATATTGGTCCAAAATTTACATTTCCGAGTAATTTGAGAATTGACTTAGCGAGACGTATTATACACACTATCTGCAACACATTTCTCCAAAAAATTGTTTAAATTGACCTAATCCGTTTGGAATATTGTTGGTACAAATATATACCAGTCAAAATTACTGGACATTACAGTACCACCCCTCTTGACTACCCCAAGGGCGTCGCCAGACCGACTTTTGCCCCCTCCCCCAAACATTGGCGGTTGGTTAAATCTGAAATATAACCTATAATTACTACTACTATTAACAGAAAATTTCTGATTTGTCTTGCTTTAAACCAAAAAACCTGGCGACCTACCCCACCCCCAACAAGGGAAAAATTACTCTTCAAAAGTCCAATTAATTTGTTTGGTGATATTGTCTTGACTTGCCTTGTTTAAACAAATGAAAAAATATTATTAATACAAAATCTTAAATATAGTTTTTGTTTTGTATGTCTCTAAATAACTACTAAAATCACTAATTTATTTCCAACCACTGCAGAATATAAACTATTAGTGTTAATGTGGAAGTATTCCTTCATCAACTGAATACTGCCTTTGTCCCATAAATTGCCAGTACATATATCCGAGCTATCATTCCATATTAATTTTACTGTATGGATGTCCATTCTCTATACAATGGCAAAGCAATTAAATTGTAAAAGGTAATAAACCTTCTTCCAATTAGTATACGGAATATTCCCATGCATAATTATTTTGCTGTATTGATTGTATCCGAGTTTCATCCTGGAAATTCCTTTCTAGACACAGTCAGACTACTGTAATCAAGCAGTAATTTAATTACAACCGCCTCGTAAGGTCTAATAATTAAACGTCCACGGGTACAGGCAAAATGCTGTTTTCGAAGACGAATAGCCTAATACTAAGGCAAATGTCTAGACTCACACTATTAATGCCGTTATTTCCTTAAAATTATGACACTTTGAAATAAATTGTTCGTAAAAATTATATATCACAGTTAGCTGTTGCTGCTCGGAGAGTTTTATGACTACATTTTCATCAAGAGTGGATATCATGGAATAAATTTGTAACTCAAATAATATCATTAAAAATAATTTATAAAAATTGTAGTATTATGTATTTGTTGATTTACTTTAAGATTTCAGAATGACCTCATGCAATGTATGTCACTTTATTGTTAGCATTTAGCAAGCTTTTGGATTTAGCAAATCCCTAGCCAGCTGTGGGTTTAAAGAGTCAGAGTAATTACAATTTTTTTAATAAAAGGTAAATTTTATATATTCTTTATATACAGGAAATTCGTGCATAACAATATAAATTATGCATTACTTTTTATAAAAATTTGTTAGATCAATCAACCTCCTTCCGAGTCGATTTTTTTAAATTTTTGTTAATATATTTTATACAAATTATTCTAATAATATGACACATTACTCATAATGAGCCCTTTCATTTGATATATTACATAACGCGTTTGAAAAAAGGTTTATTATATTATTCTCCGTTTAATTCTTTAAATTGACCCAAAATGAATACTAGAGTTTTCTCCTTATTTTATTTTTTTTTTTTTTTGAAAAGTACCCAGAAGTACCCCTAATAGCAAAATGTCTTCATTTACTCCTAATCAGGTCACCAAAATATACAGTGATAAAAAAATTCACCCTCTTCCGCCCAACAGTATCGGAGAAAATTGTCAGTATGACAGACAGGCAGATCAGGATAGTTTTATAAGGGTTTCCGTATCTTGAATATACGGAACCCTAAGAGTGCACAATTTTAACAAAGAATACGATAAAAAAAATGAATTAGTTGATAACTTAGTGCCCCTTTGAATTTATTATCTTCATGGAAACCTGTAGATTTTATTTCATTTCAAACGTTATTTTTTTAAATACCATGTTAGAAAAAAAACGTTAATACCTAAGTGACACAAAGATACACAATTATGAATTCGAATTATATTTTTGCAATGACATACCTCTCCACAGGACGATGAAATTGAAAAATCAGTCTTTTGTTAATAACTGCAAAACGAACGAATAAATCAACAAGGTGTTTTCAGGTTTTTTCACATTTAATTTACTTTTTGATTACGGTGAAATAACTGTACAGATCCGTTTAAATTTCTGGGGCAAAATAATAATACATAACCGTCTACTGACGGCTGCTCTAATAAACCCAGGATCTTTATTTTTCTCTCTTAACCAGCAAGGTAGCCTTTCTTAAATGACCCTGTATTTGACAAAATCCGTTAAGCTGAACCAGAGTTATAAGCACTTTAATCAGTAGTTAATATATTTTACTATAGAATATATTTTTTTGCAACCTTATACACATTTTTTTCTTATCTTACTACAGAGTTACGCCTCCTAGCGGGGATGGAGAGAAATTCCCACTAATTTGTGTTGACCACTTTCCCTCTAATTATTTTCATAATTTTACATCTTGAGCTCTAATGAAATGCCTGGTATTATAGAAGTCGAACGGTGAATTATGAATGAGTTCATTTGTTTACTCCAAACTTGTATTCAGAACGAAAGTTCTCAAATTTTACGAAACTATAATTTCTCATAATATATTAAAAACGTACGTTCTTCCGTAAAAATTTATTACGATATAATGTACCATTAAAAGTGCAATATTAATTTTTTTCACGAAGAAATCTTAATGAAGGGCCTCTTTAGCACCTTGTAAATGCATTCCTTGATGTTGAAAAGGCCCGAAGTTGAGAGTCGAGAGTTTAAAATTAGTTTCTTGTCGGGATTCTTCGTTTTAAAAAAAACTTGCTTTTATGAAAAATAAATGAAAAGCTCGTTTAAAAGACGCTCTTTATGTTACGAATGCGCCGGCTATAAATATTACAGCAATTTAGCAGAACTCCTGGACGCTCGAATTTAATTTTCAAATCATAAAACGAATGCAAAATTTTATTTAGTTCAACATTGGAAACCATACATCATTTAATTTGACTGAAAATTTGTTCACTTGGACGATCGAATTAAATTAATTCCTCGTTTTCCCAGTGAATTTCTTAATGAAATACATTTTCAAACATAGATGAACCAATAAAAAAAGAAATCAACTAACAGAAAATACGTTGTAAATGTATTTAATCAATAGTATTGTAAAAAACCCAAACGAACAAGTTGTAGCAATAATAAACACAGTAAAATAATGAAGATTAAAAGGAAAATAGACAATATTATTGTCCGCCAGTTTATATTGTGGTATACTTTGGGAAGCCTAAAGATTTAAAATTCTGGTTTATGGTCGTACTGGACCTATTAGCCATAGACGACAGCTACACTTTAACACTAACTGCGTTAAAAGCAAAAGGGTTTGATGTTGCAGTACAAAACATTATGCTTATACATATGTGATACATCAAAGGTCCACAGCTTCTAAAGGCCTGTTGAGTTTTTGTGTTGTTGTTTTTGGGATCGTTTATATTAAGACTTTACTTAACTAAGTTGTCTAGTCTGTTGTGAACGAAGTTTGCTAGATATGTATCGTGCGTTCAAACCTTTTGAAATAAGAATAAAATAACACCAATAAAATATTTTCAAAAGATATGTGAACAAATCAAATTTGGCCAACCATGTTGTTAAAAGAAGTAAATTTAAAAACAAAAGAAGACCAGTATGTTGTTAAACAACGCAAAATTCGGAGCTTCTTTAATTGACTTATATTTGGAATGGACAAATCTATTTCTATGTATCCTTAATACCAGGTGATCATCAACCGCCTAATTGACATTCACTTTTTTTTCGCAAACAAGAAAATTTTTATCTAAGATTGAATTTCAGATAACAGCTCCAGCTATAACACAAAAATAGCACCCAGATATCTGACCTTGAGCGGAACCATTTAGAATTTGCTGAAATATACAGTATTTAACCAGTGCAATATTAATTCCAACAAGTTCGTAAAGATATTCACTTGTATAGTAATATCTACACATTTTTTAATTTCTAATAATTCCAAAAAACTTAAAAAACACTTCAGAGATAAAAAACCAATACATATTAAAAATAAATAAAGTTCACAATACAATATTTTTGTCCTTGATTTACCTTTTCAATTATAACGAATTTTTATTACTATTGCTACTGATTACTCTGGATTCGTATTCAAACTGTTCTTTCAATTAACTAAAGAAAGTTTATAAAATTGACAACACAACTAAACTTATAAATTCGAATCTGGCATACTATAACTGACCGGAACGCGATACTCAATCGAATGAAAATTACAAATTAGGGTTGATGCTTTGTAACTAAAATGTCAGCCTAGGAATATTTCATATATGTAGAGCTTTCATTTCAAAACCAGCCATCCAAAATAACTTTTAAAATATCTTTAAAAGGAAAAGACAAAAAACACGCTAGTTTATATTTACGGGGGGTCACATTTTACACGTTTACATGTTTTTCCGCAAGATATTTGCGAATGTAAATGTAAATAATTTATTATTAGTAGTGGTTTCCTTGTATACTGACCATCAAATTTCGACAATGGTTTATTCTTTACAAGAAAGAATTGAAATCATATTTGTTTATGGGGGAAAAGGACGCTTTGCACGCAGAATTGCTCATGTTTTTCATAGGAGATATCCTGAAAAATATTGGGCATCATTATGTGTTGGATTTAATTCAAAAATTTCAAGAAACTGAAAGTGTGTGCAATAAAATTTTCTAGAATCTAGATTTTTCAATCCATTGAACATAAGTCGAGAACCTTCATCAGCTGCGGTCCCCTCAACAGACTGAATTCTCAAATAATTATATATTTTTATAGAATTTTTACTTTGTGGTGTGTTTTAATTTTATTTTTATCCTTTACTTTTAAATTATCCACCCCGTAAAAACTCCACACAATTTACTTTTCTCCAAAACTGCTCCGGCTCTTCAGACTTGTTCTGTAAATATATTATACGCGCCAATTGACCTTTTGTCAATAATAAAACAACATTTTTTTATTTATTTCAAATATCAAAAATAAATCAAATCAATGAAAAATCCACAATTAATCAAATGTGAGTTCAAAAATGTCATTATCAAAACACCTTAGAATTAAATAATAATTAATTTAAAAAGATTTACCTTTCTTTGAAATGATTCTATTTTATATGAATTAGATTTAAGGTTCAATGATTAATCAAATGCAAAGTATCAAAATTTTATACCGTTACTAAAATGATTATTTCCCAAATATGTACTCTAAATTTCTAATGTTCTAATGTAAATGAATATCACATAAATTATTTTTAAATAAACCTTTTTCAGTTTAAAACTCTTTTAAAGTGTTTTCACTTTATCCTCTTTTGAAACGCTTATGCTGATGGATGCTGTCTCACCTTAGTGTCTTGGATGATACCTTATAACCTGCTATCTAACTATAAAACCTCCCCTACCAATGTTTACAACCTTTGCTATTATCTGCCAAAAATAATTGATATTTACTTCTGCTCCCAATATTTTAACCATTTACTTTCAGCTTCTTAATTGAATTACTTTGTTTGATTATAATTGATGCTATACCTTATACTGCTTGGTTTGTATTATATTTTAGTACATTCCCATACAACTTTGTACTATTTAAATTCAGGTACTCTTGAATGTGATTGTGTCCACTTAAATTTCAATCATCTTTAAAAAAATCCTTGAATTTGTAAGACTTTTGACACTGACAACTAAATGTCATTTTCTAACCCTGAACAAAGGTTACTACTGCACTCTCAAATTGTTTAAATCAGCATATTTGAAATCCTATTTTCATACACAATAATCATTTTGCTAATAGTTCATTCTCTATCTGAACAAATTCATATAATACCTTCTACTTTTCTTTAAAATTGCAATTTTTGCTTTTCTGTTTTATGTTCATCCGGCCACCCGTTGTTTTGCTTTTAACCTGTATTAAAATTTTTACAAAATTTTTCAATGTTGCCATGAAACAATACTATCTTCTGGTTCCTCGTTCTGTATTCACTTTGTCCTATGAATTTCATCTTACTTCGATCGTTAGATCTGTCAAAATCTCTTACCAATTGCAATGCATTATTCACTATATTTGAATATTCACTTATTCATTCAGATATTATTATTGATTTGATTTTTATTTTTGTTTGTGTATATATTATACTGGTTTAAACTTCGTGAGTTCAGTTTAAAATTATACAAATAATATTCACTTTCACTTTTCTAGAACTTTTATTTACATCAAATTATACAGAACAGCTGATTCAAATTACAATAACATTTCATATAAGCACTTCGCTGTACTAACTAACTGCCGCGATTTTGGGTCGGTCCTTTTAAAACCAGCATCGAAAATTCTCGTATAATCAATCATTAACTCCACAGCCGCCGAGCCATTTCGAGAAGAACATTTTTTGTCCTAGAAGTGATCGGTGTCGTGAAACAGCGTCGGCTTAGGTAAATTTCGTAACAATACATAAATATTATTGATTATTGGTATTTTGATTTTAGACATTTATATTCATTTTAAAAAATGGTCAAGTTAACAAATCTCATGCACTGAAAAAATATCCCTATTGTATGCATAAATGTTCTCAATGTTCGAAAAAGCAACTCAGGTCTTATCATTTAATATACCGATTTTCACGCCAGTATCACTTTCTATTTCCGATAAATACTCCACCGGCCCACTACCAGAAATTTGAATTTTTACAAAATGATTAAACTCGTTTTCATTTATTTTAGGAGGAAGAGTACCTATATATCTCAATATTCACAACTGTATCACTTTCTGTTTCCGAGATTTAATTGCCCTAAATACAAATGTGACACCCATTCATCCCATTCCCTTACTGAATTGTGTGTACAATTTATTTATTTATTTAGTGAAATGAATTAGATTAGCATTTCTTAACCCCGCATTAATCGTTGGTTCTCGAGAATTTTGTTCCCCACTTGCCCCCATGGGAAATTTTCCCAAAATAATTAAACTTTTTTTTTATTTCGGCAGTAGATATATCAATTTGCCCCCGTATCACATTTATTTCTTAGATCTTGCCTTTTCTTGAAAACAGTAGAAACACTAAGTTTTAAACTACTGGTCACGACATCCAGAAATTACCCCCTAGCAACTAAGAGACAAACAAATTTTACATCTTTATATATTAGTATATCTTTGACGTCTTGAATTTTCGAAAGACTTCCATGTCACTAAGCTAAAAATCAGTAGGTTTTTCCTGAACTGTCAGTTACCATTTGTGTTTCTCTTGACAGTGCTAACCAGTTTGAATATACACATAGAAAAATGTACTAGAATCAGTTGGCTCAAATAAAGCTTGTCAACATAGTTTCTGAAGTCGCAAATATTATTGATCAACATATACTCCGAATGAAGTTTTCAGAAGGCTCTTGGTGATATTGTAAAGGGCATAAACGAATTGGAATACCAACATTCGTTATGCGGATGAAACAGCAATGATTGCAAGCCCTAGGCTGTGTACCACGTAAACGCGATTAGCGCGGTGCGGGTGGTGAGATACATCAATGTGACAATTAAAAAGTGCAACTGCACGCGAAAACAAACCAACTTAGCGATGCGACAACTTAAAATTGCTGTAATCGTACAAATTTATTTTCCTCTAAGGACAAAATGAATTATTTATATGTTTTGATAGTGTACGGCTGTGACATTGACGCAAAGCACCGCACAAAACGCGCATATCGCGTTTACGTAGGACACATCCTTAGGCTTGGTCCCACGTAAACCGGATATCAATATACGCATTTTGGGAGGTGCTCTGCGTCAATTTGACAGCCGCATACTATCAAATACGTAAAAACAATTCATTTTGTTTCTAGAGGAAAATAAATTTGTACGATTTCAGCAATTTTAAGTTGTAGCATCGCTCAGTTGGTTTGTTTTAGTCCTGCATCCCAGTTTTTAATTATCACATTGACATATCGCCGATCCGCACCGCGCAAATCATATTTACGTGGGACACAGCGTGACAATGTTTTCTCAATACAGTAGCTAAATATCGTGTCATCTGTAAGCAGTTTCGATAAGATTGTTGAGGATAGAAGGGTTTAGGAAAGGTTTATTCACAAACGGATTGGAACAGTTTAAGCGTTTTAATGTTGCTATGTAAAAGTATCTAAACCAAAACTAAATAGATACCTAGAAGCGTTTGTATAGAATAATGTTTGCATTGTCATTGTAATTTCAAATTATTGTCTCAAAAGATTATAGCTACAATTTATTTTTAAAATTATCTAAATTGTGTTCCTTCATATCTGTATCTCCGAAATTAACAAGAACTTCCAACTTCCAAACTCCTGACTCGTGTTGAAGTTCCAAAAGTTTTGAGTATTATTCTCTTCCAAACTTTAAAACAATACCAGAATAATGGTGTCCTGTTAAACGAAACCATTATTTCCCTTTTTTAAATTTATCCAATCAACGAACTGGAATGAATTTTCAAGTAACAAACTTTTTAGTGGAAAGAGATCCGCATCTTCTGATAACGGACCTGATTGATGATGATTTGAACTATCGAATCCACACGATGCAGTGAATTCGTTTCCCAATATTTTTTTTCAGCAAACATGGTATTAAACTTTTATGTAATAAAAATGTAACTGTTCCTGTATCCATTACAAATAGTCATATGTGAGATCGTAGTTATACATTTTAGATAAATAAAAATTTTATTTGCTATCTCAAAAATTATTTTGTGTTGCCGATGGTTCTGTTCTCTGTTATTAATTCTTACTTAGTTTTCTTCATGATTTCGTTTATGGTTTCGTCCTTGTTGTTGTTTTTGACTTGTTTTCTATCTTTTAAGCTTTGTAAGTATTCCTTCCAACTAATTCTTGTTTCTATAAATTATTTATGGATTCTTTATTCACTATGTCAGGTATTTTATTTTGCTGCTTTCATTTAGTTTTGTTTAATTTGATTCCATATTTTGCATGCAAACTTAAGTACTGGTCTATTTGATGCTTCATATACATCACACTTGGGTATTTGAATGATCTATACCGTGTTTATTAATATTTTCTTCTCTCCTATTATAGTTTTAAAGGTTTACCTATTCATACTTTTATTTATTTTTCTAAATATCCTTTAATAAATTGTTACCATAAATAATTTCGTTCACTTTTTCTATTACTAGCGGTCGGCCAGATGTTATTTTGTCTGTATAAGATATAGAGTTGAGGCGAAATTAGAAAAGTATGCCAGGCCTTTGCTATCCCTATTATTTCATTTGGATTACGTTTATAGAAATAATTCACGAAATATTTATTAATTTATGTATATAATTGTAGGATTATTTTTACGTAAATATTTCTATGTAACATGTTCGATCTAATTATCGGCGGATTTTTTTTTCTAACCTAAAAGTCTCCGTTTCCGAGTTTAAAAATAGAGATGACTAACAACTCAATGAAAACTCTAATATTTAATGACATTTCCATTATCCGCTGATTGATGATTTGTTGCACAACACCTTCGGAATATTGTGAAAATTATATTATATTAATGACAGAATTATAATCACAGCAAAAAATTACAAATATTATTTTCTAGGAATGTTAGTACTACTTGTCCGAAAAATCAATACTGATCTATAATTTACAACACTAAATATTTTACTCTCTTCGAGGTGTCATTCCTTTGTACGCAAGACAATATATATTATATATAAAGATATAATATATATTGTTTCTGGTCGGGAACCTTCATCAGTTGCGCTTCCCACAATTGAATGTCCTCTCGAACACTTCTTTATGCATTTGATGCATTTTGTTAAATTTAGCTACTAAACAAAACGAAAATAAAGCAAATCGGTTGAGTGACAGAGGAGAAAATGATACCTAACCGAATTGTCTTTGCCTATTTATATATCGATTATATTATCAATATATGCCAAGGTTTCCCTCCTTTCCCAACGCCATAACTTGTGTTTTCTCTTTTTTAAGCCCATTCCAATATTTTGTAAATCGTTTGTCCATTGAAATAAGTTATGCTAGAGTTTCCCTTTTTCTTTTTGCTTTCCACATGTTTGCAAAATTTCTGTCCTAAATCTCTACTGGTTAAATTTTTTATTACCTTACATGGCACTTCTTTCAGTTTCTTTATTTGTTTCCATAGTTACTTCACGCATAAATTTTATGAGAAGGGTAAGGTTCTCCATCCATTTTTGGTTGAGAAGTCCTTCCTCTCTTTATTGGTATATGTTATTGTTTCTATGGTTTCCGAAACAAAAACCGACAATACAAATAATAGCGGACGACAAAAACATTTTCGCGAATATTTATATATATATTATTTATAATAACTTAACAATGAGTCGAGAATATTCCCTAAGCAAGCTAGAGTTTATACAGACTTCACCTGTTCGAGTGAGTTAGTTGAAATCGAGTTGAAGTAAAAATACAAACAGCAGTTTATTTGAAGTCTTTAGTAATTTAGTTCTGTGACTTGTATCTTGGACATAACCGGTATATGAAGAGAATTATTTTGGCAACTAATATATTGTCTCTATTAGTCTGACTACTTTTCTGTCAATTCATTTAATATTTCTCATATTTTTTCTGTGTGTACTCTGACATATTAAAATTTCTGTTTCTAGTATATTTTTCCTATTATTTGTATCAGTATAAATATATATTTTAAAGTACTTTTATATATTCTAAAGTCGCTTTGTGATTCTTACACATTTTCCTTCAGTCATGGTTTTCCAATTCATTGGTATTTGTTCATCTTGCCAAATTCTGTTCATTATGTTACCAATATTTCCTCTTCTCCTGGACTCAGTTTCTTAAACGTCTTTTTGCTCACGTTCTCCTGTCCTTGTTACATACTTAATTTATTTAATGTCGAAGTCCAGTTCATTGAGTAGTATTATATCGCATTATTCTATGTTTATTGGTTTTTCTTTGTTAATTAAGTTTTCCCTTTTTTCTTCATTTGTATTCAGTAATTCGTCGAAGTATTGCTTCCATCTTTCCTTATTTTATTCTTATCTGCACTAACTCACCATTGTTGATTTTAGTTAGTTCCAGAGTTTCTGATTTTTCCTTTCTATAATTTTTGAAAGCGTTGTAGCAAAATATTTTCTTTTCTCTATTATCAGTTTCTATCCTCTTTCCAAGTTGTTGTTTTGTTTTTTGTGTCGCTTTCTCATCATGTTCACTCATGTTACTGCTTACCCTGCGTTTGAATTCCAATTAATGAAAACTCTTTTAATGCCAATAACAAATTTAAAAATCACAATACAACTCAATTTTACTACACAGAAATTGACGTTTACTCTCAAACTAGAAACTTAACGGTCTCAGAATATTTGTAGACGCGACATGTAAAGACGTCATCTAGGATTTCCGGGAAAGCTGCCACACTACCCCGAGGCAAGCCCCGGTGGCAGGACCCCCCGTTTGGACGCTGAATTCACCCTATGAGCCATTGCAACGCGCCAGGTAACTCGTAGACAAACCTTCCTCCAGATTGGTCCCCACGAGAGTTGGGAGGCGCCACCTCCCTTCTCTCCCAAGGACCAAGCCGGTAGCCAGCGGGGGAATATTGGGTTTCAAGATTCAATTTTAACCAATTAGTCACCTTTTTCATAAGAATAAATTTTATATTTATACATTTTATATATCCTGGAAATATATCAATAAAAATACAGATTTGGTAGTACTAATCAGCCCACCACCAAAAAAAAATTATCCAACTCATGTCGCTTGTAGATCTGGCATCTACAAATTTACCAATATGTATCAAATACATAAATAAGTTTACTTGATCGCGAAACGTATTCCGACATCCAGGAGTTTCAGGAAAATCTAGCTCACAGATTGACAGGTTTTAGTAAACCTATGAACTTTTTCGTGTGATTTCTATCCTAGGAATCACAGGGAAACGGCGCTTCAACACTGTACGACTCCCGATTTGGAGTCTTTGAGTTAAATAATGTGCAAGTTATGATCATATTGTACAATGTAGAGCAATAAATTAATCTCTCTTTGTATTCATGTTACTTTATAGTACAGATATGTTTTTTCCATTCTATTGTATATTATTAATACTTTTTACATAATTGAAATTGAGCAATATATATTTTCTAATAAATTTTTATTTCATAAAACTATTACTAACATCATATATAATCAACATTTAACTCATGTTTCACGTGACTCTGTCTACCTTCATTTATTGTTCTTCCTTTTTATACGTCATCATGCTTTACTATAACTTTTTGAGATCATCAAATATCTCAATTATTCTAACTCAGGTTCTTCTTCTGAATATTTATATTTTGTTGATAATTTGATTCTCTTTTAACTTTTCAGTTTTTTACTTTCGTCCTTTGCTATTTTAGGGACATAATTATATTTATGCTTGTTTATCTTCACCTAAAACTTCCTTTTACCACTTTATTTTAATAAATTTTGAATCTTAGTTCATGTTTTCATATCCCAAATTTTATTTAAAACGTTTTTTTGAATGTACTTGTATCCTTAATATAACTTTTTATTTGCAGATAGGTATCACATTATGATCATTATGGGAAAATATGTTTCAAACTATATTTGTAAGTGCTTATACCGATCTCTGTCACTTCCTGAACAATCATATATTTTTATGTATATAATATACTTCTACCTTGCATTATATATATATATATATATATATATATATATATATATATATATAACAATACAATATATACGAGATTATAAAAGCATCTAATAAGCATACGTTTTTCCCTATAATATCACGTATAAACTAACATATATTATTAACTTTTCACTTGAGCAAAGTTTACGCTACCATACATTAAAGTCTCAGTTTACGTGTAGTTTTCCACGCGTTAAATTTCAAATCAAAAGTTACGACAAACCAAAAATGGATTGACAACAACAGTTAAATTAGTGTTATTACATTTTCCAAGTTTACGTAGAATCTTGTCACTCCTTCATTTAAAATTCTGTTTAAGTTGAGGTGAAATTAAATATTTTCACTTAAGCCTGCGGAAACTTTCCAAGGATAAGGCAAATTTATGATGAGCTCCTGGGGATTAGAAAGTTATACGTCGCAATTTCGAAATACGAAATTCTGATATGTACATTATAAACAGCGATATTGAATATTTTTGTCCTAAGCCTGGTATACACATAATATGCAGGATTTGAAACATTTAATGCTCGATAAAAATTTTAAAAATACCATAGAGGATGCTTATTGTACTGCCAGACGCGGGGTAACTACGAGTATTAAGCTTATCTGGGAATTGTATATAACCCATACTACTTAAAAGTGAACTAAATTTGCCTTTGCTAGTAAACAATTAGTAAATTCCAGAAATCAACACTCTGATGTAGTAAAAACAACAAAAAGTTTTTGGATTCGTTTGTATCGTTCTTTAAGCATAGCCAGATCGTTTGTCGTTAGTGTAGTTTAGTTCAAGTGTTTCAAAATGTAAAAATAACAGCAGCGTATACCTAAATTTACAGTTACTCACACCTTAGATAAGTTATTATAATTGCATCAGTTCTTAAATTATTAATAGATTTAACTTTTAGAATAGATTTGAAAAAGGTCAAAAACATGGCCGAAACGTCATCAATAGAATATATAAAATGAACATGATTTTATCGTTTTGAACGACCTAAAATATCATACAAAATTATATATATATATATATATATATATATATATATAAAATTCTAAATCTAAGGGCAACGCCAGAATGTTCCGAGATAGCCAAGAATTTCCTACCAGCAACGACCAAAAATTCAAAAGAACATTAAGATTAAGATTAAGTTAGTGATGAAATAGGTCTAAGACTAAAAATCAAGAAAACAAAGAATGTACACGAACTAGTAGGTACTTAATACTAAATAATGCAACCCTGAAAGTCAGAATCTCCTGGGACATTTAATACATATATCAGGTTTGCTACTATGAGAAGAATCAAACTTCCAATTCGGAAAGAACTCTTCAAGTGTAGAATGCCAGCTCATGTCAAGAATAAAGTGTTTGATCAATGTGTTCTACCTGTGCTGACATTTTTATACTAAAGGCCGATATGACATGCAAACTTGCGGTTCCGCAAAAATCTATGGAGAGATGCATCATCGGAATAACAAAGAGAGACCGATACAGAATAGAGTGGATAAGAAATTAGTCCAAGGTAATAGCTCTCATCCACAAAGTAAAATGCTTGAAACGGCAATTAAATTTAAATCGACAGTATATGTGTCAAGATGATCAGATAATAGATGGACAACAAAAATCAGTCAGTGGTATCCCAGGAGTGTAAAAATCCCAAGAAAATGCCCCAATATTATATATGTATGTATATATATATAAATATATATGCATATAAATTCTGGTCGGAAAAAATTAACTTCATTTTCTTTGTGCTTCTCCAAAACAAATTATTTCTCGTATATTTAATTATTATTTGTTTATTTGTTACTTATCAGTGAATATTAAACCAAAATTTGATTCGAATCCAACTTGCATTGCCGTCTTTATATGATAATTAAAACTGCACTTTTAGTTTTGGTACACTTTTAAATAAAAATCTTAATAGGGAAAACAAATGTTGAAGTTCTAAAATAAAAAATCGAAACCCTACAGCAAGGTCACTGCATTCAAAGTCTATAGTTTCAACAAAAATATCTATTTAAATTTGTTTTATCATCTTATCGATATTTGTTAGAATACTGTTTAATCATTTCGTTACAAACAATCAGTTTAGAAAACATTCGAAAATCGTTCTGATTGTGGTAACTAATTAGTTAAATTTTTGAATATTTTCAATAAATAATGGTAAGAAAAATTTTAATAGTTGCTTAAGCTAACTTTTATTGTTATACGTCTACTACGTATAAACACAAAGTTTTGTACCCTAACACCAAATTTCTTTTTTCACCCAACGCACGTTTCAATAGCAATAGTTTCTTCATTAAGAAGTGAACCAAAACCTTGATGATGACAGCTTCGCTGTTGAAACGTGTGTTGAGTAAAAAAAGAAAATTTTGGTGTTAGGCTAGAAAACTTTATGTTTAAACGTCTGTGACACGCCAAAGGTTCCATAGTTTTCCCAAGTCAACTAATTGTGATTTTTAATAAAATAGCTCTAATGGTTTATTATCCTGTAATAGTTCAATTTCTTCATGTATAAGGCTTAGCGGCAAATAAAATCTGACAAATTTTTCTAACTCAAGTATATTTAATCATTCAGTTAACCATGAATTTCCACAAAGTTAAGAAAATGTATTATTTCATTCGCTAAATCAAACAAGTTTATAATGTTACAACACATATTGAACATATGTGTGAATACCCTATATCTCATTAAATTCATTTATTTCTATCTGAATAAAGGTTTTACTTCAAGAGAATTGGAACTGAAATAACGATTATCAAATTGTTCTACTTCAGTGGTTTGTTTCAAGAAAGAAACAGAATTTAATTTTTTTAAATCAGTATTTCCCCGAAGACGACATGAATAAGTAAAAAAAAATCAGGAATGATAGTCAAATTATACTACCAATTAAATGACAAACTATGCTCGTTTTGTAATAAGTAGAGGTGATAACTGTGATCAGTCATTGCCAAGGTTATCGCAAGATCTAGGAAATCAATGATATTTTTACTTCAAATAATTTTAGATAATTTTTTTATTGAAATTTTATTGCACAACAATATTATTCTAGAATTTATTAAACTAGCTAAGGATTAATTCACTGATACAAAAACATCTCACCACATAGTTCAACGCCCATTGTTCTCCAAAAATCGTGGTTATTAGTGACGTATCTTGTTCCGGATTCAATGTGCGTATTGTTAAGAAAATTTATCAGATAGCAGGTGCAATCGGCCATCAATTAATTCGTGGAAGCCACATTCTTCCCATGCTTCTGTGAATCCGAAATGTTTTATCTCTCATGTCGAGGCTGGCGGCTACCGGTAATAGGAATTCGTCGAATTCACTTGAAGCTTCCAGAACACATAAAAGAAGTTTCCCGATGGTTCGTTGACTTACTAGAAAATTCCGAGAGAAATATATAAATACGGACAGCTGGCTATGGGATTCATTCAGTATTCGACAGCCGTATATTTAAGTAGAGATAAATTGTAAATAGTTCAGTGAATATTGTATTAAAGTAATGGAAATAAATTAGAGTGAGTTGGACTGAGTGTTTAAATAAATCCAAGAAGTGAACCCGAGTGTGAAAATAAAAACATTACAGTATTGACAGTATGGCGGTGTTTTTTCACGTCATTTCAAACCAGCACAATGGTGACAATGTTATTAATATAACATGACAGACATTTACTTGACAAGTTTTGCTGTATGAGGAACACCATTTTCATATTGCTCAGTCGAAGTATTTTGAAAAAATAAGTTTAACCATCAGAAACTTTTAGGCAAATTTGCCTGATCCGTCTTAATTTATTTTCAATCTTTGCCTAGGTCTGCCAACATTTCGCCTTCCTCTAGGTTTATAATTCGTACCTTCCTGGACTATTCTTTCGTCTGTCTACATGTTCTTTTCATTTGTTATCCTATGATGTGAATTTAATTTCTAACTTATCTGAGTTAGACCAACTTTATACTTAATGACGCGAGATGTAAATACCGACATCTAGGATATGTATCCAATACATAAAGAAGGGTTCGGGAGGACATTTAATTGTGGGAAGCGCAACTAATGAAGGTTCCCTCACCAGAAACCATATATATTATATACATTGTCTTGCGTACAAAAGAATGACACATCGAAGAGAGTATTCAATTTTATAGTGTTCTCATAAATGCTATTGTCCAGATTTTTACCGTCATATAGTAATATTGGTTTAGCGACAGTTTTATGGGCATACCGAGGGGAAGGCAAGGGAACAACTGCCCCCCTGGACCTGAAAAACCTGCCATGAGCTATTAAATCTTGCCATAAAATTGCTGACTTACCCTCCCGGACAAAAAATTTCTGATTTGCCCCCCTCTAGGACACTTTTTTTTTCTAATTTTGTTCCTCCCTCAACCAAAAGCCTTTGCATAATTTAGTATTTCCTGTTCAACACTTAGAGACGTGGCAGCAATATGTGCTATATAGAAGTGTTTGTTTGATCTAAATATATCTCACACCATCGGGAATCCTTCAAGGCTCGAATTTGGGCTAATCTTTGTTTGATTAGTGATCTATCCAAAGCCATATAACATTCACATTGTCAACTCTTTGCGGGTGATTTTGAAATCTACAAAAATATATGTCAAATTCCTGATTCTTTACTATTGCAGGAAGGTTTAGACAAAATATAGGAGTGGTCTATAGGAAATAGGTTATCAGCAAGTGCTTTGCTGTCGCTTTTACTTGAAAAAGATGGAATAAGATTATCAGTATATTATGAAGGATGTCGTACTGTAATGTTCATAATTCGTAATTCGTGTAAGAATAATAGACTAAGCACATTAATAAGACTTTTTAACGCTTACATAAGAAGTATCGTCGAATATGCTACAATTGTTTGGTCTATAATTTATGAGATTCACAAAAATCAAATTGAAAGTCTCGAAAAAGGTTTATTTATTATAAAAAATGAGGTGAATATTTAATTAGTTTACCAAATTCAACTTTAATAGACCTTTTTTTATTCGAAAATTTTCAGTGGGCATGCGTCAACAAAAAATTTTCGAATATGAACAGGACTATTAATGATTTTAAATTTAAAAGGCGGGAAAGTAGACAGAAAATTGCATCGGTTCTATTTTTGTATTAATTACTCTGAACTTCTTGGTAAAATCCCCTGGTTGGTATCACAATGTTTTAATATAAATCATAAAATATTTTTCGTTGCGACGGGGCGGACTAACTTGGGAGAGTTCGATCGATTATTTATAGAATTTGTACGCTTTGTAATTAGTTAAGAGATACGGATATTTGGGCGGAAGGGTCAAGGATTTTTTACAGGAAGATTGTTAAAATAAGGGTGTTCCAATTTGAGGTTAATTTTGAAAATTTTAATAAAATACACAAATTATTTAAGAATTATCAAATCTTTTATTTCAAATAATAGTACAATTGTTTCGGTTTAGTAATGGAAACCAATATCTTGTAGGTGACCACCTGCTGCTGTACGACAAGCTTCTAATCTTTTGCCAAAATTTTCGAAAACTTTCTGGTATAACTGCGGTTTAATTACTTGAAAACAGTCAATAATGTTCTCTTTTAGGTCATCAGTTGTTTGTGGATCGTTGGCATAGACCTTTTCTTTCAAATAGCTCCATAGGAGAAAATCTAGAGGTGTTAGATAGCAAGATCTAGGGGGCCAATTAATGTTTCCGCTTCGAGCAATTACTCGATTACCAAATTTCTGTTTCAAAAAATTGATTGTTTCTGCTGCTAAATGACATGTTGCACCGTCCTGTTGAACCACATATTCAGCACATCAACATGCTCAAATTGATCCCACAAAAAGTTAGTAAGCATCGTTCAATATCGATCACCATTCACAGTAACAGCATTTCCATTGTCATCTTCAAAAAAGTATGGACCAATCACTCCACCAGCCCAAAAACCACACCAAACAGTTACTTTTTGTGGATTCATCGGTCTTTCCGTTATTTCTCGGGGATTTGCTTCAACCCAGATTCGACACTTTTGCTTGTTAACAAATCTACCCAATTCAAAATGTGCTTCATCGCTGTTTTTGTAGAAAAAATTCACATTTTCAAGTTTCTGTTGTATGGTCCAATTAACTAACGAATTGACGACGTAAGCCAATGTCTGTTGGCTTTTCTTGCGTTATCTAAATCTTGTAAACCTTTAAATGAAGATCTTTGTACAAAATTCTGAATAAAGTGGTTTTTGGAATGTTCAATTGCTGTGCACGATGACGAATTGATGTTTTTTGTTGTTCAACAACACTAGCAGTAACAGCTGCAATATTTTCTTCTGAACGTCCACTAAGATGATATGTTTTGCTTTTTTCATGTTTTACTGAACCAGTTTAATTACAATTATTTTTATGGTATATTTGTACTTCTTGATGGTAAGTAAAATGGTTTAATGTTTTCTGCAGAATATTGTAGTTTTTACGTTCATTTTTTATATATTTTTTATGGAATTGTTATAAATGGTTATTCACTTTATCATTTGACTTGATGTTTTATGTAAATTGTGAATACTATAATCCGTCATTGGGGCTGGCCCTGTTGATTACTTAAATAAATATAAAAAAATAAACAAATAATTTAATTCTGATCGTCCAACGGGTCTGTTAGAATTTCTATAAAATAGTAAAGAATTGTTACTGTCCATTTTTTTTTTGCTAGGAAACGACTGCTGATCAGCTGAAATATAATGGGAAACGTAGCGATATATACGGTTGTATGAATTAATTTCAAAAAGCTTCGCGAAATTTGATGATTCTGAAATGGCACTATAATTAACGACCAGAGATTTATCTCCATTTTTGAAAAAGCGAGTAACTCTGGTTATTTGCCAAATAATAGTACACACTTGCTCGTTTACTGAGCAATTATACCAATTGGAAATTGGAAATTGACGTGAATAGAGTTTACATCGAGCAACATGTAGAACTAGAATTGACTGCATTTTGTTATAAAAAGGAGCAACTGTTTTATTGGGATAAGTAAATTCTTCTAAACAAATCCAGTTAGTTTCTAAATATTCAGTGCAGGATAATTTATTTATTTTATTTATTTATTTATTAACCAGAACAATTACATTATAATGCATAATTAAAATTATAATACTAGTATGTAACCCACGGAGATACACTGATACCTGTTTGTGGGGCTGGTACAATAACGAACTAAACCTAACTAACTAATTACGATTTAACAAAAAAATGTAAAGATTTACATAGAAATATATATTGAACTGTATACACACAGATATGTACATTTACAGACATACACATATATAAATAAATGCGCATATATACCTATATACACTCATATAGACATTATTGTAACATATATCTTAGAAGTGTAGATAATTTCTGAATTACAATAGCCAATGAATAGCTTTTTTTCATATGTTTTTTAAAATCCATTTCTTTATTTTAGTTTTATAAAACATATTTTGATTAAGGGTTTTTTGGAAGAGTGTTGTTATAGTTAAATGTTAAGACATGAAGTGAGTAGAGTTGTTCAATGTTTAGTGGATTTTGATCAGATTCTATTTGATTTGCTGTTTTAAAAATTAAGTAATTTACATTTATTATTTGGCAAAATTCGTTTTTTAATGTTATACAAATTATCAAATATTGTCTTCTGAATGATAACACAGACCCAGAAAAATTACATTGAATGCTCAGCAACAGAATTATGCAAAAGCGGTGGGACAGGATAGAGGAGTGAAATCACATGTATTTGGCTTCGCTGAAGTCAAATCCGGGGACAGCTCGACCGTATCACGTCAAGGTCGAGGGCGTCTCATGGTCAAATTATGAGATTAACACAGATCCAGGAAAAAAGTTTAAATGTATGTTTTTGCAGTCCCTGAGTACTAATATGTCAGAGTCAAGGGCGTTGCAAGGTCAAATTCACAAAAAATGACTAAGAGATCATAGCTTCTGTTCGTATTTTTGAAATTGCTGAATTCAAATCTGGAGTTAGTTTATTCATATCCTTTAAGGACAGGATCACCTCAAGGTCAAATCGCAAAAAATGCCCGCACAGGATATATTTACAAAAATGTCAACCTCTCAGTCTGCCTGAGCTACATTTTATATACCTCATAAACGAGGTGAACTCATTTTCTCGCATCAAAAATGTTCCGAGAACACTGATTGGAGGAAATACCCAAACAGAGATTAGATCGAGAACACAAACTATATGTATGACCATTCAAAAGTTTGAAGAAAAATATCCATTGTTGAATTCAGCCATCACAAAAATACCAATAGAGGTTTTGATCTGGTACTCACACATTTGTCTGTCAATTTGACCTTGAAGCGCCCTTGACTCTAACATATTTCGGTCCAGTTGACCTTGTATTCAGCGACCGCAAAAACACACATTTATACTTTCTCTTTGGTCTTACGTATTAATTTCACAATTTGACCTTGAAACGATTTGGTCCTAACGTGATAAGGTTGAGCTGACCTCACATTTGAATTTAGCGACCTAAGTACAAATACAGTGTGGAACAGCCAAATGGAATAGATTCGTAAACGAATAAAAGAAGGCTTGTAGGGAAAACGCTTGGTCACGTCAATTTGCATTTTTAAGTGCGCATTTTTTCAACAAAAAAATATATGGGGTGTTTCATGTGACAGTGGCCAATACCAACTTTCTTATTTTAAACGCAAGCCCTTGTATATTATTTATTTTTTGGGTTCTCCAGAAAATTTTAGACATAAATCATCTCCTACACCTAACTTTAACTGTTTCGGAAATATTAACCATTCCTGCAAACAAATGCAGAACAAATTTGACCTCCGATACTTATAAATTATAAGCTTTTGGAAAACCTATTGTTCATCTGGGAGTAGTTACGTATTATTAAGTACATTAAGGAAGCAGATCTCAGTTATCGCGGTTATGTCAAAATATAACACTACCACAGAAACCAAATTTGAACCTTTGACTTTGGTAGACACTTTTCAAACTGTTATTGATACCTTTAGGTAATGAGCCTTTTTTCCTGATAGCTCTTACATTTTGACCAACTTTTTCCAACCCTAGCAATAGTTTTTCAAATATGTTGTCCATACAAGATCTTCGAGTACGGATGCCCCTCTACTTTTTGGACTCTATTTAATCGTGCATATATTGGGTGATGTTCCTACTTACCTAGAGCTTCATCTGCAACTTCATGTATATATTTCTTTAAGTCGCGAATAATTCTTTAGTATTTTCTTCTTCCCTTACCCCTTGTACTTTATTGGCTGACCTCAATTTATACAAAGAAAAAAATGTTACTATTGCAATTATAGTTTCGATTGCCATTTTTGAGCACTCTGAGACACGACACATTAATTAAAAAACACATCCCCATCACCTCCCAAAAAAAATGTTCGTCAATTTTTACTATTGTTCTCCGAAAATTTCGAATTTTCCATATTCGTAAAAAAATTTCTAACGTAGATGTGATACCTACTTTTCAACATATTTGAACTAAAATGTCAAAATAGATGAACTATTTACTTTTTTTACTCAGAGATGTTTCCTAGAATTAACTTAAGGTCCTACAGAGAACAGCTAACCTAAAACAGTCCCCCTGGAGTATTCAACAAAAAATCTCGATTGACCCAAAAGAATTAAGTGCCACTGAAATAGATTAATTACTTTACCTAAGATAAAGTGAATTGTCCACTGAGAATTGTTACCTTGGATGTTTTTCCTCACAACACAATTTTTCTTAAAGGTCCAGTCATAAGTAAAACAATGTTAAACAAGATAACCCTAGCATTCTAAAAAATAAAGGTGAGAGAAAATTACCCACCAATTTCAACTGACAAGTAGTAGCGAAATCTCTATATCTACGAAAATACTAGTTTATAAATATACTTCCAGAAGTAAACCACATTACAAAAAACGTTATACCCCTGACAGGAGCAAGCAATAATAGTACGTGTACGAGTTTGTTTGTGATACTCAATGATACCATTGACGTGATTTACACATGACTAATTCGTTGCAATTAAAACTCTATTTAGTAACAACGATCAAATAATAATAAAGTTAGACCAAACTGAAACAGTTGAAACTGAAACTTTTGTTTGGAATTTATAAAAACTGGAATTTTTCTACACATTCTCCTTAAGCAACCAAACCGGAATATTTATAATCATCTTGGTTGAAGTATTTTCTAATATATAAGGACTGAAGAAACCTTGACCAAAAGATCTGGCATCAATAAAACTGAGATTACTCTCAAAACTCGTTACCAAGATGCCTAGATTTCAGAAGTTCTACGATGGGAATCAGTTCATTCTTAATCCAGGCTCGGTGCTGCATATTCAAATTCATAATATTCAAATCTAAATATCATCATATGCAAGCAAATAAATAATGACAGGTTACATTTGTGGAATGACATGTACGAATGTTTGTAAAAGGAAATAACATAATAACTGAAATAATGCAACTAAATCTGGTCATCTTGTCTTCATGGTGTGCCTACTATTTTTCAATACAATACACAGTTCGAGAAATCAAAGACACTACAGGCGATAAATTTGTCTTTTCGAAAATCCATCCAGCAGCAGCAGTCTACGACGTCTGAGAATTGTTTCCAACTTAAGATTTGTTTTGTCCCTAGACACGAAAGAAAAAAATACCTAGATATGCCTAGTCCTCTCACAATGATGACGTAGGTATTCACCATGTGTATGGTAACAAAAAAGTTACTTTACCATTTTCTACTTTCAACATCATAATTTATAGATTAATGACTTCAATTTGAAGTTACGAATATATCACAAATATTTAAAGATTTTACTAATTTATATATGGCTTAAATATTTCAACCAGAACTGAATATCACGGAAGTTCAAGATCGAGAATTTTGAGTTGAATTCTCAATGTAAATTTTTACTCGACTAACTATTCGCAGAAAACGGGAGAATTCTTTATTAAGTTAATGTGCACAGATTCTAATTATACCCTAATTACTGCCAAAGGGCATTAAAAATACGAAAATACTTCCTCTCATAACGTCAAAATCTTTAGGATCATTTTATGTTTTTATAATAAAACACAGAAAGCGAATGCTTTTACGTCAGTTTATTTGACATCGGTGTCATAATGAGAATAATTTTTTTTAAAAGCTTTTCAATGAAATTATAAATTCATATTTAACTCTGAAACGTTAACATAAACATCACAAATCAAAAGGATTTTGGATTTTTGTGGATTTCGAAATACAAGATACTCAACCAATGTTTATCTACCAGACAGTTTTTTTAAACATAAACTTAACTCAAATATTTCAATAAAACCCAAGAGCTTCTCACAAAATAATATTCTATGGAACTGCAATAAACCACAATTTTTTTTTCTTCAATTCGTAAGCCATAAAAGCAATGAAAAAGCGCCTTTTCTGCCGACTTAAATTACAAATATAAAGATTTTCTGCTAAAGCCATATGTTTATCCAAATAAAGTAAAGTAAAGCCTATATTATTGGTTCGTAGGATGCCTGTTTACTATTAGAAGCATTATTTCACTTGAATGAAAAAATTGCGATTTAAATATTGAGAATATTTTTTTGTCGGCCCTCTATTTTTTTGAATAAACAGAATTTATCAATGTGTTAATTATTAATAACTGGTTATCCACATAAATGTATTTTCACTGTATTTAACTAACTAAGTTATTTAAAAAAAAACGCTTCTTAATCATAAGTTATTTATTTGTGTAGTTATATACTTTCATTTACAGAAAAAACTGGAATAATGAGTCAAAACCAATAGTAGTCATAAAATAGACAAAAAATGATTTTGTCTTTCCTTATAATTAATATTTTACAAAAAAATATATAATGCTTTAATTATTACCAAATCATGACGAATGATCAATTAAAAAACAATTCTTCAATCAAATTACTGTTCTCAAGAAAATGGTGAGACATTTATAGTATATATTTTTGCTCGAGTCCTTATTTTATATATAGATTATAATAGATATAAAATATAATACATTGTATAATATATATCTTACAGTTTCTTACATGGGGGTGGGTGGAGACAGAAAAACATCAAAATTCGTCTTACGTGATTTATGGGTGTTCCCCTTGCAAATATATTTTAGAAAATTAAATGCCCAACAAACTGAAAGATGTGCAAAAATCTTGGATTCCTTTATCGTTAGCTTGGCAAAAATATCGACTTTGCAACTCATAAACATTAGAAGAAAAACTGCACTGATGTATTTCAAATAAATTGAAAGACATTTCAAAAGAGACAAAGTTTTCGCATTTAAACAATACTTTTTGAACATTACTGTAATCTTGAATAAATTGTATATTTCAAAAATACAAACCGACTTCAAAAATTTAGGTATATGAATTTAGATTTATTTAGATATGAATTATCTACTTATGTTAATTAACACCTAAAAACCCAGGAGAAACACACCTGAAACAAGTACATTTTTTAAAACGCAGCCCCAGAGAGATCTGATCTTTAGAGACAACCCGATTAGAGAAACCAGTAAGAAATTTGATTCCATATTTCTGTTGATAGGGATAGAACATTGGATCCACTATTTTGTTCCTTGGGAATGATCCGATCCTTTTCCCAGAGATTTAAATCGAGGTACAGCCTATTTAAGTAAAAAACAATAAATAAAATTGTAATATTTGGTGGATGCGCTAGAAAAGAATTTAGTTTTATAAAATCAGATCAATAAGAAATTTCATCATTCTATGGGTACCATTCTTTCCATAAATTGAAACGGATCCACCCTCCCAAGGTCTCAGGTGACATACACAAAAAGCATTTATCCGAATTGATAACCTCATTTTTTATCCGTTTAATTCTATAATTTGCCCCGCACAATTAATATTAAGCTTTTCTTCTTATTTTTCATGTAAATTTCATGTAAGACTATATATATATCTATATTTTTTCAAAATTTTAGGTCTTATAGTTTCGGAGTTAACGGGAGGTTGAATGTGTAAAATTTTATATATTTTGGTCAATATCTTTCAAACTAATTATTTTTAAAATATAAAAAATATATATATCCTTGTTCTTCAGGATCGGCCCTTTCATTTGATATATTAAATGATGCCTTTGAAAAATAGAATTTTTTCAGTCTATAATTTGCCCTCCAAAACTAATATTAGGGGTTTCGCCTTATTTTTCCTGTAAACTTTAGACAACGATCCATGTTCCCTATTTTTTTCAAAATTTTAGGCACAATAGTTTTGGAGATAAGACACTGATACCAAATTTCAACATTTCCATACAGTAGTTTCGTAGAAAATTAGGTTTCCGTATGTTGAATGTACGGAACCCTAAAAAATATATTGTAAAATTAAATATTGTTCGAAAACATAAAAGTTGCCTAGAAGCTTACTCTAACGGTTGGTTTATTCAACAGCGGAACATGGCACTAACATCTAAACTATAAGTCAGTTGGTAGCAATGCTCAGTTGGCAGTAATGTTATATTTTAATCTTGAACCCAAAGAAAATAGTCTTGAAACCTGTGTAGAAAAGTATATTGAAGTAGTAGTATTAGAATAATGTACAGCATAGTTTGTAGATTGCGTATCTAAAACGATGCAATTGTAGTTTTAATGGTGGTTTGTTAGAGTTTGGTTTTCAGCTAAGGTCTTAAAGCATTCTGGAAATGTAGACCTTTGAAAGAAACAGTATTAGTTTGTACTTCGAAGTAGTATTAGTATAGTGAATTGTAATAGATTTTTGGGAATAACGTTTGTTAAACGTTGCTAGTTTAGTTTGGATATAAGCTCGTTTAGTTCACACAGCATTGTTCATAAAGTAACGTTAATGTAGGACAATAGCTGGAAGAAATGTGAAGATTCATAAAGCTTGTGTAAGTAGAATTTTCTTGGAATACAAAAGTACAAATGGCGTCAATTGGCCATTGTAATATGTTATCATTAATGAGACGAGTACTGTTGCAGAAGTCGTAAGACTCAAAACAATGTTGTAAAATTGTGATTGTTAAAATTGAATAAACTTTGTTATTGTTGAAACTTGTTATTGAATGTTGCCGCAAATGCGAAGGGAAATAACAGATGTGTTACTGAGCTTGTATACAGAGTCAGTGTTCAATCCACAGGAAATCAGTAGTTCCCCATGTAAACAAAGTCCTTACCAGAGCCGGAGAAACCCCGACGTAAGCATGGCCCTGATTTAAAACAGCACAGTCTTTAATAAACATAAGTTGCTCGCTCGATCCGAACCAATAACACACCCCCTTTATCTTCATGGTCATATCCGAGCCTGATTGAACACACAACTATGTCTTCGTACTTAAATATCATTTCCTCAAATAGGTTTTAAAATAGCCCTATAAAATCACTGACATCTACTATTAGCTTATATTTAATCTTAATAATATATACTCTGATTATTATCTATTTTCATACTTTAGAGAAGTGTTCTATGCGAAATGGAAGAGCGTTTTCGTAACAAACATCGCACTTTCATCCTAAAACAATATACTAAAACCTTTAACCTCCACTCACTGATTATCAATGTAGGCAGTTGATAACCATGACCCCTACCATCTTCATCATTCATTTTTATTATCCATGGTAGAACACAATTCATAACATGCATAACTACTCTTTCATGTAAATATGCCTACTTTTTATTATGTAGGACATTATTCCGTCTTTCAAAAGATTAATATTATTTTGTACGTGATCCATAAATTCTTAAGTATTGCAGAAGTAAGAATTCCACAGTCGATGTCAGGCGTTAATTCACCCTCTCTATTTACTTTTGTTTGAAAAAAAAACAAAAAATAATTATTGTTGCCGAATATCATGTTATATTAAAATAAACTCACTGATGTAATTTTCACTTAAATTTATTTACTATTGACAATTGTTTCACTACGTTACTGGCTTCTTCAGAATACAACGTAAGACTAACAGTTAAATGCCTAAAACTAATACAAAGAAATATGGGGATGTAATAACAGAGCTATTTAGAGGATTATTGAAGCAGGTAGGAGGGGATTATCACTATTAAGAACGAACAAAATATGTAATTGGTTTTTAAAATGAATAAATTATGGCTGTAATGAGTTTATATAATTCTATTGAAAAGATTAAGTAATGGGGATGAATTGGTTTCGGTTTGAGCATTCAAGAAGTATGGTGAATTTTTGTTTTTCTTAATTTCTAATGACTCTAAAAGATATAATTTTTTCCTTTTATGTTGTAAATGTAATACTTGGAACGTATTCTGAGGTACATGATTTTCATTCAATAAATGGTCGGCAAAAATTGACTTATTATAATTGTGGCACTCGAAAGCTTTGGTATGTTCGTCCCATCTTGTCTTGAATGATCTTCCCGTATGACCGAGGTAGAAACTTGGGCAACTACCACATGTCAACTTACAGACACCCGAGTTGTTATTTTTATTAATTTTATCTTTATTGTTTCTTACATGTTTTCCTAAGTTGTTATCCGTTTTAAAAGCTATATGAATTTTTCTATTTAATAAAAATTGGGCTATTTTTGAGAAGGAGAACCGATGAATGTGATACTTTTTATAGTTTGGGGTCGATATTAGGGGTAGTAGGATATACTTCATTTAAAGCCTTTTTATTTAATTTTTTAGTTAACATATTGTTAACCGAAATATTTATGAACAACATAGAATCACTCATTTTCAAACACAATCTGAACAGTAAAATCCTATAATGGTATCGATATGTGGACGACATTTTTGCTTGTTTTACTGGTACGTACAGACAATTACAGTTACTCCATAACTATAAAAATCAAATCCACCCTAACATCAAATTCACCCTAGAAACTGAGACCGACAATACATTAAATTTCCTTGACTTAACCATCAATAGACATAACAACAAACATACCTTTTCCATTTATCATAAACCTTCACACACGGACCTTACAATCCACAATAGTTCACACCATCCTTACCAACACAAACTTGGAGCATACCATAGTATGTTGCACAGATTGGTTACCATCCCACTATCAAAAACTCACTTTGATACAGAACTACACAGAATAAAATGTATTGCTGTCAATAACGGTTATAACGCTCAAATTATCGACAATATTTTACTACCCCTAATATCGACCCCAAACTATATAAAAGTATCACATTCATCGGTTCTCCTTCTCAAAAAATAGCCAAATTTTTATTAAATAGAAACATTCATACAGCCTTTAAAACGGATAACTACTTAGGAAAACATATAAGAAACAATAAAAATAAAATTAACAAAAATAACAACTCGGGTGTCTATAAGTTGACATGTGGTAGTTGCCATAGTTTCTACCTCGGTCATACGGGAAGATCATTCAAGACAAGATAGGACGAACATACCAAAGCTTTTGAGTGTCACAATTATAATAAGTCAACTTTTGCCGACCATTTATTGAATGAAAATCTTGTACCTCAAAATACGTTACGAAGTATTACATTTACAACATAAAAGTAAAAAATTATATCTTTTAGACTCATTAGAAATTAACAAAAACAAAAATTCACTATACTTCTTGATTGATCAAACCGAAACCAATTTATCCCTATTACTTAATTTTTTCAATAGAATTATATAAACTCATTACAGCCATAATTTATCCATTTTAAAACCCAATTATATATTTTGTTCTTTCTTAATAGTGATAATCCCCTCCTACCTGCTTCAATAATCCTCTAAATAGCTTTGTAATTACATCCCCATATTTCTTTGTAATAGTTTTAAACCTTTATCTGTTAGTCGTACGTTGTATTCTTAAGAAGCGAGTAACCAGTATGTGTGTTTATTTTAATATAATATTAAAATAAATTTTCATCAAGTGAAGACAGAAACTATCATCAGAATATCATGTTATTTATATGCTTTTATTTTAGATTTTTTTGTAATTAAGACAATATGTAGTTTAATATTTTTTAACTCAACTCAGTTGGGTTGCCTATTACCTCATCCATATATAGTCCAGAGAACAGTGAGATCCCCCTGACCTCTTAAAGTTTGCAGAATCAAGTTTATGAATGTATTTTGAACCCCTGAATACTAACCGTTGATCTATTTGGCTTAAAATGGGCACAACAATGTTATAAACAAGTTCGTACTTTTTTGGCTGAAATTTAACAAAAAAAAAGTGATAATAGTTTGTCAACGAAATATGTTAGTGAAGAAGAAATGCAAATTTGTTTATGTATTTACTTATTACAAAATGCAATCATTTTATCTAAACTATAATGATATCAGCCCAGTTTGTAGGGTTTTCTTGAGCAAAATTTATTAGACAATAGGTATATAGTGGTATAACAGGTAAACATAAAAAACTTTCCACTCTCAAAGTCATACTGATTACTCCAGTTCCAATAGTTAAAACTGTTTTAATTTTCTGGACATCTAGAGGAAGTAGTATCCTCTCTATACAGTCTACAACAGATGGCGCAAGTAGTACCTTCGACAGCGAATTAACAATTAAAAAATCCCAAGTAACTTAGTTTTTTTAAGTGGAAAATGTCATTAATTAAACCTTCGATTGAAAAATTTCACATCTGATGATGGCAAAAACATGTATGTTAAAAATAATGGAGTGGTTCCTCATATCAAAGACCGTAAAAAATGATAGCGGTTCGAAACTATTAGTCTTTCATTTCATCATTCATCAACAGTCCTGCGGGAAAGTTTAGATATATCTGAAAATCTGAAGTTACCCTGTTCGAGGTTTGATTTTTTCGTACTCAAGACAATTTACATACGTATACTGTTTCTTCCTAGATGTCGATCATTACATCTAGCGTCAAGATATGTGAAGTTCTAGAACGAATCTTACCTGTTGCTAATTTCATAAGATCAAAAAAGGTGTTTTTTTTTTCATTTCAGTAATTATTATAAAATGTTTAGGAACCAGATACATAATGCCTTAATTTGAGTTGAACAAACTTACTTTTTCGAAAATTTTGTTTATTTTGATAGAAACACTCAATATGAGATTCTTCATGTACTGGACTTTCGAAATATTTATTTCCGAACCTGCTTTCGCAGGCGTGTCATATAAATTTAATCACATAATCTATATTGTCATGTTTGTTTGTAGAAGAATCTCGTTAGAAAACTTAGACTAGTCCGAGTTCTCACATTTCTCAGCCATGGACATTTGCCTCCTGTCCAGTCCTCTTTTACTCTTCGAATTGTGCTTTAAGCCTTAAAGACAACCGAAGTAGAACACTCATTGGGCTTCGAGATTAACCGAGCTAGAAATAATGATAAAATGCATTTTATCTGGGACAGCAATTAAATTTGATACTTCGACTTGAGTACAGTACAGAGAGTAATCTCAAAAGTTCATCAATATAAATAGTCCATACTCTCTTCGAGGTGGCATTCTTTTGAACGCAAGACAATATACATATTCATAATATATATTGTTTCTGGTTAGGGAACCTTGCGCTTTCCACAATTGAATGTCCTCTCGAACACTTCTTTATGTATTTGATACATATCGTTAAATTTGAAGAGGCGAGATGTAAATTTCATCGTGACATTCTAACCTAGGAATTACGGATAACAGCAATTACATGGAATGGCTCCAGATTCGGAACCTTTATGTGTTAGTTTCCCCGAAAATCCTAGATGTCGGTCTTTACATCTCGCGCCTTCAAATAAATAGTCCAGGAGAGTGTAATATGTACAAAATAAAATGTAAGTTTACGTTTTAGTTTATTAAAAAAAACGGTGCCATATTATTGAAGCGAAAGCTTCTTAACGGAGGCCAACATTTACACATAGGAATATAGATCTCTTCGTTTATAGAAAATTAATAAATTAAAGTAAACACACAAATATAATATCCAATAATACACAATACCAACACAAAATTTGCTTTTCGATCCAATAAACATTCGAATTGTCTGTTTGTGATAGTTAAATTAGAGACATGACACATGTTATAAGTTATAACACCACAAGAAAGGTCAACGTTACCAAGATTATGGATGGAAGTTATGACATGTATGCTTTGGTGTAAAAATATACTATAATATGAATTGTTAATACAAAATAATACACTCATGAACTAAATTATCCAATTTTTTTTGTTATCACTGTTACTAGAATTAGATTCTAAATTATCGTTGTAAATTTTTTAAGTTACTAATGTTACTCATCTATTAGGCGAATATATTCATTTGTTTGTACATTTTTGACATTTAATTAATTTTAATGACATACACTTTCTATAGCCCTTTTTGATATTCAAAAATTCCTTACACAAATCAAGAATTATAGTGCGTTAAGTTATTTGTAGTGAATTTAAATAATTAGTTTGTGATTTGTATTCTGTTTACAAGAAATATACCGCCAGACATTGCAAGGAAGCAAGTTTTTAGTCTCATAAGCATGTCTTTAGTGTTTATATTAAAAAGTTTATTTCATGCTTGCGAACTTTTCCATTTCATAGCAGTAAGTTCTACTACTACCAAGTAAATGGCAGTAGTTAATAGACGAATTTGTATTTAGGCAAGAACAGGGACAAAAAGACAACAAACGAGAAAATTCAACTTAAATAATTGTATTGTCATCAGCCCTTAACACGTGTGCCAAATTTCAACTTAATTCGACTTCTTTAAGTTGGTGAAAATTACGTTGAAAGTTTCAGTTACATAGATAGATAGATAGATAGATACATAGGTACAGATCGACCTAATAAAAGCGTATTAAAAAGAAATCGTTTCGCGTCTTAGACGAGGTCAATCTACAGTCTCGAATATTTTAAAATGATATCAAGAAACTGGAGATTTTGTACGAAGACGTGGCCAAGACGCAAAAGGTGTATATTAGCTATTGAAAATCGTTTTGTGGTACTTAATTCTGCTCTAAATCACACATTGACATCAACATATCTCAAAAATGAGTTACTAAATGTAAGACAAGTTAATCTTAGCTCGAGAACAGTTAGAAGAAGATTAAAGGAAGTGGGTTTAAAGCCAAGACGACCCGCAAAAGTTCCAAATCTTCGCCTCAGTGGAGTATTGAGGGCTGGAAAAAAGTTCTGTATACTGTTGAGACCAGAATACACTTATTGAAGCCAGATGGGCGAAATCATGTCTATAGCAGAGTTGGGTAACGATACCGCAGCTGCAACCTCACACGAACTGTTAGTTTTGGAGCTGGCAGTATAATGGTTTGAGAGGGACGCAGTGAAGTCATGGAAGTTACTGGGCGTATGACTACTGACTGGTATATTGAAAATATCCAAGATAATGTTTTGCCATATGTGGGGCACATTGGATACGACAGATTCATACTTATGCACGATAACCCTGGACCACACGCAACTGGCATAGTGACTAATTATCTTGATGAAGTCCAGATTCAAAGATTGGCCGCCATATAGACCAGACTTAAATCCCATCGAGCATTTGTAAGATGAGCTAAAACATCGTATACGAACAGAAATCCTGTTCCAAATGCACTAGAAGAGTTTCGATTTGCTAAGTAACACGAATGGAATGCAATTCTGAAGAATATATTCAAACTATAATTATAGTAGCATGTCGAGAAGGATGTAATTAGAGCTCGAGGTGGGATATACTCCTTATTAACTATGCCCTTGTATTCCACTCAAAAGGTTTTACTTACCACTAAAGCATTTAAGTTGAAAATAATTATCCTCATTTTCATAACATTTAGCATTCTTTTTTTACGATTTTTTGCCAATAATAATTTAAAATTCCTGATTTAAAATATGTAAAAGAAACTATTCTTTCTTGTTTGTTGCGTATTAATCGTTAAAAGTTATTCACATGAAACAAATTTAACTAAAACATTGGATATTTTGTCTATGAATGTATTAATGTTCCGTTTTTTTTTTCAACCGAGGTATATAAAATATAAATATTTTTCCTAAAAATCCATGAGTTTTTCTAAAAAAGTTTCGGGTTTAATATCTACCCTCTTGCTAGGTACATCAGCTTCACCCTAGTTTAGTGCATTTTGAGGCACACTTTCTAAATATACAGTGATGGGCAAATGTGTGGAACCAAGCAAATATCTCTGGAATTATTAGAGATATCAAAATGAAATTTGGAACGTGGATACTGAAGTAGATTGCCAATTTGTTTCCATTTTTTTACAATTTTGAACTTCCTATTTTACCGGAAATAATGTCGATTTTAAAATTTGCAATGAAACACCCTGTATAGTATTTTTTAGTTTCTGCTGAAACATTTTATTGCGAATACAAAAATATCGGGTTTGATATTGTTTACTTCAATACCTACCGAGATATTAACAGAAAAGTAATTAAGGAAAGGAAAATTCTAATATCCATTAAAGAAATACATAATCATAATTATTAACTAAATCTAAGTGATTTTCAAAACATTGAAAATTAACTTAACTAAACTTAATGTATTAGATGTTCAAACTGAGCCCCGTTTACTTCTTGACAATAAGCAAGTCGGTTTTTAAATTCTCTAGTAACATTAGCTATTACTTCTGGTGTAATTCTCTGGATGTCTTGAGTTATTCTTGCAGCTAATTCTTGCAAATTATTTGGCCTATCAACATAAACCTTAGACTTAAGTAACCCCACAGAAAATAGTCTAGTGGATTAAGGTCGGGACTTCGTGCAGGCCATTCATGAGTACCCCTTCTTCCAATCCATCTGTGATGAAATGTCCTATCTAAATGATCTCGAACAATGCGAGCGTAATGGGGTGGTGCTCCATCCTGCTGAAACCAGATATTATTTGGTAATTGTCCATTTACCTCCAATGCCGGAATAACTTGTGTCTCCAAGAGCTGTAAATACCTATCTCCGTTTATAAAGTTTTTTGTAGGAAGAAGGGTCCCACGATTCTGTTGTTATATATAAAATTATTATCACGGTTACAAATATCCATCATCATTTCACAAAATTGCAAACATCTGTCGAAATCGTCTTCGGAGAGCTTTTGAAAGAGGCGAATTTTGTATGGATGATATTTTTCTCGCCTTAATATCCTTCCTACTGAACGACGGCTAATTCCATGCATATTGGAGAGGTCGATAGTGGATAAGTGATGATGTTCTTCCAAAGATATAGCAACATTTTGAGCTACACCTTCATTACTTGCACTTTTTAACATTAAAACAGGAAGTTCAAAATTGTAAAAAAAATTATAAACAAATAGGCAATCTACTGCAGTATGCACCTTCCAAATTTCATTTTGAAATCTCTAATAATTCCAGAGATATTTACTTGGTTCAACACATTTGCCCATCACTGTATATTAAATTAAACTATATTACAACAGCTATTTTGAAGAATAGTGTGGAGATGTTTTGATATTTGAAAAATACCTACTTAAATAGTGTTGCCATAATTTAATGTGTTATTATTCCAGTGTCCTAGTTATATATTGAAGGACTATTAAATAGATGAAGTAGGTTTGAAATTTTGAATTATTATAATACAACAAATTCCATATTTTAATTAAAAACTTACACGTCATTCTTTTGCAATTATAATTATAGGAAGAACTAGATTACCCATTCTAAGAATGGCACAAATTCAGCTCATGTTAGTAACTGTAGATGTAGTAAATAATATTTTGGGTAGTGCTGTGTTGTTTAATACCAAATCCCCCTTGGGAACGCCTATGCCGGGATATAACGAGAGACGGGAAGTATATATCGTAAGAAACTTTCGCGTCCATTGTTCATCCTCAAACGACCATCCCTCTTTTTTTTCAATTCAGATTTCACGTGCCTAAGTTGCAGGTAACAGGCACTTTTATATGTAAAGGTATACAAATTACCCGCATTTAGAGGTAGGCCTAATTTAGAATTGTAACTTTATTCATCTTTGAGACAAACAAACTCATAATTCCACGGGAACATTTAAACACATTACTTATACCAATTTCTTGCTTGTACACTATTTCTACAAATGCACCTCTAATGACGTCCATTATATCGTTAGCTGGAGGTCCAAATACATTCATTCTACTTTCCAGGATAACTACAGTAGAACAATGGCACCCCCGGGCCTCACAAGTTCCGTCGAAAGCCGGCACGACTCTCTTGCAGAGACAAACAACGATGCGAGCGGTAATTCCACGGCAGACCAGAAGGACATCGTCGTCATGGACGGTGGTTTCGCGACGCAATTGAGTTGCCACGTTCAGCAGCCGATCGATGGGGACGTTTTATGGAGCTCCAGATTCCTAGCCACTCATCCCGAAGCTGTTATCGATACTCATCTCGATTTTCTCAGAGGTAAGTAAGTGATGGTTGAGCATAATTCATATCAATCTGATGTCTATCGATGACATTTAAATAATGTGCGGGTTCGGATGATGAATTGAGAATTTTATTATAAGTTATTTTAGTACCCCAAAAAATAGGTTTCGGGTTCTTGGTGGAATGACAAATCAGATCGTTTGTTTTATTACTAATAAAAAAAGTGCTGAGTAGTTTCCTACCCTTTTAGGACAAAAATATTAAATCGTAAACAAGTAAAATGTCTATAAAACTATAACTAACAAAGAATAATATTCAATAACGAAATAACCTTGTAAAATGGAACAATACGTAAATAACCCATTACAACATGAAAAATTGTAAAATAAATACTTTAATAAAATAAAAACGAACTACAAAAAAGTATCTTAACCAAAAAGCAAATTTTATTTTGAACTTTCTGAAATCGGTACTAAATTAAACAGCAAAATTTTAAAGTACAACTCATCAATGTATTTATTTATACATTTTCTCTTAAACTTCGCACCGACTTCACAAAAGTATTTAATTGTTGCCCACATAGCAAAATCTATTGCAACTATCTGACGAGAATATCACAAATTCGCTGTGATATTGTCAAGAATATTGCTATCAGATTGCAGAAATATTAAATGTCCACTAGTATTTAATCGCAGTTATATTGCCAATAATAATGCACTAGTATTGCTACGATACACCTGCGATATTTCTGCGATATTAAATATTACCGCAATATTGAATAAATATTACTAATTTGTATATTATCATGTAATATTTCTGCAATATATGGAAATACAACTTATTTGTATATCGCCATGTAATGTTTCTGCAACATCATCAGTTTGCCGCCAGTATTGCAATATTTCTGCAATATATTTTGCTATGTGGGTGCATAAAAAAATACTTTTCACATCCAACGAAAGCTTCTTCTTAGATAATTTTCACTTATATTTATTTACTATTAGACCAATCAATAGAGCAAAAATTAACTGATAATGTGTAAAAAATACTATCAGGATACCGACTGTGCCATCACATTAACAAAGATTCCTAGCGATATTTTGCTATGTTTTCCACTCGCAACTATGGTTTTTTACTTTGTTATAAACAATTGAAGCAAGAAAATTACTTTTTTTTTCTTAGCATGTTTATAAAATCAAAAATAATAAACTAATCTCAATGGTGTCAACAGGTCAATTGTAAAGCATGAAAATACCAATAAAATGAGCCCAGACTAGATCCGATTGGATCATTAGTAACAGAGAAAAACCAATAATACTGAAAACTGGAGGATTTTTTCACAAAAAATCGTATCTTCGTCACTTTAGAAGCTGTAGAACTGGGCTTGTAGGAACTGATAGTAATCTACATCTATTTTATGTATGCCAAAACCAGGCGCTATCGGTTTATTAGTTTTTGAACAATTGTGATATAAAGTTTTCTGTTCACTATTTTTGCATTGTGCCCCCATGCGCCATAGATAATAAAATTTCAATTTTGAAAAAAGTTGTTGAAAGTAGAAGTGTCATTCTACAAAGCCTCTATTCTCATTTTTCACAAAATGTCTGTGAAATATCTGAAAAATGTTAGCAAACATAACTAAAAATGGGCAAGCGTATGAAGGTATCCAAAGAGTGGGGGAAACACGGTTGTTGAGGGGAAGCGTATAGTAATATATAGTAGAGGCACATACATAGATCGTTTTCATATTTAAAATCCTCACAAGTAAGAATTTTTTTAATGACCGCTCTCCTTCCATGTTCCGTAAACCCAAAATCCACAAATTAAAGCAAAAACGTTTCCGAGAAACCATTTACATATAAATATATTAATAAACAAACAGTTCTCATATGATATAATAAAATCGAACAAATCACTCTGTATAGAAGTTTTTTTAACGATTGAATTCTTTCACCATCTGTCAGAGTGACAGTTACTATCGACAATAATTATTATTAGCAATTCCCCTCAACAACCTTGTTCCCCCACTACTCGAACACATTCATACGCTCACCAAATTTTGTTCATTTTTGCAAACATTATTCGTATATTTCACAGACATTTAATGAAAAATGAAAATAGAGGAGTTGTAGAATGATACCTCTACTTTCAACATCTCTACTCTGAATTGATATTTGACGATCCATGTCGCATGGAGACACACTACTAGAATAGTGGACTAAAAACTTCAGATCGCAATTATTCAAAAACTTATAAACCGATAGCGCCTGGTTTAGTCACGCATAAGGTAGATACCAATTACTATCAGTTCCCACAAGCCCAGTTCTAAAACTTCGATAGTGACGGAGTTATAATAATATAAAGAAAACCGGTAAATTTTCCAGTATTTTTTGTTTTTCTTTGTTACTAAAAATCTTATCGGATCGATCCTGGGCTCATTTCATTGGTATTTCCATGCTTTACAATTCACCTGTTGACACCATTGAGATTAGTTTATTATTTTTCATTTTATAAACATACAACGAAAAAAAAACGCAATTTTCTTGTTTCATTTGTTTATAATAAACTAAAAAACCATAGTTGCGAGTGGAAAAGATAGCAAAATATCACTACAAATCATTCTTAATGTGATGGCACAGGCAGTATCCTGATAGTATTTTTTGCACGAAAAAATCTCTATTGATTGGTCTATATTGACAATATTGTTTCACCGGGTTACTGGCTTCTTCAGAATACAAAATTTAACTTCTTTGTACCTACTTTGTATTCTGAGGAAGTCAATAACCTGGTGAAACAACTTTGTCAATAGTAAATATAAGTGAAAATTACCTATACGCATATGAATTAGTATTCGAGTAACTAGAAGTATAAGAGTATGAAATGCTATTGAAGGTTCTCGGGATTCTCGTGTGTATGGTTTAGTTGTCTTAGAAAAGGCAGTTTGACGTTTCGATGAGATCTCACTCATCTGCTTCAGACTAATCAATTTTGTTACTCACTAAGCGTAGTCTATTACCTGACAACGCATAATGCCAAGTGAGAATCTTGGCCAAATGTCTACAAGATTCAAACATGAAGTCTAAATTTGTGAGATACTCGACGCCTCAGCTCCTGCTTTGGAGCAATTATCAAGAGTAAAAGAAGAAAAAGTAGAAATGCAATATGGGCTCATCGGGGCCTCAATCTGCCTACCTCCCACGCCTTACTTGAATTACAGTAGTTCAGTTATATAGTACAACTTGGGTAGTAGGCAGATTGAGACGCCGAGTTTGATCTAGACTCTGAAACTCATTTAATAGTTTTCTAGTAAGGCTTGGGGAGGAGGCAGATTGGGGCAACGAGTTCGACATAGACCATATTGTGTTGCTAGTATTACTTCTTTAGCTCTTGAAGGTAGGAGCCGAAACGTCGAAAAGACTCACAAATTTAGACGCGGTTCTCACCCGGAATATATATATATATATATATATATATATAGGTTTTTGGACGACCAAAAATCAAGAATTTGATTTTAAATTAAAAATATATGTCACTGGTCAAAGAATTTTTGGAAATAAACAGGAAATGTATATATATATATATATATATATATATATATATATATATATATATGTTCTGAGAGGTTTCCGCGGTCATTATTATGAACTAGGCTGAGTTCCGGGTAAGAACCGCATCTGAATTTGTTAAATGCTCGACGTTTCGACTCCTGCTTTGGAGCCATTATCAAGAGACAAAAAATAAAATAGAGTTTCAGAGTCTAGAACTCGGGGCCTCAATCCGCCTACTCCCCAATGATGTAAAAGATGTGTTGATTTTACCGAATTGCCTATATTGTAATGTTTTTATTTACTCTTCGGGTTCTTGGATTTATTTAAAAATACAGTCGACCTCACTATAATTTCCACTACTTTTATATTCATCAATTATTTATAATTTACCTTGAACACCTGTGTTTACTAAACTGCGACTAAATAATGAATGAATCATTCCGTCAGCTCTCCGTATTTATGTATTTCTTCTCGGAATTCTCTGGACGGTTTCTCGACCATTCGATGAAACTTGAATAATTTCCATTAGCGCCTGGGGTCAACAGACCAACAATTCGGGTTCCACGAAATATCGGAGGAATGCCGATTCCACGAAATATGCAATGAATTCCCGTCACAATATGTTGATACTATTTCAAATAATCATATCTCATCACAAAACAAATTAAACTGAATTAAAAAGAGTTACGAAAAAGTTTATCCCTCAAAGACGTTCCATGCATATCCATATTTTAAATTAAATTAACAACCAAGTCAATAACATAAATAAAAGAATGGATTCACAAAATTTACCAATTTTCTTTTTGTGTATTTTTTAGATGAACTGAAGGAACAAATTATTTTGAAAGCTTTTCAAAAGTAATACAGAGTATAGTATAATATTATAAATTTAATAATACGCAAGGGCAAACTAGATTTTATATTATTTTTTCCATAACAGAAATGTAAATATTTTTAAGTTTAAGTTTTAAGTTTCAACTAAAGTGGGTCCGTTAATCAAATTGTAATTTATCATTTTCTATCATACATTCTAACTTTATGACATCTTTGGAAACAATTATAGGTTTTGTTGCTTGCTTCCATTCATTAATTTGCGAAAGAGCTCTTAAAATGTGTTGGAGTGTAGCCGGTTTTGATCGAGTAAGTTTTGGTATATTGTGTTGTTTTTTTCGATTGAAACAAATTGATTTTTGTTTTGTCATATCAATATGATACAAATAAGTATTTAAGTAAAGTTGTTATTTCAGTGCAAGTCTGTATTTAATTTTATAGCTTTGAAAGTATCCATTAAATAATGTATGTACATGTACATCTAGTACTTAATGTATTAAATAGCATATATCTACACAGGGTTGTCCTTCAAGAACAACGTCGATGAATGGTAACAAAATAATATTTTGCAGAATTCTCTGAAAATTTGACAGTAATGGGTATGGAGGCCATTCGTCCAAAATATTTTCAAGATTACAGCGCTACGCTACCGGTTATATCTGAAGTATATGCTTGTTTCATGTAAATTTAACATCCTATGCATCAAAACCCAGCAGATACAAAGAAGTTTAAATGTGGCGAAAATTGTGTAAATTAGTGTCCGAATACTTCCGAAGATATCTGGAAAAATAGACATTTAGAAATTTTGATTTTATTGTTTTGTGGCATTATTTGATGAGGAAACGCAAAACTAAAACCAAATTTTCATTGTCACTTTTTTTCAGCTATATTATGACGTTTCCAGATTTACCATTTTTCGATTACCATGACCTTTTTTTTCTTATGGACATCACATTACAATTTTCCACAGAAAATGCATTTTATTGATATACGAAATATTATAATTTGCTTTCTTAGAAGCACAAATATTTAAATAAAAATAAGTATCACCTTGGAGTTCCGGTCAAGATGGCGTGGTGGCCACACACTTGTACAGTACATTATAAGAATTCATAGTTTATTAAAAAAAAAAAGTTTAATTTAAATATTCACAAAATAGTAGAAAGTATTAGTTTGGAAAGTGTTTAAGTATTAAAAGTATTGTGCCTAATAGTTGATAGTTTAGTCTCCCAAAGACGCTCAAGTAGTGAAGGACGATTCATAAGTGATCGATATTTGTGTGAAGTCTCTAGTGATACATGTTTAGTATTTTTTTGGTCAGGCCGGAACTCCTGTGGCCGCCAATCCAGTATATAGCTTTGTACAGTTGAAGTATTAACCTGTATTAACCCTACAGAATCCATGTTTCAGTTTTACGCATATAAATATAGAAAAGGGTGTAAAATGGTTAAGGGATAAATTTTCTACAACAAGTAAAACTGGTAGCTGGTCAATAAGGACCCTTAGGTTCAAGACCATATTCGCCTGTTCCACAGGCACCCTTGAAGAAGAAGAAGAAGTATCACCTTAGTTGGCCTTGACTCAACCAAAGAATTTTCTTTTATAAACAAGACAGTATCGCTAACGACTTTAGAGTACACATAGTTTCAGACAAAATGAGTTTCACAAATAAAGAAAACATGATATTTATTACAAATTTGATTAAATAGTACGAAAACAGCTCAAATGTGTTTTAAGTTAAATCCAGAAAGGTAACAGGGGCATAGAAAATTATTTAAAATTTATGATGGAGATTTGGCTGAGTTTGGTGCTTTTCTATACCTCAAGTTAAAGTATATAAACAGAATAGAAGAAGGTACCTGCTAGAAATAACTTATTGTCAGTGGTATAACAAAATTTTATAAAGTTAAAATTAAAAAAGTAATATTGTCTTCTTATGAATTTTAGATACATGCGAACACTTCGATGAGTTGCCCCTTGTAAATTATAATAGTTACTGGTTTCAGTATGACGGGGGCCCTCCACATGATACTACAGCTGTTTGTAACTATTAAAATCAAAGATTTCCACATACAGGTGTGGAAATTCGTTCTCTGGGGTCGGGTAGAATCCCATGCGATTTTGAATCAATCAACGCAATACCCACCAGGAGAATGAAGTGGGTGTGACGCCAGTTCGGACGAGTTCGGGTGATAAATACTTTTTTCTTATCACCACATTCCGACGATTCCAATCGCTTAAAAATAAAAGATACGATATGTTGTAAATAATTATAAGGTTAATGATTAATTTCTTATTGACAATTTTTTTAACAGTTACTAATTTATTTTATTTTTAAGAGTATCTATTTTATTTCATTTTTAAAACAGAAAAAATGTTAAGTTTTCGTTCTGGCGTAATAGCGGATAATTAATTTTTCATCGCAAAAATCATGAAAAGGAAAAATGCTCCGAAATCCGTATTATTTGTGTAAATAATCATACTCCTTCGTTGATAAAACCTTACTGACGAGGAAAGAGACGGACGACGGACGGTCGCTCTGTGACTGTGACGATCGATGCCCCGCCTTCCCTACGATATTCTTGTGCTTTACCTTGAATGCTCGTGAAACAGACGTACTTAAAACGGCAATCCTCGTCTCATGCATATAGTAGCAGTTCCGTTCTTGTTTAACGTTAGCATTCTTCGACCCCAGACAAACGTTTTCCATACCTGTATATGGATAGAAAATTCGGGGCCAGTAAAATGGTCGGCCAGGTCTCCCAACCTTACAGGTCTGGATACTTTTTTGTGCAGCATTTTGAAAAATAGAGTATAAGGGAAACGAGAGTACAACACGATAGACGAACTTTATTCCAAAGTTATTAGATAGATAGATAGATTAGATGTTATTAGGGATGTCATTGGTTTATACGACATGCTCGTTTATATACCCAAGAGGGATGTCGTCAATCTGAGTAATTGTTCTTTTTTATTATGAACTAGCCGGTACCCGCGGTTTCACCCGCGTATGGAATGTATAATTCTGCACAAAAAGAAATAGCTTATGAAACATGGAGTATCCTATATAAGAACTTTTTCTAATTTGTGAACCTCCCTACGTAACAATAAATTAACCAATCCCGAATATATTTCACCCAAACTGCTTATGGGCCACCCTATATAACAGCTTTATTCGACATTTTTTTTAACCTGCTTTTATAACTTTAGTGCAACTATATATATATATATATATATATATATATATATATATATATATGCTAGTGTTTATTTGTCACCACATATAACATTTTTTAAACACCTTTAGTTCACCCTATATATCAGTTATGCAACTGCTTATGGTCTACGCTATATAACAATTGTTTTTTGAAAAGTTTTGAGCCACCTTGTAAAGTAGAAATTTTCTCCACTCTATATTTTAACCACCCTGTATATGCAACTTTTTCTCACATTGTGTTAAACACACTATATAACTATAATTTTGCTTCGCCCCATATTTTAGGTATTCCACACAGTAGGATGCAACTGTTCATGACCTATCCTATCCTATATAAAAAAATATTTTAATATTTTTGATCCACGCTGTAAAACTATAATTCTACTCCGCCCTCGATTTCTACCACCTTGTATATACAACTACCCATTATAATATTTTTTGTACCAATATAAATATAAAATCACCAATCCCCAACATAATTCTCCAAAACTGCAACTACTTATTAACCACCCTATATAACAATTTTATTAATTTTTTTAACCACCTTGTATAATTATAACTCTACTTCCATCTTTATTTAAACCATGATCTTTATACTGCTGCCAATTAGTCAACCGTTATAACTTATTTGTCTATACGTTTTTGAACTATTATAACATTTTTTTTAAACACTTAACTATCACTACTATCCACCTGATATTTTAACCCCCTCTTATGTGCGACTTTTTTAACATTATTTTCATCATACTGTATAACTATAATTTTACTCCTTCCTCTATTTCAACTATTGTATATACAACTTCTAATCGGCCACCATGTATCACCATGTATAAATATAAATCCACCAATCCCCAACATATTTCACCCAAACTACAATTGCTTATTGGCCACCTTATATAACATTTTTTTATCGAACCGCCTTGTATAACTACAACTCTACTTCCATCTATATTTAAACTATCCTGTTCATACTACTAACAATTAGTCAACCATTATAACTTATTTGTCTATCAGTTTTTGAACCATCCTGTATAACCATAATTTTACTCTACAAAATATCTGCTTAGGGCATTTTTTTAAACCCTTAACAATAACTCTGCTTCACACTATCTTATAAATGCAACTGTTTATGGACTACGCAATATAATCATTTTTCTGATATCTTTTAAAACACTCCTGCTTATGGGGCACCCTATATAACAATATTGTTATTGTATGTATCAACCGGTATTACAACCAGCCTGTATATGCTGTTGCTTATTGTTTACCCAATATACCGTTTTTAAATACTTTACTATACTTCTAGCCCATTCTATATTTCAACTATCCTATCAGTGCAACTGATTATGAGCTACATAATTATTTTTCCACATATTTGTTGAACTATCCTTCATTTGAAACTTTTTCTAACCTTGTTTGAATCATACTCTATAACTTTATTTCGCTCCATATTTCAACATTTCTTTGTAATGTTTTTTAAACCCACCTGTATAACTGTAATTATACTCCGTGACATATTTCAACCATGCTATATAAGCAACTACTTGTGGATATTAAACAATTTTTTAAACACCCTATAAACTATAATTCCACTCCATCTTATATTTCAGCAATACTTTATAAACAACTGCTTCCAACACTTTCTCAACCCGTTTCATAACTATAACTCAAGAAGATAAATCAAATATCTTTTTATCCACCATGTATATATATAATTATTTCTACCCTGATTTCAACCACATTTTACATTCAACTATTTATGAGCCAAAGATTATAATATTTTGTATCCACCCGTTTTTCAAATGCCTGGTATATGCAATTATTTATGGCCCACTCAGTTTAACTCTTTTCAAGTACCCCGTATAACTAATTCCAGTCCCCTCTTATTTCATATATTGTATATATGCAGCTGCTTAAGGTCCACGTAATATCAGTTTTTTTAAAGATTTTTTAAATCCATGTAATTCTACTCCGCTCTAAGTTTCCTATATATAGAACACCCTGTAAAGTTTCGCTTCATATTTCAGTTGATTTTTTTTAAATCGAAACATATTACATTGGCATGTTCCGAATTTTGAATCCTCGTAAAACGTAAGCTAATGCAAGTATCTAATATTTGATGCATGCGCTGGAGCCAATAGGATAATTGTATACAATCCCACATGATACCAGTTTTTTCGCTATATCTACCGTTTCTGTCAATTTAGGGAGATAAAATGTCTACCAGATTTTAAGTCAAACTATAGGCTTTGAAACAAAAAAATATTCATCAAAATCAGTTCACTAGTTTTTCCGTGATGCCCGAACAAACAAACAAACAAATAAACAGACAAACTTACAATTTTATAATAGTTTACATAATGTTCTAAGCGGGTGTTGCCTTTCCGGATATTGCTTTTTCATTTGTGAAACTCATTGTGTTTGAAAATATATATATTCTAATTTCGTTTGACAAATTCTTCGGTGGAACCAAGGCCAAATAAGATCATATTTATTTTTATTTAAATATTTGTCCTTTAAGAAAGGAAATTTATAAAACATATATATCAATGTAATTAGAATGAAATGCAGTATTTCATTACGCAATTTTGCCCAGATTTAAACTTCTTCGTATCTCCTGTAGTTTCCGTGATCCCAATAGTGATAGTCGAATTACATTTTTTGATTCTACGATTCTACATAAAACAACGTGTTTGACATATTTAAATTTTTATGGCATAGTTGTCGTTTGCAAGTTCTAAAGTAATTATCAAATTTTCCCTTAAGGAAGCGTTTATTATTTGATTGCATTTGGTTTTCTTGTAAAAAAATGACTTTAGTTGTATATGTATGACATTTGGTAATTATTAATATAGGGTATTCAAACCTAAAAACTAAATTTAAATTTACAAAATCATCAGCAGTCATTTTTTTCAAATAACCCCCTATTTTATAATTTTAACTATTAACGCGCCTTTAAAACAAATAAGTCTTTGAGTAAGGGTACCATTTCAAAATTTTCATTAATTACGCGGGACCACTTAGATTATACAAACGAAGAATATTTAAATTATTATTTTATTTATGGAGAACGTGGTAACGTTATTTCAAGACATATGTTGATATTTGAGAATGTGATATCCACAGTACCAAAAACTATTAAAAGAATTAAAGAAAACTACGAGAAATTTGGATCCTTAAAAACACATATAAACAAACCAATTATTAAGTAGTTTCTAAATGATTGAGGAAGCAAATAGTTATTTTGAATGTTCATTTGGGATTTTCACCCCTCACAGTTGTTTCTGGAAAATACAGATAAGTTAAGTGATGAAAATCAAGGTGTAGTATCTAGGAGCAGTTTGTGGAAACTGCCCGGAAAACTAGTTGCCTTCCTATCGAAAAAACTCTCTCGCAGGATTTCTCTGTAAGAAAGTAGGTCCACGGAGTTTTCCTGTATAATATGTTAGGATGTATTTTGTGTTATACTTATCTGTTTGGTGTGACGTTTCGATTTTTTGTCAGAAATCATTGTCGAACAATGTATTTTGAAATAATTTACACAATATTTGTAGCTTGACTTTTTGGCAATGTCAATTGATTGATTAATTTACTTTTAATATTGTGTAAATCAAAATATATTGATCGGCAACGATTCCTGATTAGGAATCGAAACGTCACACCAAACAGATAAGTAAATAAATACATCCTAGCATATTATATAGGAAAACTAGTTGACAAATCAGTAGACCTACTGTCTCACAGTTAATCCTGCGAGGGAGTTTTTTCTATAAGAAGACAACTAGTTTTCCTGACAGTTTCCACAAACTGCTCCTAAATTGATTTTCATTACTTAATTTATCTGTATTTTTGAGAAACCAATTATTAACCATATAAATATTGAATATATCGAATTAAATTCAGTACATCTGAGTAAAAACAATCCTACGAGATTTGATCTTTGTTTTTAGAGATATTTTTCCCACACGGGACAATCACAGTGTTTCATTTATAATAAGCTCTAAGACATTGTATGATAGCACCCTTGTGAGTGTAAAGACATAAGAGAGACTTGGAAAAATTCCAAGATAGGGGAAGTAATCCAGTTTTTATGTAGAGAAATGGTGAATGTAACACTTAAATGTTAGGTGTTGAAGACAAAACACTCAGATATTCATGAATGCATTTTCGTATCATTTTTCTTCTCACTTAACGCGCTTGCAACAAAATTGATGCTAGCAAAATTTAGTAGCTATGAAACAGAAATACTTTACTGCAGAGCGATGAATTTAAAATTAGATAACCTACAAATTACCTTTCTGGTGTCCTCGAGGCATCATTTTCTTTTCCCTGGTTCGTAGACGTTTCCATAACAATATTTTTTCATCTTTAAATAATGTTTAAATTCAATAAAGAACTAGTGAGTTTCTATTAATTTTACTTGGCAAATTTAGGTACATCAAACATCAAATAGTACACAATTAATAAACTATTAATATCCACTAGACTGGTAAATTACTATTGGGGTTAATTATGCTACATATTAAGGTGCCAAACGAAATAAGGTTTTCTCGATTTGAATTTTTCCTTTTTTTTAATAACAGCAAATAAGTAATTCAGAATTTGTCAGTGCCAACCTTTTAATTTTTAACTGACTGACTGACAAAAAGGAGGGGGAAATCAATTCGTCGTCAGGTTTTTTTTTATGTATGCTCAGTGATTATTCAAAAACGGCTCGGACAAATTTGATGATTTGAATAGCGTTGTATTAAGGAATATTACAGAAAGATACCGTATAATTTTCTATAACGCGAGATTTTCTGTTTTCCAGAAAACCAGAAAAAACAGTAATTACAAGACTACATTTCAGTGTATTTCAATAAATCTACACTGTTTTCTCTAAAACGGCTCAACCAATTTGAATATTTTAAATTGTATTCTTCAAAGAGATGTTCCAGATTGATTTCGTATAATTATCTATGACGTAGAACATACAGTTTTTCCGAAAATCGCAAAAATATTTGCAAAAACACGGTAAACATAAATGTCAAGATATGCCATGAAAGTATATCTTACAGGGTGTTTGTAACGGTTTTCATTGCAGTCGTGTAAAATGGCACAAAATATTCCATTAATATATCGAAAAGAATTTTTTTTAGGTGAGCGATGTTTTCTATAAGGTATATTGTGGTAGATTTCAGCAGCAAGTAATGTGGGCAGTGGAAATATTAGGCGAAGTTAAATTACAGTTAGACGGATGGGTTCAAAAATCTTATAAATAAATGTGATATTGGGTGGTACATAAGCAGTTCCATATATAGGATGGTTGAAATATAAGGTGAAATAGAATCAAAGTTATACAGGGTGGTTCAAAAACAGCACATGCAGTAAGGATATTCGAGTTGTAGGAGGGAGGGTTCAAAACATGTTAGAAACAGTTGCATATACAGGATGATTGAAATATAAAGTGGAGTGGAATTATAATAATACAGGATGGTTAAAACATATTATATAGTGTGGAGTATAAGTAGTTGCTTATACCTGGTATATTGAGCGAAATAAATTATAGGTATACAGGGTGATTTAAACAATAGAAAAATAGAAACAGTCAGTATTGTGAAGAGGATTAATACTTATACAGGGCGGTTGCAACATCGTGTAGAGTTGATTTTTAGTTGTACAAAGTGATTCAGAAAATGATAGACAAATAATTTATATTGGGTAACCATTACACAGAAACATATACCGGTTGGTTGCAATATAGGGTGAATTAGAGTTACACTTATCGAAAGTGGGTCAAATAATAAAACAACTAAAAAAGTTAAAAATAAGTGGACAATATAAATAAAATACAAAGTACAAAGAGAGAAAGGGATAATGCGCTAAAATAATTAATAGAATTGCACTTTAAATCAGATAAAAAAATATGTCAGAAAATACTTAATGATTGCATACGGTTTCTAAACAGTTTTTATTTTAAGCTAGTTGAAGTCGGTTCTTTTTTAAATATTAATTGTTAATTATCTTGTTATTTTAAATTTTATTTTCATTGAAAACGGGGTTTTATTTAGACTGAAACGTTTGGACTACTTGAAATATACAGACATTCCAGCAATGGTGCTATTATCAGAAAAAACAAACCAGAGATTCCACAACTATCTTTTTTCAGAAAACAATAAGGTTTTCTCGATTCGATGTAAGTAACTATAATAATATTCTTTTACCCTAGAATATATTTTTTTGCGAAATGCATTAATTTTTTGTGAAAAGGATTCGTCATATACCTTAAAGATGGTGCTGTTAACAGTTATTTTGAATTCGGTTAATGAAAAACATTTGAAAGTAGTAAAAATTGTGAAAATTACTAGGAGTCTTTAGATCAAGATTCTCCATATTACGAGCCGCAGATCTTCCAGTGTCATCAGTCGTGTCCACAACATCTAATAGCTAATTGTTTACATTGTTGCTTCTGTAAGAAGGGTGCACAAAAACACAGGATGAGAATAACCTGGTTTTATTTATTTGCCAGGTAAGGGTTAATGACAACTATAATAATAATAATACTATTGGCAGAAAATTAACTTAGGTATTAACATTATAAACTAGTGAACATTGTAAAAAATTCTAACGAGATTTATGACAATAGTTTGTAATTATAGACCAATTTTATTTGTAACAATTATTAAAAGAAATTGTAGATACTCATCGATTAACTTAGATCTGTAAACATTCTTTCCATACTTCATTTTGCAGAAGGTTTTCTCACATAAGTAAGTAATACCAGAAAGCAGCCAAGAACAAATTTATGTAAATTATGAAAACCCCAACAAATATCAGTTTTCATATTTATTCATAATTATATCACTGACCTGTATATCAACAATTGTCAAGTCAGCGTCAAAATGATTTAAAAAATGTTAATTTCATTCTCAATAACACCAAGGTCTGAGAATCTTGAATCAGAGCCCTCGGAGTTTCAACTGCAAATTCACGGTAGTGTGATTGAAACAGTAGTCTGCCAGAAAGATTTGATATTAGTTTAGATCAAGGAAAAAAGGTGTTATCATTGCTATGTCAAATTCAGTTCTCTCATATGTCTTGCCAAATCAACATACAATGCTAATATAGACAGCCATTTGCTATTTTGTAATTCGGTACAAGGACGATACTTGTAATTCAAAATAATTTCGGTCACTGCTCGAAGTTCAAAAAAGCGGGGAAATACTTTTCCTCAACTAAGCTAGTGGACGGTAGTATAATATGGTAAGTCATTTTCTTCAGTCTTTTTGAAAAATTCAATGAATAAACAGAAATTCAGGCCAATGGATCTGATGGATTTAACAACTTTTATTTACTGGTTTAAAAACTTCAAATATATTCAAACTTTTCTGCACATGGACTCTTGGTGGATGAGACTATGGTATTGGACTACCACCATTTCCTGCAGCATTTGACACCAGCTCAATCACTCCTCTTTTTAAATACATGATTTTGACTCCGTCAACCGTGTTAGATTTTAACTTTTTTCCATGAAGGTTCTTTTGATTAATGACATTTTCAACGCCCGAATAGCCGTGTCGTGAATACTATCAATATCAAGACATTCTTCATACCCTTCATAGCTTTTATTTATTTACTCCATGAATAAACATCAACACCTGAGCACTATCTGACACATCCATTAAAGCTTCCCATAAAATTGCTAACTTGCCCCCCCTGGACCAAAAAATTTCTGAATTGTCCCCCTGTCTCTAGGACAATTTTTTTTTCAAATTTTGCCCGTCCCTAAACCAAAAACTGGGACGCCCTTGCCCAGAAGGAGATTTCTACATTTAATATTGTTTTGGCTAAACATAGATGCTACATTAAAGGGTAAATGATTAGAATTTGCTAGATTTACCAAAAAAACAAACTGTTTGATTGGATCCAAAATCGATGTTTAGTAATGTTAAAATGCCTAGAGTACGTGTACGCCGAATGTATCGTCAGCTAAGTGAATCTGAAAGAGGTCGAATTTATTGACTTACGGAAAGGGGTTTTGGTATAGACCTATGTGAATTTGTTGCCATGGCCACCAGATGCCTCATTTTTCGCCCATAGAACATGTTTGGAATATGATGGGTAAAAGGCTCGAAAATTTACCCCAGCCCCCATGGACTTTAGAAGTTCTAAGTCATGAAATACAGGTAGTTTGGGATAGTATTCCTCAAGAAGAAAGAGACCACCTTATAGAATCAATGCCCAGACGTGTTGGGGAAAAATATACCAAAAACGACTAAAATATTAATTGATAAAAAAAGTTTTCATAAAAAACATTCATCATATATAAACTTTACAAACAATATTAAATTTAAACATCTCCTTCTGGGTGTTGCTTTAAATTCTACTTACTTAAATGAAGCTGTATTATTTTCGTATTATGTTTTTAGTATTTTTTGTGCTACCCTGTATATATCAAATAAAAGCAATGTTTGGAATCTTTTGAAGTATACAGATTTTTACAAGTACACCACACTTATGATTATTCCCCAGAAATCCATCAGGATAAAATCGTCATCTCTCAATATGCACAAGGAAAGCAGGAAAAAATGTGCTTTAACATAATATTATGTGCCTATCAGTAAAATAAAATTTATGAGCATTATTCAAACTATTATTTTTAAGTACTCCATACCCACTAAATTCAAAAATCCATTTTTTTAATAATCATTGACTCGTAAAGATACTTTCAACCAAACCCTGTTATATGGAGCAGTAATCGGGTTATTGTTTCTTTATTGGGCATTAAAGAAGGTAATGGAAAGATTAAGGAGACGTCGGTGGAAACTAATTTTGAAAACGGTCGGATATAATGCCGAAGATTATTAGAGCGTGAATAAAGCTGAAGCTTATACATAATGAAGGAATGAATTTTACCTGTTATGGATTATTATGTGAGAGTTAAGGATGTTTCGTTCGTTTACTCAGTAAGAAATTTTAGGAGTAGACGTTAATATCATTAAGCAAATTTTCTGATGTTTTCTCATGTTGAAATGAGAGTGCATAAACTTAAATGCTTAAATGATAATAGGAACCAATAGTAACATTCATTAGTATGTCAGTGATAAACGGAACCTAACCGGTTACCAATCATTGTGCATAGGCGGATCCAAAGAACAGCTTCCAGGGGGCGATCTCGTGCATCAGAGGGGCGATCTTGTACGAAACTAACCTAGTAGAGGAGGACTTCTCTATGGTTTTGGTTCATTTGTATTTCTTGATCTACTGTATTACAGTCGATATTGTCTTTTAATCTACAAAAATTTCTTTATTTTGAGCTCTTGGATGTAAGTTTTTTCTCAGTCCCAATCCACTGACCTTGATACTCGGAGAAGGCGATCGGACGCCCCCATTTGAATTCGCCCTTATCACTGAAATCCTATTCAAAAAGTCAGTTCTTAACTTACAGCATTAAACAATTGGGAATGGGGGTACATTGTATTTGTGAATATTTTCACAACAGTTGAAAAGAAGTGTGTTGTTTCAAATTTTCCAAACGCTTCGGGATCTAAATCAGATCCCGTTCTCAATGGCTATTACAACACAATAAAATTAACAAAAAATCATTAAAATGTTCTCAATATCAGTTTGGTGAAAATGGATAATTTAAAATTAAAAAAATAATAATTTTATACTTTTAAAAAAATTAACGAGCTTCAAATAATATTCTGGGACATCATCTAGTACATCAAAAAATCCACGAACACCAACTATCTTCCTCGTAAATAACCTTTTGAGTAGATTTGGATCATTTTCTTTTATATTATACGAGGGCTGCCTTTTATATTTCGGAATTGGACAACCCTAGTGTTGCAATCTGACAAATGACAGCTCTATCATAAAGTTTGACATTTTTGAGGTCATACGTACTCAGAACGTTTTGACATACGAGCGCTATGTGTTATTTACAGTAACTTAAAGGATTCATCTCGGCCAAAAAATGGAATTAAATCTTGAACATTTTCGTGCGATTATTTTTTACAACAATTTTTGGCGATGAAACTCCATCAAGGACTACTGTTTATCGATGGTATGGTGAATTCAATCGAGGTCGTAGTTCACTCCAAAACGAATTTCGTGAAGGTCGTCCCAAAACAGTTGTTGTTCCGGAAACCATTGATGCTGTGCGCAAACTGATATTGCAAGATCGTCATGTGACCTATCGTGAGATTGAGTCAACCTTACACATTAGTGGGACCAGCATACATTCAATATTGCATAAACATTTGAATGTCAAAAAAATTTGTTCGCGTTGGATCCCACACAATTTGTGAATCGTTCAAAAAGAGGCTCTTGTCGATTGGTCGAAAGAAAAGCTCAAAAAATACGATCGCGGTACTTCAAAACACGTTTATGACATAGTGACAGGTGATGAATCGTGGATTTACGCGTATGAGCCCGAAAGTAAACAGCAGTTGACTGTATGGGTGTTTCAAGATGAGCCGAATCCAACAAAAGTTGTTCGCGCACAAAGCTCTTCCAAGCAAATGATCGCCTGTTTTTTCGGAAAAACTGGACATGTCGCAACCGTACCACTAAAACAACGCAGAACAGTCAATTCTGAGTGGTACACAACCATTTGTTTGTCAGTTTTCTTCCAAGAAATGAGGAAAACCAACCGCCGAAGACGGATCATTCTTCACCACGACAATGCGAGCTCTCACACATCAGCTCAAACAACTGCATTTTTGACCACTCAAAACATCGATTTGATGAGTCATCCGCCGTATAGTCCTGACTTGTCACCAAATGACTTCTTTTTATTTCCGTACGTAAAAAACAAACTGAGAGGTCAACGTTTTTCGACATCTGAAGAAGCGGTTGCTGCGTTCAGAATGCATGTTTTGGAGATACTTCAATCAGAGTGAAAAAAGTGCTTTGACAATTGGTTCAAACGCATGCAAAAGTGTATAGATCTTCATGGGGAATATATTGAAAAACAATAAAGCGATTTTCGATAACTAATATTTGTTTTTGTTCTCTAATCCCGAAATATAAAAGGCAGCCCTCGTATATGTACGACGGAGTGGCGGTTTTTAAGATAGATGGGGCGGAAATCGGAAAAAAGTGCACCCTAACAGTTTCGGGTGAACGGTAAATTAAAGTAATTTTGACATATCGTGATAAAGCATGCCATATCCGCTGGAAAATTATAAATACTAAACATTATTGATCTTTTCAATTCTTCAAGACAATTCTTCATACAAAATGACCTTATACTCTTCATCTGATCATTCAAGAGCTTAGGTGTCACCTCAGGGGGTGGGAACTGAAATACACAACATTGTACCACAGTTCGACGAGTCATCTAGACTTCTTCCCGAATACTAAATCTGACGGTTGCTCGTATTACATGCAGATGGCGAAATAGTTATTATCGATCGTTTGAAGGTGGTTTGAAGATTGTCAGATCGTCGGTTGTTATCGGTTGGTGATCGGTTGTCGACGTTGTCGTCCATTTTGTTATATAGTAATGTAATATGTAATTAAAACATTTAAAACATATCGTGCATCAAACAAAAAATACATAATATTGGAGCATTTCTTTTTTCGATTTCTGAATGTTCCAATCAATGGTCTATAAGGTAATGAATTACGGTATTTAGAAGGTAATTTATTAATTATATTTTTTTGACACCATATTACAAGTAAACTATCCCCAAAAGCAAGAAATACGGCTTCAGCGAATCAACAATAAAAAAACTGTATTTCAAATGCCCGGCATTCGGTAATTTGTGAAGCTCATTCTAAGGAGGGTGCGTTGGAGAGGATAGCATACTACTGAGAAGTGCATTGGCAAGAATAAATTTCTCGGTATGTTCACATTTCTCATATATTCTTGAAGTTCATATATTATTTCATTTTAAGTAATGAGAGAACTGTGGGAGATACTTTTACATGGTTTTCACCAGAAAAAGGTCCTGTTACCATTTGCAGCCCCCAAATGACAGTGAAAATTCCTGAAAAAGTATATGGTGGTAAGAAGAGGCTTTTCAGTATGTATTTAGAAATCACCATGTATCAGAGTCTACCAGTTTTGAATGCCAAATTATACTGGGTTTCCAAGGTAACCAATTTAATATTGGTTTTCAAATTATTCATAATTGCTTTATGTATTTTGCAGCACACAAAAAGGTGGTGAGAAAGAAGTTTGTACTTTCAGTAGACAAGAGTGAGGAGTGAACTATCACAATGGAAGAGAATGGAAGGTATTTAAAAAATATAAACAGTACAACTATTAATTTGTTTCAAATGTGCAATCAACAGTTAAAGCCAAAGGGCAAATGTTGTTCATTGAATGACAAAATATTTGCTTTACTTATCAATATATAAACAAAGTGCCAAAAGTTATAAATTATCATCAAGTTTTTTTCTTATTAAAAACTCTTAAGTAATCTTGTAAATAGCATTCTTTATTTGTTACAGTGAGCATATTTTTCAAAATTCAAAGATAAATTTCTTGTTTTTTTAGATGTAATTATTTGTGAGTATTATATATTTTGATAACAATTATTGTATGACATTTGTATAGGGCCCTATTTTTTAAATATGTACAATTTACTTAGTATTTTGAGTATTTTGTGGGAGTTGAATGTATTTACTAATATTTAGGTATTATTTATATTGTATTGTATAGTGTCATACTCTAAATGCAAAAGGTAGAAAATGAAAATTCAAATATACAGAATATTACATAAAGAAGCAGTCATCACATATTGCTTTCAATATATATATAAATATATGTAGATTCCTCGTTGTTGGGGTACATCTGTGTTTTTTTAGATTTAAGTTGTGGACGCAACAGTTAACCTAACATTTAAGTAAACTCATATTTGTCATTTCTGGAGGCAATATTTTAAAGTTAATTTCAAAATCTTACCTTTGAATATGTTAAATGCGAGTTTACCGAAGCAATAAGTTAACTTTTTCATCCCGACTAGAGTAAAAACACAAATGTATACCGTAAACAACAGGGAAACTAAATATACAACAAATATTTGTAAACTGTATATTATGGTTGTACCAATTTTGTTATTATTATTATGTGTGAATAGTTCAATGTTAATTGAATTTGTAATTAATTTTGTAAATAAAAAAATATATATATGGGGATTATTATTTTGCTGATACCGACATCTATAGTGTGGTTTTAGAACTAGCAGAGAAATACACCAGCTAGATGGTGTACAGATTCCTTCTTTATCGGCAATTGTTTAAATGCAGATTACTGTAACTCAAATTCACATTTTTATTTACCCGGAAGAATCATAGATGGCTAAATCCGCCATTTTGTGGACACAATTTTCAACACAGAGTTTCCTATCTATTCTCTATTGTATGATCTGTGGTGTCACCTATTAGCTCTTCCGCTTTTCTCTTCATTAATACATTTCTTCACGCGTTTAGTTATTCAATCTCTATCCTTGAGTTCCCGATCAACAATCTGCCAAAATATGTTCTTCTTCTTCTCAGCCCTTCGAGACAGTTCTTAAATTCTTCAGTCCTACACTTGTTATCCTTCTTCGTTTCAGTTAGTCAAAAAGACCAGAGTCCACCTATCTTCAATTCTCTTTAATAGAACAGTCCTTCAATCCTTCTCACAAATCTTAAGCTCTTCATTTTGTACTACGCTAAGTGAGTGATAACATCGATTATTCCGAAGAAGATGACAAAGATCCCATCGAAACGTCTATTCTAAGACAATTAAACGCACACGAAAATCCCGAGAACTTTCAACAGTTATTCGATTAACTAGAAGCGAAAGCAGAAGGCGTCATTTTACCATCGATCCCGACAGGGATCAGTTGTCAACTACGCGGATGAGTTCCCGGAAACCACCTGAAACATATATATATATATATATATATATACACCGTGAACGGCTGCGTGTGATTGGCCCTTGGCGCTCAGTGGGCACGGCTCCATCCTGCTGATTTGTTATTTCCGGTTGAGTTGTTATTGGACGGGTCCGGGCCGGTACGGTGTTTAATAGGATTTTCCAACAATTCGAATTCTGAATTTCATTGCGTGCGTTTAGACTGTGAGGTCTCTTCGCTATGTCAATTGCCTCTCTTACGAGTCTTGATTTCGGGTGTTCTATATTTGCCAGTACTCTGGTGTTCTCAAAGTCTATTCGGTGTGACATCGTGGTGGCGTGTTCCGCAATGGATGGTGTTTTTTCCTGTCACACCGAATAGACTTTGAAAACATCAGAGTACTGGCAAATATAGAACACCCGAAATCAAGACTCGTAAGAGAGGCAATTGAAATAGCGAAGAGACCTCACAGTCTAAACGCATGCAATGAAATTCAGAACTTATCGAATTGTTGGAAAATCCTATTAAACACCGTACCGGCCCGGACCCGTCCAATAACAACTCAACCGGAAATAACAAATCAGCAGGATGAAGCCGTGCCCACTGAGCGCCAAGGGCCAATCACACGCAGCCGTTCACGGTGTCAACTGATAGGCGCCGAACCGCGACTATATAACAGCGCGCTCGCTTCAGAAAATCTTAGTATTCGAGTAACTAGAAGCGAAAGCAGAAGGCTACGAGAATTATGCGAACAGACCTGAAGAGAGCAGATGTGACTCTGCCGAAATGTCGTCATTTTACCATCGATCCCGGCTGGGATCAGTTGTCAACTACGCGGATGAGTTCCCGGAAACCTCCTGAAACATTTAGTGCCCGCGAAAACTTAAAAACAAATATATATATATATATATATATATATATATATATATATATAAATCAATAACATTTTTTATTCTAATTTCCCCAGGACGAGTTTCTTAAAAGTTCTAGAATCGATAATTCTATTACCACAATAGTTGTTTTTATCTTTCGTATTTTATTATGTTCCTGATATACAACACAAGTTTATACTCAGTTATATACGTACAAAAATGAACGTAGCGTTTAATGATAACACACAATTTCACCGTCTATTTCCACTTTTATTTGAACCTTGAATTTTTTGCCGTTCCTGTTACGTATCTAATTGAGTTTTCTGCTCCCATAAAACCTTTTGATTTCCTTTTTTTATGAAACTATGCGAAAAATCATCCAAATAACACGAGTTTGTGGCGGCAGCTGTTGGCATAGCAATTTTCAACCTGAATACTGTCTCTTCAATTAAAACATGAAAGACCAATGCTGACGCGTGATTCGAATGTATAAATTTGTCGGCAAAAATCCACTTCATTCTCGAATATGAATGAAATATTTGAGCAATTTCTCGTTTGTCCCTTGTTTCACCTACCGGCTGTTATTTAATTTTCTACAGTTTTAATGAATTGAGTTTAATCGCTTTATTACGCTTCCGGATTTTGAATGGTATTTCAATGTGATTGTTGTCAGTTACAATGAGAATGCCATTTTTCTGTAAAAATTCATTGGTCTTCAATAACTTAAAATTCTAACCATCACTTGGATTTAGAAGTGTCATCTCATATTAACCGTTTTAGTTGTAGATCTTTTTAGTACCCACAACTTTGTCATTTTTTTGTTTTCTTGGGAAATAACACATCAAAATAAAAAGCTGTATATTGAAAGAAAATACCAAACGATTCAAAGTTGAAAATATAAATTGCAAATTGAAAGTTTGCATTATGACATTTTAGTAGAAATAAGAAAAATGTTGTTGTTTTTAAATACACAGGTAGAAAAAAAATTCTAAATATCACGTATTAAGTTAAACCGCTTTCAAGTTGGAAGAATTTGAAAGAGTTGTCTTAAGAATTCATAATTCGCGTTCCTCGGTATGACTTTGTTATAAGATAACGCATTCGCCAAAAATGAGATCAAAAAATGTTGTTTCAGTGATCCTATTAACGTCATAAGGGAAAACCTAGGAAAAACCTTATGAACTATCCCGATACTGGGTTGTTCAAAAATAATTTCTTCCTTAATTGTCGGTAACCAGATACTATTGAATTCTACATAAGTAGAAGCGATACAATCGTCTTCATTCAAAAGATTTAAGGCAAACTCTTTTATTTTTCGTTTTGTGTTATATTGTTTTTTGTAAAGTATTGCCAAATTGCATTTTATGGCCTAAGTCCCGGGAATGTTCACAAATTATTGCATTAGCAAGGAATCTTGTATATGCAGTTTTTTGAGTTCTAAGTTTTGTTGGTTGGTTTTGTTTCCCATATTAGTGATTTCAGTGTATTTCTTAACTGGAATGTTGTTTTAACATTAACTCTGTTACCCACTCTTTTCAGTCTTTCTCAGAGACCCTGTATATATGGTATAGTTGTAACTGTAATGTGGTTGTCCTGAGTAACAGTGTTAATAAGAGAAGTTATGAGTTGATTCGAAAGGTTTGTTCTCTGTTCAAGTCTGTTTAACTCTTTGTTGATAAATTTTGTGGGATAATTGGGAAGGGCAGTTTATTATTTTGTTCAATTTCTGGGGTAAATTTAATAGTTGATTCTTTGTTATTGATGTCATTTAATAATTTATATTCAAGATTATGTTCCCAAATTACAAAATGTCGTCAACGTAACGCCACCAAACTAGAGGTTTATTTTCTTTTGATAAAAGTTCTTGTTGTTCAAATTGTTTCATAAATATATTATTAAAGCCATTGAAAACGAAAAGTCAGAATTAACTTTGAAACGTTTGGTATTTTCTTTCAATATACAGCTTTTTATTTTGATGTGGTGTTATTTCCCAATAAAACTTAACAATAATCAATAATATGCCACAAATAACATTTAGAAGACAATTACAAATTTGTCATTTACTTTTTTCCATATGATTTTGCCGGAAATCGGTTTTTTACTCTCAAAAATTCACCCACTTCCACTTACTGTCCTTAGATCACCCGTAAATTATTTTTGTTGTATTCTCTTCCTTTTCCAATGGATATCATCCTACTTTTTTTTGAGGCGTTTGAAATGTGGACTATTCGTAAACCCTTAAAGATCTCCTGGAGGAAGCGAATAACAAAGGAGGAAGTACTAACAATAGCTGGAACTGAACATGAACATCAATTTATGAAACAACTGATTTGGGGCGTCGGAAATAAACTGCGACAAATAAATATTAAATCTAATTCTAATGGGTAAAATTGAAGAAAAGGGATCTTGCCGTAAACAATATTCATGGCTTCCAAAAAAAACTGGTGTTGAGTGAAAAATGCAATCGACATTTTCTCTATAACCAGATAAGGACAACTGCGCATTATCAACTAAAGAGCTTATGGCACTTGAAGTAGATGGAGATCATCAACAGACATGATGGATGATCTCAGTTCGTGTCCACTTAGGAAGGAAAACTTTGTTATTACATAAAAATATTTATAAAAAAGTTAATATTAGTAAAAATATACATAATTTTCTAAAACCTAAAACAACATCATCATATGTCACTTTTTCAATAGATTTGTCAAAAAGTATGAATGTTGCTTCAAAGTAAAATAACTCTTTTCTGACAATACCGGAACTTGTTGTGAAACAATATCAATTACAATTTAAAACTGCATCCAATTATATTAATAATCAATAATTTAAAAAAACAAAAACCTACTTCAAAATCAGTTCAAATAAACGCAAAAGTAGCTTAACTGAAAAACCAGAAGTAAGGTAAGGTTGCACCGACTTTTAATAAGTATTTTATTTTGACAGAAAAATCCTATTTATTTCTGAATTTTATTATCTAGTTTGTCCCTGCCAGCGAATTTGCAGAAATAATTATTCAATTATTAACAGCAGATAAATAAATCCTTATCATTTCTATACTACCATTTTTTAAATTTCTTGTAACATCTCAGTAAATTTTAAAAACGTGCATGTTAACTCAATTATGGCAAATATTCTAACCAGTACAACTCCACTTACACTAGTAGTAAATTTCTGAAATTTATAACTATATTCAATTTTCATGGGAAGCAAAAATGTACAAAGCTCAAAGATGCAGATGAGTTACGAGCCGCAACCTCTCCGAACAGCGAAAGAACCTCTTAAAAACATAAGTAATATAAGGCACTATATTATGCTAGAACTCATGTATAACGTGCAAAGCATTTGTTCTCGTAATATTGCTTTCGCAATAAGTGAGCGTTATTAAGTTTATTCTTGTGAAAATCTCTTTTATTCATTTGGGGATTTTATACCGTAAAATTATTACATGGCGAGACAAAAGGTTTGGAAAGGAATACGTTTTATAAAGAATTAAATTATATATGGTGATTTGTGAGCATAGCCTCATAGAGAAACAGGAAATTCTGGTTTCATCATTTTCTTAAAATATACTCACTAAAATTTAAAAAACAATTAACATGCAGAACATAATCCTCTAAGAACTTCCGTAAGTAGTATATAAGCCTATAATCCTGCAGTATTGGATATTTGGCAATCTCCAAATTGAATGGAATTGTTTCGAATACTTCCTGGAGTTGAGAGACTAAAACCTGCCAACCGACAGACATGTGAGGGGAAGTAGTAGTTTTCTAGGTAGTTATATTCCTAATCGTCAAAGATTCACATTTCAAACCACATTTGGAATTGATAATTACTTGGCACCGACATCAAAATATATTAGACACACATTATGTACAGCTTAATGGCAAATTTTCACTATGAATTTGATTAACTGCCATTTATTTTGATTAATTCAAATTATTTACAATTTACCCCAAGTTCAGAACAGAAAAAATTTCATATTTTTAATATCAGCAACTCCACCAAAGCTTACTGTATAAGAAAATCATTAAAAAAGTTTTTCTAAGTTTTCTAAAAACTATACAAACTATGGTAATGATCGGGATCCCCAGAACTAATCAAAATTATTTTCAATTTATTATACCCCATGTTCCAAACAGAAAAAATTTCCATATTTGTAATACCAGCGAGTCCACCAAAGTTTAATGTATAAGAAAATCAGTAAAAAAGTTTTCCCAATTTTGTAGAAAACGGTACAAGCTATGTTATTGAAAAAAATATGGAACCACTTTGGGATAACCCAGAACTCATCCAATTTCTTTTCAATTTATCCCATTTTCCGAATAGATAAATTTCCATATTTTTAATCCAGCGACTCCACCAAAGCTTAAGAGAATCGTTAAAAAGGTTTTTCCTCGGTTTCTAAGAAGTTATTGAACAAAATATGAGACCATATCGCGATCCTCCAGAACAGAATCCAGTATAAAAGGTCGAAATTCCTTGAGTCGTTTGCGAGTAATCGCTGAACAAATTTAAAATAAAAAATAGATACAGACGAATTGAGAACCTGCTTCTTTTTAAAGTCAGTTAAAAATAAGATGATTTTGATTTGGATTAATTCGCGGTACTGCATGAAAGCATTTATTACGTTTTGTAACATTTAGTGCTACACTTACAAATATTTTAAGGGAGTAGTTTCCATAGTATTCGTACAAAATGATACAAATATGAACAGTAACCTTTAGCGTTCGACACTTCTAATAACATTATAAGTTTGTCCGAACTTGATGCGCATACCTAAGATTTGTACTATTCGAGTATTAGAGCTAAGTTGGTACGTTTTCGAAACTGAGATAATACAAAAATCACTGACTACAATTATCAGACTGGTCAGACATAATGTTAATAAGTGTAATTAGTTTATTCGCAAGGGTAGTGACTATAGCGGAGAAAAATTACAAATCACTAACGTTACTTTTTGATTTCGGGATAAATGCATTAATTGTTTGTTATAAAAATATAAAACAAAACATAATTTTACCCCCAACTGTACATTACTTCCGTTTTAGACACACCTACATCAATAACTTTCTTTGTTTTACTAATACTTAATTTGGTTCAATGGTTCTTTAATGAAAAATAATCTTATTTCCATTATTTAACCTCTTAATGACATAAAATGTTATCGTTTATATGTAATTGGAGAATGGAACTGTGCAAGTCATAAAAGAATGAACTATCAGTTCCTTTAAAAATCGTGAACTGAGAAAACCATACCTTTCATATACAGTACACATTTTGGTTGGTACAAAAAGCTGAATCATTCCGTGTATTGTGCACGCTCTTGTTGGTACGCTTTTGGGATAATTGGCATGGGCTTTATCGTGGAGAAAAACCTTATATATATATATATATATATATATATATATATATATATATGTTATATGAGAAGTGCACTAACTTACAATTTACACGTTAAAGTTACCATAGGTGCTTGAACCGTAATTGACTTCACACAAGTATCATATTACAACTTCCTAGAATTCTTAGAAATCACGTAGACGCTTTGTTCACATGAAAACTGATGACATAGCGTCAGCATTTTTACGTTATAATGTAATGTCTCAGTGTTCATTATCTTCATTTAACTTCATACCTATTGTTGTTTTTGTAACTTAAACATATGAATTTTTTGTAATAAATATATTTTTTAAAAAGTGAATTTAGTGAAACCAAATCTAAAAGTGGCGCAGTCAGTAGGATATTCCAGACGTAATTAGAACAAGAAACATTCTAACTAATTACGGTGGTTTCCTAACCTTCGCGGATACAAAGAACCTACTTGGACACCAACTACCGAGCTCAACAAGGGAACAAGCAGCGGCTAACCAGTGTTCAGTGACGGATAGAACAAGTCCTATGATAGGAATAATCACGTAAGCGTTTAAAAAAGTTACAATATTTAATAATTGTTGAACAAACAGTTCTATCATTTTTCCTATTTTAAATGAACCATCCTAAATATTAACCCAAGAACGAATTTTGAAATTTTATTTTGATAGTTTAAGAAATTCTAAATATTTATTTATGTTTATAACATTATTTAACTTATACTTATTTTAGAACCAGTAACAAAAATTTATTTCTTATATTTTTCTATCCATTTTAATTACAAGAACAATTGTTTACTTCGCATTTTCCAAGCTTTTGATTTTCCTAATATTGCACAATTTTGAGTAAAATTACAAAATGCCAGAAACTAGAGCTGTAGCACAAAATGTAGAGCCCTACAAGCTCTCAGAAATTTTCGCCATTATTCCCGAATACGATGGGAACCCAATATTTTTAAACACATTTATCTGTTCTTGCAATACCGCATATAATATGGCATCTGATAATCAACAAGTTCTGTTAATTCTCCACATTAAGAACAAGCGGCTGAACTAGTTAATTCACGTGACCCCAGCCATTTAGCAGATATTCAAAGTCTATTAGAAAACCATTTTGGAGATCCAAGGGATCTCTCCGCCCTTATTCAAGACCTACAAAGAATGAGGCAATTACCCAACGAATCTCCATTGACATTTTCAGCTAGGCTTCAAACACACCAAGCAAAAATGTTATCAGCTGTCAATAAACAAAATTTAACCGTAAAGGAGAAACAGGCCCAGATTGACTTAATTGAGTCAAAGGCTCTAACTAGCCTACTTACGGGTCTAGAGCCGAAAATTGGCCAAATTGTGCGAGCCAGTGATCCCAGAGATATCCTGACCGCTATTTCCCGTATTAAAAGAGAATTACAGTTGTTTAATCTAGAAACTCAAAAATTCTCAGTCAACCGAAATGCACCCCAACCGCCTCGTAAACCGAATAATGGTCCACCCCCAAAACAATGTTCGTTTTGCAAAAAGATCGGACATTTCAGCAGCGACTGTCTCATCAGAATAAGACAATCCCAGACTAACCAAAATTCTCACCCAAATTACTCGGGCCATCGCGCATATTATGCGAATCAGTCTGCTAATCAACCTACGAATTTTAATAATAGGCCTCAGTTTTCTCACCAACAACAACAACCCTCAACAAGTAGACCAACTTCTAGTAATTTCAGGCCAAATCCGAGTTTTTTCAAACAACAACAGAAAACTCATCACTTAAACAACGAACAATTCGATCCGTATGAACATAACTATGATTTTTCTTACAATGAGCAACAGAACTTTCAAAGACCAACTGAATACAAAACCGTATTATTACCCTGATACAGAAAAACACGACAAATTCGAATATCATTCCAGCGAAAATGTTTGTAATGATAATTATAACCAACAATAAGATGAATATTTTCAGACTACCCTGGTAGAAACAAAACCTCCCGATCACGAGATCTCTTCAAACACAAATTCAAACGATGAACTTGGACGATTTCAATCCAAACCTAAACTTTCCCGAACAGAATTTTCTGTAAGGCCACTTCTTTCGGTCAATTCGAAAAACCTTTACTACATCACCGACTCTTCCAATACATACAAACACCTTATTGACACCGGAGCAGGACTGTCAATATTTAAGCCCGAAACTTGCCAACGATTTAAACAACGATTTCCCGAAAACGTAGTCATCCAAGGAATCACTGATCAGAAAATCTTAATAAACGAATCCACCCTTGTACCTTTCAACGTCGCCGACCCACACAAGGTATATATTTGCAACATCGACATTGAATTCGATGGATTACTGGGTTCAGATTTCCTTGAACATTATAACTGCGTTATAGACTTTAACAGCAAACAACAAATTTTAAAACTTTACCTCTCTACAAAGTTACGGATGATACTGTCATGCGTACTCAGAACCTTTCAACTTTCAATAATTGCATCCCTGTTAATACAATCTCTATAGAACCCCGAACAGAACAAATATGTAAATTAAAATGTAACCTCACTAATACGGAGGCTTTCCTATCATCCGCCGAAATAGAAAAAGTTTATCTTCCCCGTGCCCTTGTTAAAATTAATGAAAAAGGCGAATTTCTTACTTCAGTTTTAAATGCAAATGCTATTCCCAAAACTGTTAATTTCGACAATTTGGAACTCGAACCGATAACCAATTTTTCCGTAAACATTCTTTCCGAAAATTACTCACAAAACTTAACCCAGCCTAATAGACAAACTACAATTATGGAACAACTTCGTTTAGAACATCTGAACGATGAGGATGCCGAACTTATTTCTCAACTTTGCCTCGAATATTCCGACATATTCTATTTAGAAGGTGACCAACTGACCTTCACAAACGAAATTAAACATTCAATAGACACTAATAACGCGAAACCCTCTTTCACAAAGTCATATCGGTACCCACAAATACACAAACAAGAGGTAAAAAGTCAGATATCGAAGATGCTTGACCAAGGCATTATACCCCGTCTAATTCGCCATGGTCATCCCCAGTTTGGGTAGTTCCCAAAAAACTAGACGCATCTGGTACCCAAAAATGGCGTGTCGTCGTCGATTATCGTAAACTAAATGAACTTACTGTTGACGACAAATACCCCCTACCGAACATTTCGGATTTACTTGACCAACTTGGCAAATGCCAATACTTCACCACTCTCGACTTAGCTTCAGGGTTTCACCAAATCGAAATCGATATAAAAGACATCTAAAAAACAGCATTCACAGTTGATAATGGTCATTTTGAATTCGTTAGAATGCCCTTCGGTCTTAAAAACGCTTCATCCACCTTCCAAAGGGTAATGGATAATATTCTTTTAGGTGTTCAAAACGAGAGATGTTTAGTCTATATGGACGACATAATCGTTTATTCTCCGACTATACATGAGTACATAGCCCGACTTTCTGAAGTTTTCAAACGATTGCGAAAAGCTAATCTAAAGATCCAACCCGATAAATGCGAGTTTCTTCGCAAAGAGGTCGCGTATCTTGGCCACCTTATAACTCCCGAAGGCGTGAAGCCTAACCCCTCAAAGGTAGATTGTATCTTAAATTTTCCCCAACCAAAAAACCCAAAAGATATCAAGTCCTTCTTAGGGTTAGCTGGTTATTACAGGCGATTCATCCCGTATTTCGCCAAGATTTCGAACCCTTTGACAAGATTACTTCAAAAAGACATACCTTTCCAGTTCGATTCCGAATGCGTCAAATCTTTTGACGAATTAAAAAGAGCCCTTACTTCTACTCCCATACTCATATACCCTAACTTTGAAGAGCCATTTATTCTTACAGTTCGTTCGTTTTCTATCGGAGCAGTGCTCTCTCAAGGCCCCGTAGGTAAAGATTTGCCCGTAGCCTATGCCTCCAGAACTCTCTGCAATGCTGAAACTAAGTATTCAACTATAGAACGAGAACTCCTTGCAATAGTGTGGGCGGTTAAACACTTTCGTCCGATAATTTTTGGCCGTAAGTTTTTACTTCTGACCGATCACCGCCCGTTAACTTGGCTGTTTTCTATAAAGGATCCTGGAAGTAGACTTGCAAGATGGCGCCTTAAGCTCGAGAAGTACGACTATCAAATAATTTACAAACCCGGCAAAGTAAATAAAAATGCCGACGCTCTCTCTCGCATTAAAGTTAACAACTTTAATGAATACATATCATTTCAAGCAAACAATCACCTAACACCATTTACAGTACTCCCAACAAACGAAACTGACGATGACTCACAAGAACCCCAGACAAGAAGTCCCATTAATCTCCAACAAATCTCTGAAGAATTTAGAACTTTTGTCGAGCGATATCAAACCGTCTCGCTCATAGATTACGACAAAATTCAATTTTCTAATTGCCAACTCTTAGATCGAGAAAACAAAAACATCCTAGTATTTCCCCAAGGCTCTCTCATGAAAGATTTTCACCATGACATCATCGAAGACATTTTCGAGGAAAATGCTGATTTCCGTACCCCTAGAGTAAATATCTTTGCTAGCAAAAGTGTCAGAAAAAGACGTTATTACATCGTCCCTCTCCCTTCTGACCCAGAAGTAGTCAACGAAATTCTTTTCGCATCTTTGTATAATAGTAGAGATGTGTTCACTGAAAACCAAGTATTCTATGTTGAGAATAACATTGAACTGCCCATTTTGGAACTGCTTTCGTTTATCTTTTCCGAAATCGATATCAAATGGAAAGTTTGCCAAAATATCGTCCAAACGGTTGAGAAAGACCAAATACCTATCATTCTCGACCAATTCCATAACGGCAAAAATAATATACACCGAGGTATCAATGAAACTATTCGCAGAATAAAAGAAAAATACAATTGGCAAGGACTGACTAAGGACGTTGACAATTTTATCAAAAACTGTCAAACTTGCCAGAGAGCAAAAGTTTACAGGAAAAATCTCGACAGCCCACTTGTCATTACTGAAACCCCATGGACACCCTTTGAACGTGTCAACATCGATATCCTAGAAGTCCCAACAAAAAACTACGCCTTGACTATCAGGGACGAACTAACAAAATTCTCTCAGGCCTACCCCATAACTGACAAATCCGCAAAAACCGTTGTTAGTACTTTACTACTATATTTCCAACACTTCGGTACCCATTACGGATACACTGTGATTATGGCAGGGAATTCGACAACGCTCTGATGAGAGATTTGTGTAAGCTATTTGATATCAAACTGTCCTATTCTAGTGTGGGACATCCCCAGTCGAATGGTTCATTAGAACGATTCCACTCGACCTTACTAGACATGATTAGAATCCACAAATTAGAAAATCCCGACGAACACCCCTTCAACATCCTTCCTTATGCAATCATCGCATACAACAACTCCGCAAACAAAACTCACGGATTCACTCCTTACGAACTTATTTACGGACATACTTCGAGTAGGACTCCCGAAACTCTATACAACCAACAATCATTGATAACTAAATACATCCGAGATCTCAACAACCGTATCACACACTATTATAAAATCGCTCGTGAAAGAATAGAAGTTCAAAAGCACAAAGCGAAAGCCCGATTCGATAAACATGTTTCCGAAAATCTCCCGAATTATCAAATAGGCGATAAAGTCTATATCAAGGAATCCCAAATCAAGGACAAACTCCAAAATAAATTCAATGGTCCTTTCGAAATCCTGGAGATTCACAAAAATTCAGCGACATTACTAAATCCAAAAACCAAACAAAAAACTAAAGTAAATTTCGACAGGATGAAACAGTTCTCAGAAAGTTAATTTCTGTTTCAGGTTGTGCCTGCTGTTCGGATCAGCAGTAGCCCAATATCAAGTCGAACCTATAAATAACACATTAGGGATATACTACCACAACGAAGCCCAAATAATCGTTTCTAACAATAAATGGACACTTTTGGTCCACAAAAATATTTCGGCCCTCGAACACGTTTTCACGACAAATAATAGACTTTTACAAACACTTATCGAAACTGTTAACTATAAATCTTTCGCAATGAATTACTTCCGCTCAGATGTACAAACTCATATAAATCTTCTAAACCAAATATCCACCACAATTAAGGACAAATTTATCGAAATAAATATGGACACCAAAAGACCAAAACGCGGCATACTTGATGGCGCAGGTACTCTTTTCAAAGCAATTACCGGAAACTTAGACGCGGATGACGGTAAATATTTTACTGATAGTATCACTAGGCACAATCAAGGTCAATTACAAATAGAAAATTTACTCAAAAACCAAATCAGTGTAATTAAATGTCATTAAAAACTTTAACGAGACCGTCCAAAAACTGCAAATTGACGAAAAACTCTTTAACATCAATATGAAAAAACTAGAAACCACAATCGGAAAAATTAACGATAAAGTCGGCTACATCGAAACGAAACTTATGTTGCTCGAATTATGCGAGAAACTAATGGAGAATTACCTTTACTTGGAAGATAGCCTAAATGATGTGCTAAATTCAATTACTTTCGCGCGTCTTAAAATCATACATACATCTATCTTAACGCCCGAACATCTCATTACGGCATTGCAAGAAATATCACAAAACCTAATAAAAAACAATCTTCCACTACTAATAAAATACTCAAGCATTGGACAATACTTGGAAATTATCGAGTTAGAAGCTTTCCAAACAAACTCTGATCTTATTTTTGTCTTAAGAATTCCATTAGTAGAACAACAACCATAAACTTTTTTCCGGTTATACCCTATCCCAATTTACGATGACAGAACTGGATTACATCACCTTTTGTCTTTTACTCAAAAGTACCTCGCGAAAAACGAAGACTCTTTAATGTTTATTTCAATCAAGGATTTGAGCGCGTGTAAACCGCTTGCTATAGGAAGAAAATTGTGTCCCGACCTATAAGCCTATCCTATAGACTCTAACGCACCGTGCGAGGTGCAACTTCTGAAAAGTATTCAAAATGTGCCGGACAATTACAGGAGTGCAGTAATTTTTAGTCAGGGTTACAGTGTCCAAAAACTTGAACAAAATATGTGGCTTGTTGTGACCTCCGAACCTTTACGTGTTGTGGTGAGTTGCAATCAAAAGAACTCAACTACTTTAACTCTAGTGCGCAACTCCATTCTAAAACTTCAATCGGAGTGTAGTGCCTTTGTAGGTGTTACTAAGGTCCAGGCTGAGTCTGGAAAAGAAACAGCCCTTTCCGAAGTCTATCACACAGTTACAGTACCTTACAACTGTTGCAATACAGTTCCAGAAAAGGTACAAATTCCCGAGCTGAAACCATTCGACATAAGCAGCATCAACGTGGAGGAACTGGACGTTGCGAACCATAAGTTAGAACAGTACTCCAGAGACCTAGATGGTCTTATAAATCAGCCTTTCCTAACCAAGAACATCTCTTGGTTTACGTATACGACAATAGCTGTCGTCATGATCATTTCAGCGATCATGATTTTCAACATCATCAAAAAGAAAATTGAAGAACGCCCAAAAGCCCAAGAAAATACCGACCAACCGACGACGCCTTCATCGTCTCTAAGAATGCTGCCTAAACTAAGGCCAGTATTAAAACCAAACCCGATCACAGAGACAACTGTATAAACATTGCATTTATAACAATGTATTTTTTTGTATGTTTACCCATATTTTATGTATTACCCTTTTTATTTTATTTATTAACCTTTTATCGTTGTTATATTATATAAGTTTGATTTTTGACTTATTATTGACACTAACATATTTTATACTAACAATTTTAATTTCATTTTCGAATTACCTTTGTAATGTTAATACTACCATTTGATATTCCTAGCGATATTTTGTTATTTACAGATGTTTCATTTTTATTAAAAAGTTGATGTAAAGCATCAACTTTTCATGTATAAGGGGAGTTGTTATATGAGAAGTGCCCTAACTTACAATTTACACGTTAAAGTTACCATAGGTGCTTGAACCGTAATTGACATCACACAAGTATCATATTACAACTTCCTAGAATTCTAAGAAATCACGTAGACGCTTTGTTCACATGAAAACTGATGACATAGCGTCAGCATTATTACGTTATAAATGTAACCGAAAACAATTCTCAGTGTTCATTATCTTCATTTAACTTCATACCTATAATATTGTCTTTGTAACTTAATCATATGAATTTTTTGTAAAAAATATTTTTTTTAAAAAGTGAATTTAGTGAAACCAAATCTAATATATATATATATTTGTTTTTTAGTTTTCGCGGGCACTAAATGTATTAGATGGTTTCCGGGAATCCATCCGCGTAGTTGATAACTGATCCCTGTCGGGATCGATGGTAAAATGACGACGTTTCGGCAGAGTCACATCTGCCCTCTTCAGGTCGGTTCGTATAATTCTCGTAGCCTTCTGCTTTCGCTTCTAGGCTTCTGCTTTAGCTTCTAGGCTACGAGAATTATGCGAACCGACCTGAAGAGGGCAAATGTGACTCTGCCGAAACGTCGTCATTTTACCATCGATCCCGGCAGGGATCAGTTATCAACTACGCGGATGAATTCCCGGAAACCATCTAATACATATATATATATATATATATATATTTTATATCTTCACAAACACAAATGCTTTTTTAAAAAAAATTATTTTTATTTAGAACACAAATTAAATATTTTACTTCAAAAATTACGTTAAACAATATAAATGAGATAATTGAATGCGATACACTTAATAACGCTCACAGCCATCGCATGTGCATTTATAAGCTACGTCTTGCATTGTCAGCATCAGCAGTTTTACACGTGCGATGGGCATTTGCGTATTTCCTGGGAATTGCTATATCGTGTAATATGACACCATGTGAACGACTCATTTGACCGGTTACACGGTGTTGTCATATTATTATTCTAAGTATTGTTTACGACGTATATAACAACTCCCCTCACAAAGAAAAAGTTGCTGTTTTACAGGAACTTTTCTGAAAATAGAATTTGAAAAATAATAAAATATAAAGGTTGTATACATATGAAATTTGTAGAAGGCAAAAGTGTATAAAACAGCGTAAATTGTATAAATGTATAAAATAAAAATATAATTAGCATTAAGGTCCTTAAAAATAAAACCTAAAACAATACTTTTTAGCAATAAATGGGTTTTACAAAACAATTTTTGAAATTATTTTGGGGTACTTAGCTCGATGTCTTCAGTTTCGTTCTGTCGGAGGTTCGGTCTCAATCTTGGCAACAATTTTGAAATTCTGGTTGTGGGTGATGGACTTTCGCTGGTTGTATTGCGTTTACGCCAAAGCGTTTGGAGGACAAATACAGCGACAATTATTATTATGGAAAATATTGTCACGTAGGTGAACCAAGAAATGTTCTTTTTGACGAATGGCTGATTTATTAATTCGTCTAGGTCCTTTGAATAGTCGTTGAGTTTGTGGTTTGCGACGTTTAACTCCTCGAAATTCAATTCATGGAGTTTCAAAGGTTTAAGTTCGGGAACGACAATTTTTTCTGGTATGGTATCGCAGCAGTTGAAAGGGATAAGAACTGGTTGATAGTTGTCAACGGTGTTGCTGCTTTTTGTGGCTTCTGCTTCGATTTTGGTTATTCCAATGAAGGCACTGCAATCTTTCTGAAGTTTTAATAAAGAGTTAACATTGAGTGTTAAGGGTTTTGTATTGATGTCGGTACAGGTGATGGTAATGCTAAGAGGCTCGGTAACCATAATTAACCACACGTTGGTTTCGAGTTTTTGAACGTGGTACCCTTGAGCAGAGATCACGGCACTGTGATAATTGTCCGGCACTTTTTTAAAATTTCTTAAAAGTTGGGCCTCGCACAAAGCATTTGAGTCTATCGGATATGCATAGAGTTCGGAACACAATTTATTTTGATTGTTTAATGGTTTGCACGCACTAAGGTCCTTTATCGGAATATACAGTAAGGAATCGTCGTTTTTTGCTATATATTTATGAGTGAATGAGAGTATATGGTATAACCCAGTTCTATCATCATAGATGGGGATTGGGTATAAGTGGAGAGCAGTAAATGATTGCTGTTCAATAAGTGGAATTCTGAGTATAAATACAAGGTCGGAATCTGTTTGAAAAGCTTCTAATTCTGTAATTTCCAAGTATCGTGCAATACTTGAATATTTGACGGGCAAAGGTAAATTATTTTTCACGAGATTCTGTGATATTTCCTGTAAGGCGGCAATGAAATGTTCGGGAGTTAAAATTGAAGTATGGATAATTTTTAGACGGGCAAAAGTTATGGAATTAAGAACATCATTTAAGTTGTCTTCTAGAAAGAGATAATTTTCCATCAGTTTTTCCGTCATTTCTAGAAATGAGAGTTTTGTTTCCACGTACGCCATTTTGTCGTTTACTTTACGAATCATATTTTCCATTTTTCGAATATTTTCGTTAAATATTTTCTCGTCGACCTGAATGCGTTGAATAGTTTCGTTAAAGTTCTTTATAACTGAGGTGGTTACGCTGATTTGGTTTTTCAAAAGGTTTTCGATCTGCAGTTGTCCTTTGTTTAAACTATTTATACTGTTGGTGAAGTACTCGCCGTCGGCGGCGTCTAAGTTACCAGTTATGGCTTTGAAAATTGATCCGGCGCCATCGATTAGTCCACGTTTGTACCTTCGAGTGTCCATGTGGATTTCAGTGAATTTGTTTTTGACAGAGTTTGAGATTTGGTTAAGTAAGTTGATGTGTGATTGAATGTCAGCACGGAATACGTTGGTTGGGTGGACGTTAGTTTTTAGTGATAAAGTTAGTGCATCGAGAATTCTGTCGTTGGTAGCGAAAGCTTGTTCTAGAGCGGAGAGATTTCTATGAACTAGAAGAGTCCATTTGTGATTTGACAGGGCTATACGTGATTCTTCATGATAATAAATCCCTAGGGTGTTATTGATTGGCTTTATTTCAAATTGGGATGCTGCCGATCCGAAGAGCAGGATGACCCTGTAAAGAAATCAGTCTTCTGTGAAAGGTTTCATACGATCAAAGTTTACTTTGGTTTTTTGGTTAGTACGAGAATTAAGTAAAGTAGCTGAGTTTGTATGTAGTTCTACTATTTGAAATGGTCCGTTAAATTTGTTTTGTAGTTTATCTTTGAACTGAGATTCGCGTACGTAAACCTTGTCACCTACTTGATAATTTGGGGTTTTGTCCGAAACATTTATCGAATCGAATTTTGGCTTTTTGTTTTTGAGTATCGGTTCTTTCGCGTGCTATTTTGTAGTACTGTGAAATGCGGTTATTTAAGTCTCTGATGTATTTAGAAATCAAGTCCTTTTCGTTATAGAGGGTTTCAGGGGGTCGGCTAGATGTGTGCCCGAAAACGAGTTCATAGGGTGTGAACCCATGGGTTTTGTTAGCGGAGTTGTTGTAGGTAATAATTGCGTATGGCAGAATATTGAAGGGTGTTCGTCAGGGTGCTCGGCCTTATGAATACGGATCATATCTAACAATGTTGAATGAAAACGCTCTAATGAACCGTTAGATTGGGGGTGTCCTACACTAGAGTAGGAAAGTTTAATATCGAACAATTTGCAAAGGTCTTTGAGGAGTGCATTGTCGAATTCACGACCGTAGTCGCAGTGTATTCTCAGAGGCGTTCCGAAGTGTTGGAAAAACACCAAGAGTGTACTAACGACGGTTTTGGCGGACTTGTCGCTAATCGGGTAGGCCTGGGAATATTTAGTTAATTCGTCTCGGATAGTGAGGGCGTAATTTCTGCTAGGAACTTCGAGAATGTCGATGTTTATTCTTTCGAAAGGGGTTCTTGGAGTTTCTGTTACTACTAATGGGTTGTCAAGGTTTTTACGGGAAGCTTTAGTTGTCTGACAGATTTGACAGTTTCTAATGAAGTTTTCTACGTCTTTTGTAATACCTTGCCAGTTATACTTTTCTTTAATTCGTCTAATAGTTTCGTTGATCCCTCTGTGTATGTTGTTTTTACCGTTATGGAATTGATCTAGTATTATTGGCACTTGATCTCTTCCTACTGTTTTTGTTATGTTCTGACAGACTTTCCACTTTATGTCTGTTTCTGCAAATATAAACGAAAGCATTTCGAGTATAGGTAGGTCTAAGTTATTTTCAACGCAATATAGTTCAGAGTCAGTTAGAAGGTCTTTGCTCTTGTAAATTGAGGCAAATAATACCTCGTTCACAGTGTCGAAATCAGTTGGTAGGGGAATAATGTAATATCGTCTTTTTCGAACGCTTTTACTATTGAAAATGTTAAAATGTTGAATTGCTCGAAGTCGGCGTTCTCTTCGAAGATATCCTCAAGAATTTGGTTATGAAAATCTTTTAAATTGCCGGATTGAAAGAAAACTAAGATATTTTTGTTTTCTCTATCAAGGAGTTGACAGTTGGAGTACTGAATTTTACTATAGTCGATAAGTGAGACGGTCTTATACCGTTCTACGAATGTCCGAAATTCGGTAAATATTAGGTTATCGTCGTCATTTGTTTCAGGTTCGTCTGAGTCGGTGTCATCGTTTTCGTTAAGGGGGTTTATTTGAAAGTATTGAAGATTGTTAATGCGCGAAAGGGCGTCGGCATTTTTGTTGACTTTACCTGGCTTGTATATGATTTCGTAATCATATTCCTCAAGTTTGAGGCGCCATCTCGCGAGTCGACTACCCGGATCTTTGATAGAAAAGAGCCACGTTAACGGGCGGTGATCGGTCAGGAGTTTAAACTTGCGGCCAAAAATTATCGGACGAAAGTGTTTGACAGCCCAGACAATGGCCAGTAGCTCGCGCTCTATGGTGGAGTATCTAGTCTCTGCTTTGCAGAGGGTTCTAGAGGCATATCCAATGGGCAGGTCTTTGCCTATTGGTCCCTGGGAAAGTACAGCGCCGATTGCGAAAGCACTAGCGTCTGTAGTTAGAAGAAAAGGTTCGTTGAAGTCGGGATAGATCAAGATCGGAGTGGACGTGAGAGCTTGTTTTAATGTGTTAAAGGAGTCAACACAGTCTGAATTAAAATGAAATGAAACGTCTTTTTCAAGCAGTTTTGTAAGAGGTTTAGATATTTTGGCAAAGTTTGGTATAAATCGACGGTAGTAGCCAGCTAGACCAAGAAAAGATTTAATATCTTTCTGGTTCTGCGGTTGGGGGAAGTTAAGTATACATTCGACTTTGGACGGGTTCGGTTTTACTCCGTCCTTTGTAATGAGGTGTCCTAAATATGCGACCTCCTTGCGGAGAAATTCGCATTTATCAGGCTGAATCTTAAGATTTGCCTTCCTAAGTCGTTTGAAAACTTCAGTCAGTCGGGCCAAATGTTCGTGTATAGTTGGTGAGTAGATGATTATATCGTCCATATAGACCAAGCATCTCTCGTTCTGGATTCCGATGAGAATGTTGTCCATCACCCTTTAAAAGGTTGAGGGAGCATTCTTCAAACCGAAAGGCATGCGAACGAATTCAAAATGACCGTTCTCTACAGTAAAAGCGGTTTTTTAAATGTCCTTCGATTCAATTTCGATCTGGTGAAAGCCAGAAGCAAGGTCTAGTGTAGTAAAGTATTGGCATTTGCCAAGTTGGTCCAGTAAGTCTGATATGTTGGGTAAGGGATACTTATCGTCTACTGTGAGTTCATTAAGTTTACGGTAGTCCACGACTACACGCCACTTTTGTTTGCCGGATGCGTCTTGTTTTTTTGGGACAACCCACACAGGGGAAGACCAAGGGGAATTTGAAGGGCGAATGATACCTTGTTCTAACATTTTTGAGACTTGGGTTCGAACTTCTTCCTTATGGATTTGGGGGTACCGATAAGATTTGGTAAATATGGGTTTCGAGTTGTTTGTATCAATAGAGTGTTTTATTTCGTTAGTGAAACTAAGATTGTCCCCTTCTAAATAAAAAATGTCCGAGAAATCGATGCAGAGTTGTTGGATTAATTCCGCCTCTTCTTCGTTGAGGTGTTCGAGTCGAAGTTGTTTGTGAATTTCTGTTAGTCTGTCTATGTTAGAGTTAGTTCTAAATGAAATTTCTTCGCAGTGATTAATAGAGAAGTTCTGGATGGGTTCTAATTCAATTTTGTCAAAATTTATTCTTTTTGGACTAGCGTTTGCGTTTAAAACCGATGTGAAAAATTCACCTTTATCGTTGACGTGAACGAGAGCATTTGGTAATCTTACATTTTCTAATACTCTGGAAGTTAGAATGGCGTCCGTATTTCGTAACTCGCATTTAAGTTTAAAAACGCGTTCTGTCCGCGGTTCGATACTGATGGTATTTAAAATCGTTTGGTTGTTTATCTGTGGTTGGTTGTGTGTGTGTTGTGTTGTGTCGGTTGATAATGTCTCTTCAGTAACTTTCATGAGTGGGATGGTTTTGAAATTTGTGACGAGAACTTTCTTATTAAAGTCTATTACACAATTGTAATGCTCCAGGAAATCGGAGCCTAATAGGCCATCGAATTCGATGTCTAGATCGCATATGTAGACTTTGTGTGGATCTATTAGATTGAACGGGACTATAGTGGATTCGTTTATGAGAATTTTTTGGTTAGTGATACCTTGTATCACAACGTTTTCAGGAGATCGGTTTGGAAATTTTTCACAAGTTTTGGGCTTGAAGATTGATAAGCCTGCTCCTGTGTCGATTAACAATTTGTAAGTGTTAGAAGCGTCATTGATATAAAGAGGTTCTTTGAGTTAACAGAAAGTGCGGGGCTTATAGGAAAGCGTTTTCCGGGAAGTTGAGGTTTGGATTGAAGCTGTCGTTGAAATTCATTGTCTCGAATAGGGACTGAAGATTGAGGATTTGGGTGTCCGGTGGTTTGTCTACGGTGAGAGCCGTTTGAAAATTTCGCTGAGAATTATCGGGTACATCAGAGCAGAATTCAGGGTAACCATTTTCATAAGTGTCAAAATTTTCATAATTGTGAACCTGAGAGTAATATAAATCGTTACTTTGTGGTTCAGTATCCAAATGTGAGTATTCATCTTGTTGAGGGTAATCAGGGTCATAGAAATTGCTTGACTGATCATTTGTGTAATTGGGAGTGTTATAGAAATCTGACTGGTTAAAGTGATGGGCCCTTTGTTGCTGATTTCTGAAAAAGTTTGGATTGGGTCGAAAACTGTTAGGACTTTGATTTTGTCCGCTAGTTGAGGGTCGATTTTGTTGGAATTGTTGTCTATTCTGGTCAAAGTTGGGTCTCATTTGGTTTGTGGGTTGAGAAAATTGGTTAGGTCGAAATTGTTGGAAATTATTATTGTTAAAATTCGAGTTTGGCTGTTGTTGCCTTTGTCTAGTTAAGCATTCGTTAAACGAATGCCCTGTTCGTTTGCAAAACGAGCATTGCTTTATGAAAGTTGTAGCGGTTGGTCGTTTTTGTTGTTGTAGGTTACGTGTCACTTGAAACTTTTGGTTTTCTAAGTGGCACAGTTGTATCTCCCGTTTTATTCTAGAAACAGCAGTTATAATGTCATCAGGGTTGCTGGCACGTATAATTTGCCTATTTTCGGCTCAAGACCAGTTAAAAGGCTGTTTAGAGCCATAGAGTCAATAAGAGAAATTTGTGCGTCTTTTTCTTTTGTAGTTATGTTTTGTTTATTGACAGCCGCGTGCATTTTGGCTTCATGTGTTTGAAGGCGGGCTGCGAAAGTTAATGGGGACTCATTGGGAAGTTGCCGCATTCTCTGAAGATCTTGAATTAATGCAGACAAATCGCGTGAATCACCAAAGTGTGTTTCAAGAAGCGTTTTGATATCGTCCCAAGTTGATGGGTTCCGGGAATTTACAAGTTCGGCGGCACGGCCTCTCAACTTGTTTTTTATGTGAAGGATTAATAAGGCTATTTGATTAGCAACAGCCATGTTGTGTGCTGTTGTGCAAGAGCTAATGAAAGTGTTAAGGAATATGGGATTCCCGACGTATTCAGGAATAATCGCAAATATCTCTGAAATTTTGTAAGGTTCTACCGTTGGGTTGTGGCACCTTGTCTAGTCGTTGCCATTTTGTATTTAGAATACGGTTATTGCACAATATTAAAATTAAATCAGATTATCTTGTCGAATTGACAATGGTAAAACGTATAAATCAATGTTTAAATAAATAAATGTGAAATTAGATAGATATTAAAATAATTAGATCAAGTTATTATAAGTTGTCGTTCAAAATAATGGTATAAATTTAATGTGTAATTATCAATATGTACCAAAATTGGTCAAAAATATTTCTTACCTTGCAATTTTACTCAAAATAAATGAACTGAATATATCAAGGGTAGTGATGTAATATGTTTAAAATATTTAAGGAATATTAAAGGATTTATCTTTGATGATAGAAATGGTGATTAAGTGTATCAATAAATAGAAATAATAAAATAATAATAACGTAATCCTTACAATATAATTCCTGGCATGGACTGTTCTGTAAGTTGACTGCACTGGTTAGCCGTTGCGTGTTCCTGGTGCTAGCTCGCTTCCAGTTGTGTCTCCAGCAAGAGGTTGATTGTCCCACGAAGGTTTGGAAACCACCACGACTAGTTAGAATTCTCGTGTTCTAGTCGTTTGGAACAATCCTACTGACTGCGCCAATTTTATATCTTCACAAACACAAATGATTTTTTAAAAAAAATTATTTTTATTTAGAACACAAATTAAATATTTTACTTCAAAAATTACGTTAAACAATATAAATGAGATAATGAATGCGATACACTTAATAACGCTCACAGCCATCGCATGTGCATTTATAAGCTACGTCTTGCATTGTCAGCATCAGCAGTTTTACACGTGCGATGGGCATTTGCGTATTTCCTGGGAATTGCTATATCGTGTAATATGACACCATGTGAACGACTCATTTGACCGGTTACACGGTGTGTCATATTATTATTCTAAGTATTGTTTACGACGTATATAACATATATATATATATATATATATATATATATATATATATATATATATAATATATATATATATATGTTAAGAACAGACATTTATTTTAACATCAACTTCACCAATAAAATTTAAAAATTGTGTTGAGACGTTGACATTACACACCCTCTCGATCATTTCTATCCGAAAGTGAACCGAAAGCGTCGGAGAGTACCGAAGATTCCTTAAAGCCGCAAGCAACCGATACAGAAGTGCTTACTGAGGTTCGCAGTTTTGATACCAAAGCAACAGTTAAATAGCGGTAGATATACCATAGTGACGTCATAATTAGAATGTAATCATCTGATTGTTTATAAAATTTTATCGCTTTTAAATTGTTTATAATTTCTAAATACAAACCTTATAAAAGTTTTTCTCGTCGACTAACAAATTATAAAGTTTTAAAATAAATAATAAAAAAAAATTATTTTCAAATACGCAATTTTTCATTCCGGAATGGACTTGTTCCACTATCAACCGTACTTTCGGGAATTACTTCTTTTTATGAATACCTACTGTTTATTGGTATGTTTTTTACAGTTTATTTATTCGCCAAATTAGTTTTTCTTGAAGATGATTTCTGGAAGCGTTCCTATTTTAACAGCGTAAAACAAAAGTTATAACAATATACTTACAAATTGAGAACGGTTAATATCACGAACGAATGAAAGATATAGTTTTAAAAAATCAAGCTGGACCTAGTAGCAGTATTTCAGTTGACTGAATATAAGTTAAATTATTTGTAATAGTACTACCATTTTGAAATTCCCCAGAAGTATGATATTTTTGCCCAGATTTCATTCAAACACAAATATTTTCTCTGTAACTCATTAATATAATTAAACTAGATAAATCACAGTTGACTGCTGCATTTACCACATTATAAGCTTATTTTATATTGAACGAAAATTTTAATAATACATGTACGTTCCAACGTATTTCAGTTGTAAAACATCAAATATGCACTGAATTTTCATAGAATGAAATGATTCATGATAAAATTACAAAATTCTCATATTGTAAATATTTATTATAGAATTATTATTACTCAGGGAATAACAATATTTCTGGGTCATTGGTAATTTTATTTTGAAAAAAGTTGTGGATTGTTGAAAAATATATTATAAATTAATAAATAGGTAATAAATAATACGAGTGAAAGCCAAAATTTAATTCTGACTGTAGCATTTCTAGTCAGACAATTTGAGTATAAGTATTCTAACATAATACAAGGTGTCCCATAACTAATGGTCAATACAGTAAATACAGAAAGTTGATCAAAATGAATAGATGATTAACGTAAACGTAAACATTGAGCATTATTTCAGGATGCTGCTATATACTATGTTGTATGTTTTTGCGTTTGGCGTTAATACATACATTAGTACCTAGCAAATTAATGTTAATAACCAATAAATGTTGAACAAATCAAAAACATGTACTTCTGATGTCTATTACTCTGATAAAACAAAAACATACTGCGTTGTAAAAGTTGCTCAGCGCCATCTATCGAATTTTTATAATACTAAACGTAAAAAAATGAGTAAAAATAATGTTTTCATGTGATTTCACTGTATAATACCAAACTTGGTACAATTTTGTCAATTCCTTTAATGGGGTAAACGAACAGAGATGAATTAGTTTTCGCAAGAGAAACATTATTGAATAGATTTTTCACGTTAAAAATTAGAATTGTCTGTCAATTATTCTTAATGGCTCTTACATTTATGAATTTTAGGAAGACCATTTAAATATAGTGGCTTAAAAAAGTGTGGAGTATTTGTTTTGCGTTCTGGTCACACAATAATCAAACCCAGAAGCGAAATTCTCCGTTCCAGCCAGATACAAATTTCTTCGCGCATATGCGACAAAGCCATTATTTTGGCATTAAATTCACAGATCTTAGACACAGACTAATAAATCTATCGACTATTTTGTGTCAAAGATATTATTTCTAGTAATGCTTTTGTGCAGGTTATGATCAAAAAAAATATTAATATAATAACCAGCTTTGTGAATATTATTGAGTACGTAGTTAACAATTACCGCTTCTTGTTCAAAGGCAAGTAAACCAGGAGGTACATATTGTGCTGGTCGGGGTTGCTTCAGCAGGCGAAAAACTAAAAATCAAGTGAAGACTGAAACAATCATCAAAAACTAAATCAATAAGCTTATTTAGGATACCTTATAATGCAAAAAGGTATGTGCCATATTTTTTCTTTTATATGTACCAATTTAATAAGACATTTTCATCAATTTTATTTGTTACTATATGCTATATAAATTTGTCGCCCGGATTTACTGCCAAAGTAATGGCCGATTTCTGTTCAAGGTCACAAACTCTTTACCTCAAAACATCCAAGCTTCTGGCAAGAGTTTCACTTCTGGGATTGATTATTCTGTGGTGTTATTCCCATCTGTATCTCAGTGTAAAGTAAGATTTATATTTTGTTTTGTACAGAACAACAATTTTAATTTTAACCGTAATTTTGCAAATCTATTAATATTTTTCTTTTAATTGAAAATATTTTTTACCCTACAAAATACAATATTTTATTATGGTTTGATATACCTTTTTAATTCCATTTCGCAAAACCCACGTCTTGCGGACGACTCAAAGCGAATATCACCGACACTCCTTTTATGAAGTAAAAATAGTTGTTTCAGTATTTTTTCCAAATCGCCTATTTACAAAACAGTAAGACGATTACTTTCATCTTCACAAACGTGAGAAATTTAATTGGATCTTTCTGAAATACCAAAACTTTTTGCAATTAATTACTGAACCAACAAAACATACTTATGGCTGTATAATCACACAATCATTTCAATTAGTAGATTTACTCTTCACGGTTCAGTCAATTTTTTGCCGGATATATGCAAACGTAGAGAAGAGCTGATCGCAGGAAAACTCAATAGAACTGCTTGACCTGATTTAATAAATGCCCTACGTGCTGAATACATTTGAATAAATTCCCGATCCCCTATTGTTCAACAGCGTATATATTTGTGTAACTGTGCTTTAGCACTTTCATAAATTCTGTCTTGTTAACTCCCAACGATTTACAAGGGCTGGCAACTTCTCAACTCTAGAGAGACGTACTTGTTCTGACGTTCCTGATAAATTTGATTATCAGCCAATTTAATATTGCATATCTAATGAATTGATCACTCTAAAATCAGATGTTCACTCTTGAAGCTTGAAAAGGATAGCGTTGTGTATACTGATTCGAATAAAAACTCAAACAAAATTTAATCATCAGGAGATGATGTATTCAACAGACTACGATATTGGGATAAAAATATTTTGCTTTTAGGCAATATAATAGTATAATTGGATGCATTTTTCAATTGTTAATTACTTTTTTATAGCAATTTTCGTTATAAACAAAATGGGGGTCCTTTACTATTAGACAAAATTCATATGTTTTTCCAATCTCGTACCAAAATAAAAAAACTGTGACGATTTTGTAGTAGGTTTCTTAGAACTTGAATAATATATATTTTTAAATATTAATATATTAATATCTGGGTAACAGAACTTCACTCATAAATTCAACGTTTCGTAAAAAATATAGGTTCATATATACAAATAATCCGACATTTGCTATCTAAAGAAATATTTTCTAAGACGAAATGATTCAGTTTAATTTCAATTCTCTAACATTTACTGAGACACTCTTTATAATAATTTCACTTCATAATATAATTCAACCCCTCTTTATATGCTTACCCACTATAATTTTTTTTCTTAAATTTTGTGACACCGTATATAACTAAAACACTTCATATTCCAACTATCCTGTTTAATTATAACACTTTATATTCTAACCATTCTGTATACGCAACTGCCTATGGCGCACCCTATACACACTTTTTGTTTCAATTTTTTTAAATCACCTACTATTACTGTAATTCTATTCCGCCCTAAATTTCTACCATCGTTTACATACAACACTTTGTAGGGTACCCAATAAATCATTTTCTTCTACATTTCTTTTAACCACCCTGTCTAACTACAATTCTTCACCATCGTATATTACAACCACCCTATATATGCAACTGCCTATGAATTACAAATATAGCATTTTTGAACCATCATGTATAATTATAATTCTAAAACACCTTATAATTCAAAGAATTTATATCTTCAATGCTATTCATCTTTTTTGACAAACCTCGTATACAGTTACTGATAAAAGTGTCGTGATGAAATTGTTTTAGGTTTTAGACCATGCAAAAGAATACCTCATTATTTTCTCAGTATTATTATTAAGAAAGTTTCGCATACGATCTAACTTAAGTGCACCCCATATATCAATATGCAGACAAATTGAAAACATACATCTGGAAAGCGGTTTTGTAACAAATATTTTGATAAAATTCCAATCCATCTTCAAATAATTTCATCCTAGATTTCGAATAAGATTAATTCTTTTAGGACCTCCGCATTCACCATATATTACGATACAACAGCAAGATTTTCCGTTTTTTTTTTTTTCAAAATCGATCGTTCCACGCCAATGAAACAAATTTACAAAAATATGGGCCCAATGTAGAAGTCTATTCTATCAAATGAAAAAAGAATGATGGAAGTCGGTTGATAATGATCGATACTAAGGCAACATAATCTAAATAGATTGAGAATACAGGACACGTCTTTAGAGTTCGGTCCATGCAATAAACAAAAACCCTTGCAAGGCTTGTCTCACAGTCCAAAAAAAAGCTGAAATTCAATGCTAATACAAACTTTAGTGACCCATGTCGAATGCATAACATAAAATATTTTGATGGTTAGTTTTGGGAGGAAAATAAATATATGAAAATCAACGATCTCCGAAATTAATGAGCCAAAAATTAAAAAAACACATAATAATAATCGCCTATTACGAAAAAGTGAAGCAGGCCTAATATTACTTGTAAATTGTTTCAGAAAATCATTGTTTAGCGATTCCTAAGAAGGTACTTTCTATTAGTTAATTTTCCGAAAAAGTTTTTTCATCAGAATTCATCTAGTGCTCTGAGCAATTTCTACAAATTGCCCTTAAAATCTAATGGTTTTTGAGGATAGAACATCGAAATTAATAATAGAAATAAAATGTAAATGTCTTATATTGTTACGTCCTGCCAGGTGGAGGCAATAGGTAAGTCTATATAAAAAACGAACGTACATCAACACAAAGTCCGAAATCCGAAAGTATCGTGCCGAAACGGAAATCAGCAGATTCTAGAACCTCTCCAAATTTTCAATGCATTTTCGACGATATGAGAATGTTCCCGAAACTGATAGTTTTGTTTAATAGAATGCACATACGGTTTGGTGAAATTTCAAAGTAGGGAAAATAATTCTGTTCGTAAAGGGATGAAATATGGAATTACAGACATACCTGCATAGTTTTAGCTACATTGAATAATTTCTGCAACACATCTTACCAATTTTATAGTTTTTAAATTACGTTCTATTAAGGAACATGTTCTCCTATATTTTTCTGTGACTTGTAACAGATGTATTAACGGACATTTCTTAATAATTATTTAAATTGCAACGTAATAGTCCGGGAATTGTAGTCACTGATAGTTTTAATAGGGAAAATTCCCTGTGTACATGCCATTCGATTCTGAAGCTAGTCATTCAATACGTTAGACGTACAAGGATACTACAAGAACAAGTTAGAGTAACTGGGATAGGGTATAAATGTGGCCGCTCATCAGGAGCAGGACAGTAAACGACTGACTCAGCATTTTAATATTCGTTGGAAGAATTAGTCTAAGAAAAGTAGTGTATTATTTATTGATTGTGAATATCTGGTATATAAACAAAGAAAAGTATTTTCGGTGTAAAATTGTTGTTGAAAGCACAGAAAATTTATCAGTAGTGTCGGAAATGAAATTAGGTGGATCTTAAATTAAGTAAGATCCAGGAAAAACGTCGCAAAAAGGAAACCAAACTCGAGAGGAAATCCATCAAAGGTTAGTGTAATGTTTTGATGAGAGGTAATACAATTTTGTAACCACAATGAATAATGAAGAACAAACACTGATTACCACTATTAAAGATGAACAGCAAAACCTTATCTCTACCATGGGCAAAAAATAACAAAATCTAATTGAAAAACAACCATTTTTGAAATTTGAAATAAAGAGGCAAGATGAATTTAAAATATTAGAAGAAAAGAGACAAGATGAACTTAAAATATCGGAAGAACAACAAATTAGATTAAAGTACAATTGGAACAACTAACGTATTAGTAATACAAGGTAGCCAAGCAGTTAATCAGAAAATATAGATTGTGGCTTCGGACATACAGGAGCTAAGCGATGAAAAATTCTGTGGATATCTTGATACCAAAATAGATGACATCAACTCTATCCAAATCAATGTACATCAACTCTATCCAAATCAATGTACAGTGCATCCCATTTTGGTTGAGATTGCCAGGTTACTCGGTTATTATTGAAGATAGAGTCTTGCGGTTTACACATGCCTGTTCTACTTTTTGTTAAACTCAGGATGGCCGTATCAGATTTTGCATAAGTGTTTACATTTATAAGATACAGGGCGATTTTGATAATTTATACTTTTTGGACCCCTTCTATATCTACGAAGTTATTAGAAATACTCTTGCGCTAAAAACTACGTCTAATAGAAAATTTTGCATAGAATCCAGTGGAGTACTCAATTTATTTTTCCGAGTATGGTTTTGAAGATACTACACAACATTATATATTTTTAAATGGAACATCCTGTATTTTATTATTTCATTGATCTCGTTATTTTTTTCCCTTTAAAATAATGTATAATACAATACACATGGTATTATTAGAAATGCTAAAAAACACTAAAAAGCTGAGTTTTTTGCTAGTAGGCCATGTATTTTCCATTTAAAAGGAGAATCAAACAAATAATTCCATTTGAGATTTTTTATAGGAGTGTATCAGCAAAGAAAAATAATGTACCTAAAAGCAACTAATAAATAGTTATACATCGTTCATTATGTATAACAAACAGAACAAGTATTACAAATCAAATATCTATCTTAAAATTAATTTTGGACATTATTTATTACCTTATTGATTTAACTGTTCAAATTGTTGTCCATTTTCCCTAACACATAATTGGCAAAACTTTCCATCTCGCATGAATCCATTTAAAATTATTATAGAATTCCGCCTTTCGGAACAATATTTTATCTAGTGAGCGCTGGAGAGAAAAACGCAAATCTGATCAAGCTGTCATTGTTAGTAACTATTGTGTTTTATCGTGTTTGAGTTTACAAGATCATTATATAAATAATTATTCGTGAGTTTGCTGGTTGATAATTGATAATAGCCGGAAGAGAATTCGTTTTTCAAAATAACGAAAAATACGATATGATACAATGTTTAAATCAATGTTATGAGAATGTTGAAGAAGCTTTAGAACTATATTTCCACAGGTATAAAGTACGAGTATTTTACCATAAGATATTTCATGAAATCGCGTTTTTAAAACTTTCAGATATCCAGAGAGGCATCAACCTAGTCGAGCAACTATATTTAGACTAAAGAATAATTTACTAAGTTTTGGTGCATATTCTAAACCTCGATCAAAGGTGTATAACAAAGAAAAGCGAGAAATGATTGAAATAAATGTGTTAGCTAGCGATCATGCTTATCCTCAGACTTCTTGTGCGAAATTAGAAAATTACACTGGAGTTTCTCAATCACGGGTCCAAAGAATTTAAAAAAAAATATAAATTTAAACCTTACAAAGTCAATATTGCCCAGCACTTATATCCTGGTGATGCAGCAAGACGGTTAAATTTTTGCAATTGGTTTTTAGACCAAACCCGAAGGGACAATGATTTTGTAAGGAATGTTATTTGGTCAGACGAATCTCATATAAGTAGTGCCGGTATATTTAACAGGCAGAATACAAGATACTGGTATGATGAGAACCCGCACTTAATTTTTGAGCGACAACAGCAGGGTAGATTTGGTTTTAATGTAGCCTGTTTCATACTGGGGACAAAAATAAAGTACCGCATTTTTGAAGACTTATTACCCGAAATATTGGAAGATGTTCCCCTCGCCTTTCGCAATTCTATACACTTTCAACAAGATGGCGCCCACAATTCTAGATTAATTGGGCGCTTTTTAGAAAATAATTTTCAAGGATGTTGGATAGGAGCACATGGACCAATTAGGTGGCCTCCAAGATCACCCGATTTATCTATATTGGACTTTTTTGTGGGGTTATTTGAAAAATAAAATATATACCAACAGACACAACAGTCGCGAAGAACTTCGTACCGCAACGGAGGCAGCTTTTCGGGATTTACAAAGGCGACCTGTTATAATTTTAAATGCACTCAGGCGTATTGAAAAGGTTTGCCAATTATGTGTTAGGGAAAATGGACAACAATTTGAACAGTTAAATCAATAAGGTCAATTGTAGTATCAGTTAATTATAATAAATAATGTCCAAAATTAATTTTAAGATAGATATTTGATTTGTAATACTTGTTCTGTTTGTTATACATAATGAACGATGTATAACTATTTATTAGTTGCTTTTAGGTACCTAAATTTCGTGTTTCATGTTATTGAATTATTGTTAACATTATTTTTCTTTGCTTATAAACTCCAATAAAAAATCTCAAATGGAATTATTTGTTTGATTCTCCTTTTAAATGGAAAATACATGGCCTACTAGCAAAAAACTCTGTTTAATTCAATGAAATAATAAAATACAGGGTGTTCCATTTAAAAATATATAATGTTTTGTAGTATCTTCAAAACCATACTGGGAAAAAAAAATTGAGTACTCCACTGGATTTTGTGCAAAATTTTCTATTAGACGTAGTTCTTAGCACAAGAGTATTTCTAATAACTTCGTAGATATAGAAGGGGTCCAAAGAGTATAAATTATCAAAATCGCCCTGTATCTTATAAATGGAAACACTTATGCAAAATCTGATATGGCCATCATGAGTTTCACAAAAAAGTAGAACAGGTATGTGAAAACCGCAAGACTCTATCTTCAATAACAACCGAGTAACCTGGCAATCTCAACCAAAATGGGATGCACTGTACATGAGAAAATCAGTTCAATTCAAAACACAACAAGACTTACAGCGAGTAAAATATCATAACACCGTAAGTACCATATATTCCTTGAATAAACCACCCACATTAGATGGTAGTTTATCTTAGCCTGTTTACAAACGACAAACGACTATTTGAACTAATGTCTAAAACTAAGGGATGGGATAGCCAAGAAAAATCTTTCTCTCTTGTAATTTTTTTAAGAGGTTCAGCATTAGAACTTCTACAAAGCATTCCCGGGGATGAACAAGGTAAATTTGATAAGATTATTGCAGTGCTAGATAAAAGATACGACAACTAATCTTTAAGTAATACCTGGTGCAACTGAATGAAAAAGCAAAAAATCTGGAGAAAGTTTACTAGAATTCGAAGCATAGATTAGACCTGTAATACACCTGTCCTGCCCAGATTTACCAGCCGAAACTAAAGATCATTTGGCAATGAAGAGTTTTAAAAATGATGTCAGAGATGTTAAGGTTCAAAGAAATCTAAGACTTAGGGGATTCAAGAAGACCAATGAGGCTTTACTCCGGGCTTTAGAAGCAGAGATCGTCATAAACATGTCCAAGCCGAAGGATCGAGCAGTTTCTTTCAACCAGGAGGAACCATTCCTTCTGGCAGTCTTGATCGGAATAAAGAATTTACTAGAACGGTCCCAATAGAGCGACATCAGAGAAGCATGTTACCGTTCAGTATTACCAGGTCAGTATCCATTCTAAGATTTTGTCGAGACTAGGGATAAAACGATACGAGTAAATACAAGTACATACTCAATACTTTTCTCCGATACCAAGTACTTTTAGTATCGATACTTTGCAACTAAGTATCCAGTAGGTATCGGTCGAAAGTACGGACCGTGAATCCAAAGTACTCATATACCTTCGCCAATGTCACTATTTCATTGATAAAAAATTACATTCTTAAATTCTTAGGGCATACACCTTCTGGAGGTAGCCTGCAGTGCACAAATATCGTACCAAAGGATAGAAAGAGAGAACAATCGAGAGTAAAGGGGCTAATTTCACTCGATTGGTAGATGAAGTCAATGAGCTCATTGGATGCAGTTCCCAATCGAGTGAAATAGCTTCTTACCCTCTATAGTGTCATCTCTTTCTAGCGTTGCTACAATTGTTTTCGTTCGGTGTTAATACTGTTAACCTAAACAATACTGATAGTAGTCGGTGTTTGTTTTATGTTTAAAGCACTTTAATTTTTTGACTGATTGAAAATGGGGCCTCCGAATTCTAATGTGTGACTATATTTTACAAAAAACGATGACAAAACAACAAGCTGCAAAAATGCTTTAAAACCGTGCGGTTTTGTGGCAATACTTCTAATTTGCATAAGCATTTGAAAAGTCACTATGACTCGATACGAGTAAGTATCGATACTTTTCAACTGATACAAAGTAAGTACCGATACTTGACGACCGATACGGTATCGAGTAAAAATATCAATACCTTGGTGGTATCGTTTCATCCCTAGTCGAGACAGCATTAGTCTAGTCATCAAGAGCACCATCAATGGTCGAGCAATCACCAGCACTTTTGACACCAACGCCACTGTGTGCAGAGACTTGACTAAAATACAGTCAAGTAAGTCAGTAAAAGATTTTATACTGGGTATGGACCTAATTATCCAACATTTATTCATTTGAATACCGGAACGAACGGAAGAAATTATTCATGGGCAGCTAGAAAGAAATCCTGGGAGTTGGATTAGAATGGTGCAACCCATACAGTTAGACGTAACGATTTAGAAGAGATTGACGCAGTTACGTGGGTTACAGTTATCTCGAGATGTTAGAAAACAAAAAAGATAATCAGAGATGGTCAGCTTAAAAATGAATTTAAATAAAACCAAGGTGATAACGGAACCAAATGTTAAGATCGAAATAGATAGGAACAAAATCGAGTAAGTGAAGGGGTGGCCAAAAGTCAGGCAACCAATTTGCATAACAAACAAAAAATGTGATACAAATAAAAAATACTTTAATAAAATTAATTTTTATATTCGAAATGGTTGCCCGCGGCTTCAATACATAATTGACAACGGATACAATTGATGTTTTAACACTTTGCAACGTCGCCCGATCCCTGCTGAGTTTAAATTCGTTGTTTATTAACTCCTTTAAGTGTTGAATATTGCACGGTCGTGTGATAAACGCGGTCCTGAGCACACCCCAAAGTCAGAAATCTAGTGAAGTTAAATCTAGACTTCGATGTGACCATTCGAAGGTGTCACGGAGCCTAATCAGTTCTGGAAACGCTGAATTTTGCGCACCATCTTATTGTAAACTTATTTCTGCTCTTTCAAAAACTGGGGAATCATCTAAGTCGATTCTCAAATCGTGGAAAAGTTAAAGGTATTTTTCACCGTCCACAGTGCCTTCAAAGAAATATAGGCCGACGATTCCCCTGGAACTCACTGCAGCCCATACCGTTATCCCACCCACATTAAGCTGTTCTTGTAGCACTAAATTACGATTTTTATCATTGTAGTAATTACAGTTGTGGTGGTTAATTGATCCGTTTTATTTAAAAATTGTCTCATCGCCCCAAAGGATGTTGTTTGAAAATTGAGGATTTTTACGAGAAATGTTCGTTCAGTGACGGACTACTTATAACGGGGATTACCATGGCAGCAGGCACACAATGCGAACACACTTGATATTAAACTTTTCTCACAGAAGTTCACCTCATATTACCAGTCCTTCCTTTCCTTCTCTTCTCACTTACCGTTTTGTTATTCAAGGTTAACTCGCGTACGAGCATTAATTGGATAGCGTTGCCTCAACTCAAAAAGCTATGGAAAGGGCTATGTTGGAATCTCCCCAAGAGAGACCGTGTTAAAAATAAGGAGATAAGCAGCACAATAAAAGTAGAAGTTATAAAACGGATAACTGCATAAATGAAATGAACCTGGGAGGGACCTGTAGCTCGATAGGAAATCAATAGATGGACTAACAGAATTGGACAATGGAGACCATGAGAATATAAGCGAATCACAGGAAGCCCTCAAAAACGCTGAACGCTGGTTAGACGATTTTAAGGCAACAGTGGGACGGCACTGGCACCAAATAGTCCAGGATCAAAGGAAGTGAAAAATTAACGGGAATGCCTATATCCAGGAGTGGATGCAGATAATCTGTTGGAAAGAAGGATATATATGTCATTAAGCGGTTTTATTTTCTGTTAGATTCATTTTTAACCCCCAGTAACTTCGTCCAATTTTATTAACAACTGTTATTCGTTAGGTATTCTGCGATAAAAACATATTATCAGCAAATCAGATATTACTATATCTCCCATGACCCTATTAACCTGCATCATTTAAAGCATTCATAAACAATTTTTGCGTTTTATGCTAGTCCATTTAGTGTATTTAACCGAAGGAGGAGGTTCTCAATTCGGACCAATTTTGGTCATTCTTTTTTCATTTGATAAATATACTTCCAGACTGGTCCCACATTTTTTGCATTTTTTTTTTCAATGACATGGAATAGTCCTATTTGCAAAATATTGGAAAAATATTGTAACAACTTCTAAAGTATCATAATATATGGTGAATGCGCTGGAATTAAAACATTTTAGTTATTGTTATTCGAAATCTAGGGTGAAATTAATTAAAAATAGATTGGAATTTAATTATCAATGACATAGAATGGTCCCTTTTGCAAAAAATAGGAAAAATCTTGTAACCGACCTCTTAATATATCATAATATATGGTGAATGCGCTGGTATTAAAACATTTTAGTTATTGTTATTCGAAATCTAGGATGACATTAATAAAAATAGATTGGAATTTCACCAAAATATTTCCAGATTAATGTTTTAAATTTGTCAGTATGTATATACGGTGCACTTAAGTTAGAATAGTATCGAAAATTTTCTTATTAATAATATTTAGAAAATAATAAGTTAGTCTCCATAAAAAAATTGCATAATGGTGAAACCTAAAACGAAATCATCAAATGTTACGTTTATCAATAACTGTATACGAGGTTTATCAAAAGATCCATTTTCCTTAATAGTGAAGGATCTCGAAACTGGGTATGAATTAACGTTAATTAACGTTTCCACAGAGAAAAGTGACTGATTATAACATGGGTAAAAGCTTACAAGTCACATGTTAATTTGAAGCACAGATGAAGGTGAGTTCTCTGTGTTACTATCACTTCCTGCCATTACATTATACAAGATGGTTTAAAAAATGTTACATGTAGCCAATAAGCCGTTTTATACGCTTATGTAAATTTGTTGAAATATCGGGCGTTTTAGAATTATAATTATACAGGATGGTTCAAATACGTTAGAAACTAAATGTTTTGTTGGGTGGCATATAAACAGTTGCATATACAGAGGAGTTAGAATACAGAGTGGAGTGGAAAGAAATTGTAGTTACACAGGTTGGTTAGAAAAAAGCTAGTAAAAAAATATATCATGAAACCCACAAGCAGTTGATTACATATGATAGTTGAAAGACAGGGTAGAGTAGAACATATGTTATATAAGTTGTTTTAAGACTTGGAACAAAATGTTATACCTGTAGGATAGCCCCTTAGCAGTTACAAATAAAGAAGGAGTTTAGGGTAGAGTGGAATTATAGTTTAACAGGGTGGTCCAAAAAATGTTAAATTTGGTGGCTATTGGCAGATGCCTATACAGGGTGGTTGCAATATAGGCTGGAGAAACCTTGAATTTGCGAGTTAAGTTCTGTTACCCAAATATTAAGATATTAATATTTAAAAATGTATATTCTTCCACTTTTCTATATACTTATAGTAAAATGGTCACGTGTCAGTTTTTTCAGTTTTATACAAGATTTCTCAAAAAATTTCAATTTTGTCTAATACTAAAGTACCCCTGTTTTGTCTATAAAAAAATTGTTATAAAACAAAGTTAATAACATTTGAAACATGCATCCAGTTGCGCCATTAAATCACTAAAAAGCACAAAATAAATGACTTTTAAAAAAAATCAGCATAGTAACAATAATGACACTAAAAAGTAAAAAATAATTAAATTTTTATTTAAAACGAAAGATATAAGCATTTCTTAGGTTTGGCATCAACTTCATTTAAATATTTAATTGAATTATTTTTTAGTTTTTAGTGTCATTATTGTTATTATGCACTGAAGTCGGTGATGTTTTTAGGGTTTCGTGTATACAGTATACGGATACCCTTATAATATCACTCCGGATTTCTCCCTCTTTCACATCAGAGCAATTTTCTCCGAAACTACTGGACGGAAAAGGTCATTGTATAGTTTGATGACCTAATGATAAGTACACATCGTAAATGAAGAAATTTTGATATATGTGGGGAAAACTATAAAAATCTACCGTTCCCCCTTCTTATCTCCGAAACTATAAGAAATTAAATTTTGAAAAAAAATTAGAGATATAGGGCGTCACCTGAAGTTTACCGGAAAAATTAAAATTGTTTCTAACACATCATGTAGGTAATATATCAAATGATTTTTTAAAATAAATTATTTTAAAAATATTAACAAAGATATAAAAATTTTTACCCCCTACCTTATCTCCGAAACTATAAGCCGTAAAATTTTGAAAAAAAAATACGGATATAGGACCTCACCCAAACTTTACTGGAAAAATAAGGAGAAACCCCTAATATTAATTTTAGGGGGCAAATTATAGCATTCAATGGAAAACATAAAATTAAAATTATTTCTAAGGCATCATGTAATATATCAAATCAAAGGGCATTATGATGAATACAAATATATTTTTTTCATGTTTTTAAATTGAATATTTTAAAATATATTAACAAAAATATTTAAAAAAATTACCCAATCCCCTTTTTATTCCTCAAACCATAAGACCTAAAATTTTTTGTTTACAGCAAAAATACGAAGAAATCCCTAATATTAATATTATGGCCAAATTATAGAATTAAACGGAAAAATAGATATTTTTTAATGAATAAATGAAACAGGCTCATTATGGGGAATACAAATACATATTTTTCATATTTTTTAAACTAATTGTTTACAAGATATTAACAAAAAGACATAAAAAATTCTCATTTCCCGCTTTATTTCCGAAACCATACTACCTAAAATTTTGAAAATAATTAGGAGTACTGGAACTCACTTGAAAAATTAGTAGAAAACCCCCATAGTAATTTTAGGGACAAGTTATAGAATTAAATGAAAAATAAAAATTCAATTCAAACGCGTCATGTAATATATCAAATAAAAGGCTCATTATGTAAATTACAAATATATCATGTTTTTAAATCATTTGTTTAAAACATATTAACAAAAATATATAGCATCGACTTAATTCCCACTTTAGAAACTACAGTATCTAAAATTTTTAAAAATATATTTTATTTGTATTTTTAAATAATTTTTCTAAGAGATTTAATAATTTATTACTTAAAATTTGACCTATTCCCCCCCCCCCCATTCTCTGCAAATCTACAGTGCCACAAAATTTAGACAGTAGATTATAAAAGGCTTCCCTGAAAGTTTATTAGTAAAATAAAACTCTAATGTTAATTTTGGGTGCCAAATTAGAAAATTAAATACATATGTATTTTTATAAAAATCAAGGGAATCATGAAGCACATAAAATAAAAAGTCTATGTGTAAAAAATGAAAGTGTATATTTTTTATAAGATATTAGGGTAAATATAAGAAAATGCACTCATTCCCTGATTGTCTGAAACTGGAATATTAGAAAAAGATATACTTTGATTTACCTAAATTGTATCAAATCTTGAAGGTAGTACGAAACCCTTAGTATGCGAGTCCAACTCGCACTTGACGAAATTATTTTTAAAGCCATTTATCATATAAATGTAGGAGTATATAGCGCTCTACATGCCAAATATTTTACAATAATCTGAGACAAGACCTTTTCCTTTCGTAAAAGCAGAAAGCAGCTCAATAATATTCAATCTTGATCTTTTACTGAGAATCCTAAACAACATCGAAGAATTTCTCCAAATCCTAAGTCTGGAAATGATATGAATTCTTGTCAGGAACATAAGGAAATCTAAATTCTATATATAAGCATGTGTATCCATAAAAACGGGAAAACACCACGATCTCCAAACGTAAACGCGGATGAGATTGTATCATAGATGCAGCTTCCTGTCTAGTTGCATCCTGTATTTCACAAAGATTCTCCGTGATGGAACGGTAATACGTTGGTAACCAATCGGAAATAAGCAAAAGTTCTCATGATTTGATAAACTAAGGAATTTACGACTGCGAACGGTTGTATTGTTCTGTGAAATATCCGGGACGGAAGTTAAAAGAAATAAATTTCAACCCCATCGAGGTCACACTCTGCATCATGCACTTTTGCATATTTTAGGCTGGCTGCACTATCCGATGCCCTGGTTGCATCATAACGGCTTTTTATGTGCTCCCGGGGTGTTTTACATATTTAAGGAATTTTATTATTTCATGAAAACCAGCTGACGGTTTTTATTTTCACTTCAGCCAACATTTCGGAGTTGACTATGAATAACTGGGCGTTTATTAATTTAATAACGAATCAAAAAGACACCGAAGGAAACGCTAGAGAAAAGTTTTAACAGTTTCCCGGGAGGATTTTTAATTAATGCTGGAATAATTGAAGCTGAATAGGAAATTTCGTGGATGATGTTTAATATTGGTTTTAAAATTAAAATAAGACTGGAAATCAATTAAAACGTCACTTAAGAAACCGTAGTGCATAAATTCGCAATGCTTTATGCTGCTATTAGAAAGATGAGGATTTTATTTATTAAAACGGCTGAATATGGAACTTAAATGTGATTTAGTCCTTAGTCACTTAGGAAAAGCATTTTATTTAACGAAGTTACATGATGTTTTTTAACAGATTTCCAAAAAGGAGGAGGTTATCAATTCATCGGCAGGTTTTTTTTTTATGTATGCTCAGTGATAATTCAAAAACGGCTTGGGCAATTTTGATGACTTAAACTTAAACACATTGCATTAAGGAATCTTACTGAACGGTACCATACAATTTTCTATAATGTGAGATTTAAGGTTTTCCAGAAAATCAGAAAAAACGGTAATTAAGGTACTACAGTTCAGTGAATTTCAATGAATCTACAATGTTTTCTCTAAAACGGCTCAATCAATTGGAATATTTAAATTGTATTCTACAAAGAGATGTTCTAGCTTGATTCCGTATAATTTTCTATAACGTAAAATATACAGTTTTTCTGAAAATCGGAAAAATATGTGCAAAAAACAGTAAAAATCAATGTAAATGTCAAAGTTTCATAATAAATATCTAGCGTAAATGTCAAGATATGCCATGAAAAGATATCGTACAGGGTTTTTGTAATTGTTTTCATTTTACGGGGCTCAAAGTCGAGTGAATTGTACGGAAAAGAAAAATTGATAAAGCAATTTTTTCTTTGCCGTATACGGTTAGTGTGTGCGTGCATAGAAGCAAGCAAGCAATATGCGTAGTTGAAATATAGGGCGAAGTAAAATTACAGTTATACATGTGGGTTCAAAAAATCTTACAAGTAAATGTGATATTGGGTGGCACATAAGCAGTTGCGTATATAGAATAGTTGAAAATAAGGAATTAAAGTTATACAGTCTGGTTCAAAAAATGTTGTATTGGGTGGCACATAAGTAGTTGCGTATACAAGGCGGTTGAAATAAGAGTGAAGTAAAACTATAGTTACACAGAGTGGATAAAAAACTTTGAAAATGGTTAAATAAACATATGCAGTAAGGATATTCGAGTTCTTGGGCGGAGGGTTCAAAAAATGTTAGAAGCAGTAGCATATACAGGATTATTGAAATATAAGGTGGAGTGGAATTATAGTTATAAAGGGGGGTTAAAAAATGTTATATAGTGTGGAACATAAGTAGTTGCATATACTTAACATATGGGGCGAAGTAAAAATATGGGTATACGTACAGTGTGTTTTAAACAGAAATATTGAAACAGTAAATAAGGTGCAGAGGATTAATACTTATACAGTGCGGTTGCAACATCGTGTAAAGTTGAATTATAGTTGTACAGGGTGATTCAGGGTGAATTAGAGTTACAATTATAGAAAATGGTAAAGAGAGAGATAAGAATACGCTAAAATAATCAATAAAATTGTACCTTAAATCAGATATAAAAAAGAATTTTATGTCAGAAAATAGAGATTGATTGTACACGGTTTCTAAACGGTTTGTATTTTAAGCCAGTTGAAGTCGGTTCTTTTTTAAATATAAATTATTATATTACCTATACAAAAGCTTCAGTGGAAAAGATCCTCTTAAAAACGCCAACAGAATGAATGCATTTTGCCTTCAACATTATACTGTTTTAAAGCAAATGAACTAATTTATTAGAATTAAAAATGCCCCATATTGTTCCAGACTTAGAAGTCTGCTAGGAGCAGGCCACTAACCAAAAGATATTCAGGTGATCGACGACACTAGTAAACCTAATGTGGTATATAATTACATTCAATATTGTACATTTAGTCAGCTTTTAATAATTAAGGCAGTATTTGGACGTATTTAAACCGAGGTAAGATTTGATATGACAAAAAGTTGATTGAAGATCAATTCACAATAAAAGTGCATTAATCACAACATTGTAGTGACAGTAATAGAATTTTCAATACGCCAAAGGTGAATCCTGGAACTGCCCATGATGAAAATCTGGAAAATAGAACCAAGAAATGCTTTACAAAATATTGACCAACCAGACAAAATATCATTAAAGTTTAGAGATTCAAGACAGGTTAATACCAAAGGCAATTAATAAAATGTTCAGATGTTGGCATGCAGCAAATAATTCAAACTTAAATCCTCGTTGAATTTGAAGATATATCAAAAAACATAATGCTGGTATTTTTTTAAGTTGTTTACCTATACTACTATGACGGATATTCATCCGATATCTGCTGCAAAGGGCATTCTACCAATACTTTTGGGAATCCGAAATGTTTTGTCTCTCAATCCGAGGCTAGCCGCTGCGTTAATGGGAATTTGTCGAATTCCCTTTAAGCTTCGAGAACACATAAATATATAAATACGGAGAGCGGAGAGAAGCATTCATTCAGTATTCGACTGCCGTATAGTTTAGATAAATTGTAAATAATTCTGTGAATATAAATTGTGTTAAAGTCGTGGAAATAAATTAGAGTGAATCGGACAGTGTTTTTAAATAAATCCAAAAACTAAACCCGTGTGTGAGAATAAAAACATTACACTAATATTCACTTTTATAGTGCAAATTATAATTATGAATATTTTCTTTCATTTCTTGGACAATATTAGATGATTTATGATTTCATATCACTATTTCAAGAGTAATTTCCAGCTTTTAAGTTCAGTTTTAATAGTCAATCTGTTACCTGCATTTCTAGTTTCCCATAAAATCATTTATTTTATGGTATTCTGTTTTCTGTGTAATTGTCCCAGTTGTCAATAGTGTTAAAACTTTATATTTATATTAATTACTCAGTTTAAGAACAGAATGAAATAAATTTGGATTGAGCATTGAGCATTATTTTTATTTGCAGCTGGAGCAGAAACAATTATCACCAACACCTATCAGGCTGACGTAGACTTATTTCACCAACACTTGAATGTTACAAAAGAAGAGGGTTACGGTCTCATCAAGAATGCCGTTAAAATGGCACAAACTGCTGTGAAACGGTACTTGGAAGAATTTCCTGGAGCTCGTAAGTTTGACGTTTTACACAAATTACCTACATACTTCAAATAATATTTAATTTCTTATCTCAGTTTTTCTTACATCGTTTATTCATATTATGAGCAAAGAATTTGTTGTTGTTAGATTTTATCAGTAACCCGAAACATTAACTACAACAGTATTTCTGAAATAGCCTTCTAAGTTTGAAGTTATGTTTATTTTTACCCATTTAGCTGCAAAATTCTGTGGCTTTTGAGGCATCAAAGTTAAACAAAAACAACATTTGTAACCAAACACCAAACTTATTTTACACACTGCATGAAGATCGAAGTTTTTTCGCTATTAGTTCTTGATATCAAAAGATGTATATTTAAAAATTCCAAACGTTTCAAATAAACTTTTTTGGTCTCAAGAGCGCTATTCATTCCCCAAAAAACAAAAAGAAACTAGAAGATGCCACAAATAACCTTCACAGAACAGTAGAACGCGTGTATCCAAAAGAAATAATATTAAATTTACAATTACTGAAATTCTGAATAATTTAATGGGTTTATGAAATATATGACAGATTCTTTATATTTCAAGTTAATTTTTGTCTCTCTAATTTGGGCCAAAAAAATTGCAAACAAATCTCAGACTACCCTGATATGATTAATTTCATATCATAGTTTTATGTTGTTAAAAGACCAAAATAGTTATTATAGAACTTTTTGTTTTGATTTGGTCTGATAAGTCACAACTTATCATATTTGCACTTTATCTGTTTACAGTCCATGTTTGAATACCTGTATCATGATATACAGCCATTATTTCATAGTGTAACCTCCCTTGTATACGTTCTTGGTCTTTTCATACACCAGAATTTCCACTGATTTTTATAATCCGCCTATAATCCTGTCGACTTGCCATTTTTTCCATCCATTCCTATTTCTAGGATCTTACTATGTGAGTAACATCTATTACCTTGGTTTTATTTTTATGTATTTTATGTATCTCGCATTGTCATTCCAATCATGTATATATCTTTGCGAAACTTTAAGCTTTTGCCCCGGGCTTTTATCAACCAATTCTAGTTGTTGGTCCATAGAAGTACAGGTTCAATAGCCACAAAAAATTCAGTTAATGAACATCTCTTATTAACTCTGCTTACCCTTGGCGGATGGAAACATGGGTACAGACAAGAGCATTATTACAAAATGCTGCTATACACTATGTTGTATTTTCTTCCATTTGGCTCTATTACATACAATAATAGCAAATCTTTGTTGATGTCAAAACCATGTACATCTAATATCTATTAGTCTGATAAAACAAAACCATACCATGTTGTAGAAATAGCTCAGCGTCAAATACCGAATTGTTATTGTACTAAACTTGAAAAAAACTTTAGTTAAAATGATGTTATTATGTGATAATACCAAACTTGTTACGGCAATATTGTCAATTGCCTTAACGAGGTAAACGGACAGAGCTGAATTAGTTGAATATAATCATTTTAAGATATATTTTTCCATTCAAGCTTTACTACTTCCCTTAAATAGCAGTTGAAAAAAATAAATATTCCAATCTTAATCATTTGTGCAAATTTTCAACCAAATCAAATGTGCCATAAAAACTTTCTTTCAAAGATAGTCCAAGCCCCTGCCATTTGAATATTTTAAAAGTGAATTTTCAAAAATTCTTTCTTAACTGATGTCTACTATCTATCATCTGCCTTTCTGCTAAATAGCTTCATGAATTTAATTTCTCTTTGTTATCTTTACAGCTCCATTTCACCCATTTTGAAGAATATTTTGAAAATAATTCATATTTAAAAAAGTACCGACTTCAGGTGACTCAAAATGAAAAAATGAAAACAGTTTAAAAACTGTGTGCAATCACTATTTTTTGACATTTGCCTTTTATTAATTAATTTGGAATAATATCCCACATTTACTTTAACATTTTCGGACTTTTACCTTTCTCTCTCTCTCTCTAATATATATTTATTTTGAATTTTTTCACATATTTTTAGACTTTATTGTTTTTTTATTTGGACCACTTTGTACATGTATAACTTTAATTCACCCCATATTACAACCAACATGCATATTCTTGTGTGGTCACCCAATATAACTTATTTGTCTATCATTTTCGGAACCACCCTGTAAAACTATAAACTATTTTGCAAAGCCCTGATATTTTTTAAAGCATCCTGTATAAAGCATAAATTCTCTGCACCCTAAGGACAGTTTCTAATATTGTTTCAATCACTCTGTATACCTATAATTTTACTTTACTATAACAAAATTTTTCACATTTTTGAACCACCTTCTATAACTCAATTTTGCTATACCCTTTACTCCAATCACTCTGTATATGCAACTGCTTCTAACATTTTATGAACCGATCTCTATAACTATAATTATACTCAGTCCTATAATTCAAATATCCTATGTTTATATACCAAATTTTTGATTTACCCACATTACCCCATTTTTAGAATCACCCTGAAGAATTATTCCACCTTATATTTCAACCATTCAATATATGCAACTGCTTATGTACCACGCAATATTACATTGAATTTTACAATTTTTTGATCCCACATGTAATAACTATAATTTTACTTCGCTCTATATTTCAACTGCGCACATTTTTTACTGCTCGAACTTGGGTACTTACACGCACGACGCACTCACACACACATACACACACACATACACTCACACGCCTACAAGCGTATTCTGTATAGAAAAGATCGCCGACATAACAATTTTCGTTTCCATACACTAACTGAATATTTTCTGCCATTTTATTCTTTGGTAAGCCACGTAAAAGAACTTCGTTTCAAAAAGAAACTGACTTCAAATGAATCAAAATGAAAACCATTACAGACACCCTGCACTATACTTTTATGATATATCTGGACATTTTTGATACAGATATATTTAGAAAATTTGACGATTACATTGTTGTTTACCTTTTTTCACATATTTTACCGATTTTCTAAAACGGTATGTTTTCCGTTATAGAAAGATATACGACATCAAGCTGAGATATATTTCTGTAGAATGCAATTTAAAATATTAAAAATTTATTATGCCATTTTAGAGAAAACAGTGAAGATTCATTGAAATGTAGTCCCTTAATTACTAGTTTTTCTGAAAAACCGTAAGTGTCACTTTACAGAAAATTATGTGGTACCTTCTCACAATATTCTTTAATACAATCCAATTTAAATCATCAAAATTGCATGTGTTTTTAAATAATCACTGAGCATACATAAAAAAAATTGCCGAGGAATTGATAAGTTAAAAATATGCATACTTTAATTATTTCATTTATTTACATTTAGAATGTGAAATATTCGTAATACTTTTTTATTGTCATATTTGGATTCAACAAATTAAAATGACACATCCAATCGTAAAATGCATTGTGTATAACGAGATATATATTTTTATCCAAGAAAAGTCTCATTGCAATTCTGAGGCTCCTACAATGTTACCATAGCTGATGATTGTTTATTAACATATGTTGTTAGTGTTCATTACATACTATCAAACGTTATTAATCACCATTAAGCCGCCATTATCTACGTCAGTGACATCTAGTTTGATGCAGCCATTTCCTATCGAGGCAGTTGTCATTAAATGCCCATACCAAAATTGATAATTCGTATTTTATCGCTCTGCTAGTAGCTGTGACGATGCCACGAGCGAACATAATTATCTCTTCTTTATGTCTCCGAAGACGCTCTGTTAGTGTTTCAGTTTCGAATTCAAATTAATTTCGCTGCATTTACCCTGATAAACGTAAATGTTTGCAATTACGACTAACTTGAGTAGATCAACATGACTTGAACTCCTCAACTACAGTTAGGTCACGTTAAATGTTCTAAAGTTTCTGCTGAGGGATAATCCCTCCAGGAGTTTTTATGATGTGTAATGTGTTTGCACTCGAAAGTTCTAGTTTTTGTAGGTGAAGTATCAGGTTAGTTGTGAACTTCATAATCATCTTTACTTATCTTTGGAATATTAGTACATAATTTAGTTGTAAAAGTGTTTAATGATGAGGATTTAGTTAGTTGGAAGCTTAAAGGGGACATAGCAAAGCTTTATTCGCTCAATTTTATTTTTTAGAGGCTATGAAATTACTATGCCGGTGTTTCTAGGTCTCAAATCAGTTGTTTTTGTCGGACGCATGCATCAGTGTTAAAAGACTTAAAGACTTGTGTGTAACATACCTACTTGAATAAACGAAATCAAAATCGATTTTAATTTAGTTCTAATGTTACAACTGGGAAAAACTTAAATAAGTTCCCTCTTCATCATGTACTGTTTGTTTATTTATAATTCATCATCATCATCACTCAACCTTGTCTCATCAGCTACTGGACATAGGCATCCTCTAAGTGTATCAAGTGTATCCAGCTTCTTTTGATATGAGTTGTTGCTACCCGATTTGTCTGTATTTTTTTTTTATATAGCCAGTCCATCTTATGGGGGGTCTTCCTCGACTTCGCTTGTCCGTTCTTGGTCTCCACATCAAGATTACTTTTGTCCATCGGTTATCCTGCATCCACGAAACATTTTCTGCCCACCGCTATTTTAGCCTAAATATCACCACATCCTGAATTTCAGATCTTCTACGCAATTCTTCATTTCTTGTTATATCCCTGAAAGCAGTATTGGGCAAAATTAAATTGTTGGACAGTTAAAAATGAACAATTAATCATTTGTTAATCATGTCTATTGCAATTAAAAATTAAATAATTGTAATTGTGAAAAATGCGATTAACAATTAATTAATTGTTAGTCATGATTTTCCACAATTAACAATTAATCAATTGTCAATCTTTTTAATGTTTTTGATTAACAACTAACAATTAAAATTTATCTTATTATATAATGCAATTAATCTATGTTTATTTGTATTTGTACATGTATATATATAATTTGGTTCCGGAAAACGGCTCTCTTTTGACGTAATTTATGAATTAGAAGATTTCGATGTCTTTGGGAATAATGGTATTATTGAAAGGAATGAAATATTAAAGGAATCAGAGGCAGATTGTGACACTTATGTGTAGATACAACAAGTATTTTACAGTTGTACAGGATGATTCAAAACACGTAACCCAGAAGCAGTTGTATATGCATATATACTTAAATTTGTTAAAATATAAGGCGCTCTGATTCAAAATATGTCGGATACTAAATGTTTTATTAATATAATTATATAATATAGTGTAGTGGAATTATAGGTAGGGTAGTTAAAAAATGGATTGGATAGCCATAAACAGACGCATGTACAGGGTGGTTCAAATATATGGTGGGGTAGAAATACTTATACAGAGTGATTCCAAAAATGAACAAAATCTTCTATTTGGTAGCCCATAAACAGTTGTATATATAAGATGGTGGGTATATAGGAGGGGAGTGGAATTACACTAATACAGGGTGGATAAAAAATCTTAGAAAAATAATGTTTTATAGGATAGCCCACAAGGAGTTGCAAATATATGTTAGGTTGGAATATCGGGCGGAGTAAAATAATAGTTACAGGGGGTGGTTGATAAAACAAAAAGTGTTTACAGGTTGGTTCAGAAGCAGTCACACATGCAGGATGATTGAAATATGGAGTGGAGTGGAATTGTGGTTATACAGAGTGATGCAAATAAAAAAATGTGATAATGGGTGGTCCATATAGGTAGTTGCACTTACAGTGTGGTTGAAATATAAAGTGGAATTATTTAAAGAGTGTTCAATAAATGTTATAGAAGCGAAATTAAAATGATTCATTTCCTCTTGGAACAAATGGTTTACATAGCAAATGTTTAAATATTTGGATATATGTATCCACATTTTTAAGATTTTTATTATTTTTTTAAACTTATTTCAGAATTTTTAGTGACATAATGGCATAATTGATAGCAGTTTCAACTCTGACTAAGTTTGTTACATAACAATATTCTATATTGACAAGAGAAGGGTACTTTACTATTGTGAAAAATTCATGTTTTGACGAACCTCATATACAGTTATAAAAAGTGACATGTGACGAATTTATTTTAGGTTATTTGTTATTACACGGATAACATAACTTCACTCGTAAATTCAAGGTTTCGTGGGAAAACATATATCCAAATAATCGAACATTTGCTATGTAAACAAATTTTTCACAAGACGAAATAAGTTAGTTAAAGTTCAATTCTCAAACAATTATTACTCTTTATAATAATTCAACTTCATAATATATTTCTCCCTCCCTGTATATGGTTTTATTACAATTTTTTTCCTAAACATTTTGAACCACCTTGTATAAATATATCATTCTATATTCCAATATTCCTGTATATGCGCTAACCTCTCCACCCTATATTACAAGCATCCTATATATGCAATTCCTTATGCGCTACCAAATATAGCACCATGTATATTCATCTGCTAATGACCACCCAATTTAACATATTTTTAATCACCCTGTATAAGATTAATTTCACTTTACACTATATTTCAAACACCCTGTAAATGTCACTACTAAGAGACTAACCTCCAACATTCTTTCATAATTTTTTAACCACCCTGAATAAGAATTGTTCTGTTCCGTTCTATCTTCCAACTATCATAAGTATTCAACTGCTCAAGGGTTATCCGATATAATTATTTTTTTATTTGTTTTCTGACTACTCTATATGACTAGTTTCACTTCCCTCCACTCTATTTTTAAACTCCTTGTTTAAGCAACTGCTTATGGGCAACCCAATGAAACATATAATTTCTAACATATTTTGAACCACGCTGTATAATTATAATTCTGGGGCGGCTTATATATTAACCAATTTGTATATGCATATGTGACTGTTTAATGGCTACATTTCTGGAATCATACTGTATAACAAGAACCATATATATTGCCACGACATGATAATTCCTCACAGAACTCACTTCCAAAGTGTGCCTCAAATTAACATGCGAATTTGTTTAATAATTGTTAGTTTTAATTGTTTATTAGAACAATTGACAAAGTTAATTGCAATTGATTTAATTGCAAAACACAACTAATGTAGATTAATTTAAATAAATTTAATAAAAGTTAACAATTCAATTGCGATTAAATTAATGGCAATTAATTTTAACTGCAATTGAATTAATCGCAATTAATTTTTCAATCGATTAATTAGTTGATTGAAAATTTAATTGATTAATGCCCAACACTGTCTGAAAGCATAGATATTTCCATTTTGCTTTGTGTTATTAGCAATTGTATCGATTTTCAATCATTGTTAAGGTCTCCGCACGGTAGGTCAGAATTGGGAGGACGTACTGACTAAAGGCTGTTCTTTTTAGATTGACTGGCAGATCTCCCTTGAAAACATCCGGCAGTTTACCAAACGAATCCCATCCTACTGTCGTTCTGCGAGACTGTTCTGTTGCTTGGCGGTATAACAATTCTTATTTCAGGTCGCAGTATATAACTCTCCACCGTCTGAATATCTTTGGTATCCATATTTATTCATTGTCTAGAAACCAGACTAGTAATCATCCTAGTTTTGTAAATGTGAAATGGTTTGAAGAACCTGTTACTATGCATAAACTATATCGCCATATGTGTTCATACAGTACACAACTTTAGCCTCCTGTGACTGCGGTCATCAACATTTGAACTGATACATATTGAGGCACCATTGGGAAGCCGAATAGCATTATGTCGTAATCAGCGACAAATCGCAATTCTATCTATGTATGCACAATGGTCATAGAATAGTAAAACTCCGCCAAGGAGAGCGACATAATATTGAGTTTGCTGCTGACAGGCAGATATACAGGACTGTTGGAGTAATGGTTTGGAGGACTATTGCCTATGGCAACCTATGATGTCTTCTAAACGTTGTTTGTGGCATATTCTTGATTAAAATTATGTTTTTTTGGGAAATAACACCACAATAGAAATAAAACTACGTATATTGCAGGAATACCAAACGTTTCAAAGTCAGAATAGACTTTGAAACGTCCCTATGCGCCAGCTCAATTTTTGAGATAGTGAGCTCAAAATTTAGGAGAATTTTTTTTTTATACTGAAGAAACTTTTTACATATGTTTAATCGAAAAAAAAACTTTTTTTGACGCAGTCTATTCAAGATATATACTTTGTACCCCTGTTCTTGTTGTTTCGTTCGGTCTTAACGGTTTCCATCTATAACGCACGCCTATATTTGATATTGACAAGAAATGGTCGGTTCATATGGCAGTTCCTCTGAAAGCCTATCACTGTTACCGCTACTTTGTTACTTGCTAATATATAATGCTCAGGCGTCTTGTTCTTTGTCAAATTACAAATAAGTAGCTTTGGTGCCTGCTTTGAAGTCCAGCTCTAACTAACGTACACTTGACCCATAATTACCTTACCTGTTTACTTTTTGAGTTTCCATCAAGATATTAATTTTGTAAACAGAAAGCCGCCATGGGTATATCACTTGCATGCCCATGTCTATCATGTCAACATTATGTAAAATTTTCTGACCGGAACTGCTATCACTAGCTTGATCAGCTGAGCCCCTGTGCTTTCTTATTTCCTCAGCCTCCCTTGCCTTCATTAGTATCCTAATCCAAATACGTTTCATTTTTTAATGTCCATCTAATTTATGATGTTTGTTACGTTCTCTGGAGTCACTCTATACCCGATCTTGTTTTCTATTTTTAATCTGGTCCTGTCGTATTTCTTCCTTAGAAAAAATATATACTCAGTTGTGTTTTCCACCTCGCATATACTGCACCATTTTCTATTTTTCCTATCCTGAAATTGAGTAAGATGGCAATTGCTCTTGCATCATTTTTTAATTAGTAATATTCTTATTTTTGGAATTAATCTTTTGATACACACTGCCTTTTCGTTCGTTTTTCTCCACTCTTCCTGACAATTCTCGATTGTTTTTTTTTTCTGTGTGGATGTTTTAACTTCCGGTTTCATCGAAATTCTCTTTCTTTATATTCTAATATTGTTAGATAAATGGATTGTCTCCCTCCCCTCCTCATAACCGTGATTGTCTCGTATAAAATGGTTCTTGCATCAAGATATAAGGACAGAGGAAATTCGGTACCAAGGACGATACGTTTTACTATTAGATTTTGAAGAGTGAAAATATGAGCCCCGTGAAATAAAAAAAATCAACTCAAGGTAATACAGAATTGATTTTTGTTTGTTTCACGGGGCTTTCATGGTAGGTGCCAAAGTGGCTGTTTTGCCGTAGTCTATTGTAATTCTACCTAACGTTTCGTTTCATCTGCAAGACATCTTCAGTGCAGACGCACTGCTTGCTTTTCCACGCCGTCGTTGCTGAAGATGTATGCAGTAATTGCAGATAAAACGTTTAAAAGAAATTCCAACGGTCTGGAAAACGTAATAAATTATAAATATATTCGATATACATTAAATTTTTTGTAATCAATTAGTCATTAACTATTAAGTGGTTTGTTTAATATATCAAGAAACTATTGTGTTACAACTTTTTTGGAATTCTCATTATTGAGATTTATTCACAATATTATCATTCAGCATTATGTTACAACTCTTTTGTGTCTACCAATGTAACTAAACAAACAACCAACAATTATAATAGATTTCTTATTTTCAGGTAAACCACTCATTGTCGGATCAGTCGGACCATACGGAGCATCACTGCATGACGGATCGGAATACACCGGTTCGTACGCAAAGAACACAAGCACCGAGACTATGAAGAACTGGCATATACCAAGAATAAAAGCACTGATAGAGGGCGGCGTTGATATGTTAGCTTTGGAAACTATTCCTTGCAAGTTGGAAGCTGAAATGTTGGTGCAGCTGTTGAAGGAGTTCCCCAATATGAAGGCTTGGTTATCCTTTAGCGTCAGTGTAAGTTGTAATTACTAAATTGGTTAATATATTGTTCGTACAAGGAGATGCATCAGAAGGTTAAATATATATATATATATAGTTAATTTACTTTGACTTGATACTGTAATGTTTTTATTTTACACTCTGGATTCGTAGATTTATTTCAAAACTCGATCGAACTTACTATAATTTATTTCCACTAAATGTTACATTCATGAAACTATATACAATTTATTTTGAACACCAGTTGTTTACTAGACGGCAATCTAATACTGAATGAATCCCATCGTCGACTTCCCGTATTTATATATTACTTCTCTGAAAGCTCTAAATAGATTCTCGAACACTCGAGGAATTTCGATAGCGGCGAGCCCCCAGCTTCGGGGCGGCAGACAAACAACCTTTTGCATTTTACGAAATATCGGATCAAGGTCGATTCCACAAAATATCGGATGAATTCCCGTCACATTTCCCCATCCTTAAGACTATTTTGTCCCGAAATATAACAGAATCCTTCATGGTATGGCGACATTTGTAGAACTCTCCGTTTCGACCATGGGACGTTTGGTGGAAGTAACAATCGACGGTCTTCCAATCTGGACTGCGAATATTGAGACAACATACAAGGATGTGGATGCTACTAAATCGAAAGATAGTTTCCATCATAGTTCTCACCACCCTCCATTTCAGTCCATCCAACCCACAGGCTAACTTTGAGACCGCCAATTTCATCAGGTTCTTCTCCATCATCATAGTTCTCAACTCTACCAGAGTTTTCCAAAGATCGCTATATGTTTTCGTTACCAAATAGAAGATGTCTCTGGTACCCACTGTTTGTGTATCTTCGAGATGAAGGACCTTCCCCAACACTGGACCTTGCTGCCATAGCTTCTGAAATTGGCAACGTGTTTGCAAACACTTTGACTATCCCTCTGGACATCCGGAGATCTGGAGCCACGCAATGAGCCAGAGAACATTCTACGGGCACCTCAAAAGGGTCTCGGTGTTCCTCTCTGATCACATCTCACTGCACTTTCTGTTCATCCGAGTAAAACCAAAAAAGACATCTACTTGGAATTCCCCACCTTTGGCTTTGATGTCATATGCTTCCTTCATTCGGGTACTGGCATTCTCGATATTTAACCGAACTCATTGGAGGATATCGTTCATCCCTTGACGTAACTGACTAAGACTTCTCCTGGGGGACATCCAAAAATTAAATAGCATGGTAATCGTAACTCTCGTCCCATAATAACAATTTCCGGGAACTGACCCATGGACTCATTCGTCCTACTACACCATCGGATTGCGGGTGTTATGCTTTCGTCCTTGTTTTATTGATCTTGAGTAGTTGGCAGACGTCTTGAAAAAGAACAAACTCGATTTCTACCTTCGTCTGAGTGCAACTCCGAGGGAACAGCAAAACGGCTGACCCATTCCTTGACAAGGATATCAGCAATGGGCAAGGCATCTTGATTCGGCAAAGCATAAGCTTTACTGAAATAGTCCCTCACCATCACAATGTACTTTTTTCCGGAGTCAAATTCAGGAAATGGACCGGCAACATCAATGGCTACTGTTTCGAATGGACTGCCCACGTTATATTGCTTCATGGGAGCTTTCGCTCGCTTCTGAGGTTCATTACTTGCTGTACAAACCGTACATTTCCGGCACCAATCCTTGACATCTGCTTGGCAGTTTACCCAATAGAAGCGTTCTCTTAACTTTCCAGGGTGTTCGTCACTCCCAGACGTCCTCCGGTTGTACCATCATGTACGCAAAACATCCGGTCTCCTATTTCTTGGAATTACAATTTGTTTTCTGTCCTCGGCATCCTCTAGAGTTTCCAGCACTTGCTTCAGAAGTCCGTTTTCTAGGATGAGGTAGTTTCGCTGAACCCAGTGTGCCTTCAAAATAGGTAAGGATCGCTAAATCTGCTGCCACATAGGTTTGCAGTCTTCTTTCTTCCACCGGATAACCTCTTTTAACTCTGGATCTAATTTCTGGTCTTTTTGGATCTCTTTAAATTGCCAATGGTCATCGACGGCGGTAGTTCTACAGAAAACAGCTCCTTTATCTTCAGCTCGCTGACAATGTTTGCAGTCATCAGGGCAAGGTTTCTTCGTTAAGACGAGGACGAGGAAATAGCTAATCTGTTGCTTCCCTTGCAATGTATGTGTCCTACTTTATCACCTTTCCAACATCTCAGTTGTCTTTTTTGGTAATGACTTCCTCTATTTCCCTACAGAGGTTTTATCATTTCCTCCATCTTCTGATTCTCTTTCTCTGCCTTTGAGAATTGAGTCGGTCGAGCTAATGTGAATGCTTGTCTGGCTTCCCGAAATCGATCCAAAAACTCAACTTGACACTTTCCAGTGTGGCTGGATAGGCAAGACGAAGTGGTAAACGTCCTCATTTTGGGGGTGGTAAGGGTGGTTCTAGTAAAGTAAACAATAAAAATGCATAAAACTCAGATGATTTGGGGGAGGGGGCTTCAGCTTCTAAGCCACCCTTGAATCCGCGAGTGCTCTACCAGAGGTATTCATCGTTTGCAAAATATCTGTACCATCCTCTCTTAAAACGAAGGTTAATGATAATACCTTTTCCTCTGCTGGTCATTCGTTTACCTTTGCTACAGCCTCGACTGACGCTGATAATTACTTCATAACGATTTTCCATCAAATTGTGTCGTGTTTCCTCGAGCCTAATTTTCGAATTTACTACTTCCGGAATGTTTCTGTTTTCGGTCTTTGGACGAGTTTCTCCCTTTTGTATTGTGACTACCTGCTCTTTTGTTTTCCTGGTCCCACCCTCCATTATCTGTTTTAGCTTATTTATCCGTGTTTCATTTTTTTAGCTTAGCTCTTCTACCATTTTTGACTACCATCTGCTTCCATCCGAGCTGCAGTCTCGACTATTTTCTCTTCCTGAATTTCTGAATTTTTAAGTTTAATAATTTCAAATTTGCTTTCTAGTGTTTTAGAATTTTCTACTAATTTATCTTCTATGATTTTAGAACTTTCTAGTAATTTGCTTTCTAAAGTTTTCCAATTTTCTTTTAACTTATATAGCTTAACATCTAAATTTTTTTTAAAGTTTTCTGCCATTTTTTTAATAGCATTCCCATGTCACCATTACCATGAACTTCAACCAAATAAGAATCGGGATTTTTACCTTTATTTATTAGGTCATCTCGTAGCTGTTATATTAATTCACTTTTCCTCCCACTAATTTCTAAATTCCTTTCAACCACTTCTTTTTTTAAATCCGCCACATTATGCCGGCCTCGAGGAGCCAGACAAACAACCTTGTGGAATCTACGAAATATCGAATGAATACAGATATATCTGGCTCATACCAACTCAAAACCAAAACAAATGTACAATGTGATTTTTCATGTTGTTTCCGGTGTGCAGGCGTTTCTTATCTTATGCGTTGAAAACATAGGTTACTGCGGACTATTTTCATTTTTCATTACCTCCTAAACTATACGATAAAGAATACATTTTTCCCCAGTTATCCGATGAAGACCTTAAATTTAATCGTTATTTTTTATTTCTCAAATATGTCCATAAATCCGTTATCATTTGCATATATAATATTTAAAAATAAATTTTGACGTGAATCCCTGGAAAAAATAAGAGTATGAACAAAAAATGCTACATGCTGTCTTAACTTGTGGTGTCCCATTTAAAAAAATGTATTTAATCTAGAAAGACCTGAAGGTCAAGGTTAAATATAAGATCAACATCGGATACCTTTTTTGTACACTGGTAGTTTTTACGATTTTTTGCCGTATTCATACTTATTGAGCACCCGGTATATTATAGCAAATTAAGGAACTTATATATCATCGTACAATTTGCTATTTCAACAGAAAAAACAACTACTGGTGACTAATATTTTTGTACCACATTATTATGGAATATACCAATAAAGCAGCCAACAGGACTTTTTCTTCTGACAAATATTATCATCCCAAACTAAAAACGTACATGTAGATATACAAATAAAATACAGCCAAAGGAGAATGTAGCTTCTTTTAGTGGACTAATTTTTAGTATCGGCTTACAACTTATAGCGATTATCCCCTACATAAAAACAAAACAGTGTTACCTCATACTAATACTACTAGCATGGATATATTTTAAATTTACAATTTTAAAATATTTTTTAAAATACTGATTTTTTTTTAGACTGATGGAAAGTCCACAGCGTACGGTGAAGATTTTCAAGAAGTTGCTAAACATTGCTACGATCTGAATCCGGAACAGTTAGTGGCTGTAGGCGTTAACTGTACCGCACCAAGACTGGTAGAATCTCTTATATCGGGGATTAATGACAGCAGAAAAGGCAATCCCATTCCGATAATAGTATATCCGAATAGTGGAGAAAGCTATAATGTTGAGCAAGGGTACGACAGTACAATAAATAGGTATACTAGCTATAGGAATCTCAATGTACAGGGTGACGTCGTGTCGTTTGTAGTGAACTGTCTTATATCTGACCTATAGTCTCTCAGATTCTGTAGTTTGATAAACAGCTCATTTAACATTCATAAATTTTAATTATCTGGTCATGAAGGAAACTAGTAACATAACCTTAACAGAAAAACAGTAGTGACAAGAGCATTAAGGGTAGCGGGAACAACTAATGGAATCGTATGGTGTATAATAGGCCAAAATATGGCTACAAAAAATCTGACCAATCAAGTATCAAAATGAAATAGGGTCTTGTTGGAACTCAGATCCTCAATCTACATGCTCCCCAAGTCTACCTAGACAGCTGAACTGGGTGTGAATCCGAATCGCTTCCTGTATTTATAGTTCTCGCTCGGTAGACAGGTTATGTCACGTGATGATGTGATGATCAGGTCGCGCGGTGATAGGTCTATCGGGTAGTGAGCGTGCCGAACCGTTTCAGTCTGAATATTGTTGATCTCCATGCGGTAGAAAGGCGCGTGCTATCCTCACATCGGTTAAGGCAGAGTGGTCGTTTCTCTAGTTCAATAGCTTCACGAATCGTGGAAGCGCTAAGTGAATTGAGGAAAATGATGGTCCTATTCTCCTAATAATTAGTGGAATGTCCTGGTTGTATATAATGATATGCGAGGGTCGAAATTGGTTCCTTTTTGCCTCTATTAGTACAACTTATATACCTTTTTGGCCAATCGCGACAAGGTATTCCATATACTCCTAGGTCCTCATTAGGCACCTTGTCCTTTCGGGTCCTAGTTAACCCAGCTATTTTCTGGTCGGTTTTCGCGTAATATATGTTTCATCCTCTTGATCTGATGATATTATTACCTGATCGTCCGCGGACATGAGTGTGCAAATAGGTGATCACCAGCTGAGATTTCCAAACATCCACATTTTTTTCATCCGTACCTGCCATCAGTGTTCCATTGGCATATCCCTGTTGAAAATATCTCATAGAGTCCCATACTTCACTATAGAAACTATAATAGTTTGTATGCAGTCTATCTGGAAAGAAAATTTGCCAGATAAAAATCATTTTTGAACATTTTGGAATCTATCTGCTAGTCAAAGATAGCAAGTTTTCTTGTATTACAGAATTAAAACGTATTTTAATAGTTTTTCCAAAATCCGTAAGTTTAATGTTTTCTATTTACAACCTATATTGAAAATTGAACTTAACGTTTGGCTTAGAAACTTATCTGAATATATATGTGGATTGACAGCTACAAGTATTTTTTATTGGAATCCAAGGGGGGGATCGCCACCCCTAATGCATGAAATCCCCCCCCCGGAAGCCCTTTTAGAAACCTTTTAAAACGACAAATTCAACTGATGCTCTTGCCCAGTTCTGACCATATTAGTTGCTTTTATATATAGGTTTTTAGAGAAGTTGATCACAACAAGAAGTGCATCTATGTGGAGACAAGGGGGGTAGTTGCCCCCAAAAAAGTTTACGAAATGTAAAAAAAAAATTCTTGCTATTATATTTTTCTTGACCCCAGTCGAAATGCTGAAGATAAGCCCCAGATCACCACTGCTCTGGCTTGTTAGTGACAAAGTTAAAAGTGAATTTATTTCTGACCATGTAGCTCCAGTTTAAGTTGTTATTACTAGTTTATGATATGATTCACATGCTGCTCCCCGTTTGACCACAACGCCTTTAATTCTGATTCTATTGTTTTTCTTTATTAAATTTATAATTGATTTTAGATGTACGAATTAAAATTACAAATGTTTTTTTTTCATAATGTCATCTGTTTCAGATGGATCAACAGAGACAAGTGTGAACCAGTGGAAACTTATGTACACAAATGGCTAGATTTAGGTGTCACATGGGTCGGAGGGTGTTGTCGCACTTATGCCGTAGATGTTACCCGCATTAAGCGAGAAGTCCACCTGTGGAAACAGTCAAAGTCTAAGTGTCATTGTCATTAATATTTACCACAACCGTATGTGTTCTGTTATTGCTATAATAATTTAAAAAATACTCTGCTGGTGTTTGAAAGGAATCGAGAATTAAATTGCTCAATAATACTTCGTCTAGACTGGAAATAAATTAATCTGACAAAAAGTATAAGTATGCATTACAAAACTGACACTAATTTTCTGTAAATGAATTGGTACCTGAAAAATGTATACATATAGTTTAGTGCCATATATAAAATTGATACTATTTTTATATAATTTTAAAATGTATAATATTACTGTTAAAATCGTAAAATAATGTATTTTTTAATATATATTCAACAAATTGTTTTTACCCCGACAAGTGATTTTCTATATATATAATAGCATGATTCTTAAATAAAATATATTTGAAAAATGTTTGGTTTTTTTTAACCAACTTCAAAAAATAAACAATATTAGGGAAAAGTACCCACCGTATAATTTTCTATGACATAGGATTTATAGTTTCTCAGAAAATCAAACAAAAACATTTATTAAGGAACTGCAGTTCCATGAATCTTCACTGATTTCTCTAAAACGGCCCAATCAATTTGAATATTTTTAATTATATTCTACAAAGACATATTCCGACTTGATTCTGCACATTTTTACTTAACGTAAAACAAACTCTTTATCTGTAAACCGGAAAAATAAAGTGAAAAGTCCATAAACGTCAATATCAAATAAATACATTTCCAAATTTAAATGTCAAGATATGACAAAAAATGGTTATTGATTGCACATTGTATTTAAAGTGTTTTCATTTTGATTCATTTCAATTCGGTTTTTTTTTAATATATTTTTTTATGTTTTACGGCAATGCATCCATTGCAATATACTCCTAGATTTATGCAGTTCTTTTCATGTCTTGCATTAACTGGCCTGGTGTTTGTTATCAAATCTTACGAAACTCAATTCCTGATGTTCAGTCGAGCAGAAATGTTGTATATCTATGTAAGCCGGCTGACAAAGCAATCCCCTTTATGATGTATCTCTCTTATGTTAAATAATATGCTTGTTATGGCCATTTCCTAATATATTCATTCATAACTACGGTTTTATCAACAGGAAATGGCGATAAATCCACATTGTATGGCAGACAAAATCAACGGTCTTCATACTCAAATAATAAAATTGTTGCTGTACATACAATTTACAATATACTTCAATTTCAACTCAATTAACGTTAAAAATCTTTTATCAAATATAGGACGACGCGTGTAAATGTGATCAAAGATATATTGATAAAACATCTTTGTCAAAGATCTTTGATAAAATATTACTTTGACATATATCTTTGATCACATTTACACGCGTCGTCATATATTTGATAAAAGATTTTGGACGTTAATTGTCAGTGAAAATTTGGGCCCGAGAAGTTTATTCTGAAGCAAAAATTTTATTATTTCCGTATGAAGACCGTTGATTTTGTCTAATGTTATATATAAAATAGAAACAAGAAATTAATTGCCTACAATGAAACTTGTTAGTACCATTGTGTGGATGTATGGACGTTTAAAGAAAACCCGGCGGATTAAAAAAAATAAAGCAATTTTGTGTGTTGTTAAATAGTGAGCTATAAATTATATCACAGATCTATATGGATAATGAAGCGCAGTGTTGTACTCGATTAAAATGATGTACGTGGACCCTCTATATCAGCGGTCGTCACACTTTACTAGCCAAGGGCCACACATGACAATATGAGTACCAGAGCCGGGCCGCAGAGTATGTGAAGGCGCTTCAAGAGCCTTTGCACACTTATCCATACTAGTCCATACTAATCTTATAAATGCGAAAGTTGGTCTGTCTGTCTGTGTGTTACCTCTCTACGCTTAAACCACTGGACTGTATGGAGATAGTTTGAGTTCCGGGGAAGGACATAGGATAATTTTTATCCCGGGAATAACTATTACATAATATGTAGGTATTCAGCTCATTTCATTATTCACTTCGCACTAGCGTGCGCGACGTCGTTCGTGTGGGAGTTGATATCAAAAAAGTAGGTACTCATATATATTATTAATTACAATATTTATTAGAAAAAAAAATTGAATTTATAAACATATGTAAGTAAGGAATGATTTATTAAAAAGTTCAACATGGTAATCAAAAATACCTATGTTTTATAATTAGGAATTATGGTGTTGAACTTTTTAAATTATTTCTTGTATATTAGCATTTTTTGGACTACATGCGATCCTCATTATGTCTTCTAAATGAGTGGAAAGACGATTAGGGTATATATTTTTCAAGAAGCTCATTTTCGAAAATGAAGCTTCACAGAGGTATGTTGAAAAAAATATGGTTAAAACGAATTGTGCGCAGTCTTGCAAATATTTATACTTGCTAGGGGCATTTTTCCAAAATTTATTGTACTCCTGCTTTTCACGGTGCTCAATGAAACTAGCTTTTCCGTCGTAGAATTCGAACACAAAGTCGGATATTGATTTTGTTTATGATTATGACATGTAGGTATAATTGACTATTAATGCAATTTACTTTGCCGCGGGCCGCAATTTGACGACCACGGCTCTATATTATACAATTTTTTCATTTTCTTTAGCAATTGATATAGACAATTATCGTATCAACACCTATAATGTGGTCTTATCCATTCAAAAATAATTCTTTTGCCATTCTTGCCTTCTGTCGTTCTGTCTCAGCTCTTTTAATAAGTTCAGGTGTAGGGTAGTTGCTTGCTGCGTCGGTTTGCTGACCGTTGGTGGTTATCGGCACGTTTCCTATTCTTCTACGAGGATCAACTACGCTCGTTTGAAAAAATTCCAACAGTTGATCGTAGAATTAATATTTTGCCGAAACTGCTAATAAGAAGTTTTGCTTATCAGGCCCCCTACTGATAAATTATACCTTTCTAGGCGCCCATTACTTTTTTAGTTTAAAATGACTGAATTGTAGCCATAAAAGCACACCATGCTACTGTGGTGGCATAAAATTACTAAAATTCCTCATTTTGAATAGAAAATATTTGATCAAATATTTGATGCAGTGTAATATGTCATAATGAAATTTGTTCTGACATTCATATCAAATATTTGATCAAATTTTTTATATAACATGCATCCACGCCCGCGAGTATCGATGTGTTTAAATACGATCGACCTCGCGCCTATTGAGTCTGTACTATGCACGTGTTTAAAAAGTCAAACGTAGCGATTTCAAATCAGTCACTTGACAACGTATTGAATCTTATGAGAGTTGTGATTGAAAATACTGCAATTAACCTAGACTTGATTGCAAATAGATTGTAGATTGTTTTGTATTCATAGTTATACTTTATAGGATTCCTAAGATAAAAATGTAAGTTTTTTATAAAAGTATTACATTATTTGATTAAAATAATATATAATATAAAATACATTTAATTGAAGATCATTTTCAGGTGCAGGTCTTTGGTCTTTACAATGAGATCGTATAAATATTTAAGTGGCAGTGAAAAAAGAAAACGAAAAGTTGATGGAGATAAAATGGCAAAACAAATGAAAAGATTCTTCGACAAATTTTTAACTGTAGATGGAGAATAATTACAACAATGGTCGTCATTTTCACAAATTTATTATTATTGTTTGTTTTAATAAAATATGTGTATGTTTGTTTATTTTAATAAATTATGTTTATGCTTGAGTTACATATACAATTCACAAAGGATACGCTGATAAAGCACAGACATGTCGTCTTGATTATATTTCAATTAGCATTTTTGTTGCATTATGATATTTGAATTTAATTTCAGTTTAACTTGAATCTCCAAGTAGTTTAGATGCTTTGTATTTAGTTCAATATAATAATTTCTAGTGCTTGTTGGAAATAACAAGTTTTTTAAAACTAAGTTTCAAGAAACAAGTATATTACTCTTCTTTGTTTCAATAAGTTATGTTTATGTTAGTTTGCTTTCGTAAATTATGTTTATTTAATTTTTGTACATGTACCTATAAAATTTATTTCCTTTTTTTCTTCTTGGAATCCCATAATTAAATTTAACTGCATATGATTTAAAACCAAACTATCAAACGCAAAGTATATGTCATGACTGAAAAATAGGCCCGGAATTACAATGTTGTAGCCTTAGTCCACCAATGCCTAAAGGTGCGTTTTAGGACACATGTTAATAGAGACTTTTTGGCTTATTTTAATGAGTTCTATAAACAACAGAAGGCTATAACCCTATTTTAGAAACATCCTGTCTAACAATAATAAATCTAAATATTTAAGGCATAGAGTTGTTACAAAAATACATTGCAAAGTAACAGTTCGACCTGCTAAGCACTGGGTGGTATTCAGTGAGGATGTATTTACTCACTGGTAGTATCACGTGTGGATTGCTTGGGAAATTAAATACTCTTGTTCGCTAAATAGTTGTTTGAGATGTCGCTCCTTAATCAAAATGGACTTATATAGGGTATAACTATACAGTTTTCTAGTAATACAACCATAATTCAACATTGTATTGTTGTTATTTCAGTATTATAACATATAAATACTTATTCATTTGTTTAACAAAATAAATATCAATTAACATCTCGCAAACAAAATAAATTCCTAAACCAACTGTGGTTTGGTGCCACCTATAGCAGGTCGAATTACCGAATTACCAGAAATTTACAAAACGTCAACTTTTATGACAACTACGGGATTGAATAATATTCATTAATTAAATGTGAAATAATAATTTTAGTATTATTTATTATTTAAAATTGGCCCAAACCCAAACAAAATTAATGTGGCTGTATAGATATTGTCAATATCTTTCAAATGAGCTATCACTTGCCATAAAGTCCTATTAAAAATTACTGGCCACATTGCCCACAGTAGTACTGCAAAGTCATCTATTACATTATGCCATCAGTTATCATAAGAAATCGAACAGCATGAACCAGAAAAACGCAAGATTCACCTCTGTAAAGAAGTATTAATACATACTAGTGGTCGCCCAGTGGTAGAAATTCGACCCTGTTTCATGAAATCATAAAAAGTATATTTTTAGAAACAGAGTTGTGGAGAAATCGGAGAAGTAGATGTAATGACCAAAATTGTTCACTCATATTGACAAATCTACTGCAATAAAAAAGATGTTATCACATATCGGTATTCGAAATATTTTTGATAAATGAATGACCCCCCCCCCCAATTTTTGACTGGAACCGCTGCTGGCAAAATATTCCATATAATAATTGGAAGATTGTTCTGTGCAACCTAAAAGTTTTCGTCATTTGCTGTTTCAATCAAGTTCAGGAATATTAAAAAAAAGAGAGGACCAACAACCCTAGGAGAACTTAATTATTTAATACATTCTCCATTGTCCGCTGTCTGACGATTTTTTACCAACACCTTCGGGAAGGTTGTGACAATAATATATTAATCAAATAATTGAATTCACATTAAAAACAGAATATTTAATATGAAAGTTAGCGCAACCGTCCCAAAAATCAATACTGATCTACTACATTGACTATTTTACCACTAAACACTAACAATGCTTGTATGGCACTTCCAGAAGTACATGCTCTAAGAATAACGATCGCTCCATATATAATTACTCAATGTTTAGAATTTTCACCGACTTGCTTCGGCGGCACTGTCAGTTGTTTGGCGTTGACAATATGGACATAAATAATGAATATTTAATATATTTTATTTAATGAATGAACCAATAATGTAAATTAATATTAGTATTCTGCACTGAAGGTCGTCAGTAGCTACTTAAGGAAACAAAAATGAAGAAAATCGATTGAGAGACAGAGGAGAAAATGGTACCTAATCTTTTTGTCTTTGCCTATTTATATATAGATATTAAATTGCCAACAACTATTCTGAGATAGTGTTAAGAGAAAAGCTAAACAGTATTCATAGACTATGATAAAGTAGTATGTTTTTATCATTGCTCCAAATTTAAATAATATGTATTGAAATAGTATTGTTATAACGTCCGTGGGTTCAATTTTAGAATTATAAAACTAATATTCACTTTCACTTTTCTAGAACTTTATTTACATTCAAAGAGCTGATTCAAATACAATAACAATCCCATATACGCTAGTCGTCGCGGTATAACTGAACTGCGATCGTGGCGTGCTTCTTTTATAATACCAGCGTCGAATTCTCCAGTAAAAATCATCATCACTCCTTCCGCTGCCGACTCTTTTCGAGAACCGCTTTTTTTATCTCAAAGCGTTTGTTGTCGTACTGAGATGAAACAGGGTCGGCTTTGGGTAAATTTCGTAACACTGCCCCCCCTTTAATTCTGATCGCCCCGATCAGAAACATCCTCTCCATGGTAGGGAGCGAGTCGATCTAAATGAACCACCTTCAATTTAGCCTTGGGGTTTCGACGGATCCGGTAGACGACGTCATTCAGCCTCTTGACCACCTCGTATGGACCATCCCAGGCGGGTGTAAGCTTTGGGGATTTACCCTTGCTCCGTTGGGGGTTGTACAGCCAGACTTTGTCCCTCTCCTGGAACCCGACTGAATTGGCCTTGAGGTCGTCTCGCGTCTTCATCTGGTCACTGGTGGCCAACATCTGCGTTCGGGCTAGTTCGTGTATTGCCAACAGGTTATGTCGGAGCTGGTCGGCATAATCGTCGATGTCTTGGGGAGGTTCTTCGGGGAAGCCAAATGCCAAATAGCAGGGTAATCGCAGCTCCTTTCCGAATAGGACCTTGGCTGGGGTCAGGCCTGTACTATTATGTACAGCAGAGCGATATGCCAACAGGAATAGGGGAATATGATCATCCCAATCACGCTGGTTATTGCTGACGACCTTGGATAGGTGTTGTTCCAAGGTCCTGTTGAATCTTTCCACCATTCCGTCTGACTGTGGGTATAATGGTGTTGTTCTCGTTTTCCTAATCCCCAACATCGTGCAGACGTTCTGGAATACATTCGATTCGAAGTTACGCCCCTGATCTGAATGTAATTCCATCGGGACGCCAAACCTGCTGAATAGTTGTTCTACTAGCACCGTCGCAACCGTGGTTGCCTCTTGGTTGGGTATCGCATATGCCTCAGGCCATTTGCTGAAGTAATCCATTGCGACCAGAATGTATTTGTTCCCCCTCTCAGACTCGGGAAACGGACCGGCGACATCGATGGCAATTCTTTCAAATGGGACGCCCACATTGTACTGCTGCATTCTGCCCTTGGTCCGGGTCTTCGGGCCCTTACTGGATGCACAGATGGCACATTTGCGGCACCAAGCTCTGACGTCTTCGAAGTAATTCACCCAGTAGTACCGCTGGCGAACTTTGTCAAGGGTTTTATTCATGCCCAGATGGCCTCCGGTAATTCCATCATGTACTTCGGTCAGGATGGCTGGTACCTTTTTCTTCGGAACTACCAGTTGGGACATGGTTTCTCGTCCATCAGCGCTTTCCCAAACTCGCTTGAGCATTCCATTGTCTACTCTTAGAGAGTCCCATTGAGCCCATAACGATTTCCGCACGCCGGAGTATCTAGCTACCTCGTCTCGTCGTGGCCTGGGTGCTCCTCTCGTTTTGAGTGACAAGATTGGTTCGATGTCTGGATCAGCCATTTGGTCCTGGATGCACTGTTCCGTTGTCCAGTCTTCATTGGATTGCACTCGGATCTGCCTGATGGGGATACCCTCTCGCTGTTCCGTCCTAGGGGCATCTGCATTATTGTGCAAACGGCCGGCACGGTGTTCCAGCTTGAAATCGTATTGCTGTAATTTCTCCATCCATCTGGCTAGTTGTCCTTCCGGTGTCTTCATGTCCAGCAGCCATTTGAGTGCGGCCTGATCTGTCCGGATTAAGAAATGACGACCATAGAGGTATTTGTGGAAATGGTCTACAGCCCTTATTATTGCAAGAAGTTCTTTTCTGGTGACGCAATAATTTATTTCCGGTTTCGAGAATCCACGGCTGTAATACTCGATCACCTCCTCTTCACCATCTCGCACTTGGGATAGGATGGCCCCCAAACCTGTGTTGCTGGCGTCTGTGTCTAAAATGAACTTGCCGGACTGTGTAGGAAAGGCTAGGATTGGGCTGGAACATAGTGCTGCCTTCAGTCGCCTGAATGATGTTTCGCAATCCTGATTCCAATGGAAGGTCTCTTTCTCAGTGGTCTGCCGATGTAGAGGGGCGACGATGGTGGCAAATCCCTCAACAAAACGTCGGTAGTATGAACAGAGGCCCAAGAAGCTTCGGAGTTCATGTTTGTCTCTTGGAACTGGCCAATCACGGATGGCTTCTATCTTGTCTTCGTTGGTGCGGATTCCTGACTCGGACACTACGTGGCCCAACAACTCTACTTCTTTTTGAAACAAGGAACACTTCTTCGGATTGAGTTTCAGGTTGGCGTTATTAATTCTGGAGAATACTAGACTAGAATGTCGTCGAGGTATACTAAGCACGTCCTCCATGTTAACCCGCTCAGTACATACTCCATTAGCCTCTCAAATGTAGTGGGTACATTACATAACCCAAAGGGCATGACCGTGAACTGAAACAGCCCTTTACTGGTGGAGAAAGCTGTCTTCTCTCTGTTGTTTGCGTGTAGACCAACCTGCCAATATCCACTTTTTAGGTCTAGTGTGGAGAACCAACGGAAGCCTGCTAGTATGGTCAAAGTGTCATCGATTCGGGGTACTGGATAGCTGTCTTTCTTCGTGACATCATTCAGCTTTCTGTAATCCACGCAAAATCGGGTGGTTCCATCCTTCTTTTTAACTAACACGACGGGAGCAGACCATAGACTGATGGATGGCTCAATAACTCCATTTTGTAACATGGACTCGATGTTTTCCTCGACTGCCTGTTGTTGCCCCAATGGTAGTCGTCTAGGTGGTATTCTGATGGGTTGAGCCTTCCCGGTATCTATTCGATGCTGGATGATGTTGGTGCGACCGGTGGTTCCATTTTTACTGTTAAAAATTTGCCAGTGTTTTGTGATAAATTGCTTGGCTTTCTTCTGGTTCTCTGGTGTCAAGTGTGTCAAATGGTCAGCAAACTGTTGTAGGAACTCTTTATCGGGCCCTGGCTCCTTCACCGACGTCTGGTACTCTTCTTCGCAATTGATGATGGTCTCTACTGGCTCGAAACAAGCTATCTCTTGACCATTGGTAATTCTGATGTCGTTGTTGGACAGATTCAGGACTCTGATTGATATATCTCGTCCGGTTTTAACTACAGCCCGTCCAACTAAGCAGTCATGAGCTGAGTGTACGGGCTCCACCATTCCAACGCAGCTCCCAGGTTTGCTGTCTAGCTGCCCATGAATAATCTGTTCCGTTCGACCGGGAAGTTTAGCTGAAGACTTTGCCACAATTTTTATAGGGGTGACTGATGTGTTGACGGGCCGTGTCAATACAAATTCCTCATTTAGGAACCGAAGAACATCATATCTCGGGTCGAACATAAATCCATGCTGGCTAATTAGGTCCATTCCCAGTATAAAATCGTTCTCAATATTCGCTACCAGGACCCTATGCTGGATCATGTTGTCCCCTATCTGTAGTACGACGTCTGCCTCACCCTGTATTGACATGGACTCGCCGGTGACTGTTCTGAGCTGGATGTTATTGGTAACTAGCCGAATTTCTAATGCTCTCAAAACCCTGGACTTGGCAATGGACACAGCGGCGCCGGTGTCGATGGTGATGGTAACTGCTCGCCCATTGATGGTGCCTCTGATGACTAGGCTGCCGCTATCTCGGCAAAATCCCCGGATGGATAACGTTTTGGGGGCTGGTGGAAGGACAGTCAGCATTCACCCCCTATGCTGACTGACTGACGGTCCCTGGCCATGTGGCTGTTTTGTTGGTTACCCCTGGTCGGTGATCGTTCAGGTGGCCTCACTCGACAGTCACGTTGGAAATGTCCTATCCGTGCGCAGCGGTAACATGCCCCTCTGGTGCCAGTTCTTTGTGACCGTTGTAATATTTTGTTCAGGCCAGCCAGCAGCGCTTGAAATGGTGGGTCTGACTCTTCCTGGTTGAAGGAAACTGCTCGGACCCTCGGCTTGGACATGTTCATGACGGCCTCTACTTCCAAAGCCCGAAGTAGAGCTTCATTACTTTTCTTGACGCCACTTAGTCTTAGATTTCGCTGTACTTCCACATCTCTGATGCCGTTTATGAAACTCTGTGTTGCCAACTGGTCTTTCGTTTCCTCTGGCAGGTCTGGGTAGGACAAGTGTACTAACCGACTAATTTCTGCTTCGAATTCTTGGAGGCTTTCACCGGATTTTTGCGTTTTTCCACTCAGTTCGACTTGGTATACGTGGCTCAAGGATTGATTGTCGTATCGTTTGTCTAGGATGGCGATGATCTTGTCGAAATTACCTTGTTCATCGACTGGAATACTTTGGAGGAGTGCTAGGGCCGGACCTCTTAACGAAATTACCAGAGACGTGGATTTTTCTTGGTTATCCCATCCATTAGCTGTAGCCACGGCTTCAAATTGTCGTTTATACATGGGCCAAGATGAGCTGCCATCAAATGTGGGTGGTTTGCTAACGGAACCTTTGGTACTAACGGTGTTCTGGTATTTTCCTCGCTGTAAGTCCTGTTGCATTTTTTTGATTTCTGTTTTTACCTTGTTTTGAATAGCAATGATTTCAAATTTCACCTGGCTCTGTATGGAATGGATGTCATCTACTTTGGTTTCAAGGGCCTCCACATGGTTTTTTAGGATCTTTATGTCGTCGTTTATCTCTTTTATATCTGATTCTACTGTTTGCATTCTTTCATTAACTGTTTCGTTAACTTGTGATACTATTTGCATTAGTTGTTCAAATTGCATTTGTCTTTTTAATTCAGTTTGATCTTGTTTTTGTTCAAATATTTTAAAATCATTTTCTCGTTTTTCTTCAAATTTCGAGAACAATCCTTCCAATAAATTTTGTTGTTCGCTTTTCATTGTAGAAACTAGATTTTGTTGTTTTTCTTCCATCGTGGAAACAAGATTTTGTAATTCTATTTTACGTTTTTCATCGATATTAGTGACAAGATTTCCTAACTCAACTTTAAGTTTATCATCAAAAGATTTCACTAACCTTTGTTAAATTTCTTCTTGATGTTGTTTCTTCTTCTTGTCACGTTTTTCTAGAATCTGTGCAATTTTTTCGTCTATCTTTTCCATACTACGAGTTTCCATAAATCAAATTACAATTTTCACTGCACTTAATCCTTTACTTCTGATCACCAAATGTTATAAAGTCCGTGGGTTCAATTTTAGGATTATAAACCTAATATTCAGTTTCACTTTTCTAGAACTTTATTTACATTCAAACAGCTGATTCAAATACAATAACAATCCCATAGACGCTAGTCGTCGCGGTATAACTGAACTGCGATAGTGGCGTGCTTCTTTTATAATACCAGCGTCGAATTCTCCAGTAAAAATCATCATCACTCCTTCCGCTGCCGAGTCTTTTCGAGAACCGCTTTTTTTATCTCAAGGCGTTTGTTGTCGTACTGAGATGAAACAGGGTCGGCTTTGGGTAAATTTCGTAACAATATATTCATCTCCTATTGTTTTTTCAAATAGATAAGTTCAAACCATAACCTGCAATTTGTATTATATTTTTTGTGTAAGTCTCGGTGACAGTTTTCTTCACTGTTTTGAGTCACCAATGAATAAAAAAAATGAAATAAGTCAAACAACTAAAAACGTTACAACAGAATTATTGGTAAAACTATGATCACAGGAATATTATTTTTTTTAAATCTACATATTTTTCTACAATATATTTAAAAACATCACCTTTCTTTGTTTTTCAATGACGATATTTAGTAACAAAACAGAAAAAATTTTGATGTTAATTAATATGAACCTGAAAGTTAAATTTAGGGAGGATGTAAAGAAATCTAAAACAATAAATAAAATCTGTGTATTTACATTTTTATCTTATATATAGTTAATTATAATAATACAATAATATTTATGTACATTACATAATTTTATTAGTTTACAGCATGTTTGATTTGAATTAGCACAAAATATTGACTTGTCTAGAAATGAAACAATCAGACATACATTTTGTTCATCAATTTATTGTCCTATTTAATACATTTTTAGACTTCCCTAAATATTCACTCCCACCCATTATTATGCACAAAAATCGAGACCTACAACAATTTACTTAATTAATTATATGTCTGAAGTATCTCATTTGCTAGTTCTTTTCAGTTAATTTTCGTGTACAAACATTTTTTGTGTTTACTACTGCTAACAAAATGTCGATTAACAATAAGTGTAAAAAACGTGAAACATATATCCAATCAACTCTATACAAATCTAACGGTGTGTACAAAGCTATTTATTTTACGTAGGTATAAAAAATCCACCCACTTGATTCCAATCCAAAGTGTATAAAATTTCTTTCGGTATTTGATATGTTCCCTGATGGCACCGAGAAACTAGTAAAGGGCCATCTTATTTTATATAAATGGTTATAAAAATTACGTAATCCAATTACTTCAAAAATAAAGTAATAATAAAGGCCTCTAAATTTACCGACAGTACTTATGACGTTCTACCTAAGCAGAACCGATAGAATAAATCGCATAGAAGAAATTCAAATCAAGTATCTGCTTAATTCAACATATAGTTTCAGTAATATAGGAAAACAGAAAATTGAATTGAACCTCCTTTACATCAAGAAAACATTTGTGTATAAGAGTTTAACACAAGCAGCGATATATCAGGATTTGAATTAGAACCTGAAGAAAGCATTATGACTATTGTCAGGTATATCAAATCTAGTTTAATTTGTATATTTTAATTATTCACAAAACTACTAAAAAAAATATTATTTACGTTTTTTTTTGTAAATAATGGATTGTATTGCATTAATGAATAACTGCATCCCCCAAAATTGTTCAAAATTTCATAAAAAAAATTCTATTACTACATATTTTGCATTCCACCTCTAGCAAACATATACGTTTAAAAACGACAAACTTCTACAAATTTTGGAAGACCTTATTTTTTAATTTGACTCCTCGATATTATGAAATTTTTAATACATTCCTAATAGCTCCAATTTCACAGCCAATGTTATTCAAAATGTCAAAACGATTTTTCAATACAGTCTCTCTCTTAAAATGAGCAATCTATTTTATTTCCGTGAATTATATAAAACCTTGGTGCAATATTCAACCTTACTGGTTTCATGCAAGAAAAATTAAACTTATAGATTGCAACCCCGAAGAAAATATTTTGATTATGTCTTTGTGTAAGTAAATATTTCCTGAAACATTCATAAGTCCGCTACATTTTTTTTTTAATTTTGATGCAATAATTCTCTAAAAGATTTAATCATATATTTCAAAAGATTTATTGTCTCGAGTACACAAATATTACACATTTCTTTTAAAATATTTCGGCTATATGTCACGTTTAATTCGAAATATAGAATATTCCTGGTTTTGAGAAAAAAAATCTTTTGAAATACTTATGTAACATTTCATGATATTGTCTTCTAAACGTTGTTTGTGGCATATTCTTGATTATTTTTATGTTTCTTTGGGGAATAACACCACAATAGAAATAAAACTACGTATATTGCAGGAATACCAAACGTTTCAAAGTCTATTCTGACTTCGTTGTCAATGGCTTTATATTTATTGATGTAGATTGCAAAAAATAAATATAAAGCCATTGAAAACGAAGTCAGAATAGACTTTGAAACGTTTGGTATTCCTGCAATATACGTCGTTTTATTTCTATTGTGGTGTTATTCCCCCAAAGAAACATAAAAATAATTTCATGATATGTTTCAAAAGATTTTTTTATCCTGAGCATATGAATACTTCAAAAATATTTTAATAAAATATGTTAAAACATTCAAATTTTTTTCTGTAATATTTCTCGAAATATTTGTTATATTTGATGAAATATTTCAAAAGATTTGTTCTTTCTTAAAATAATGTAGTGTGTGATGTAATTAAGTTTTTTAAAAATATATTTGATGATTAAAATAATGCCTCGAGAGAATTCAACAATCAAAAGAAAACACAATTTTTGCTTTCAAAACAGCAATAAAGGGATCTTTTAATCTTTTAATGAGTTTATTGAGTTGCAATATCCTTCAAAATTTTAATACAGTCGTATTCCTTTTTAATAGATATGCCACATCTCAAATTATTTATCTAGGGCTCCATATATTTAAGGTTACCATTCTAGTCTCTCAAAACCAATGTTTAATTTAACTAATTTATAAACTGTACTTTTCTATTATTGAACACTTCACAAATTCATGTCGGGGAATACCCGGGATAATGTAGTGTTAATTCAGTGTAAATTGTTATACTCTTTTATTTTATTCATATTTAGTAATGAATTTCTATGGAATATCAAAAAAAACTCAACTGTTGAATTCACCGAACTGAAAAATATTAGTTGCAATTCAGATCTGACCACTTTTATATAACAAAACTCTCAAGAATAGATTTTACGGTTTATGCATACACAAATGTCCTCATAAATTTATAAAAACTTCATTCCCTTTCAAACTGTTCAGAACTGATTTAAAATGTGGTTAATTTTACAAGAAGACACTTAGTGAAAAAAAATGAAATAATTAAAGAGGCACATTAGTGATAAGCACCATTAGAATATAATTCACAATATATTTAAAATGTTTGTGCTAAAACGTGAACTGCTAAATCAATGAGTCCTAAGCTATCTTTTCACTACTTTAATACAATTTATTTTAGTTCTTATATTTATTGAAATAAGGAGTATACTGAAAAAAGAAACATTTTAGTTCCATATTCCATATTATAATTGGTCTTGAAATTCAGAATTTTTATTATTATTTTTTAAATACTCCCACATGTAGGAAATATTTTGAAATACAAAGCTGATGAGTACTATCTTAATACTGATACCACGAAAGTGAAAATAGCATAATTTCATTTTATTTAACCAGACTTGTTCCTACTATTTAAAGTTTTGACAACTATTTCACCTCTGACTGTGACTTTCTGATAATGTACATTGGAACAAAATACAGTATTGTGCGAATTAATGTGAACAGAATTTCTGTATTATTTGAAGTTGGCAACACAGCTGTGAAAATTCTGACAGGTTTGTTTTGATATAACCAATAACCTATCATTCTGCATCAAGCTATTGCTACTGGTATTCGTTTTGTTCGTTACTGTGACTAGGCCAGACGTGTTTTTGGGTACAGTAATACATTTTATTTAGCTTCATGTTTGTGGCATCATGGATATTACACTAAAGAGAAGGTAACGGATAATCACACTTAATGAGTACACATCAAGGACGCAAGGGAATATTGCGAGAGAGTGTTCTGTAAGTTGGGAGATGTAAACAAAATAATAACACAAAAAAGGGAGACTGGATCAGTTGAAGTTCAGCGAAAGGAAAAATGTGAAAGAAAACGGAAAACAACTTCTCGAGATAACTTGGTTCTTTTGAGAGATAGTAAGCTGAATGCCAGAAAGACAAGTTATGACCTTCAGCAAGATTTAGAAAAGGGTGGAGTAAAAATTTACGACTCTACAATTCGCAGATGTCTTTTTGAGGGCGGCAGAAAAGCAGTGAAACCTCAAAAGAAACAGCTTCTAACGGACGCTATGATGACAAAATGCTTGATTTGGACAAAAAATATGCTCATTGGCAGAATAATCCTGTAGAAATATCTTGTTCTCAGATGAGACACACTTTTTGGTCCAAGGGTACTGATCAAACTTTGTACAGAAAGATGCAGACGAAAAATTGACTGCAGCTCTTGTAATCCAAACAGTAAAACATCCAGTCAAAACAATATTTTCGGGCTGTTTTTCGCATCAGGGAACAGGAAAACTTATACCCATTGAAGACATGATGAACAGTGACAAATATAAAGAAATTTTAGACAGGTGTTTGTCAGCGAACTAGAAAAAGTTCAAGTGGTTGGCCAACCAATCTTTCAACAGGATTCAGCACCATGTCATGTTTCAAAGAAAATGGTTAAATATTTCAAGGACAAAAAAATCCTTTGCTAGACATGCCTGGGACATTAATCCTATTGAGAATTTGTGATCTATATGCAAGGCCAGATTGGTATAGTTTCGGGATAACAAAATCAAAGAAAATTGAAAAAAACTAATTGATTCCATGCCAAAACGAGTTCAGTTGTAATAAAAACGAAAGGAGGCCACATCTCTTTTTAAATAATACTAAAATTACTATTGTTTGTATTTTCTTCTTTCAATAAACAATATTTAAGTAAATCTGTCTATGTTCACATTAATTCGCACAATAGTACAATTAAGAATTAGGTATATTATAGTGAAATCCGGAACTTATACACTAAACTGATGTGAAATTTCCAAGAAGTAGATTTGATAATTACTGTAAACATAAATAATTCAATTTTGGTTCATTTACCTCAAAAGTGCAATCTCACAAAGTCGTTCTAATATTAACGAAAGTAAATATGTAATTCCCGCTCACTCCAGGAAAGTTGGTATGATTATGTAGACTCAAAAAGAAACCACTAATAATGCAAATGAAGATTGAATTTTGTTGTTAGTAAAGCATTTTACCTAAAAGTATAGAGAAAAACATGTTGTGTTTCAAGGAAAAAATATTCACATTAAAGGAGAAGAGGACAGCAGAATTTAAAAAAAGCCTGGAATCCCAACTTCATTCTACAAAATATGTAACTAAATTTTAATTTGTGTTATAATCGTACAGTGAAATTGTACTTTTCTTATAATTTAAACTGCAATATATTCATAATCAATAGAACATTCATTAAAGTTGAATTAATTGGAATTAAATGGAATTCTACTTTTTTATAAATATTTGTTCTAAACTACACATCTAACATTAAAAGGATCATACCTTACAATGACACAGATATAAATTGTACCAATTAATTTTAGGTATTTTTTTTAAATTACTTCATAAAAATTATTGCTCTATTTGTTTTTAACTGAAATTTCTATTATACCCAATACATTACACGATCTACATTTATAAAATCCTGTTTACTAGAAGCTGAATGCATTTCAATATTATCCATTAATGCAATATTTTTAGCAGTTATAAGTTATAGTCTACATCAATTAAATATAAATATTAGTTAAAATGGTCATTTTCAAAAGCAATTACCACAAGTACCACCCGTTAAAAAATTATTCAAGAGAAATAAATATAAATAAAATGCATTTACACGAAATATACGATTGTCTATAAATCACATCATTTCTCGAATAAAATATATTTAAAAATATGATAACATCTCTTAAATAAATATAATCAACAAAATATAACTATTAAAAAATGATTGTATAAGTCGATATTCCAATTAAATATTAATCAATTAATATTTATATATTAAATAAAACACATTGTTTTACTTGGTCTAAACGTTCTCCTATTTGTAAATTGTTAATATATTATAAGTTGTACATTAGAGTATAAAAAATCATAAATAATATGATAGAGCTTTAAGCTTACCTCTGTTTGTACAGGATATTCCTACTTAAGATTTGTATTTATATATTAATTTCTTTTATTTAAATAAGAACTTCATATACACAAATGTTCCATTATAAATACAAAAAAAAATGTGAAAAATATTTTTATCACCCTCAATGTTCCCAAACTTGTCACTTATTCATTGACACACACAGGTGGTATATATTTATAATAAATCACCAAATATTTGTATATCATGAATGTTTATTTTCAAAGTAAAATACGGTTTTATTTTAAGAATTGAAAACAATAATAAGTGAAATGGGTATGTGTAATTATTAAAGTCCGAATAATTCAAATTAAAAAAAAAACAAAACCAATAAATTAATAAAGTTCAGAATATTAAAAACAGTTTTAATCAAAAATATTGAAATCAATATATTTCTTCACTTCATTTCTGATCATTATAAAATAGGGCTAGTTTATTCATGTAGCTATGCAACTTTTAAACAAGAGTTGTGCACATTGAAATTGCTTTTCTTACAATACAAATTCATCACTATTACTTGATGAAATTTATTAATAAAAATAATAGGGCGAAATATCAGAAATATCACGTTTTAACTATAACAAATTGTATCATATCCAGGCATATTAGTTAAAACTGCTAACAGCTTTGTCATTTCAGTAGTGTCCCCGAAATTATTGTACAAATTATATTTTTGAATTGTGGTTGTTGTAGGTCAATTACACCGACTGAATTGAAAAAGGAAATCTTCCAAATGAAACGTCAAAGCAAAGTCAGGAATGATTCAACCTTATACTTGCTTAATTTTTCTGCAGTAACCTTAAGTCACTATAGGTTGATTACTAACAAATTCTTCATTTTGTGATATTTTTTTATATTATGCATAAATTTTATTAGCATAAGTTGTTCTTTTGTTTGTAAGAATCCATTTACATGTCGCCTTGTCTTCTAATTTTACCATAGATTATACTTTTTATACTAGTCTTTAAAACTAAGAGGTATGGTGCAAATAATTCTAAATTATATAATAATTTCCGTTTCGTAAGTTATTTTTTAATATGGCACTTTCAGACTTTTTATTATCCAAAATAATAATCGAAAGACGAGAAGGGTTTTTCAACAAAAGAAAATAAAAGTAGTATAAAATTAATAAGACTGCACGAATGCATTCAATAAAAAGTGCAAAGTAAAAAGTTTTCTCTTTTCTGAGATTTTGTAATTAGAAGAGAAGAATATTTGCTCGGACATTTGTTAAAAAGGTTGAAGATCACTGATTAAGACCAACGAAGGAACCAAGGGTATATCTCGTTTGTTATTTGTTAAAACTACACATTTACACACCATACGTAGCGGCAACATCTGATGGAATTTTCCGGGGACACAGACACAAATTGTCCTCTTTTAACCTATCTCTGATGGCGTGCAATTCGAGAGACCGACATTTTGCAGCGAAGAACAATAAAATATTCTTCATTGAACGGAATTATTATGGTATTACCACAGAATAATCACACCCAGTAGTGAAACTCTTTTGTTGGAATCAAGGTTACGTGACCTTGACAGAAATCGGCCGTTATTATGGCAGTAAATCCGGGCGACAAATTTAAATACCATATAGTAACAACTAAAATTGATGAAAACGTCTTATAAAATTGGTATATATAAAAACAAAAAATATGGTACATACCTTTCTGCATTATAAGGTATCCTAAATAAGATTACAGTTCAATATATGCCTCCTGGTTTCATTGCCATTTGATATTTTAATATTTTTCGAAATATTTTCAGCAATAAACTATAATTGTTAACTGCAAAGTTAGAAAGCGTTCGCTATTTTTGATTCACCACTTCATTTCTCATATAAATGTGTTCAACATTTAAGCAAAAATGCTATAGAATATGTCTTTGCAGAGATTTTCTCCTTCAACTTAGCAATCGTTTAATGGCTGATCAACTAAAAATTCGCTCTCAGTCAATACAGTTCACAACAGGTAGACAATATATGTATTTAAAACATTGCAAAATAGTATGTAACGATTGGTTCATCACACATATGAAGTAAATTCTAAAATTAAATAAATATCTATTATTTATTTATTTTTAGGTCTTTTACGTGAATAACCATTCGCTTTCTGACATTGACGCCACAAAAATGTTAATGGTAATCTACGCCACTAGAGAAAGGTTAAACAACAACAAAAATGAAGGGCTTTCCCGAAAAAAATAATCAACCAATATTATAATCTACAATCAATTTCCAGTTAAGATATGTGTGAATTTGTTATGTTTATATTAATGAATCCTCAATCTAGAAACAAATATTCCATTATTAAGTAAGATTGAAAAAGTTGTTTTAATTCTTTCAGAACTTGACTAGAACATATGCTTTGACTTTGAATTAATAAAACCTCAAATATACCAAACTCCATTGAAAATAAACATTCTAAGTCATTATTTTAAAAACTTTTCGGTGATGTATTATAATTATCTATATATCAAATAGATATTCAATATATAAAATTGTAGAAAAACTCTTCCAAACATTCATTCTCGTCAACCTCAACCAATTCAAGAGAGAACAATGTGTGCTACGTATTCGGTGGTGTATGATTGTTTTGCAAAATCGGCGTGTGGTTTGACGGACCGTTCAGATGTGGTAAACTGTTGTTGTAAGGATGGTTGGAATTGCACAATACTGTATATACATTGTCCATTTTGCTCAGTTTTTCGAAAAACGGTATTAAATCGAGTAATTCTGAATCATTCATGTCATCAAACCACGAAGCGACGGGCACCTGAAAAAAAATTACCACCATATGAGCTTTGTGTTCTATACATTTTAAAGAATGCAAAGTCAAACAGTTTAGGGCTCAGTTAAAATTATTTAAATAACAGTCTTTGGAATTTGAATTGATTAAGATTTAGTGTTACTCATAAAAACAGAACACACTAGGAAACCGCTTTGAGCCAAGGTTGCAACGAGTCACGATTTGCAACTGTTTTAGCACCTTGAGAGAAAACTATTAATTACATAAAACTAATTTCAAACTAATTACAAACCACTTTGATTTCAACTGCTCAGTATGTCAACTATTAGTATAAAGCCGTCCTAGAAAATAACCAGCCATTGTAACAGTTGCAAGCACAACTAGTTTGCAACCTTTGGTAGTTTTGCAATTACCATAGGATAAAATCACTGACTGCTTTTCAGGTACTAATTGAAACATTAACATTTTATGTTAACTTTGTAAAATTACATAAAATATCCAAAGGCACAGCTATTTCATGTGCCCGTTTGTGCGAGAGACTGCTGTAATTCGAATAATTAGTGATGAGCGTTATGCCGCATTGTGAGCTGTTGTGCGGTAATTAGAAAACAACTTTTATCTCAAAACATTTTCCCCGTGGGCAATGGACCTTAGTTTCAAAACAGTTATCTAGTATGCAGGTCACGGGCTCAATAACATTACACATAATTTGAACCTAAATATTTTTTTCTGAAATGCTGCGGTATGTGAAAGATACATTAATAAACACAATATTTTGGTTTAGTCCTAGAAGATCAGAACTTCTTGAATAATTTAAAAGACTGTTGAGTGGTAACAATAAACCTTGGATTTATGATTCAAATCTTTGCTTTTTTGTGTATCAACGAATTTGTTAATGACTTAAAAAATGGCTAATAAAGAAAACAATTGTATATGTTTGATCTATCTAAAGTCGACAGTGTACTACTGATAATTGTTTTTAATATTATTTCACATTTTAGAAACAAAGTACAAGACTTTTTATCTCTAAATTGTTGTATCATTTATCCATTGTATCCAAATAGTTAAAATATTTCAAAAAGTTAAAAACCGAAAAATTATATTGTTCTGAATTTTTTAGATTCCATTGTCTCGTTCACATTATGCCAAAGTGAGCACGAAAGGGTGCAACTCGAGTATACAAACCCGTCACTTCTACTAGCGCGGCATGACACTCCCAAAAAAGAGGTTTTAGTGGGGAAGGACCTGCAGTGCGAGCGACAGTTATGTGAAATCATCCATTGCCCTAGTCGAAAACAAAGTGAGTAAGCAAGCAGTATGTAAACAATTTATTGTTCTCAATCCTGTCGGGACAATAATTCCGGCAGGCTGCCAGCAGTGATAGTAAGAGTAGGCAGTAAATAAAGTAACTGAGACATATCTCCCAATTGTGTTTGGGTTCTGATGATGCCTTCTACCTTAGGACAGTGCATTCGCTGATGATTTATCCTGGGTCTGTGACGTTCGATGGATGCGATTAACTAACATCGATTTTGTGATCTCCTTTTTATGTATTTATTCTATCTCAGTATCCAATTTGCTGAGATTTTTCAGATATTAGATGAATTAGTGTGGTTTCTTCTTCCTGCCTTCCTGGTTTGTGGGTTTCTCAAGTGCCTTGTTGATTATAATTCCAAGGTATCTGTTGCTCAATACATTCTATGAGTTTCTCATTTTCATATTTGACCAGATGACTCTCTCAAATAAGCTGGAGAAAACCACTAGATTCAACAGTAACAGAATAATAATAATACAACAATTAAGACCGAACAATTTGGAAGACAAATTTCAAAACTGTACAAAACGTTAACATTCTCGAATTGTCGCCAATTATTTATGACTAAAAAGCTGAGAAGACGCTCTAAAAATGATTAATCTATTATTTGCATCTGTGAATAAACTCATGAAAAAGGTTAGACCACATGAAGTTGAACAGACTTAAATTATAAATTTAAATGATGTTTTGATATAAAAATATCATCATGATACGAAATTGTGATGCCTATTTTATAATTCACAAACAAATACTATTGACGACCCCTAGGGAAATATTATTGCAGATTTAAAATTAGCAACAATACTATACAATAATCGTATGTAAATATTTTTAATGTTTAAATTTGTAACTAATCCATTTTAAAAAGATTGCAAAAAATTAAATTAATCATGCCTTGATAAATTCATTTATAGAATTGCAGAGACCTAACTTTTTAATGGCTATGATATCAAAACTACTCAAACAAGAAGAATAATTAACTATAATTAAAAAACCTGAAACCTATTACTGAATAAAGGAACTATCAGTTTGATTTTAGAGAGAAAAACTTAATCATAAATGAGGTGTACAGAATACATATGTTTGAAAAATCGCTACAAAATAAAGATGATGGGCTAAAATATAAACTCATGTGCTACCCTAGTACACTACAATCACGCGCAGAATTGTAGGTATCATAGATCTCAGACACCTTTTTCGATTTAAAACAAAGAGAAGCACACAGCTAAAAGATATTAGAACAGGCAAGCATTTTGGGATCAAAGTTGAATCCAATGTACACCAAAGATGCCACAATTAGAAAACACAAATAAATAGTTTTTGTTAAATAAATTGCAAACATCAACAAGCCATATGAGCAATTTAATCAAAAGATGGCATATCAAACTAAACAGAGCCAAATCAGCAGAAATAATACCTAGATTCCCTATATAAAATACCTAGGCATCAGAGAGATTTGGCTTTATCTACTGATCACCACACCTTGATACACCCAAAATAATATATCTTAAGTGATACATTCAGCTGGACACTGCTGACCTGGCTATCATTAGATCTAGTAAGTCACCAGCGGAGACTTCGTCAACATTTAAATGGTGAAGTAATCCAGCTCCTTGGAAACAGCAATTTCACAACAAAAAAAAACAAACCCTTTAGAAAATTTTTTCTTTATTTGGATAAATATCTGCTCAACAGTTCTAGTGGCTATGAGATCTTTCACTCTTCTTTTCCTCTTATTTCGGCTCAACGCCTGGTTCTTCGAGTCCCTGATTCCCACTTCCTCTAGATCCTTTACCACTTCCTCTAGCGACTTTTTCCCAGGTCTTCCTCTTCTTCTTTTTACTTCCTCACTTCCAAATAGTATTCTTTTTACCCATCGTTTGTCGGGCATTTTTGCAATGTATCCTAACCATCTAGCTCTTTCTATTCTCACCTCCAGAACAATACTTGGTTTTATGTTTTTACTCCTCAATTTTGCTTATTTGTTCTTCTCCTGGCACTGAGTTCCTCAAAAGATTTTTCTTAATATTTTACGTTCCCAAATTTCTAGTTTACTTTTCGTTTTCTTAGTCATATTATTGTTTGATACACTCTTAGTTTTGCTTCTCGTGATATATTTATAGCTCTTAAAATCTTTGAAAAGGTAACTACGGCATTGCTTCCTCTAGCTAGTCGTTTTCTATTTCTTTCTCTTCATTTCCATTACATGTTATTGTTACAGGTATTCAAAATGATCTACTTTCTGTAATATATATGTCCTGTTCCCATCGGCGTTAACAACTAAATTACTTGTGGAGCTGTCCTTCTTAACCATATATTTACATTTATTTTCAATTACTGCAAGACCGTATTCTCTGGCTTTTGCATCCAACAGTTTGAAGGTCCTTACAACTTTATCCGTGGATCTCGCCATCAGCATAACATCATCAGCATAAGATAGGCATTGGTGCCTGGAACCATATATCAACCCATTAGAGTTAACACTACTTTCCCTAAGAATTACTTCTTTATTTTGATAGTATTTCAAAAAGTCAAAAGTGAACTTTTTGATACTATCATGGGGTGAAAAATTAGATAATTTGGCGACTTTGTTATACATATAAGATAAGTATACTTAAGTAAGACTCTAAACAATTCATAATGAGTAAGACACTAGTATTTAAGACTTCACCTTAGTTTGAACCAAAATTACTCATTGCGCAACTTTTAATCAGCTTTCAATGTTAGTATACACACTCTTAAAAGACTTTGTCAAAACAAATAGTCTTTAGAATTTGATTTGTATATAACACAAACATGCTTTATGCAAGTCTTAATTTTTATTTAGTTTCGCTGGTTAACACTATTTAGTGATTACAAAAAATTAAAATACACATTGTTTTAAAAAAATGTCTACTTACAGCATTATCTGGATGGAATATATATGATGCAGGGGAATTGTCAACAATAACAATTTGCTGCAACTCCCTTCCGAGTTTGTTAAGATCCTTCACATAGTTGCCCCTGTAAAAGACACAACTGTCTCTGAATAACCTCGTCCTGAAGACGCCCCATTGATCCAGCAAATCAGCGACGGGATCTGCGTATTTCGCTAAAGACGCTGTAAACAATATGCACTCGTAGAGTTCACCCATCCTTTGAAGAAACTCATCCACGTGGGGCCTTTTCAAAACGTACACCTGGTGTGTCGTTCCGTCTATTTCTACAGGTACTACGAAATCCGCATTGCTTATAGGCTGCAAAATAAATAACAATGTAAGAACAAATTATGTTTATTCAACTAAATATTATTTTTTCGTCCCTAATCAACTAAACGATGTTATCGGAACTAAAGTAATCCTAGACATTAATAAAAGTATAATAACATATGACAAAAAGTTAAACTTTACAAATAAATACATTATATGATTTATTCTACAATTAAACAGCAGCGTGTGGAATTGCACTCCAGGTACCAACAGAAGGAAAGCAAATGCATCAGAAGGAATTAGTAAGCCTTAGTAAATAATTTTTCCGACTTAAGTCTTACATCCAGCAGTATATTATTATTGGTTTGGATTGCCCTTGTTATGAGATTATTCAAGACAAAATTTGTTCTAACGTTTCCAATATTCAGTGTGGAATTGCGAAATGGAATAAATTCGATAACGAATAAAGGAGGGCGTGTTGGGAAAAACGCTTATACACGTCGATTTGTAGTTTTAAATGCGCATTTTTCCAACAAAAAAAATATATAGGGTGTGTCGTGTAACAGTGGCCAATACCAACTTTCGATTTTAAATGCAAGCCCCTATAAATATTTATTTATTGGATTCTTCAGAAAATTCTAGACATTTACAATGTCCTACATTTTATCTTTAACTGTTTCGGAAATATTAAGTGTTTTCAGATTTATTACAAAAATTAACATTAAAAAAATAAATCTATTTTATTTCACAAATTCGCTACATTACACTAAAAACCCAATAACTAATACTAATTATTTCTTAATAATATAAAAAAAAAAACAAAAACCATTATTGTCAATGTAGGAAATGTTCAAAATGCTCGCCGCGAATGTCTTGGCAACATGCTAATCAGATATAGAAATGTCTTCTAACGTTACTCAACATCTCAGGCGTGACTGATCTAATCGCAAGCGTGATTCGTCTTTTTAGTTCATCTAAGATGAGGAGTTTAGTTTTGACATATCCCCACAAAAAGTAGTCCAATGGCGTCAAATCAGGAAATCGTGCTTGCCATTCTATCGATCCGCGCCTCCCAATGCACCGATTTGGAACAGTTTGGTTCAGGTACTGCCGGACATTGATTTGGTAATGGGGTGGTGCGCCATCTTGCTGAAACCACATTGTATTGGCAGAATCTTGTGGGTTTACTGGACCAGGATATAAGTTTGTCAAAATTGGCACGACATTATTTTGGAGAAGTTCTAAATATTTATCTCCATTCAAGTTGTCATCAATGAAAAAGGGACCTACGATATGATTTCCAACACATCCTGCCCAAACATTAACTTATTCAGGATATTGCGTATGTTCCTCTGTCATCCAGTGAGGATTCTCATTAGCCCAATAGCGGCAATTTGAACAATCAACATGACCGTGAAGTGTAAAGGTGCTCTCATCAGTAAACAAAACATCTTCTAATTGGATCACATTGTTGTCTAACCTTACCATCATTTGTTCACAGAAATAGGTTCTCCTATCGAAATCGTCTTCCATGAGCTCCTGAGGCATCATTTAATAGGGATGCATTTTACTTTCCTTTAATACTCGAAAAATTGATGTGTGGCTAAGGTCGAACAGTGGGGCTGCTTTTCTACAAGAATTATATGAGTTTTCTTGAAACTCAAGCATAATATCCAATTTCGTATTATCACTTGGAGCATTGGCAGCTACTTTTTTATCTGTCTTACATGACCAAGCTCGCGAAACTGCTTGTCTATTTTGCTAATTGTTCCTTGGGATACAGGCAGCAAATTTGGAGAATTTTCGTGAAATAAGCGAGAAACTACCATTTGTGTTCGTGTGTTAAAAGGACAGAAAGGATAAAAAGCGGTTTATCTCGATTTCCGGCATAATTGCAAGTACCTACCCAACTTAACACGCCCACTGTTGCCTAAGAAAAGTAGCAGAAAGTGCCATATATTTAAGAAAAAGTATAAATCTGACACTCAAAGATAGCAGAATAGCAATATAAACAGTTCATATTTGTAAATTCTTATCTTTGAAATAATTAAATGCACGTTGAAGCATTATAGTAACATAAAACTATTAATTTTGGATCTTGTGAAATTGGACAATTCTAGGAAGAAAAATACATTCCCAAAGGGCAAGAATTTATTACCATTTGACTAAAAGAGCTCCAGTACCTAAAACTGAGGCTATAATTTTAGACTGTAATGTGACAGTTCTCTAATAAATTACTATAATTATAGGATGTTCAGTTTCTTAGAAACATTCACATCAACACGAAATTTTTATCGATAAGACCGCACTTCCTGAAATGTATTATTCGGTAAATGCCTTTAATAAATAGGAAATTCAAGGAAATCTGATAAGCAAGCAATTCAGGCGAAGTCGTATAATATAATCTGAAAAGCGAGCCAAAGTTTTACCGGAAATAAGGGTACTAAGTTGTAGAGAATTCGAAATAAATAAAATTAGAACTTCAACATGAACGAAAAATGAAATCGCACTTATAATACAAATCCATTCAGTATACCTGTAAATTTTATTTTAACAAATAATTATGAGGCGAAATCAGAACAGTTAAAAAAGTCAAAGAAAAATATGTTACAAGTTCCTAAATGAATACCAAACCAACATAAAATACACAAGGATGAAGTACAAGGTGACCCAAATAATGTCACTGGTAAAAAATGATAATAAAATAATTTATATTTAAAAAATAACCAACTTCAGTTGACTTAAAGTAAAAACTGTTTAGAATCATTTTCCGAACCAACCTGTACAACTATAATTCAACTTCAATATTGGAAGGATCCCGATATCTTTAAAACCACCCTGTATAAGTATAAATCCTCTCCACACTATTGACTGTTTTTATTTTTCTGTTGTTTAAATTATTCCTGTATACCCATGATTTTACTACGTCCCAATGTCTAGTATTCTATTTATGCAACTGCTCATGGTCTACCCTATATAACAAAATTCACATTTTTTAACCACATTTTATGGCTATAATTTTACCCTTTCAACCACCGGGTATAATATATAATTCAAATATCCTAACTATTTGTATATAACAAATTTTTGATACACCCTGAATAACAATAATTTTACTCCACCCTTACTTCCATCACCTTGTACAAGCAACTACTCATGTTCTACACCATAGAACTTTTTATAACCGCCCTGTATAACTGTAATTCTACTCCACCTTATACTTCAACCATCCTATATATGCAACTGCTTATGTACCACCTAATATAACATGCACGCATGCACACACCTACAACCGTATACCACATAGAAAAGATAGCTGGCATAACAAATTTTCGTTTCGATAAACTAATACAATATTTTCTGCCATTTCACGCGGCTATAAGCAAAGTTCAAATGAATCAAACTGAAAATCATTACAAACACTTTCATGGCATATCTTGATCTTTATTAAACTAGATATTTATTATGAAAATTTAACGTTTATATTGATATTTTTCCGATTTTCAGAAAAATGTTATAGAAAAATATACGGAATCCAGCTGGAACATAAATTTGTAGAATACAATTAAAAATATTCAAAACTGCTTGAGCCGTTTTAGAGAAAACAGTGAAGATTCATTCAAATTCACTGAAATGTAGTCCCTTATTTACTTTTTACTGATTTTCTGGAAAACCGTAAATCTCACCTTATAGACAATTATACAGTATCTTTCTGTAATGTTCCTTAATACGAGTATAATGCATTTTAAATCATCAAAATTGCCCAAGCCGTTTTTGAATAATCGCTGGTCATACACAAAAAAGGTGCCGACGAATTGGTAAACTCCTCCTTCTTAGAAGTCAGTTAGCAAAAATCATAACAGACAGCAACTTGTTTATTTCAGAATATTATGGAAATGTCAGAAATATAATGAAATATCTGCTACATCCGGTTGAACTACTCTTAAGGGTGGCAAAAGTCTTGGACTGATATGTATGAACCTCTCCTCTTAACTTCATCAGAATGCCAACGTTTTCGTGTAGGATTGAGGAATTATAATCAGACCAGCATCAGAAATATTGTTTGTTTTCACAAACACTTAAATCAAACTGTGCTTCATCACTACACAAAAGCATACTATCTTTGGAGGAAGTCGACTACCTATAAAATCTGTCGATAAAAATTTTTGAGCAATCATAACTTTATATAGATGAAAGGGTATATATAATATATATCTTTAAAATTCACACTCTCCCGAAGGGACCCAACAGCTGCTAACTTGCTTGCGTTTTGGAGGACTGCCAAACAAACTTTCATAGCCTCAATATTTTCCTGTGTGTGTATGAGTACTTTTAGATCAGTCAAATGATTTTTTTTTTCAATGTTTAACTAGTTGTTCTCAGCAATGTAGAGATGGTTAATTGTCTTGTGAAAAAAAAAGAAGAATGTATAAGAAGTTGTGTTTGTGAAAATGATTTTCAGGACCAGGGTACTTTTAGTGACAGGCGAATTATAAATAACATGCAGATCATCTCTAGTTAATTAGTTAATACCTACATAATTTATAAACATGTATTCATACAAAAAATGTGTTGTTTCAGTTGTTCTATTTTGTTGGTTTTACACAGCTCAGAAAAGTACAATTTCATTAATTATTTTTCCCAAAAATTATTTTTTTATCATTAATTACAGATAGTTCAAGTTATCTACAGGACCCTACTATGATATTTGTGATAATAAAATTGGTTAGCAAGATTACTAATTAGACCTAAACGCCATCAGTTTATTATTAGCCCATTGTCTACTCTTTACAGTTAAAAATTATTAGTATTTTTCTATTTTTACTATGCTTCATGGACGAGGGCCCGCGTTCCCTGGCTAAATCCGCCACTGGTTATCCAATAATTTGGAAAATCATGAGGATACCGGCAGCTAACTAAGAGGACAAACTGATACCCGGTTATAAAAAAATGAAACAAAAATATTGGGATAATTTCATTCATATTGTGGTTTCTCAAACAATTAGGAGGTGGATTTTATAACACTCTTGAACAAGTTTAGGGCAAAGAAGAACCTCAAAAAGGAGGAGTTTTTAAACAAGTCTCTGCACTTATCTTGCACGATCTTGACAGTTAATAACAAAGCAATTTTTTAAAATCCTTAATTGCATAAAACTGACCTTAAAGCATATACTCAATACTAATATACTGCTAGCAGAGTCTAGAAGAAGATGCAAAGATCACGTCTATACCGTTTTACTGTACTTCATTTCTTATGCGCATATTCGAAAATGCTCTTCTGTTGTTGGTTATGTTTTCTCTCGGTTTGATTCTTGGCAACGCTTGCGCAAAAAGGTTTAGGTATATTAACACGGTATAATCTGCTATCTCTCTTAGTCGGTGACCCTTCCGCTTACGGGCGATAGCAGTTTATCAGTATTAAGTATATGCCTTAAAGACGATGTCAATAAAACATTTAAAAATATATATATAACCGTGCTCATTCTCTACAAATTAATTACCTACCAATCTAGTATATTTTGTAGCCGGTGCCAAGCAAATCTAAAATCGTTCATTGCGTACTTATCTACTACTACTAATTCATCAAACTTGATTGTTGCTTGGCACCGACTTCAAAAATATACTAGATTGGTAGGTAATTAATTTGTACAGAATGAGCACCTTTAAATGTTTACATTTTTTACTTCCTGGGTAGGTACCTAACAACATTGAATGTGTTATTTATTTGCTACAGTTGTATTTTGTTATAATTATTTTTAGCTTTTTAGTTATAAGTAGAAGTCGGTTATATATTTTTTAAAAATGTTTTATTTTCAACTATTTAGTATTTTTGAACTCAGGTAGTTTTCATTCTTTTTTTTTTTTTGTATGTATAACCTTAATAGACAAAACCAGGTAACATTGAAAGCCTCAACATTACACAATGATACTTTCTCAATTAAATTGACAGGTAAATCTTTACGAACAAAATGTACTAGTACGCGTTGACTTAATAAGCCCAAAATATATTTATGCCTTATGGACTACGCCATGTAACCTTTTTTCAACTTTTTTTGACAACCCTGTATAACTATAGATAATTCCACTCCAACCTATGTACCAATCATCCTGTACATACGACTGCCCACGGACAAGCATAAATTTGAATCCATCCCATATTTACGGAGTCTAATTCGTCCTATATTTCAACTATAGTATATAACTCCTTGTGGGCTAGCCCATAAATTAGTTCATTTTTTACATTTTATATTATCGTCCTGTGTAACAATAATTCCTCTTCACACTTTATGCAACTTCTTATGGGCTATAAAAGAAATAATTTTTTAATCACACTGTATAAATATAATTCAACTCCAGCATATATTTCAACCATCCTGTATATGATTTGCTTATGTCCACATCATATAACAGTTTTTTAATCACCCTATATAATTTTAATTTCACATTTTTTCCAACATTTTTATACCACCAAACGTCCAGTCCACCCTAGATTCCAACCATCCTGTATATACGGCTGCCTACGGACCACTATCATTCTAGTCTGTCCTATTTTTCAATCTTCATATAAATGCAACTCCTTCTATCACTTTACTTTGTGATTTTGTTTGCTATAACTAAACACCCTGTCTATAAACGTACCAAATAGCAGTTCAAAGTTTGACATGTGTTGTCACTGAATTTTCTATTAGGCCGGGAGAATTTGAGAACCAAAAACACCGTCTTCGCAAAATGGAAAAATTTGCATTTAAATAGGTATGTGCCTGGTATACAAACAAAACGAGTTTGGTACTCATTGATTTAAGGAGCCGAAAATACTATGCTTTACTACCTATATGCTTGAGACGTACATAGAAAATTTTCAAATTCGCAATTAAAACTTCCAGTTCCTAAAATTACCGCACTATTACGTTGGAATTAAAATATTTTTTGGAATTTTCGGCGATTTTCTGCAAAACTGCAAGTTGCACGTCGCAGAAAAGTATATGAGATCACCTAAAGATCTTCCTTACGTTAAAAAACTATACACATCCATAAGGAGTTATCGAAAAATCGACTAAAATATTAGGGATATTGGTCGATTTCCATGCACGCATGTGTTCGTTTATAGATAGAATTCTTTCTTCCAAAATTTGAAGTTTCACCAATCCGGATATATACTCTATTAAACAAGACCATATTCATTCAAAACGGTGCACCACAGGAGAAGAAATCAGGTAACATTCATACAAAAAAAAGCGAAAAAATACGCGACGAATTGATAACCTCCTCTTTTTTGGAAGTCGGTTAAAAATCAAAGTCATTTCGTACTTTAATAAAACTTTTTGGGTTATTTGAACGCCATTCTCAAAAGAAAATCCCCTAAATTTGGTTCCCGCAAATGAAAATAGAACATTATCCTATAAATAGATTAGGTATAATTGACACATTTTTTATGCAGATTTGAACTCATTAGAATCGTGTCGTTTCATATATTCAATTTCTGGTGCAAAATTAAGAAAATAGCGTGGTTGGGAAAAGTCGAATTACTATACTAATGCCGTACCCACTGTATTAAATCACCTGTATCAGGTGAATCATTTATCTAAGTTGATTTTTCTAAATGGGAAACCACTTGTATGGTACCGACACTGGAAAATGCAGAAAACATATCCTTGACCTCGACTTTTAGGAGCATGTCAAGTTGAGTGTTTCATTGTTCAAGATTATTCCAAGGTCAAGTCCATTTTTCTGAAAATACTTTCGTATCCGAAATGAAAGGAACAAAAAATGATACGATCTGAATATACTACTGCTCTTGATCATGTTCAAGGGTATTTGAATGTCAAATTGATTTTTCTAAACATTTTTGACACCGAAAATGGAGTTTAATTTTTTCTTCTCAATCATCATGGCCCAGTCATAATCGTTAACTTGGCGTTATCTGCTCGTCATCCCTACTGCCAAAACAATGTATTAACTGTCAATAAATTCCATTAAAAATTCTTAATCAAAGTTCTACTCAGCAAAATCAACGTGACCTTCAACGATATGGTCGTCTTGTGCAATGTTAGTTCAATGTCACCGGTATTTGACTCCTTAGAAATGTTGTTTATAATGCGGAAAAAAATATTAGGTAGTCTAATGATACATTACTCGGCTGGCATTATCGGAAAATTATTTTTGTTAGCTCTAGATGATTATTTTTTATGATTTATCAACGTGAGGAAAACAATTTCTCGGAAACGCGAATATTCGAAATAAAAATTCAGTTTACCGGTCTAGTTATCAGTACGGCCAAAAATTGACGACATAGTGCCAAGCACATAGCAGCTTGTACTGAATATAATTCGTGCTAGGTCACTTGTTTAATTGGTCAGTTTTTTTGGTTAAAATACTGTCAATACAGTAGAAAATACACATGTACGTACTTATATGTGTTCTCAATTACATGCATTTTGATCATATCCAAGTTTAAATACAAGAAAATAATAATACTAACCTTAAAACTGCTATGTACCAACGTTTCATCAAGATCGATCACCATACATTTTCTGTGAGAATCTTCAGGTAGTGCAGGTTTCAGCAAATAGGCGCCTCTGGCTCTATCGCTGTATGTAGATCCATCGACACTCTGCTCTTGGATGGGTGGTTTTGTTTTCTTCTGTCTCAAACAACACAGCAGCGACCTTAAGAAACCCTTTCTCGTTTTTGTAGGAACTGGTTGTTGAAGCGGTTCCACTGGATTTTCCTCCGTAGGAATATTTTCTAGAAAAATACATTATTTAGATCTAGCATAATTGTATAATAATTATTATTTAAAAAAGTTTGTTTCCGAATTCGAACCACCTTTAAATTTATAAAATGTTCGACGTTTCAACAACTCCTTTCGTTCCATTCTCAAAGAGAAGACAAAAAATAGAAGAAATGGAAATAACTAAACTAAACTCTAGTATCGGAGTAGAGTAGAATTAGTTATATAGGGTGGAGCAAAAAACGGTGTTATGTACGGTAACCCACAAGCAGCTGATATTTGAATAATATGTCAGAGAATTTACAGAATAATTAGTAACATAAATGGGTTTCGAAAAAAGTTAGAAGCAGTTGCATATGGTTGAAATATAGGGTGGAATAGAATTATAGTTATACAGGGTGATTTAAACAATATTAAAAACAGTTGCCTATAAAAGTTAGCTGAAATATTGGAAGGAGAAGAATTATGCAGGATGGTTAAATAAATATCTGAAAAAACATGCTATGTAGTGCATAGATAGGATAGGTGAAATTTAATGTGGAATAGTTATACTTAAACACATGTTTAAAGAAATATATAAAATGTTATATTGTGGCTCTTGGTCATAGTTACATTATACAGGACGTCTGAAATATTTTGTGAACGGAATTTAGTTATAAAGGTTGATTCCAAAAATCATTAAGGTATGTTGGGTTGACTAATAAGCAGCAGCATAAACAGGGTGGTTACAATATAGGATGAAATAGAATTATTGTTACACATGGTATTTCAAACAATATTGAAAAAAAAAATTATGTGGGGAAGCCCATAAACAGATGCACATATACAATTGGTTGAACTAGAGGCTTAGCAAAGTTATGGTTATACAAGGTGGTTCAAAAAAATGTTGAATAAAATTGTGATATAAGGTGCCCGATAAGCAGTTTCAGTTTAAGTCTTCTTCCTTCCACCGGATAACTTCTTTTGACCCCGGATCCAATTTCTGGTCTTTCTGAATCACCTCAGATTGCCAATGGTCATCGATAAGGGTAATTTTACAGAGAACAGCCCCTTTTTCATCAGCTCGCTGACAATTTTTACAATCATGAGGGCATGGTCTCCTTGATGGGGCATCAGCATTCTTTTGGCTTTTTCCAGCTCGATGTTCAGTCTCGAAGTCGAATTCTTGCAACCGCTCAATCCACCTGGCCACTTGCCCTTCGGGGTTTTTAAACTGCAAGAGCCACTTCAGTGCTGCATAATCAGTCTTCAGGACGAATCTTTTACCATAGAGGTACTTATAGAAATATTCTACCCCCTTTACCACAGCCAAGAGTTCCCTGCGAGTAACGCAGTAATTCCGTTCAGGCTTGCTCAAGGTCTTGCTGAAATAGCCGATGACTTTCTCCTGACCTTCTTGGATCGCACCGCAAAAATTCCGACATTGCTTGCGTCAGTATCCAAAACGAAGTTCTCATCTGGCAAAGGATAACTTAAGACGGGGGCACTCGTCAATGCTCTTTTCATTGTCTCGAATGATCGTTGGCATTCCTCGTCCCACTGGTACTGTACCTTCCCCTCTGTGAGTCTAGTAGGTGGCTTGGTGATGTTGGCGAATCCGGATACGTACCGACGATAGTACGTGCATAACCCCAGGAAAATTCTTAACTGGTGGATATCTTTAGGTATCGGTCATTCCTGGACAGCTTTGATTTTCTGTTTGTCAACAGTTACTCCCTGTGCGGAAACTACATGTCCAAGATATTGCACCTCTTCTTGAAACAGCTGACACTTCTTCGAGCTTAACTTTAGTCCGGAACTTCGAAGTCGCCGAAATACCTCCTCCAGGTTCCTCACGTGGTCTTCAAAAGATTTTCCAACCACGATAATGTCGTCAAGATGCACCAGGCATGTTTTCCATGAAAGCCCTTTTAATACTGTTTCCATTAATCTTTCAAAAGTTGCTGGAGCATTACACAACTCGTGAATTGGTAAAGTCCTGAGCCGATGGTAAAAGCAGTCTTTTCCCGGTCTTCCTTAGCTAGTTCCACCTGCCAATAACCGCTCTTCAGGTCCAGGGTAGAAAACATCTTCCATCCAGCCAATGTATCTAGGGTCTCGTCTATTCTTGGTAGGGGATAGCTATCTTTCTTCGTTGCGTGATTTAGTTACCGATAGTCCACGCAAAATCGAGTCCAAACGTCTTTTTTTTAACCAAGAAAACTGGAGAAGCCCAAGGGCTATTGGATGGTTCAATAACACCTTCTTCCTCCATTTCGTGGACTATCCTATCGGCTGCTTCTCTTTAGGCTAGGGGTAGTGTTCTCGCCGACTGTCCCCGGTATTAATTTTATGTTTCACTAGATCAGTTCGCCCTCTTTTTCCTCTCCCTACGTCGAAGATATAATGGTAGTTTCTAACAATGTCCCTCAATTTTGCTTTCTAGTTTGGTTTCAAATTCTTTGATCAATAGGTGATGAGTCTTTCCAGTTCCTAAGACAGCTTAAAGGGAGCGTTCAAGTATTACGTAACGCAATTTGGGGGGGCGGAGGTCTCGTAAAACGTTACGATGCGTTACAGGGGCGGGAGGGGGTCCTTCTTACAACACGTTACGTAACATTATTTCTTTTTTTATATAAAAAATTAGGGAATTAAAACTCCAAAATTGGCAACCCTTTTCGTTTACGTTTTACGGGGAATCCCTCGATTGTATTAGTCTGGTCGTTATTTTTAATTTGTTCTCGCATGTTGGCAAACCTTTTCGTTTATATTTCACCGGGAATCCCTAGATTGTGTTGTACGTCATTTAATGTTGTTTTTGTTGTCAGTATTCGTTAGTGTTTATGCAGAAGCACATTGCTGTAGTCAGTGTTATTACAGTGAGTTCATAGTGTTCATACTGTAATGTTCTCAAAAGAAGGAGATTTGTATCATCAGCTGTTCTTGGCCTATAAAGGTTCTCATGCTGACTTGCCAGCTCAACCATGTCAAAAAAATGCCAACGAAATTTGGAAAACTTCTGGGACCGCAGCAAGTATTCGTTCTCTCACAAGACGATAAGGCACGTGTACCAATAGGTTTACCGGCAGTGAAAAGTAAGAGCCCTCTTTTAATGCATATGGAATACAGAATACTTTTACCTGATCATGACTGGGTCGTGGTCGAGCGGCACAAACTTATTCCTTCTGTATACGCCAGCGTCAACGTAGAACCTAACAATTTCGGTAAGGAAGAAACTGTTGGGTACAGCAGGCCGACACACATATCGATAAGCAGCGGGAAACACTCATCCTCCACAGCGAACACCCACGCTTATGATTTCGAATCACTTTTATCAATACCTTCATTCAAACCTTTAATGATGACAGAATCGAACACCGTGAAGCCAGTAATCATCATCTTTGTAGATGTTGGGCCGGAGGAAAACCCGCGTTATCGCAAAGTCAAGAACTTTGCGATTGAGCAAATACAACCTAGACGCCCTGTTTATAGCGACTAATGCTCCTGGGTGGAGCGCATATAACCGCATGGCTTCCCTCAGTGGACGGAGGAGCAGTAATTTCAATAGACCTACTTAGATACTTGGTTAATAGTTGATTATTTTTTAATTTTGTTAAGAATACGATTTTATTTCGAGTAAAATGTTTAATTTCAGTTGGGTTTCTGTTTATAATTGCATTGCCAAAAGTTGAAATAAATATGTTATTTTATTTGAAGACTTTATTAGTAAAAAAAGCTAAAATACTTGGGAGAATGAAGGAGAAAAACAATTGTGTGTAAAGCCAAAAATTTATAAAAAAATAAACAAAATACGCAGGTGTTGCGAATTAAAAATCTCTTGTTTTATTATAAGGCAATTAAAACTATACCAAGGATAAAAACTATAACGTCTTTTTGCGACTTCAGGGTAAAAATGATCACTTGAGTGTTACGTAACGTTTAGAGTGGGGGGTGGGGGTGCAGAAAAACGTTACGGAGCGTTACAGTGGGGGGGGTCATAAATCTTCAAAAATTGCGTTACGTAATACTTGAACGCTCCCTTACCTGGTGGTATTTCTGCATGCTGTGTGCTTCTGACTACAGAGGAAATTGAACAACAAGGGCCCAAAGTTGTTCCTTTCTTTAACGCCACCGAGTAATGTTAGACTTACTGGCACAATCTCGTTGGCACGAAACAAGAGTCTTCCCCAGTGCGATTCCTCTGCCTACATTTCCGTCGTTAAGTTCAGGATCTTAGGACATGTCAAGAGTCGTTGCAAAGAAAGCAACGGAGTACAGACTTCCTCGTCGGGGAAAGTAAAGAAAGTCAATGTAAAGGGACCACCGTCGACCTGTAACCAACAACTCCCAACTACCAACGCATATGTCGCGTCGCTACGCAACCAGGTTAACAGTGTCTTTGTAGATTGCGTTATTAATAGGAATCAATTTGCAATGCTACTGGATACTGGTGGGACGAAAACAGTCATAAGGCTCAACCTTGTTTTAGACGAGACAAAGATAAAACCAACACAATGGCAACTGCGAACAGCGACAGGAGAGGCAGCATAAGTCCATGGTGAAATAGAGGTTGAAATTGTCTTGGGAAATACAACATTCCAACACCGGGCATTAGTGGCGGACATTGAAGACCAAGTTATAATTGGAATGGATGTCATGAGCTCCAAGGGATTCCAGTTAAACTTTAAAGATGTAATTCTGAGAGTTAATGATGAAGAAGTGATACTTCATGGAATGACATAATGCTTCGAGCCATCTTAGCCGAGGATGTCAATGTTCCGGAAAGAGCTGAAATCATTGTAGATGCTTGTCTAAATGGAAAAGCTAAAACTGGAACTAATTCTATAATTTGCCCCCCAAAATAAATATTAGGTGTTTCTCCTAATTTTCCAGTAAAGTTCAGGTGAGGGGCTATACCTCCATTTTTTTTCTAAATTTTCTAGCTTATGGTTTCGGAGAATAAAGGGGGGGGAATGGGTAATTTTTTTAATATTTTTGTTAATATCTTTTAATAAATTTATTTTAAAAATATGAAAAAAATATATTTGTTTTCGTCGTAATGGGCCCTTTCATTTGATATATAAGATGATGGGTTAAAAACAATTTTAATTTTATATTTTCCATTTAATTCTGTAATTTTCCCCCCAAAATTAAAAGTAGAGGTTTCTCCTTATCTTTCCAGTAAACTTCAGGTCAGTTTTTTCAAAACTTTACGTTTTATAGTTTCGGAGATAAGAATGGGTAAATTTTCGTATATTTTCGTTAATATCTTTTTAAATATTTTTTTTAATATGAAAAAAATATATTTGTATTCCTCAGAATGAGACCTTTCATTTGATATATTACATGATGCGTTTGATTTTTTTTTTATGTTTAAATTTTTATTTAATTCTATAATTTGCCCCCCTAAATTAATATTAATGGTTTCTCCTTATTTTTCCTATAAAGTTCGGGCAACGTTCTATATTTCCTATTTTTTTCAAAATTTTAGGCTCAGTAGTTTCGGTGATCAGGGGGGGAACGGTCGATTTTTTTAGTTTTTCCCCCCAGAAGTACCCCTAAAATCAAAATTTTTTCTTTTACGATGTGTACTCCTGATCGGGTCACCAAACTATACATTGATACCAAATTTCAACCTCTTCCGTCCAGTAGATATTATAAGGGTATCTGTATATTGTATATGCGGAACCTTAAAAAGTACATCCAAAATTAAAGAATAGATAAAAGCATTAACCTGAAATGTTTTTGTTGAAACTAAACAATATAATTACTTAGATGATCATATGAATTCAAATGAATGCAAGTTATTGTGATTTTGAAGCTGAAAAACTCTCAATCACATTTTCAATAGGTATGATTCTGATCATGTTTTATGGCCAATAATGAATATCATTGATTCAAAGGAGCTATTCATAAAATATGTTTGCATACAGGGAGTGAGATATCACTTAGTATGACAGGGTGAGAACACTGAAATTACAAAAACAAAAATTTCATGAATTTGGCCATGCAATCATGCATTGCAATATTATGCATATGCTACTGAATTCAAGAAAAAAATGTAGTATATACTGATACCTACACTAAATAATTGTGTAACTTAACATCATTAACCCTAGCTCATTCAAAATGAGAAAACAAAAAACAATCCACTTGCTACCAAGTCAGATTTTGTAAACTTTAAAACAATTTCTCAAAATATTTTATAGAATAGATCTGTAAACACCAATAATGAGGAAGTAGTGCCTGCAAGTCAAATGCTTTAGAATTCAGAAGACCACTCCAAGTACCTGTTATTAAATCCCAGTGTTCTCAGTTGACTGTTTATTTTTTTTATTACATAATAAGTATTACTGGAAGAGGTTGAACTTCAACAACAATACCTCATACATTATGAATATTTATTTAACCATGTTGTCATTACTGCAGCAACTTCTATTTTTAGGTATACACTTTATGTGCTGCTACACATGACATACTTATGTGAAAAAATATATTTTTCTTCTAAAATAAAATTTAATCAATAATAAAAATACCAAGCAAGACTAAACAACTTTTACCAGAATTCCGACGTTATAATTTATTTACTTAGAAATATTTTTATAAAGTGAAATGAATAAATCATAAATTATCGAACTGAAATAGAAAAATATTTAGGTTTTTTTCAATTTATGGTCATAATTATTGTATAATCGTCATTAAAAATCTCTACTTGAACTTCTTTTCTTTACCATTGTCAAAATTTAAAGGTTAACAGCTATTCTCTCCACACCTACTAGATCATGCCATCAGAACAATGTTAACTAGAAATGAAAATAAAACAAAAAACTTAATGTGTTGCTATTTTCATTGTGCCGTAGGCAATTGACAAAAATAGCCTGGAGGTCCAGACAAATAAATATCTATCAACTCAGTTTAAAAGATATTCAACAAATTGTACGTAACTTTAAAATGCATTGATTTCTAATTGCTCACATAACCTGTTTTATTTTTGAAAAACACTGTATTTTAAAGTTTTGTTTGACCATTTAAAAATAGAAGATCGTCGAAAACAAGTCTACGTAATAACAAATGGCCCAGCTCAAAAAAAGTCTGGACCAACATCGTGAAAGTATATATGCAATATTTGCAGAGTTTCTCTTTAACCTAAAGAGGTCAAACGAACTTGCTATTGGAAATGGAATGTGAGATAATTTGCATAATATAATGTGACGTATGTAATCAGATTCCAGACTAAACAAAAATAACAAAATAGCAACAATTCCCCAAAACGTAACCAATTCATTATTCAATTGTTTCCCTGTATATTCGGTAAAACTATTAGGCTCGTTAGGTAAACCGTAATTGAAAGACGGATTAAAATTTATTACGTCCTTAAAATTGTTTATTTCCCCGTGTTTACCTACGGCACTTTTACACGCCTACATCTCATTCATAACTATTTATAAATGCGTTTTGAGAAAACAAATGAAATTAGTCTAAATTGTGCAGTTATCGTTGGTCGTCTTTTTATTTACCTTTTTCGGAAGCATAACTATTCAGATGGTCCTCGTCTCTTGACACCTGAGTAATGATGGACGATGCTTCCATTTAAACATTTGTTAAATATCCGGCTAAGTTTATCGGTGCACCAACACTTTACCGCATGTTTCAAATAAATGAAATTTAACCAATTAATGGCAATTTTTAATAGTATTCACAACACTTTTAAAAAGAGTTAACTTTAAACTAAACAATCAACACACCATCGAAAGACTACACTACCAACTGTCAACTGTCATAAATTAAGCGGTATATTTAAATTTCATGTTGTAATGGACTCACCTTTATTGAATCTTCCGAAAATATTTCTATATAGTTTTTGATATTTATCTATTAACGTGTTATGTAACGCTACGCATGCAGTAGTAAAGGTAAACGGCTAAGGCCTCTTATTGGTAATAGATCAATTAAAATTTAATTTCAGATAAGATATAATCGAAATTACTTACTGTTATTATTGCCAGGTATTGCAAAATTAGTTTATAAATATAACACAATTATTACATCAAATTAAAACCTACATTGATTATTTTAATTTGGATTGTTACTTGCAGTAAATAAAATTGGGGTGTCCGGATACTTTATCTATATAAATACCTTTTTACTTATACATGAAGACTTTACAGATAGAATAAATGTAAGGTTAACTGTATATAAAATGTATTTCACCTTACTCTATGGTAAGAATAGAATAATTAAAAATATAATCAGAATGATTATCCTATAACCCACAGTGAATGAAATAATTAAAAATATCATTTTACTGAAATATTTGTGAATTATTATATGAAATACTTCAGAGATATTTGATGAAATATGTCAAAAATTGTCGCGAACATACGAATATTTCAGAAAGATTCTTGTGAAATATTTTAGAATATGCCAAATAAAATATGAAATATTTTAAAATATTTCTCCAAATTTATCTGAAATATTCTTGTTTGCAACGAATAATCTTGAAATATTTCGTGAAATATTTCTGTAGGTAATGTATAAAACTTAACGTAAAAAAACACAGTTATTAAAAAAGGAAAGTGATTGTGGCTTTAAAAATAAAAATTATAACTTGAGGAATGATAAAAGGTAGCGTAATTTTTATCACATCTGGGATACGTAATAGTGTCAGTATTTTATCTTACATCTGGGGTACGTACCACAGAGTTTCAACCCGTGGTTTCAACCATGGTCCTCTGATATTTCTGGTGTTCATTATAACTTTATGCAAAATGGATCTATACTATTAAGTATGTGTTTTCGATTATTGAGCATCAACCGACTCTAATCGAGAAGTTATATATTAATCTTAGTAAGTTTCAGCACCTCACTGGTAGATCTTTTTTATCCTACTCAAGCAGCCACTAGGATTCCAAAGTTGACCCTGGTGAAAATTTTATGAAAAAAAAACTTAAAAAATCTTTATATCTCTGCATAAGACTTTTTAGTGTAAATAAGTTTAATAACTCGGAAAAATTTTGAGAAAAAGTCAAATGTTGTCTGAAAAATCGGTCTCTTTGGAAGTCTTAAACTGATTAACTCTGGATAACTTTCCATCCCAAATTTGGGGTTTTGAGTTTAAAGATTAAATTATAATGATTTTTTTTTCATAGATACAAATAAATTTTGTATATTATCCGTTTTTATGTATATATTTGAAATATATAATTAAAAATATTAATTTTCCAGCACTCTAGCCACCCTCAAAAAAAATCTTGCTACGGCCTTGCCTCAGGAAATCTTAATTAAAATATTACAGGCACTTTTCTGAAATACTTTGTCTCAATATTAACTCATTTCTAATAAAGAAAATTAAAGTAAAACTCCCATCTTTTCGGCATCTTAAGGCTCTTAAGAATTTATTAGGTACTTTTTAGGGTTCCGTATATACAAAATACGGATACCCTTATAATATCACTCGGGACTTCTGCCTCTGTCACATCACAGTAATTTTCTCCTAAACTACTGGACGGGAGAGGTTGAACTTTGGTATCAATGTATAGTTTGGTGACCCGATCAGGAGTACATATCGTAAAAGAAAAAATTTTGATTTTAGGGGTACTTCTGGGGGGGAGAAACTAAAAAAATCGACCGTTCCCCCCCCCGATCTCCGAAACTACTGAGCCTAAAGTCTTGAAAAAAATAGGAAATATAGAACGTTGCTCGAACTTTACAGCAAAAATAAAGAGAAAACATTAATATTAATTTTGGGGGGCAAATTAGTGAATTAAATAAAAATTTAAAAACAAAAAAATTCAAACGCATCATGTAATATATCAAATAAAAGGTCTCATTCTGAGGAACACAAATATATTTTTTTCATATTTAAAAAATATATATTTAAAAATATATTAACGAAAATATACCAAAATTTACCCATTCCCCTTATCTGCGAAACTATAAAACGTAAAGTTATGAAAAAAATTAGAGGTAAAGGTCCTGACCTGAAGTTTACTGGAAAAATAAGGAGAAACCTCTACTTTTAATTTTAGGGGGCAAATTACAGAATTAAATGGAAAATATAAAATTAAAATTGTTTCTAACCCATCATGTTATATATCAAATGAAAGGGCTCATTACGACGAAAACAAATATATTTTTTTCATATTTTTAAAATAAATTAATTAAAAGATATTAACAAAAATATTTTAAAAAAAAATTACCCACTCCCCCCCCCTTATCTCCGAAACCATAAGCTGGACAATTTTGAAAAAAATGGAGGTATAGCCCCTCACCTGAACTTTACTAGAAAAATAAGGAGAAACCCCTAATATTTATTTTGGGGGGCAAATTATAGAATTAAATGGAAAATATATAATTTAAATTGTTTCTAATCCATCATGTTATATATCAAATGAAAGGGCTCATTATGACGAAAAAAATATATATATTTTTTTCATATTTTTAAAATAAATTAATTAAAAGATATTAACAAAAATATTAAAAATTTACCCATTCCCCCCGTATCTCCGAAACCATAAGCTGGACAATTTTGAAAAAAAATGGAGGTATAGCCCCTCACCTGAACTTTACTGGAAAAATAAGGAGAAACCCCTAATATTTATTTTGGGGGCAAATTATAGAATTAAATGGAAAATATAAAATTAAAATTGTTTCTAACCCATCATGTTATATATCAAATGAAAGGGCTCATGAGGAAGTAAACAAATATATTTTTTCATATTTTTAAATAAATTAATTAAAAGATATTAACAAAATATAGAAAAAATTACCCGCCTCCCCCCTTATCTCCGAAACCTTAAGCTGAAAAATTTTGAAAAAATGGAAATATAGCCCCTCACCTAAAATTTACTGGAAAAATGAGAAACCCCTAATATTCATTTTGGGGGCAAAAATAGAATTAAATGGAAAATAAAAAATTATAATTGTTTCTAACGGGTCATGTAATATATCAAATCACAGGGCTCATTATGACGAATACAAATATATTTTTTTAATTTTTTTAAAATGAATATTTTAAAATATATTAAAAAAATATTTTAAAAAATTACCCATTCCCCCGTTATTTCCCAAACTATAAGACCTAAATTTTTTTGGCTTATAGGAAAAATATGAAAAAATCCCTAATTCTATTATTTGGCCCCCAAATAATAGAATTAGACGGAAAATCAATTATTAGAAACCCCCATAGTAATTTTAGGGACAAATTATACAATTAAATGGAAAACAAAGATTCAATTTTCAAACGCATCATGTAATATATCAGATAAAAGGCTCATTATGTGAATTACAAATGTATCATATTTTTAAATCATTTGTTTAAAAGATATTAACAAAAATATTAAACATCGACTTAATTCCTACTTAAGAAACTACACTATTTAAATTTTGAAAAATATATTTTATTTGTATTTTTTAATAATTTGAATCACAGATTTAATAATTTATAATTTAAAACTTGACCTGTTTTGCCCTTTATCTTCCAATCTACAGAGCCTCAAAACTCAGACAGTAGATTATAAGACTTCTCTGAAAGTTTATTAGTAAAATAAAACTCTGTTCATTTCTGGGGGCCAAATTAGAAAATTAAATACATATGTATTCTGATAAAAATCAAGCGAATCCTGAAGCAGATAAAATAAAAAGTTTATGTGTGGAAAACCAAAATGAATATTTTTTATAAATTCAAAACGCTTCCTTTAAAAGATATAAGGGTAAATATAAGAAAATGTACTCATTCCCTGCTTGTCTGAAACTGGAATATTAGAATCTTGAAGGTGGTACGGAACCCTAAGTATGCGAGTCCAACTCGCACTTGACCAAATTATTTAAATAAATTGCTACTATTTAATACATGAATTATAAGGTTTTAGAATTTTGTTTTATATTAATATATTTGTGACCTGTTGTTTAGACGCTATTGTGATAAAATTTGCCTCTGCCTCTACTTCGCGAACTCGTGACCCCTATTTTAGGTTATCGTTTTTTTTACAGTAAGTTACGATGATGTATTAATACGGGTTAAATGGGTTAAATAATTAAGAACAGGATAAATATATTTTAATGATCATAAATAAAGCTTTTATTACTTAGAAACTAAAAACTAAAATAAAATTCAGTATATCTTCTTTGTTTGAAAAATTGGTTTAAACAAATCAAATAATTATTAAAGAATACAGTTAATATTATTTCTATCTCTTTGGCATTTAGAAAACTATGTTATGTGAAATTGAGTAATAAAATAAAAATAAATTTTAATGAAGTTTAATAAATTTAAATGATTATCATAATCATTACAAAAATATATCTCATCTTATTAATAAAAGTGCATTTGAAGAAACAAAAATCATTAGAACTGTATTCGATATTTAAAAATAAGAAATTGCACTACACATCTGCTACAGAATAAAAAATTCTTTTATTGAGTCCTACGTTAGGATGTTGGATTTTTCTGGCCAACGCCAATTTACACGAGTAATGGTGTTGAAGTCACTCAATTCATGGATGGTCATATCGGTTCTCGAAGTGCCTTTAGCTACTTTAATTATAATATTACATTACAACTATACCTAAATTTGCCAGTTTTGAAAGATATTTGCTGAGTAGGTATGCTTCTCTTTAATCCCTTCTGTACTATTTTAAGTAATGATCGTCAATCGTACCGAAACAAAACACTGGTTGACGGAGGAAATTTAGACAAGTGAATAGCCCGCGGTAATTCCCCTACTCGGTTTTAAGCGAGTACCTAAACGTATTCATTATTTGTGGGAACCCCCGAAAACGCGTTTTGTTTTCAAGCATATATGGACAATGTATGGGTTGCCATATGCGTAAAAAATAATAACTACTGCTGACGTAATCAGCATCTGGACCCCACAACCCCATATGATCAAAAATAAGCAAACCAAAGATAGCGTTTACGTAATACTTGAACGACTTCAATACGGCTATCGAATACTAAATTAATCATAGTTCTCTAGGTTTCTCGAATTTCCATAGCCAGCCGGCAACCTCTGGTGGCCAGACCAAGATTTCGGATTCTACGAAATATGGGATGAATGCACTATCATACATCTTGTATACCACTTTGTATGTGGCATGTCTCTGAAAGATAAAAAGAACCGATCTTTAAGTAAATTCTTAACAAGCTAAGATATACCTAACTACTTAATAAACACAGGGAAATAAATGTACTGATTGCATGTCTCTGTGCATGTGGACTGGGCTTTACCTACCACGAAAGATATATCTGACACAAACTTGGAGAAAAGTAAAAATATAGAGTTCCTTATTTGGTGTTTGAGTTTTGGAAATTCCCTCATTTAAGTTTGTAGATTATTTTTAAATTTTGTAAATTAACCATTAACTACATTAACTATAACTAATCTTCAAACCAGTATTATAAATATTCTAGTGAACCAAACATTATTTGTTTTTTTTTATTTACATTTAAATTTAAAGTTAATATTATAAAAATTTGCAACAAAAATGTATCTAGGATATCTCTAATTCAGTATATAGTGACACGAACTACGAGACACATGAAAAATAAAATGACCACTATTTCGTGAATCGATTTATTGCAAATTTAATGAATTCCATGCTTGCATGTATGTTTTTTCTGAATCAATGATCTATTGTCAAAGAACACAAAAATTATATTAAAAGTTTTATTGGAATGGACTTACCTAGCTCTTTCCGTAAGCTTAAGAAGCACGTGCGTTATCCTTAAGGTGACAAGCAATATACTCACGCCTCACAGATGTTCGTGGCCGTCTGAGGAGTGTCAATTTAGTATCCAAAATATTGGTACTTGATTTCTTAAGAGAGTTTAAAGAATAGAGATTGTGTACTAATGTATAATATAAATAAATAATATTTCCATTTATTTTTCCGCGTCAGAACCAAATCTAACGAAATACCGTACTAGCACGAAACAGGGCCCCTTTACTTTACAGTGAGTGCAGTTTACAGTTCTTTTAAATGCAATTTTGTCAGTTCTTGATGTTCTTCAGTATTCTGAAGTTATATAGTAATATATTGGCACTGTGTGTATGTGTAAATTTTTAGTATTTTTGAACAAACTGTTGAGTTTCACATGGTTTACACACTGTGTGTATAGAAGGTGTAGGTATGCATGGCGTATGAGGAGTTTTATGTAAAATGTCAAGGGCAGGTTAATAAAGCCGCCACATACACAGCCTTAAGGTGGCTACAGATTATGGAGGGTAGCAACCCTTCAAACTACAGACATAATTGCAAGCTTGACAAACATGCATGATGAATTTGTCAAATTTTTTGACAAACAATAAATTCAAAATCAAAGCGAAAATTTTTTAGAAAAAAACCTTGAAAACAGCACTAAAAGATTGACGACTCCAGACTCGGAGTTGAAACGTCTCCATACACAGATAAGTATTACACAATATACAATACATTACTTATATACAGGAATACTGGTTGATCATTTTATAGACATCTCTTTCTCTCAGAAAAACTGTGAGGAAGAATCTCTGTACAGACAGCCAGTAATCCGGGCAATTTTACGAAATTGCCTTACTACACTTTGTTCTACATATACAATTTTTAAATACTTATCTGTTACAGGAAAAAATTTGGAGAGAAAACCCATGAATAGACAAAATAATTCAACACCTCCTCAACAATCTTTTCGAAATTACTATATTTTTTGATGATAAATCAATGAAAAACATTAACAAATGAATTTCTGATAATAATTTTGTATACATATGTTAATAATACAAAGATATGACTTAACATTTATTTACATAATTGAAAACTTAATTTATTTTATTACAAACAAGTGAAATGTAGCAAAATATTACTTAATTCTTAAATAATAATAAGCAATGTGTTATGCATCACTTATCAAACTTAAAACAAAGATTACAAATTTCTGACAGTCACATTAGAATTAAAAAAATGTTAACAGTAAAATAAGTACCTACACATCCCAGAGTGCAATATATTTAGCAGATTTTTCATAATGTTTCTAATTAGGTACTTTAACTTCACTATTTCTTTGAAGATCTGGTGTCTGTGAAATGTAGAAAATCATAGCAATAAAAGTGACTCACACATTATGAATTATTTCTTAAATATTTTTGCAATATTTCTTGTTTAATTTGAAATATTTCAAAATAATTCTTGAAATATTTCTGAAATATTACTCTCTCTGTGACAAAACATTAATTGAAATATTACAGGGTTTATTCCTGTAATATTTTATTAAATATGAAAGTAAAACATTTAAAAATAGTTCTAAAATATGTAATGTCGCTGGTCTCTGTAATGTTTCCTAAATATTCCTTATTATTGACTAAAAATTTCTTAAAATATTCTTCATGAAAGTTTCTGTAATATATTATGAAACAGTTCTCTAGTATTTCATGAAATATTTCAGAAGATGTTTTGTAGCAGACAGGAATATTTCAGAAATATTTTAATGCAGTGTTGCTTCAAATATATGTCAAGCTGTATGGGAGATGCAATCATAAATCTGTAATCAGCATAGTTTTACCTCTAACCTGTAAAAAAATAAAGGTTTTAGTATTTATATAGAATTATTATGTGCAGGATATCTTATATAGCAGAAGAGAACTTTTAACTGACAATGTGCAATCAAATTGTCAAATAGTATACATGATTGAGTCATAAATGGTTAAGTCTATATTTAGTGATCAACCAGACTGAAAAACCTGAATAATTTGAGGATGTTTCAAATGTTTTTGAGGATATTTTATCATGAAATCAATTGTGACTACAGGAATTTCAGGAACATCTACTTCACAGAGACCCACACAGCATGAAATATTTCTAAAATATTTATGCAATATTTCTGGTTTTATTTGAATCATTTCCAAATATTTCAGCAATATTGCTATGTCCATGACAAAACCCCATTTGAAATAATTCAAGAAATATTCCTGTAATATTTTATGAAATATTTGTCATATTTCGTGATATATTTCAAAAGATCTTTTGTTGTGGATATAAAAATAGTTTAAATATATTTTAGTGAACTAAAAATATTTATATAAGATTCCATGTTTGTTTTGAAGTATCATAAAATATTTCAGAAATCTTCATATTTTTGCTACAAAAACCTTTTGAAATATTTCATGAAATATATTGTAATATTTCATGATATATTTCAAAAGATTTGTTTGTCGTGAGCAGACGAATATTTCAGAAATATTTCAGTCAAATGTTTTAAAATAGTGCTAAAATATTTGATGTCTAAAGTATCTTTTGAAAATTTTCCCAAAATATTTCACGAAATGTTTCTCTAAGATTTCGTGAAATATTTTAGATGTTTTGTCATGGACATAGGAATATTGCAGAAATATTTCTTCAGATATTTCATGCTGTGTGGGGACTCCAAATCGGGAGTTGTACTGTGTGTAACGCCATTTCCCTCTGATTTCTAAGATAGAAATCATATGAAAAAAAAAAATAATGTCATAGATATTATGATACTAACTTTTTAAGATTTTTCAATCCATTGAGAGGAGTGCAACTCATGAAGGTTCTCAACTAGAAACAACAAATTGTCTAGGTAGTATCTTTGAGGAGCTCAGAAGTATAGGTATATTTTTAACTATAAGGCAGAACATGAAAGTCTAAATAGCTAAAATATGATTTTAAAACTTACCAAATATATACCTACTATAGAGTTAATAGTTAATCCTTATTTGGACAATTTTCTTCATGTACTGCTGCATTCAGTATGTGATGCATTACCTTACAACCATTTATCCAGAACTTACATGGCAACTGAACATTTTCAATAATATTTTCAAGAGCATAATTTCTGGATGATGTCATACTACTTCGGCATGATGGACAAGTATTAATATCATGTATGCACCTTGAACATACAGAGTGGCCTAAACTGCAGTTAAAAATGGGAGCTTGCACATATTGAATACATACTACACATTCTAAACTTTTTCTGAGTTCCTTAAAGTGTTTTATGCCTATATCAAATGCATGCTGTCTACCAATTTTTGAGTTTGCATTAAGATCAATAATTATGTTGACTGAATCTGGAAATAGTCTTAAAACTTCTGGCCAGTTAATTTTTGTACCAAAATAGTTTATATTTAAATTTGTACCATATATATTTGATGTTGAGTTGGGATGTGTCACTGAAGAACATGTTCTTTCTAAACAATGAATGCAATGAATCCTATCATTGAATGGGATAATTGCTTGGTTCTCATAATGCAAACTGTATTGGTCTGCAGTTACAGCAGTGGTGTTGGTGAACATTACATTATAATTCTGGTATATTCCTTGAACACTTATAGAAACTAGTGCAACACATTTCTTATGAATAAACAATAGAAATTTATGGATATCATGCATCAGAAATATTACCGATGGTATAAAATCTCCAACATCATCAAATTGTAAAAGTAGAGAGTACCTTTCATTTTGTATGGTCTGAAATAATGCCTCATGCTCTTCATTAATATGAGTCTCTATAGCACCCAAAGTAATATCTGAGCAATCACCACTTCCCACTGGACAAACAAGTTTTTTGTGCAGACATACTTGTTCATGATCCTCAAATAAACCCCATGCCAATGTCTCCTCACAGTTCTCAAATGAACATGGAAATGTAAAATGTTTAGCAATGTTTTCAAAGAAAACATTCCTTGTACAGTTGGGAGTACTATTAATATTCTTGCACCGTCCACATTTGAGTTCATTTCCTTCTGGTAAAGTAATTGTTATAGGAGGAATGGTTAATAAGTTGCTACATAATGTGCACTTTACTTTTAGCAATTCTTGTTTAACGGTATCAATATCCACCATTTTTTAATATATAATTCTCAGTAACAATTATACACTGATTTTAACTTTAACCACAGATCATACAATAAAGAACTTTAACGATTGCTATGCCACTTATGTATAAATTCAAATTTGATGCTTGAGTAAATCCCCGTATCACTTTGTAACAAACGCAACAGTCAACACTCAATACATTTGCAAAACATAGAGAAATCTTATACGATAGTGCTATGTCACGCAAACGGAGCTATTCTTAGACTTAGGTTGTAGGTAGTTAATTACCAGATATTAACAGTTCTATGTATAAATTAAATATTTATTTTCAATAATAATTTATTTATGAAAAACACATTTAAGTATAGTGTATTGACCGAGAATATACAAAATGTTATTTGCTCATTGATATTTGTCTGGAATCAGTTCAGATTGCCTCTTAGAGCATTGAGCCCACTGTGTAACTACGACGGGAGCACCGCAAAAATACTGTAAATACACCATGCCCTTGTTCCATTTGTACAGGGTGTGTCCACGGTGTAGGTGTACCTGTACTAAAAAAACGTGACAAGGTCTTAATTTGGAACTTTTGGATCGTTGTGTTTATACATTTCTTATCAGAAGGCTCTAGAAGGTCAAACCTCCTATTCGATTCCACGAAGTATCGGATGAATTCCCGTCACAATACTTATCATCTTACAAATAATTAAATATCACTCATATTTATACAAATTTGAGTTAGTTGCAACTAGAAATTAATCACAATCTGGCATTAAGTAGAGGTTAAGTATCAATTCAGCATTTAATAGTAACATATGGTAATATGTATTCTGAAATAATGCTGATAATTTCAATCATCAGAAAATGTATGTTTCCCGGTTTAAATTACCCAACACCAAATGTAAGCAAAAACAAATACCGAGGAGGAGTCAACGAGCAAAACACAAAACGTTTTATTGTATTTTATATAATCTTACATGTTTTGTTAGATTCTATTTGCTTTCCCTTATCGATGCCACACTGTTTCAGATAACTTTCCCAGACTTGTAAAAATTTTAAAAAGAGTAAGTATTGTGCAGGAAAACGTACAAAATATCAAAATCTCAAGGGTGGCTATGACCTCCATTGAGCACTTATTGTTATGTAGGTGCTTAGATCTAACGATTTCCATATTGAAAACATCCAATAGAGTTTCATACAGAACTATACCAACTGTAATATTTTGTATACAATCTCCCTGAAAGCAAATTTGCCAGATAGAGACAATTTTTAAACCTATCGGAATCCATCTGATAGTCCAATATAACGAGTTTTTTTATTGGAATCTATGGGAGGACGTATTTGTAGTGTGTAAGAGACTATTCAAGTTAGTGGTAGGTTTTGAATCAAAATGTCAGATAAATATTATTGGGACTAATAGAAGAGCTTTTAAAAGAAAAGAAACTGAGGTAGATAGTAGAAAAGCTAAGCTTGTTGTAATGCAAGTGGTAGTGCTGCTTTTCAAATTACTTTACTGTTATTGAGTTTCAAAGCTTGCCACGAGAGACCCACACAAAGACCTCGTCAGAACCTTAGAGCATGCACTTCTAGAGTTAACCTACAATGCACAAATATCGTGACAAGGCTAGAAAGAGAGGACAATAGAGACAATAATAGGGTATTTCGCTTGGTGGGTGGAAGCAGCCTATGCTGATTGTATTTCATTGGAAGCAGCTCTCAACCGACTGAAACAACCTCTTACCCACTCTTTTTAGTAGTACCTACCACCATATGTACCTCCATATGTACAAGCTCTAAGATATTTATGCAGTGCACTTAGATCATTTACCATCTAGATATAGCCTGTCAAGCATAAAATCGTGGCAACGCTAGAAAGAGAGGGCAATAGAGACAGTAAGAGGCTATTTCACTTAGTGGGTGGATGGTCGGTGGACGCAGCCAATGAACAACATGCTTTATTGGAAGCAGCTCCCAACCGAGTGAAATAGCCTCTTGCCCTCTCTATTGCCCTCTCTCTCCTTAGTCTTACCAAGACATTTGTGCAGTGCAGGCTATCTCTAGAAAGTAAATGCTCTAAGTGCAGTGCAAGCTACCTCCATATAGTACAAGCTCTAAGGTCAGAACAAAGTAGATCAGGGTCTTAGAGCTTATACTTCTGAAAGTAGCCTGCAATGCACAAGTATCGTGACAAGACTAAAAAGAGAGAGCAATAGAAGGAGCAAGGAAGTAATTCACTCAAATGGGAGCCGCTTCCAATTAAATACCTGCTACGATCCACCGAAAAATCATTATGCTCTCTTTATTGTCCCCTCTTTCTGGTCTTGTCACGATATTTGTGCATTGCAGAGCACTTCCAGAACTACATGCCCTGAGGATGAGGGTACGAAAAGCTTAGAGCTTGTACCTTCTAGAGATAGCCTGCAGTGCACAAATGTCGTGATAAAACCAGAGAGAGAGAGAGAGAGATCAATAGAGTGAGCAAGAGGCTATTTCACTCGAAGCTGCTTCCAATGAAATACGCTCAACACGTTGTTGATTGGCTGCCTCCCCCCACTAAGTGCAATAGACTGTAACTGTCTCTATTGCCCTAGTACTCTTTCTAGTCTTGTCAGGATTTTGTTTATTGCAGGAACCAGAAGGTACATGCTCTAAGAAGATAGAAGAGGCTCCATAGGGTGTCGTACCAAGTAAACACACAAAAGGCTATCGCAAAACAGACCGCAGCTTTATTGTTTCAAATATGGCGGTTTTTGAGTCCTCGGACATCAGATAGTCTTCATGGCTTGTTATATTCAAAACTTGACAGATTTGTACTGCCTCGATTAGTTTTTCTTCCATTTTTTTAAATGTTTTAACAAACTCACGTTCCGCATGTTAGGCCAGTCGCAAAATAAGATGCAGCTTCGTGACTTGAGTAATGGCGAGAATTTGCAATCCACCTAAGGCTAAGGCCAAACTGGCGAGATTTCATGACGCGTTTTATACGTTTTTCACGCGCTTGAAATCCAGCTCTACCCTGGCCACACACGCCGGTTGCAGTCATTCACGTGCCTTCTGTTTGGTCGATCCCCATGACAAAATAAATACCGCGTTCTTTTCTACCAGTTTGGCCACTCAACAGCGTGAAATAACGTAGAAAAATGGAACCAATCTTATCGTTCGGCGGCTAAACCTGAAGATGCGCTCGACACTGAACCGTTGGGTGGAAATTCAGGCCGCGTCTGGCTTCGCCGATTTGAAATTGTACGGCCTATTGTTTTGAGTTTTTTCCTGACGAAACTCGGCGTGAAATCCCGACAGTCTGGCCTTAGCCTAAATATATGCGACTGCGTCACGTCACGCTGCATTGCCAAAATCGCAGGCGCATATGTTTACGTGGATTACAAATTCTCTCCGTGACTCACGTCACAAAGCTGCGTCTTATCTTACAGCTTGCCTTACCGTGAGCATTATCTGCGTCACGTCACTCTGCGTTGTCATATATCGCAGTCGCATATATTTACATGGTTTACCAATTATCACCGTGACTCACCCTGCGTCACGTCACGAAGCTGCGCCTCATTTTGCGACTGGGCTAAACAGGGGCGCGGCGAAGTAGGCAGGTTATAAACCACAAAATTTGTACACCTCGTATAGTAGACGACTAGGGCCACAGATTATACAAGAAGAAACTAGAGCGCCTTGAAAAATACTAAACTAATAAATGTGCCGCTAACGGAAAAAGTTTGGCAACCCAGTAGGCAATAAAATCCTTTGCAGTTATTGAAAAGTACTGGAAAACAAAAAAGATGAAATCACACTTTTAACATTTATAATGCTACTTTTCAATTGTACTGCTTCCTTGTCCATAACTCCTCGGTATTAATTGTATCTATACTATTATAAAATTGTTAAGTTTTTCTGTTTGTTTGTTTGTTTGTTCGGGCATCACGTAACAACTACTCAACTGATTTTGCTGAATCTACATTTTATATTCCTACATTGACAGAAACGGTAGATATAGAGAAAAAACTTCTATCATGTTGGGTTGTACACTATTACTATATTGGTTCCAGCGCACTCACTAAACATTTACTTGCATCAGCTTAGGTTTTATTCAAAATTCGGAATATACCAATCTAACATCTTTCTATTTAAAATAAATCAACTGATATATGAAGCGAAATTTTACAGGGTATTTTATATATAGGAAACTTAAAGCAGAATAGAATTACATTGATTTAAAAAATCTTTAAAAAAAGTGAAATTAGGTGGACCTTAAACAGTTGCATATATACAATATGGTTGAAATAAGAGGGGAGTGGAATTAGTTATACGAGGTGCTTGAAAAAAGTTAAACTGAGTGGGCCATAAATAATTGTATATACCAGCCAGTTGAACAACTGGTGGATATTTATGTATGTATGCTTACATAGGATGGTTGAAATATGTCGCGGAGTATAATTACAGTTATACAGGTGGGTTTAAAAATATTACAAAGAAATGTTTTGATCTACAAGCTGTATCTTATACAGGACAGGAAATATAGGGTGGGGTGGTATTCTAAGAATAAGAGGTGATACAAAAATGTTATATTGGGTGGCCCATAGGTAAGTAGTTATATATACACGGTTATACTATAGGGTAGAGTAGAATTATAATTATACAGGGTGGGTAAAAAATTGTTAGAAAAAATTTGTGTTATAAGGTAGAACATGAGCAGTTGCATATATGGAGTACCTGAAATATAGGGCTAAGTAAAGTTATAATTACAGAGTGTGATTCACACAATGTTAGAAACAGTTTCAAATGAATGGTAGTTAAAAAAAATATGAGGGAAAATGTGAAATAGCGTAGCTCATAATCAGTTGCACAGATAGGATAGTTGAAATATAGAATAGACTAGAAGTATAGTAAAGTATTTAAAAACCGGTATAATTGGGTAAATAACAAGCAGCAGCATATACAGGGTGGTTGTAATACAGGTTGAAGTAGAGATATACATACATACAAGGTGATACAGAAATAAATTGAACAATATTGTTATATAGGGTGCCCTCTAACCATCTGCAATTTTGGTGAGCAGTAGAGTTATAGTTAAACAGAGTGGATATAAAAATGTTGAAAATTTTTGTAGGATAGAACATGAGCTGTTGCATATAAGCAATATCTAAAATATGGCGCGAAGTAAAATATAATTATACAATTTGATTAAAACAATGTTAGAAAAGTTGCATAAGGGGTGTTTTAAAAGCTATCCGAAAATTGATTATATTGCGTAGTCAATAAGCAGTTGCATGTCTAAGATAGTTAGAATATAGAGTGAAGCAAAGTTATATTTGGTGTTCCCTAAGCAGATGCACATACATTCAGGGTGGTTGAAATATGTTGTAGAGTAAAATTATGGTTACACGGCATCAAAAACTGGCAGACAAATAAGTTATAATGGTTGACTAACTGTCAGCAGTATAAACAGGATGGTTTAAATATAGATGGAAGTAGAGTTGTAGTTATACAAGGCGATTCAATAAAACTATTGTTATATAGAGTGGCCAATAAGCAATTGAAGTTTCTGTGAAATATGCTGGGGATTGGTGGATTTATATTTATACAGGGTGGTACAAAAATGTTATACTGGGTGGCTGATTAGAAGTTGCATATGCAATAGTTGAAATAGAGGGAGGAGTAAAAATATAGTTATACAGTGTGAGGAAAAGAATGTTGGAAAAAGTCGCATATAAGAAGTGGTTAAAATATAAGATGGAGGAGACAAGTTATACTTTCCACGGTGGCTCAAAAAATATCAGAAAAATGGATGGTTAAAAAGTTGAAATATATAGTGGTGCAGAGTGATGGATAAGTTTTTTAAAAAATGTTATATAGTCCCTAAGCAAAGCATATATAATGTGATTGAGATATTTTGTAGAATAAAATTATTGTTAAACATGATGGTGCAAAAAAGTTATAATGGTTGACTAATTGGCAGCAGTATAAACATGGTTTAAATAAACATGGAAGTAGAGTTATAATTATACAAAGCAATTAAAAAAAATTGAATGAAATTGTTATATAGGGTTGCAGTTTTGGAGAAATATATTGGGGACTGGTTATACTGAGTGTTATAATGGGTAGTTGTATATACAAGGTTGAAATCGAGGGACCTGTAGAATTATAGTTTTACAGCGTGGATCAAAAAATGTTTAAAAAAATTATATAGGATAGATTATGAACAGTTCCATCTTACTGTGTGGAATACCTAAAATATGGGGCGAAGCAAAATTATAGTTATACAATGTGTTTTACACAATGTGGGAAAAAGTTGCATATAAAGGGTGGTTAAAATATAGAGAGGCGAAAATGTTTACTTTACAAGGTGGCTCAAAAATTTTCAGAAACAATTGTTATTAGCTTAGACCACAAGTAGTTGCATAACTGATATACCTATAGGGTGGACTAAAGGTATTTGTTTAAAAAATGTTATAAATAGTGACTAATAAACACTAGCATATACAGGATAGTTGCACTAAAGCTTAAAGGAGGTTTTAAAAAATTTCGAATAAAACTCTTATATAGGGTAAGCACTTGCAGTTTGGGTGAAATATATTCGGGATTGGTTAATTTATTGGTACGTAGGGTGGTTTACAAATTAGAAAAAGTTGTTATATAGGATACTTCATGTTCCATAAACTATTTCTTTTTGTACAGAATTGTACATTCCATATGTGGGTGAAACCGCTGGTACCGGCTAGTAAGTTATAAAATTGATCACATTTTACTCATTTTAGTTAGCAATAAGAATTAAAATTGATGTCATTAAATATAAATCATATTTTATTAATACTGCTTGGTTTAATTTATCTATTATCAAAAATAATGGTATTATAACTGCTATCTGCTAAAGACTGCTATTTGAAGTTTTGGACGGAAGGATCTTTTACTGATATAAAAGTTTTCCTGTAGGTTCTAAAACAGTCAGCCATGCATGTAATTGATTTGTTGAAACGCAACATATCCACAATATTTCAGTGGTCTGGTATAATTTGGTAATGATTTCAACCAATACGATTGAAGCAGCGGTGTGTTGCTTGTCGTCACCTTACTGTAAAAAGTCACTAAAAAATAAAAGAGTGAAAATTACGACTAAACGAACTTGAACGAGTTGCGAATTTCGACTTGCCTTTTTTGCTATACAGGATTTCTTTTATATTTTATAGGTATGCATGTCATAGGTTTTCTTTGTAAATATTGAATTTTCTAATTATAATTTTATATTTGAAAGTAGCATTAAAAGTGCTTAAGTAAGCAGATTTTTTTCCCCAAATTTAGAGGTTAAATTCATCTGTCAATTTTTTTTGGAGTGAGTCATTTGAAAATTCTTTGTTTTAAATTTAAGAAAAATAGTAATGGGTTACTTGAAAGCGTCATAATTTACAATATTTCTTACTCTTTCAGCAAATCAGGTCAGAAGAGATGTCGTCCAGCCTGGCATCCCGTCTTAAGCATCCAAGAAGGCAAGAGTTAACCAGGTCTCACAGTCAGGCACAGATTTTGGCTAATAAATTAAGGCAGGATGGCTTGATGAATATGGGTAAGCATGAATTCTACCTCCTATTAAAAAGTTTGCTAAGTTCTTGAACTGAATGTCAAAATCAGAGTTAAATGTACATGTATTCAAACTTATATATTTTTATTATATATATTATTTTTATTATATATTTAGAGAAAGTAACACTCGTTTGGTACAATTTTTGAAATGTTATTCTGTTACAAAGTATACTAATAATTATCAAAACTTTGTATCTTACTACAAAATCAACCTTGGGTTGTTGTAAAGGTAATTCGACTAAATAGGTTAAATTTGTGGCAAATAGTTCATGCTATCCATGACTGGCTGCAAATCTAAACTGCATCAGTATCTTCAGAAAATCATAATATTTGTCAAACATAGATATTATACCTATTATTTTTCTGACTTTGGAAATGACACCACAATTGCTGGAAAGTGTGTATATTTGAAATACATTTTAGTGTCTAAATTAGACCCAGTTTTCAATGGCAATAAAAATTAACCCATCTGAGTAGGAAATTAAAAATTGAAATGTTCACAGTGACAAATTTTCCAATGCACAATTTGACATTAAATATTTGACAGTAAATTGATGTAGCTAGGAGAATTTACTGTTAATTTTTCAAATTGGAAGAATTTGATAGAATACTTTCAGAATTTTATCTGGCACTCCTAGGTACAACTTTGTTATTAGATAGTGCATGAGATCAAAGAATTCTGATATTCCAGAGATTCCATTAAAGTCATAAGGGAAAACCTAGGAAAAACCTTATGAACTATCCCGATACAGGGATAGTTCATAATACAGGGATATAATTATTAATTTCATCCTTGATTAGTGGTAACCAGGAACAGCTGAATTTCACAGAAGTACTAGTGATACAATCGCTTTCCTTTAATAAAATTTAAGCAGACTCTTTCTGCTTTTGTTTTGTATTTTGTTCTTCCAAGAATGTTCAAATTGTCATTTCTTTATTTACCTGATTTTTGGATTCACTTGTTCAAACATTTATAGGTCTAGAGGTTTCTCCAATATAAAATTTGTTACATTCACAAGGAATTTTATAAATGCAATTTTTCGAGTTTTGGATTACTTACTTGGTTTAGTATTTGATATAATTGATTTCAGTGTATTTCTTGTTTTGAATGTTGTTTTATTATTAATTTTGTTGCCCACTCTTCCACTAAGACCCTGTATGTATGGTAGGGTTGTTGTAGTAATGTGATTATCAAGGATATTAGTATTGTTTTCTGAATGATAATTGTGGCATCTCTGGTTTTTATTTTTTCAGAGTTTTTTTGGGAATAACTACCGAATACTTGAAAGTCTGTATATTTCAAAACTCCAAATGTTTCAAGGTCTAAATCAGACCTCGTTTTCAATGGTATGAATACAAATTGAACAAAAAATTAAAAAATTAAGAGGATTCGCAATGACAAATATTGAAATCACAATTTGACAATAATGTTTGAGATCAGTTTTATTGACAAACATTAATGTCAAATTGTGATTTTGATATTTGTCATTGTGAATCTTCTTAATTTTTTATTTTTTTGTTCAATTTGTATTCATAACATTGAAAATGAGGTCTGATTTAGACCTTGAAACGTTTGGACTTTTGAAATATACAGACTTTCAAGTATATGTGATAGATATTCCCAAAAAACTCAGGTATTAATTAGTATTGTTTGGAGCAGTTTAGTGTTGAATGTTAGTGATTGTTTTGTGTTTGGTTTTATCTAATTCTTTATGGATGAACTTTTTAGGATAATTATTAGCAGATAGTACATTTTTTATAAATGTTATTTGTTCATTAAATTTATTGAAATAAAAACAGTTGGTTGTTTCTCTATCATATAAACATTTAATGATAACCTTTTTACAGTATTTGGAAGATTAGAGTTAAAATCGAGATATATGTTGCATCTTTTTGTAGACTTGTCTCAAATTTGTCATTATCTTTCAATTTTTAATTTCTTATTCAGTTGTGTTAATTTATATTGCCATTGAAAACAGGATCTGATTTAGACCCTGAAATGTTTAGAGTATTTGAAATATATAGACTTTCCAGCAATTTTTGTGTTATTCCCAAAAAATATTAAAAAAACTATAGAGATTAAAAAAGCCAGAAAGTCACTATTAACATGTGCCCTATAATGCACCCTCAGGGAAGTTATATGACCTTAAAAGGGCTCAAACAAAACTCTTTTTTTTCTGTTATTAACAAAATGGTCAAAAATAAATAGAAAAAAAAAGAAATGGGTGTTACATAACTTTTTATGTTAAATCACATGTGCTACTCCATTCTTTGACATGCAAATCATAGCTTTCTATTTAGATTTGTGAAGTGGTTTTTTGGCCCATAATTTTTTTATTTCAATTTTTTTTACAATTTTCTCTACAGATTTATAAAATCTTAACAATTTTATGTAACAAAAATTATCTTTGTCCAAGTCAATAATTCCAATGGTTTTTGAGTAAATTGAATTGAGTTTGAAAATTACTCTGCTCTTTAAGTTATTAGGCCAAAAATTACAATAATCTGTTTATCATGGCAAATAAAAGAGTGACATTGCTACAATTCTTAACAATTTAAGTTATTGATAAACTGCTTTGCAGTGTTTTTATTAGTAAAAGTGGTGATTGGAAAATTTAAGTATACAACGCCTCGGTTCTGATGCATTTCCAACCGCATGTCCGTCCATAAAGTGCATATCTGTCATTTCTGTGTTTGAATATAACTCCATTTTATGAGTTGCAATAATGTTTGTTTATTTTAATGAATTCTATATGCAGCAGAAATCTGGAACCTTAATTTAGAAACACCCTGTATATCAGAAAACAACATAACTATTACCTTGATAAATCTGAAATCCTAGTTAGTATCACAATTGGGTATAAATTGTTTGCAAAAGCTGCCCAAGTTAAAGTAAGTCTTCCCTAGACTTATAGAGAGTGATTTTCTTGTCAGACTGTAATTATGTGTATTTTTTTCATATTTTTAAAATAAATTGTTTAAAAGGTATTAACAAAAATATAAAAAATAGTCATTCCCCCATTTTATTTCCAATGTTTAAGACATAACATTTAAAAAAAGGGGCTTAAATGATCTTAGTTAAACTTTACAGGAAATATAAGAAGATACCCCAAATATTAATTGGGGGGAGGGGGGTCAATTATAGAATTAAACGAAAAATAAAAAAAATTGCTTTTTTTAAATGCATCATGCATAATAGCAAATGAAAGGAATACAAATATATTTTTTTCACATTTTTAAAATTAATTGTTTACTAGATATTAACAAAAATTCTCATTTTCCACTTTATTTCTGAAACCATACCTCCAAAAATTTTGAAAATAATTAGGTGTACATTGCCTCACTTGAATTTTATAAGAAAAAATAGTAGCAAACCCCAGTATTAATTTTGGGGGCAAATTATATAATTAAATGCAAAATAATATATATTTTTTCAAACCCATCAAGTAATATATTATATAAAAGGACTCATTCTAAGAAATACTATATATATTTTTTCATTTTCATTTTTAAAATCATTTGTTTAAAAGATATTAACAAAAATATTAAACACCGACTTATTCCCCCTTTATCTCAAAAACTACATGATCTAAAATTTTGAAACTATCTTTTATTTTTTTTTTCAAATAATTTCTCTAAAAGATTTAATAATTTATTATTTAAAACTTGACCCATTTCCCCCTTTATCTTCCAATCTACTGAGCCTAAAATTCAGATATTAGATTACATAGGTCTTCACTGAAAGTTTATTAATAAAATAAAACTCTAATGTTAAGCGAGTTCCAAAATAGAAAATTAAATAAATATTTTTATAAAAATCAAGCAAATCTTGTATCAGATAAAATTAAAAGTCTCTGTATGACAAATAAAGGTGTATATTTTTTGCCAATTTAAAACGCTTATTTAAAAAATATTAGGGTAAATATAACAAAATGCTTGTCTGAAAATGGAATATTACAAAAATATATACTTAGATTCAGATACATTGTACCAAATCTTAAAGGTGGTACAGAAGCCTTAGAATGTGAGTCCAACTAGCACCTGACCAAATTATTTTTAATTTGATTTAATTGTTTCCATGTTTCATTAATAGATATTTCAAATTTTCATCAATAAATATTTGTGATGTTTTTGGATCGAATAAGATGTTAAATTTAAAGTTGTTATGTAGAACTTTTAATAAAATTCTTGAATGGAGTATTTTCAATAATACAAAATGGTGATGGTTATGATTTGATACTCCTTAATACTCTATTCCACTTGGCAGGCAGTTCAGTATACAGTTTTTTGTATTGATAAAATTGATTTTGTTACACTTCATATACAAGTGACATTAGATGGGGAACAAAAGTAGCCTACAATTGAATCTAATAGATATTGTAGTACCTTCAATTTTTAGCCATACACATAGTGATCCTTTAGATCAGTTCATTAAGTTTATCTGTCTCGTCAGTTAAATGAGGTGCTTGATAATATCCTTGACTTCTATGGTATTAAAGCAACTTAAAATTATTCTGGCCAAATTCATTAGAACATTATTTCCTAATTGTTATTTAATTAAACATTCCATTACTCAAATGAGCCTTTAGAGATGCAAGTCATTAGCTATATGCCAAAGGTCGATATATCAACAGGTTGCAAGCAAAGGCTGGAGCTACTGATATAATAAGTGGAATCCCATACAACTGTATTATAGGTTTTGATCTGATATGGATATGAAACTTATAATAATTCTTTAAGAGAGATAGTAATTGGTTTGCTGGTATTTTCTCCAATATTCTGTTTTTCAAATTTTTCTATGTACCTACAACTTTTTATTAGACTATTAATTGTCACTGAATTAACAATTTTTAAGTTGTAAGGGCAAAATGCCCGTTTCTGTAACTGTTTAAGAGAAAAATGCATTGTTTACAAAGATGAGTTGATTAATTAACATCTTATTAAGGTGGAGTTAATTCTGATTAGGACTGTTTGAATTAACTAGTTATAATTGGAGTAGAATGACCATACCATATTCTGGCACAATTTAGAAAAAAATGGTTCTGAAGAAATGTTTGTTAAAGAAAAATTGTGTAACATAAATTGTGTATGATAATTTAGTGAAATGTATTAAAACTATCATGCCAGTTAACAGTTTAACTATGTAATGTATACAATGTCATTTCACTACACTGTTAATTCATCTATTTCCATTTTTAAGTTGAGGGAGTGCTTCAAGCAGTTGATCAAGTTGCTGTACTTTTAGCTTCCAACACTGATAGAAATATATCATACAAAGATAATGTGATAAATTTGTCCCAGCATCTTAAGGTAAGTTTTTCTAGTACATTGAGTCAAGTAACTTCAGATTTTCCAGGGGTAAAGCTAATTTTAATAAAAATGTTTTATTCAAAGTTTATTTGTTTCAAGTGATTTTTACAAAATTATAACTTATTCTCATGTTATTTATTTATGTCTACCAATTGGAAACCCAACCTTAGCCTATATAAATAAAATCATAACAATGTAAAGAAAGGTATTTAGAAAGATTTTTTTAATAATGTGCAAATAATTTGAGTTAATCTTTGACAGTATCAGCACTAAAATGAAAATTTTTGTGCAAGTTAGCATAGTAATTGTAATTCTTCTGTTTGAAAAATGAAATGGTATCCTTTAACTAGGTTCATATGCTAACCAACATCCATTTATCACAAAAATTAATAAACAAATTAAAAAAAAACACAAATTCAAAATTAAAATAAACTAGTGGAAACAATTAAAGGATCAAAAAATAATTACAAATTTTCTGACGTTTTTCAAGTGCATGTATTTCCGTTGAAAATGGTCGTATTGGAGCTTTAAAAAAAGCATTTTAAAGCTTGAAGTTTCTAGTTTTGAGATCTTATGATGATGATAACATTTTTCAAACAACGTGTACAGCTCAATCCTAACGAATACCAATTTTTTTTTTCAAAATTGTTTCGGCTTTATTTTTTGATCTACGAACTTGAAAACAATTTTTGTAACTGACCCACTATATGGATCGGATATGTTGCTCATTCAGCTTTAACAAGCTTTTTTGGAAAGTTCAATACGACCACTTCTCGCTAACATATCGAACTTTGAATGGAAAAGGATCTTTTTGTCTTTAACTATCAATATCTCAGCAACCGCTGATCGCACAAGGAAATTAAAGATTTTGAAATCTTAAATAAATACCCCACAAATTTTAGGTACAGTTTTTTGAAAAACTATACTTTTTTATTCCTTACATTAATTTGAAAAATCAAGAAAAAAAAAATACTTTTGGTGGCTTTTGGGATCATCAGGCGCTAAATTGGAAATATCGAGAAAACCAGTAATGTTAAGTGTGCCTTTTATAGTTCAATATGCCCACAAAAACCCCACAAAGTTTTGTTTCAATCCATCCAGCCGTATTTTTTCTTTGACCGACTAAAATGTAAAGGACCACGATTTTGACTTTAAATGATCCTAGTAACATTTAACAAAATGCCAAAAAAATATTTTTTCATTTTTTCAGTCACTTGAAAAACGTCAAAAAATTTGGAATTATTTTTTGATCCTTTAATTTTTACCACTAGTTTATATCTAACTAATTAATTGAAAACTCTAATATTTTATGTTTAACTCTGCGTCCCACGGAAACGCGATTTTCGCGGTGCGTTGCGTCAAAGTGACAGCCGCAAACTATCAACCACATAAAAAAGAATTCATTTTGTTCTTACTGGTAAATAAATTCGTGCGATTGTGGCGATTTTGTGTTGTCGCATCGTTCAGTTGGTTTAATTAAGGCTTTAGTTGAAGTTTATAATTGTCACATTGGGAATTATAGCATTAAAGCGCTGAAGCGCCACAGAGCTTTGCTTTCGCTGAATGAAAACTTTTGTTTCTAGTTATTTTCACTAGTTATGTTTACTTGTTGGTGACACTTTTGCGTAATATCAACACAGAATTTGACAGCTGATTTAGTTACAAAGCGGGAAAGTGGAGAATTTATATGCTTTACTGCTATATTAAAGCGCTGCAGCGCTGTGGGTAAACCAGACACTCTTTAGTACACCACTTTAACAAAGCGCTGCATCGCTACAATTCCCTGAATGCACCCAGTGTCACCTATCGCACCGTCCGCACGGCGCATATCGCGTTTACGTGGAACACAGCCTAACTTAATACCATCTTCAAAACAAGAATGTGATTGTGATATAGTGGCTTAATTATATGCAGTTTTTAATTCGAATTAACTTTGTTTCTCATCTTAATTTCCGAACTTGCAAAAAATAAAAATGCTTGACTTTTAATGGAAATTCAGTTTTTTGACAAACACATAAATAGAATTGTAAAACGCGACATCCTAGATTTCAAATAACCTTAATTACATTCATTTAATATTCTCTCCTCTATCAAATTTATTTATTTTTTTACAATTCTCAGTGATAAAGTGGCATAATTGAATGCATTCTTCAGTTCTGACTTGCATAACAAATTTCGATTTTGCCAAAGATAAAGTTTCTTTATTTTTAAATACTATTCAAATTTTCAAAAAATCTCTTATAAAATTGAGCAAAAGACATGCGATGATTTTATTTTAGGGTCCAGAGCATTCAGATCATGTCATGAAGAATAACTATTTTTCTAAATATTATCAATAAACAAAATTTTCATAGGCTTCCAACTCTAACGGAAACACCCTATATGCAGATGAAATGAGAACCTCCATCTTGAAATCGGTTAATTAATAATTATTTTAATTTAATTAAAATCTCTTCAATGAACTTCATCCTAAATTTATAATAATTGTAATCATATTCAATTAATACCAATTCCCCCAAGTTTTATCGGAAAATAATTTGTTTTCGATTTTCTGAAAAATCATGTACTATATGCCATGTAATTGGAAAAAATATGAAACCCCTTTGGGATCCGCCATAATAGAATACAATTTAAACTATCGAAAATAGAAACGAATATCTAAACAGGCGAATGAGAACCTCCTCATTTTTTGAAGCTGATTAAAAATAAACAAATCGGTTATATTGACTTGAAATAATTGTGAAATTGGAAAAATAACTTGATATAATAATTAATTTTGCCTTTTTGTGTGGTTCATTAGTGATCCATATCACAAAATTTATAAATACAAAAAAAACAAATTAATAAGCCTTCAGGGAGAATAAACGAAATGGTAGACATCGTCTAAAATGAATATACTGGAAATTAAAGAAAAAATGGTTATTAGGATATTAAAGTAACTCTAAAAAGAAAGATAAAATAGTTATGATTCGCACTTAATTTTAAAATTTTGACATCCTTCACATATAAAGTAAGTGCTTGAAGTTAAACTGTTTCAAATCAGCTTAAACAAATTAACTCGTTATTCAGATTAATTATTAAGTGATTAACCACATAATCTGTCTGTCTCTCACCTGTCTTTGAAATTATAATTTTTGGGTAGCATCATAGTCTGAAGCTTTACACCGGATGAAGCAACAAAGGACTGAGACATTTGATGTTTAACAATAAATTCATTGTGAAAAACTTTTACTATAGATAGATTATCACCAAACTCCATCCATTTAGTTTTGTTGTATTTTTGCAACAGGTTTATGGTACATACTTGGAAATACTGTACAAAGAACAACTTGATCATGCGTTTAAAATATTCAGAGACAAAGCGCAGGACGACACGCAAGTCGACATTTTATCTCGATTGCATTTACTCGAATTAATTGAGCTTCGCGCGAAAGGTTGGAAAGGTACGGATGGCATGAACGTCTATTACAAAAAGAAGCTCAATCAGTGTGGGAATTCACAGGTAAGTTCAAACGTAGAAGCTACATAATTCAGTTGAAGATTTTAATTTCGCAAATTTTTTATATAATTTTATTATATTAAAATGTTGCTCATAATTAAAATTCTAAATGTATTACTTTCTAAAAAATCAGGGAAAGCCAGGGAAGCCCAAGTTAGTAAGAGAAAGTCACTGAAATCGAGTGGGATGCCTGGAAACTGAAGAATTTACATTATATTTGGTTTTTGTAAAATTTTCTAAAAGAAGGAAATTTGGCAAAATGTTCTTTAATAGTGTGGGAACACATATTTATTTAATGTTGTTACTTTGAAACAGTTTCTATCAGATTACCTGTTAAGATATTGGTGTCTTAATAGATTCGAAGTTTGGGGAGGCGCTCAATACAGTTGAGATCGGGTGAATGCTGTGGGTACTTCATTCTTAAAATTCTATGTTGTTCTATCCGACCGTTTATAATTCGCACACGATAGAGGCGGACATTATCCTCAATAAAACACTTCTCAAATTAATCAACTCAAGCTTTCCTTAGTTTCTGTTAAAGAATTAACAATTGACACCATCGAAATGCGTATGAAAAAGTTCTATCTGTATTTGGATACATTGGTGTGAATTACAGAATAGCACCAGATAATATTAAGGTAGTGTTTTTTTCGAAAATGCGAAGAATGTTTTTTCTTTGAGTGAAACATCGCGTTTAGACCACATGTTTTGCCCACAAAGAAATAATATTAAAATAGAAAAAGAGCTGCAAAAATATTTGTCAAACTCTATTGTTCAAGACATTATATACACTCTTAATTCTTTTAAAAATTTTCAAAATCAATTGTAGAACAAGTGTAAATATCTACTTCAGTTTGGGGCAGTGTATTTGTTTAACGTTATATTATAAGTTTATTTTATGAACAAGGTTCTGTCTAAAAAGGGAGATGTAAGAAGAGGTCATTTGTGATCTTATCATTGACTTAGAGTGTACATAAAATTGTAATTTTTTAGTACATTAATATTATATAACTACTAACAAAACAATTTCAAATAGTGAATTTTATATCCGTTTTATTCACTGTTTTACAGATAGATATGACTGAATCTATATCTAGTTTGGCTGAATCTTTGAACTCTGTAAATGTGTCCTCGTCTCCCCCACTTCTTGGTCCAGGAGAGGTTCTTAAGCCTTCAGGAAAATTTGCAAAACCTACCAAAATTCCTGGTAAAAAATATTGCAAAGATGAAGTTGTCATAAGGAATGCAGATTCTGGAAAAGGTAAGTCCACATTAGTTTCTAACGTAATTGTGTTAAGTATTGAGAATTTCAAATGTATATTGCTAATATTCTTTCAACTTCACATATATTTTTTATGTGAACTATATTTATAATATTATGTTTCATTATTGGCAATTCTAATAATAAGAACTAAAGATAGACCCCCACAAAATTAATGAACAGTTAAATTCAAGTCGTGATTTGGTTAACGACACTTGTTGTGGTACAAATCTCGTTTATAAAGTTGCGAATCTAATAAAAAAACTCCACCTATTTCACAGTTGTTTATATTGGTTTTGGTATTATATTTATAATAATTAATAAATAATTTCTTTGTTTCTTATTACAGAGAATTTATTAATCAATTATGGAACTAGTGTCGAGGCTTAACACGTTATTTTCAAAAATAAACTAATAAATATAATAATAAAAATAAATATAATAGAATAAACTATGATCGTAATATATCCAGAGTTGGGCAAAAGTATGGATCCATAGACATATCGCTTCTGACCGTTTTGATTTTTGCGAAATTTTACATATTACGGACTCCATGGGTTTTAAAACAGTTAAGCTACACCGAAACTGAATCTTCTTTACTAATACTTTAACTAAATATTACAACGATGAGTCAAACGTACATTAGCTGTCGTACGGCCTAATTTATATCCTGTCTCATCACTATCCATTGTTCTATCTAACCTGCATGACGAGTAGCTTTCGAAAGGAATGACATTTTCGGTAAAAGACGCTTTTTTAAAACGATTTATGTATCTGTCAATTAGTTTTTACTACGGTGAGCAATTTCGAGAAAATTCCTTACTTAACACCGTCAATTAAACCTTGTAAGAATGCCCTCCCGTTAATTCTGATTGTCCCGATAAGAATCGTCTTCTCCATGGTAGGTAGTCGGTAGGTCCAACTTTCATCTGGGCCTTCGGATTCCGGCGAATGCGGTAGACCACGTCGTTGATCCTGTTAACTACTTCATAAGGCCCATCTGTCCCAAGCTGGAGTGAACTTTGGGGACCTGTCCTTACTGCTCTGGGTGTATTATAGCCATACTTTGTGTGTTTCTTGGAACCCGACTGATTTTGCGTTGAAATTGTAACGTTTCTTCAGGCGATCGCTGGTTGCTGACGTCTGCGTCTGGACTAATTCGTGTATGGCCAGCATGCTTTTTCAGAGTTGGTCGGCATAATCGTTAACTTCTTGGGGTGGTTCTTCTAGGGAACCAAAGCTCAAATCACATGGTAGTCTCTTTTCTTTTCCGAATAGTACCCTGGCAGAAGTCAGTCCTGTGCTATTGTGTAAAGGCTTGTGTAAGTGCTATAGGCCAACAGAAATAGGGGATTAAGCTAATAATTGCTGACCAACATGTATAGATGAGCCTCTTGATTGGATATAGCATATGCCTCAGGTAATTTGTTAAAGTTGCGACCAGAGTATATTTGTTCCCCTCTCGGACTCGGGGAATGGATCGGCATTGTATTGATGCATTCTGCCTTTTGTCAGGGTCCTCGGACCCTTAGAGGCTGCACAGTTTAAATACAATATTTTATCCTTAAAATATCTGAATAAAATATATTACGTCTAAGTGTTTACTGGGAAATAACACCACACTTTAAAGGAAATCGCTGTATATTCCAAACGTTTCGGGGTCTAGATCAGACCCCGTTGTCAATGGCTAAGAAACTACGGATTAAAAAGGTACAATTGCAAGATGTAAATTTAAATATTTAAATTGCAAGATGTAAATTTAAATATTTAAATTTACATCTTGGAATTGTACCTTTTTAATCCGTAGTTTCTTAGCCATTGACAACGGGGTCTGATCTAGACCCCGAAACGTTTGGAATATACAGCGATTTCCTTTAAAGTGTGGTGTTATTTCCCAGTAAACACTTAGACATTGAAAAAATATGCCACAAGTATCCTTCAGAAGACAACTAAAAATATATTATATATAAAATATTGTATTTATGTAATGCCATTGACAACGAAGTCAGAGTAAGGTCAGTCTCCCACTGGAATTTTCCTTGGTTGCTGTCTTGAACAGAACCACTCGGAATTCTGCTCGCCTGCCGAGTGCATGTTTTGCTGGACGCATACCGACCAGTAAGAGAATGGGCTAATGCTTTGGATTTTAATATACAGCCTTTTTTCTTCAGTGTGGTGTTTCCTAAGAAAACCATTAAAAGATACTTTTCTTAAAGTAAAGGGTGCTTGAAATTCAGCTTGTACTCCTGGCTGAGTGGAGTATAGTGTACTTTGTATTTTATTCTGATGATAGAACGCAAGGGAAAATTTTGAGGGGTATAATAGGATAATTATATAATATAAGTGAGGGGCATACTGATTCAGTATTGTTAGGGTTCTGTTTTGGAAATCCTTGAATAAGTAATTTAATCTTCTCTTCTTGAATTTGATACTTGCTTGTAGGATCTTTGGTAAGAATGGAATTAAAAGTGTTCATCAAGTAAAGACCAAAACAGTCATCAGTTTACATATTGTGTTTGTTAGTTGGCCAAGAATTATAATGCAGCGGATGTTCAGAATACATTATAAATTGGTGGAACATGCAACTTGTCGTAATAGGCAATTTTCAAAATATTGTAAATAACTATTCACTTTCATTCCTATTTTTTTTTCATGTCATTCAGTGTATTGTTTAAACTGCGAATTTTTACTAATAACATTAGTAAATTAAATCATGATGCACACAATTGCAACGAACCAAACTTGGATAGTCTGTGCACAAATTACCTAAAACCAGTATAATTAACTGTGAGAAATCTAAAGTTTATTGCAATTTGCTAATGAAGGTACTGAACCAAAACACTTTTGTTTAGTAAATAAATTAGTAAAAGTACATCCTATTGCTTATCAATTAGATTAATTTAGTATTTAGAAGTTAATAATGTGAAATTAAAAAAAAAAGTTCAAACTGTTTTCTTAAAAATCGTTTGGAAGTTAAACTTTCCAATACTTCATATTTTTAACAGGATTGTGAAATATTATATGAGATAAAATTCGTAATTTCTTGGATTGTAGTTATGGGAATCAAGGGAAGACGAGTACATATGATTGAGGAGCTAAGCGAAACGATAATTTCCTTTCAAAGAGGTAAAAAGTCGTGCTTGTGTCACGTTTAACGTAAACGCTTTCTAATATCCAAGCAGCGAATTTGTCTCTTCTAATTTCCATTAATTAATCTGTGTGTTCTACAGCATCATCGTGAATGTTTAACTCAGAATTACTGACAAATCTGAATACTAATATTATTTATCTATTTCCTGAATGAATTTGGCAGTATTCCAAGACTAATAAAAATATGTATATCGGTTGTCGGAACGTGACGAATTCATTCAAATGCATCTGTTAATGTTTTGTTTTTCTATAACAACTTTGCACACTGAAAGTTTTTTTATAGCATGAAAATTTTGAAACAGCAACTTGAAGTATTTTTGTATCATGATATTAATAATGCATTTTTAAATTCACCTTGAAATACTCAAATAATTAATACTACTGTCCGCTAGATTTCGCGTTTTATATTCCCGGATATACAGGGTGAACAATTAGTCCGTCAAAGTTCAGTTGTAATTTTATTAAAAGCTAGAGTTAACAATATTAGAAGAAAAATGTATAGTAATTGTAAGGTCTATAATTTAAAATTATTTTAAAGAATACAGGCTAATTGATTAATATAGGGTGCCCCAAAATTATAATTTTTTAAATGGGACACCTTATCCATTTTTAAATTCTACTGTTATTTTTTTATTAACCCGGTATAGTATTTGCTATATTATACCCAGTGATTTACAAGTTACAGGCATTTTTATACTAAATGTACAGTAACCCTGCATATACTCGGGGATTTAAAATAGACCGTTATAACCGTGATAACAATTGATAACGCACTTGTACTTTGCAACGTTATTTTTATATTGATATAGTCATTGTTGGATATACAGGTGAGTGAAGCTACAAAGAAAAAAAAAGAATGAATTTTTTCAATTATTTCAAATCGAACACCCCCTGGTATATTATGATACCATTGTATTCTTTTAATAACGCCTGTCAAATTCCCTATACCTATATGCAATAGGCGGTATTCCGTCGCATGGTGTCGCTAGTGGACCAAGGGGTACGATTCCGCGTAATTGGTCGAAAAAATATTACTGATTATGGTAAATGGACATGCAAGGAACTAATAGCGGAACTGAAAATAATAAAAAAAGTCAACAGAAAAAAGCTGAACTTGATTCGAGGTAGATGATACTTTTATAAAGATATAAATAATTCCGTGGCATTATTTATATAATTTTGTAGGTAGGTTACAACATTATAAGTTATTTATTAATAACCATGCATAACCGACGAAAATCACGAATTTATCATACCTGATCTTATCAATTATAAAAATTTCAATGCATCTCGTGACATTCTATTAGAGGATGGTTTTGAAATATTATTTTTTCAAGCTGTTCTGGGAAAATACACAGAGAGAAAGGGGGGGAATGTACAAAGAAGAAAAATAATTGCCTTTCATTTAAAATAATGTCATGAGATGCATTGAATTTTAATATGGCAATATGCTACATCAGGTTAATAGAAAAACGGATATAATAGGGCCTCTCATTTTGTAAAGTAATAACTTTGGTTCATCCTGTATTAATGAACTATCCTGTATATTGTAAATTATGGTCTGTATAATTATCTATATATCATTCCCCTATTTTTTCATTTAAAGGTACACTACAACTTTGACGCACTAATTGGCCACCCTGATTTTAATTTTGGTTTTCAATCAAATATACTTTCAAAACCTGCACACAAAACAAACCAATGCAATGTTACTAATTTCACTGTCAGTTTTTGTTTAATAAAATCGAATATGAAGCTGTTATGAAATTTTCTACAAAGTAAAGGTAAAGTTCAAAAACATTCTCTAAACTTTATGGAGAAGAACAAGATATCACATTGCACACATTATAGGTGAAATGTATGTCCATTATAATTCTAAATTGACATAAAAGTTGATACAAATGACATTTTAATGTGCCGCCTTTGTCTAGAGATTTGAAGATTATTTGGAAACTACTATACTCCCCCAAAAACTTGGTTAATATGAAAGGATGCATAAAAGTTGCGAACAATGTTTTGTTTGTGCACCTGTGCATAAAGCCAAACTTGAAAAAACTGCTGTTGCTTTATATTACATCAACGGAAAAATAACCCATAGATCTCCGGCATTCCTAATGGAAATTGGTGTGCGGCCCAATTAATTGTTTTGATTGGTGATGGGCTAATTAGGACTGCAAAATTTATATTTTTCTTCATGTATTTCCAGGATATATAAAATTGTATAAATATAAAATTTATTCTTATGAAAAACATGATTAATTAGTTAACATTGAATCTTGAAACAAAAATTTCCAAAATTTCGGGAGGGGGGAGGGGTTGAACCCTCAGCCTCCCCCGCTGGGTACGGGCTTGCTTGTTAGTAAATTTTCCGAAAGAGCTTTTTAAATGCCCTTTTCAAAAAATGAATTTCACATCTTCACTATGTGGCTGAAAGTAAAGTGTTTCCAATTAATTTCGGTTTTTCTTAGGTCTAAACAACTATTTAATTTTATCAGAAACGTCAAGAATATGAATCTTAAACAAACATAAAAACGAAACGAAATATAAAATGTTTTATTAATGTTAAAGACGAATGTTTACATAAGATACATTGAACATCAGTTAATTGATGAATGTTACTTCAAAACTTTTTGTACAGATTTCGTTTTGTTGACAGGTTGTATGTTACTAAGGGAACTGCAGTCAAACAATTGGCCAAAAAATTATTAAACGCTAGATTGAATTAAATTTTACGGATACAAGATACCAGAGAACATGGAGGATCATTAAATTTTATCACGTTATTGATCAACCAGTATTCATACTTCGTCAAACGATTAAAATATCAGTTGAATATCGACGGATGGCTAAGGAAAACTGAAGGCGATAATGCGTCTTCAATAAATAATCTGTTTATTATTATGCTTGTGAGTTAGACTCAGAACTTGTGCACATCTAGCGAACGTGTTAAAGCGGAAACACACTGCTGAAACGCTATGCCATCGGATGATGTGATGCGACGCGTGTTGATTCAAACAAAATGCAACGTGTTACTCGCATATACCACCTGATCCTATAGATCCAAATTGGCATGTTGCTACTGTGGACATAACCATGACATCGGACCACGGCCACGCACTGTGTTTCCAGGCAAAAAAAACGCGTCTCGAAAATGTTCGCATATTCAGTATTTTAACTTGTATTTTTTGCAGTTCGTTAAAACAACCCTCTTGAAAATTCATCAAACATCCATACATTTTCAATGTTGTCATTTGTCACAATTTGCTATTGTGTCGTAGGGTAGCGTTTTAATAATGTTGTCTGGTGTCTACACGTGGCGTCGCGTCGCGTTTCCACAGTTTTTAGACGGAAACACACTGTTGAAACGCGACGTCTTCTGATGTAAAGCGACGCATGATGATTCAAATCGTTGTATCTTTATGATCACACTGCAACCACCGGATGCCACGTGATACGCCACCCGAACGCACAAATCCAGATTAACGTGTTGCACAGTGCACGTAACAGGCCTACGCAGTGTGTTGTAGGTAAAAAATAACGGTATGGGTCTTTCGAAAATGTTCGCCATAATCAGTATTTTAACTTGTTTTTGCAATTCTTTAAAACAAATCCTCTTGAAAATTTCCAGCTGGATCGTTATTGATTAAATCCACATCAAATATCACTTTCAATACAATCAGCTTGTTAATAATGTGCACGGTTTCAACAGTGTGTTTCTTCCTTATTTCCTCCTTTATGCTTTCTAGAATATGTTTGACATGAAGTTGTTGTTATATGACAATTAAGGCGGAAATACAGTGTAGAAACGCAACGCGACCCCACGCGACGTGTCACGTGTTAAGCCAAGTCTAATCTCAGTACCTTATTATGGCTATTTCCAGTTAGCAGAGCACAAGTGATTTTGTGCCGCACAGTGCGGCAATTTTTAGGACGTTAATTGGAACATGGTTGTTTTAAAACCAACCGGTAGAGTACACTGATCACCATAAGGTTAAAAGTGTATTACTCATAAGTTATCAATTGACGTTTATGTGTACGTAAATTATTTACAGAATAATTCAATAATGGTTGCTTTCCAATTACTAGAGCACAAAGTGTTTTTCTGTCGCCCTGTACCGTAATTTTCGGGCGTTAATTGGAACATACTTCATGTTTTATGATAAAGTTTTATGTTTACTTGGTAAACCCACAAAAACATCCCAAAGGCACAGTTATTTCTTGTGCTCATTTGTGCGAGCTAGTGCTGTAATTGGAACACTCAGTGCTAGCACTGTGCCGCACTGTGCTCAATTGTGCGCTAATTGGAAAACAGTGTATGGCTACAAATACACTACAGACGCCCGTCAACACCCGATGCGTCTGGTCGTGTCACGTCCGGTAGGGCCGCGTCACTGAGTTATAGAAGGCCTAACTGTAGGACGAATACTGTCAAGAAACACACATAATTTCATATTTACTCTTGTTTACAATTATCTGAAATATAATGCTTTACTTTTTCATACTTCACTGAGTGTTGTGAATTCTCGATATCGATATTCAGAGCCTGATGCTCCCAACAGTACGGCTGGGAGTAAGTCATATATCAGTACTTTGACCTCTTATATGTTAAGAAAGGGGCAATATGGAACTTGACAACCTTAAGAACTTTTGTTCACAGCTTCACAAAAAAAATACTACTGGTTTAGCTATTTTGGCCGAAAGATGGATTATTTTAGGACAGAGTAACGTTTTTGTTTCAGAATTCCAAAAAAATACCCGGACAAAATGTAAAAATCATAATAAACTTAACAGACTTTTAACAATGTCAAAAAATTATAATATTGAAAAAACAACACACTCTATTTATAAAGTACTAAGCTGAAAGTAGCTACTGAAACAAATATTTTTTTTGTGGTATTTCAAAATCAATGCGTACTATATTTAATTTATGTATCGAAATTATGGCGGTATAAATAAGAAAATGGAGAGTAATGGATGTTGATCATCAGTATGTAGATAAAAATTTGCAACGAACTGAATCTTATTTTTCTAGAGATCCTAAAAATACAAGGCAAGCAAACCTATCAGGAAAACGACACAAAGTAGTCAAAACTGATAAAAAAGTTAATCTTTTATAAGTATTACATACCTATATATCAGTAACAACAATTAACAATTATGAATAAATTATGTAATTTCTCGGACAAAATCTTATTAGAGTACAATTGTTTTCCATCCATTAACTTCGTCCTAAACTTAATCATTTTAACAGAATAACTTTTTGTACAGAAAATTCTGTCTTGTTACTACTACAGTCTGAATGAGTAACTTACCCACATTTTATAATACCGAATTTAAATATCAAACTCATCACTAATTCTGTTTTTCTGATGCAATATTGTTAAAACTAATTATAAATATAACTAATGAATCAATTTTTGAAAAAGGTGTATTTATGTGTGTTGTTAAAATTTTAAATTTTTGTAGTTAATCCTGGAGCAAAAGAAAGGTTGGTTCAAATAACTGGAGCTAATGAAGAAAGTATTAAGTAAGTGATTCACAAATATTTTATATAGTCTATTTTGTGGTAATATTGCTTACAGTTTTTATCAGCATAATTCGAAGATTAACAAATTAATGTCGAAATGATTGTTGAAGACTACTATTCTACTATTTTTGGATTTCGATTTATTAAAATTTGTAATTGATAAATTGATAAATTGATAAAAATTGCTATCGAATATAAGACGTATTGTAGAATAATATATAACACATAAATCCAGACATTAAAGAAGTGCAAGAAAACAAAATTACTCACACTCTAGCTGTGTGAAGTTTTAAAAATAAAAAAAAACGAAATAGTGAAGAATATATATGGAGCGTCGGCTGCGATGAAAGACAATCAAAGAGGAAGTGTGTTTGTGGAATTTGTAACACCACACCGTTTTTGCGAAATGAACCTCTTTTCCAAAAACAACATAGAAAATGATATAGTTTAAAAACTAAAAATGGAAAACTTATATGGAAAAAATGAGCAAAAAAAAAACAAATAGAAACATAACACAATTTAAGGGAGGTAAATATGAGGGATTTAGGTTAATTGCAAAGTAAAGTGGAAAGATGATAAGAAAATAATTACATAACTACTGCGAAATTGGAAGTGCATTACTACATTAACAGGGGAAATAGAAAGAGAGGTAAGAAACCGTTTATAATGAAATATCAGCCAACTTACACAATAAAGTATATTACTCACGCTCTAGTAGTGTGACACTTCACCGAAAATAAAAATCGAAAAAATGAAGAATATGAAAGGAACTTCAAATGGTGAATAAAACCCGAAATGAATTTCTACCAGCATACCTTCTTTGCGAAATGAAACTTTTCTAAATAAAAAGCAATATAAAAAATGGACATTGATTAGTCATATATATCCCAAAGACAAGAAACACGAAATATACTAAGACATTATTTTAAGCGAAAAACTAATAGGTAATAATAATGTAATAACTTTAGAAAAGTTCGTTGCGAAAACAAACAACAAAAATTTATGTACGGAGACTGAAACAATATTCATCGCAATATCGAAAAGAGCTAAACTGAAGGATTGAAATGGACGATAAAATTGTAAATACGATGAAGTAAGGTGGAGAAATAGTTGCTAAAATGAAAATTGGGATATAGACAACATGAATCAACATACTAAGAACAAAATAAAAGAAAAATTAAGGGAAGTAAATATGAGTAATTACGAAAAATGACAAAGTAAACTGGACAGGTGATAAGAAAATAATTACATAACTACTACAACATTGATGTGCAAAGATTAATGCAGAAAAACAGGGATTAAAATGTCTTAGATTAATTGAAAACGGCTAATTACTACATTAAACGAGAAAATAGGAACAAAGGTAAAAAAACTTGGGAGGGAAATTATAAAAGAAAGGTACAATACGACACAGGAGCAAACCTAAGGCTTCATCAAGGGAAAAACTAATCAACATATGTTTAGAAGAAATGTCAGGTATAGCCACCGATATGGTAAGATATTCAAGAAAAAATTGAGGACTGAAGAGCACAGAGTTGACGGAATAGTGTCAGAACTTATTTTATACAAAGGACAAAGGGAAGTTTTAACAAACATACGCGAGCTTTTCAAAACATGCCTACCAACAGGAGGCTATGATATTACATTAGAAGGGGTTTAAACGAACCAGTAGCAGGGGCGGACCAAGGGAGAGGTTTTGGGGGTCTTAAAGTTAGCGAATTTAAAACTAAAATGAGGTAATCTCAACTCCAAGAGCCTGAAAGCAAGTAACTTCTATGATTTTAAACCTCAGATCAACTTCTGCTAAATTATTGCAAATCGCTTATCTAAACAACTGGAAAAACTGACATTGAGAATGTTAACCGAAAAATGCTGAAATACAATTCAAAATATAAACCAATTAGTTTAAAGACCTTGTCTTTAAACTAAACGGTTAATATTATAAATAAGACGAGACTCTCTCACCAGAAATGTTTATGGATACTGTAGAGGTTGCTTTTAAAACTTACATTGTCACGATAATATAGTCATCATAATAAATGGAAGAAAGTTCAGTAATTTCACATTTGCTGATGATATGGTTCTGATCGCAAATAACGGAGCTGGAGAAAATAAGTAAAAAAGTCATTTAGTAAATCATTAGAGCAGAAAACCAACATATGTATGATGAAAAATAAGACTGACCAAAACTGTCTTAGGGGAGTTAAGCATGGCATTAAACAATAAAATCTAACCATCAGTTCTATAGAGTATTAAAAAATGATTTGGTCAAGTGCGAGTTGGACTCGTATACTAAGGGTTCCGTACCACCTTTAAGATTCTAATATTCCATATATCTTTTAAAGGAAGCGTTTTAAATTTATAAAAAATTAACATTAGAGTTTTATTTTACTAATACACTTTCAGGTATGCCTTTTATAATCTACTGTCTGAATTTTAGGCGCTGTAGATTGGAAGATAAAGGGCAAAATAGGTTAAGTTTTAAATTATAAATTATTAAATCTGTTATTCAAATTATTAAAACATACAAATAAAATATATTTTTCAAAATTTAAATAGTGTAGTTTCTAAAGTGGGAATTAAGTCGATGTTTAATATTTTTGTTAAAATCTTTTAAACAAATGATTTAAAAATATGATATATTTGTAATTCATTAATGAGCCTTTTATCTGATATATTACATGATGCGTTTGAAAATTTAATTTTTATTTTCCATTTAATTCTATAATTTTTCCCCGAAATTAATATTGAGGTTTTCTAGTAATTTTTTTTATACATTTTAAGTGAGCCCCAGTATCCCTAATTATTTAGGTATTTTAGGTATTATGGTTTCGGAAATAAAGCGGGAAATGAGATTTTTTATATTTTTTTATTAATATCTTGTAAACAATTAATTTTATAAATATGAAAAAAATGTATTTGTATTCCTCATAATGAGCCCTTTTATTTGATGTATTGCATGATGCGTTAAAAAAATATTTTTTTTATTTTCCGTTTAATTCCATAATTTAGCCCCCAAAATTAATATTAAGGATTTCTTCGTATTTTTCCTGTATACAAAAAATTTTAGGTCTTATAGTTTGGGGAATAAAGGGGAAATAGGTTTTTTTAAATATTTTTGTTAATATATTTTAATATATATTTATTTTAAAAATATAAAAAAAATATATTTGTATTGGTCATAATGAGCCCTTTGATTTGATATATTACTTGATTCGTTAGAAATAACTTTATTTTTTATGTTCCATTTAATTCTATAATTTGCCCCACTAAATCAATATTAGGGGTTTCTCCTTATTTTTCCAGTAGTTTTTAAAAAATTTTGCAGCTTATGGTTTCGGAGATAAGGGGGGAATGGGTATTTTTTTTTATTTCTGTTAATATCTTTTAAATAAATTTATTTTAAAAATTTGAAAAAAAAATTTGTTTTTGTCATAATGAGCCTTTTCAATTTTTATATAACATGATGCGTTAGAAACAATTTTAATTTTTAATATTAATGGTTTCTCCTTATGTTTTCTGTAAAGTTCCGGCAATGTTCTATATTTCCTATTTTTTTCAAAATTTTATGCTCAGTAGTTCCGGAGATTTTTTTAGTTTTTCCCCCTAGAAGTACCCCTAAAATCAAAATTTCTTCTTTTACGATATATGCTCCTGATCGGGTCTCCAAACTATACATTGATACCAAACTTCAACCTCTTCCGTCCAGTAGTTTAGGAGAAAATTGCTGTGATGTGACAGAGGCAGAAATCCGGAGTGATATTATAAGGGTATCCGTATATTGTATATACGGAACCCTAAGAATGCAATAACCGGTTAACATGCTAACAGTGAAACAAACAGACAAATGGTGGTCATAACATTGAAATATAAAACAAATATCTACATAAGAAACGTAACAAAAATAAAAGACGTCACCGAAGCAATAGCGAAATTGAAATGGAACTTCTAAGGCCATGTAGTGAGAGATGAAAATAAAACGTGAATCAACACAATCCTGAAATGGATACCCTATTTAGGAAGGAAATCTGGGGTTCCCCTCGAAGAACTAATGCAGATTCCAGAATCACAGTATAAAGAGAAATGGCAAGTAATAAAAAAGTAGGCTGATGATAAGATTGATGCGGAGACGTTTTAAGTCCGCAAGTGCGGATCCGTTGTCAATCAGTTTATATATCAATTCTGCGTTTGTGAAAACTTCTTGTTTGTTAAAGAAATTTAGCAGTAACAATTTTGATGTTGTGTTTTAGTATTGACAGAATTCCTAGTCCGTTACTATTCAGCTCTGTAGGTGATACTCCGATTTCATTATTAATCATACGAAATATTGTCCATATTAGCTAACCACATACTCCCCAGTACAGGAAGCCATGTTAGAATGAGAAATCAAATGTTAGTGAGTGAAGAATGTTTTAAAGAAAGACAAGTCTAGAAAACTAGCAGTATTTTCAATTTTATTTATTTTGAAATTTCTATTAATTCTGGCAAAATTCAATACATTTTACTTTTAGCCACGCCAAACAGCTTATCGAAGATACAATACGACGTAACGCCTCCCCAGTGCGGGATCCAATGATAGCACCTGCAGGTCCGCTAACAGGTTCCAGTTCCAGCATCAATTCATCCGCATCGGATGACAGCGCCCTACCGCCATCGGCTAGAGCTTCGAGAGCTCTCATGCACAGTTTAAGTACGAACGATGCCAACATTGGAGAGTACAAATACACTGTCATCGCAAACGGCTGCACGATTAAAATTTCCGGAGATAACTTGGATTTGGTTAGGGTGAGTAAATTTGTTGTAGCACTACGTGGAATTTGCCAAATAATATTTGCAAAATACAGTTTTCCTAAAATAAAGTGTTGTCTGCGTATCCGTGAAAATAACAATAATTTGTTTATAAAATCCAATTAGTCAAAAGTATGTCAGCAAAGTGAACAAACAATTTATAATAATGAGACAACACTGTACTAATATATAGAAAGGTAAAATTTGTAGGGGGTAATCTCTGGAAGTACTGAAACGATTTCAAAAGTTCTTTCACTGATAGAATGCTACTGTATCTGTGAGGAACATTTATTTTTTTGATTTTTTAAATTCAATATCTCAGAAACAAAAAGTGATACAGGCTTGAAAATTGGTATATATACTCTGTCCAGCAAATTGAACCGAGTTTAATTCTTCTTCTTCTTATCAAACAATTTCTCTTGAGGGGCGGTGAGGAATTCTTCTTTACTACTACATATCAGGAACCAAAGATAATACAGGTTTGAGAATTGATAGGGTTATTGATTTCTTTAAATGACTAAATACGTTATTCCTAATTTTGCGAAAATTCACTCAATGACTAGGGGGGGTCATAATTGTTTTTAGAGAAATTCTATATCTTGGAAACAGAAAGTAGGTATGAATATTGGCATAAAAACTTTTCTCCCAAAATAAAAGAAAATGAGTTTAATCATTTCTACAAAATTTAAATATCCAATTGGGGGCAGGTGGGGTATTTTAAGTTAATCTTGAGAAACGCCTATCAGTAGAGATAGAATCCAGGTTTAGGGAGGGACAAATTAGAACAAAAGTGTCCTAAAGGGGAGAAAATCGGGAAAAAAATTGTCCTAGAGAGAGGGGCAATTCAGAAAAATTTTTGGTCCGTGGGGGGCAAGTCAGCAACTTTATGGGAAATTTTACTGGCACATGGCAGGTTTTTTAGGTCGGGGGGGGGGGGGAACCGTCCCCCCATGGATAGAATCTGACTCCATGGCTTCCTTAAGAGCTTTCAACAGATCTATCTTATACAGCACTAGATTATCGGTAGTAGATTTTATTATACTAGAAACCAAAACAGTTATTGTTTATAGTTCCCTTACAATTCTAGGCAAGTTTGTCATATAACATAGCCCATATATCAAATACTTTAGCAGTTGGCAGCAGGTTACAGACTCCTCTATAATTTGCAGTGTCCCATGAGCTTCCATTTTTAATACTTGAAGAAATGAAGTTTTGCTTCCAGACATCAGAAAATCCAGATGTATCAATACCCAATGTTCAATCACATCTTAAAATACAGGGTATAGAATCAGAACCACTCGCAAAATTGATAGAGAATTGTGTTATTGTTTTTTTGGAAGCATCTGTACGTACCTGGAAGTCCGAGACAATAATATGTAAATTATTATAATTGGATAGAAATTTAAAAAAAACTGTTATCGAATTACCATTTTACAACAGGGGGTACGTCGTATAAAACAAATATTATAAAGAGTTCAATATTAACAGTAAATAAAATTGAGAACCATAAAAAATATACTAAAAACGTTTTGGTGTAAACATACTGAACAAATATGCAAGTATGTATAATTTAAGAACATTTTGTTTCTAGACCAGCAAGTTGGTATTAGATGAATACTTTTCTGGAGAGCCGATACACGATGTTGCGCAATTTTATAGTTTCGACAGTCTTCCACAACCGATTTTAACAGACGAATTCCCGACTTCGACTCCTCTGTCCCCGCCGGAATCTTTACCTTCCCCTGAAGTGATCACCAATGGAGAAAAGGAGGAAACGGGTCAGTATTTCTTGTGTTTCTTTTTTATCATAATTAACAGAATGATTCAAACCAAAATAATGCTAGCCATTCCATATTGAAAGACTCCTAGAAATAACAACATTTAGTTTTGTTTTTTGTTTCATAAACTGCACAAACAATGGTCTAAATTATATATTAGTCAAATTTCCCCAAAGTTATTTATAAAGTAATTCATAAACTGTTAAATGCTCGCAATAGGGCAAGTAAAGAAGAATCTGCGTTATAACTTAGCTATCCATAGAAGTACAATATGACTACCATTCAACAAATAGGTTTTAAAGCAAGTCAGTTTAAAGGTAATTTTTCCAAGAAGCTGTGATTAATTTGTGCCAATCTTGATAAAATGATACGGGAACATTATTGATTTACTAATGAACAGGACAATCATAATTAGTTTTCATAATATACAGGAAACTAAACACTGGCAATGCTAGTATTTATATTACCTTAGAAGCTCATTGAACATTACATACAATATTTTCAGTACCTTTATCAAAAAGCTGTACATTTAGGAATATATTGGACAAGTCCAATATCCCTATAGTCATTTCATAATACTAAAGTACATTTGATGTTTTAGTGGGAATTTTCTTTCATTGTTTTCTATGGATGAATACAGATATATAAATATGGTAAATTCAGCATTATGAGCTGAGTTTACAGTTTCTTCAAAAGATCAAGAAACAAAAATATTGGAAAGTACTATGCTATGAGACACAAAAGGCTAAAAATCAGTAAATATTAGAGCAGCTGAGGAGGTTTCATCAAATGAAAAGACAACTCTTACTTATTTTCGATGGCATAATGACCACAGATGGTCGTTGTGATGCTCTAATAACAATTCCACGTCTGGCTATAACAACTCCCCAATCTTAAATATATATTGAGTACTGTTTATGTTTTATAATGCTACTGATTACTGTGGGGTTTAATTATATGTGCCGGCCAAACACTGAAATAATAAAATTAAAATTCACATGTCAAATATATGATTTGACGTCTTAGGTTTTCCTATGTCACTAACATAGATCTCACTAGATTTTTCCCGTACTGTTACCATCTGCTATTAACATGCCAGTGACAACTAGTTTGTATATTCAGGGCACAGTTATAACTTTGTAGTTTTAGTAGAGTGATTCCAGAGGAACTGGCGAATAATAATTTCCGCTATATTCTTTAACAATGGACATCACAAGGAGCCTGTACTGAAAATGTACATTAAAAATTTAGCCTATACGACACTTTTAGGGAAACCACTGTAATTGAATATCTGCATTATGTTGGTATAGTACTCAGAGTAACATCTTCTTTCAAAAGCAAGAATCCCTGGTAGTCCCAAATCATGGTTGCAATATTTTCGTTTTGAAGTGTTCTTCAAATCCTAGAGAGAGCAAAATCCAATAGTTTAAGGATTTCAAAAGGCCCTGAATTGCGTATGTCTCCATTTTTTCATTGGTAATTTTTGAAATTCTTGCTTGATTTGTAAGAAGGTTATGTAGTAACAAGACAATGTAGCAGTATTTTTTCTTTTGACGGGAAAAATTACCAATACATGTGTTACTGAAAACTAAAAATTACTTTCTGATTTTGGAATATAGAAACAACCCCAAATGTTATAGAATACCAATTTTTCAATCTTCTAGAACAGTTTATTTGAATACTGTGCATGACAATAGATTTGAGGTAGAAAAATTAGAAGCTACATGCCACATCATTTGAAGAAAGAATTTGTGGGGAGATATTGCATATTTTTGGGACTATACTGTTTCTAGTGGAGACCCTTCATCAGTTGCGCTTCCCTCAAATAATTAAAATCTCAAATAATTATTACGTGTTTCATACAAAGGTTGAATTGACTTTAACATTTCGACGCCAAATATAATATTGTTCAAAATAATTTACGAATTAAATATGCAACTTTTTGCAAAAAAAAAGAATTTTTCTACTGTTCATCATCTGTTTATTATTGTAGAAAAGTCAATTTTGAGGAAACCAAGATTGTCAAAAGATGAGATTTTGAAAGGCATAATAGAGGAGAAAGTGCAATCTCTTCCAAAATCAAATTTAATATATTCTATCGATTTTCTTGCTCACTTGGCAATGTCACCCCTGTGTCTGGTACATCCAAATGATTGGGATAGAATCACTCAAGAGTACCCCGATCTTATTCGAAATGTAAGTAGTATTTTAGAATATTTGCTTATAAATTTCTAGGAGTATAGGAAGAAGATTGAAAATTTTAAGGAACATGAGTGTAATGTAATGTATGGAATGGTGTTTGGCCGTTTTTCGATTACTAATACTAACCATAATAACTATTAATATCACATAGCCAGCAATTAAAATATATTGTAAATAGCACATGTTCCACAATTTTCAATGCTACTTTGCTATCTTTGCTAGTTAGAAATATTGCATTATTTTATCGTTCTATCTAATAACCTACTATTTAAGATTTAATATATGATTAAGATACGAAATAAAAAGCCCAAAACTGTTATTTTGATGTGTAAATCTGAATCTGTTTATGCACTGATTACATATTTGTTCTTCTATGCTCATTATATGGAAATTAATAATATAATGTTTAAACTAAACAATTATTTTCCTAGGTTTTAGTACATTTGAACAGATATTTTTTTCAAAAATGGTTTTTATAGAACAATTATTGAAACATTCAGAGCTCTGAGGTAAACACACAACATTCCACATACATTTATTTTTTGAGTTTATATACCAGTCAATAGAGATTTTTAAGTGACATAAAATTCAACAGCAAACCGCATAAGCCATCACGCAAATAATAGTTTCTAAGTTCTAACTTGCATAATTTTAACAGCAAACTCATAGAAATAAATTATTTGAGTCTTAAAAACCCTAAAAAATTTGGATTATTTTCATTGTTTGCTTATAAGTTAAAAATTAATGACCTGTTCATAATGGCGTCAGTAGATAAATTGTAGAGAATCAGAAAATCTTCAAAATAAATGTTTATAAATTTTAATCGCAGCATTTTTCATAAAGAAAAGCTGGAAAAACCGATATAAAGTGAGTGATTTATAAAAAATCGTAACTTGGTTGTAATAACAGCTGGAACCTTAATCTGCATCCTAGTGATAACTTATAACGTTGAAGATCGATATTGTATGTTAAGTAAATCTTGTAGAAATGCAATTTAAATAATTTGTAGAAATATTTTGCAGAATGTATCGTATTAATCAGGAAAGTTCGATAGCGATATGCAAAATATATTTTTATTAGCTTATAAAATGCAATTTTTTGTCATAGTGCCGTAAAATGTATTAATACTGCTTTTGAAATTTGGCTTAAACAACAGACCCTCCAATTTCGTGACAGTGGCGGATCCAGTCAGTGAAAAAAAGTAATTTAATTAATATCAGTGAACTGTATTCAGGTAACCATTAACTTAATAAACCAATGAAAAAATAGACCAAAACATATAATAATACCATAATTTTCATCTCGTGCCCCCACCTTAAGAAAATTCTAGACAGCTATTGTCAATGCACCGCTAGCTATCTGTCGCATATTCGTACACTTAATGCAATGTTTACTATTATTTTAAACTAATTTCTCCGCAACTATAGCAAAAACCAAGATAGACGAATTGAAGTGGAATTTATGAACTTTAGTATATCCCGGTCGGACTTGCCTCGTTAATACGGTGGGTTGTGCAAAATAGCTCTATAAATTATTTAAATTCGAATCCTTCCAAAACTACTGATTCAGTAATATCCATCGTGAGCCCATATAAACTTAATATCATAAAGTATCGTTTTGGCGATGACTAATATTCGAGTATAGTTACAATTTTGAGCAGTTTTCTGAGTTCACTCGGTAAAAAATGATCCAATCAGGATGTATAAACACTCATTAAGGAGGATTTCTCATTCTCAACAACTTTTCTGTAGACGGCATTACGATTCCTTCATTACTTTTCATTATATAAGCAAAAAAAAATCAAAAGAAATTTGTATTTTTGCGGGTTTTTATTATTTAAATAGTTTATTTCTACGAGTTTGCTGTTCAATTTTTTGTCCGAAAATGAGTTAAATTTTGCTCTATAAACTGGTGTACTATGTTTATTACGTTATTAATCTATAAAATTTGAAATTTAGGTAGCTTCGTATTGCCTTGTCTACTATAATTTTCCTCTGTAAGTAATCTGAGAAAGTATGACGTTTAAGAACTGAAATTTCGCAAACATATCAATTTGAAGTGTATATTTACTGATACCTAATTCTTATTAAAAGATAGATAAGACATATGAATCGAATTGAAAATCATAGGGTTGTTAGTACTAAAAGTAGTTTCTGAATGATTGAGGAGGTAAATAGCTATTTTGGTTGTTCACTTGGGTTTTCACTCGTCGAAATGATTTCTAAAAAATTCAAATATGTTCAATAATTCAAAATGAAGGTGTAATACCTAAGGGCAATTTGTGGAAACTGCCGGGAGCACTAGTTGCCTTATAGAAAAACTCTCAAGCAGGATTAACTCAGAGATACTAAGTCTATGGATTTGTAGTAGTAGTTTTCCTGTGTAATATGTTGTATTATACTTATCTGTATGATGTGCCGTTTCGATTGCTTTCTAGGAATCGTTGTCAAACATTGTTTTTTGAAGCAATTTGTATTTTGAATCTCTTTTTTTAGTTTTCATTTTACATGGTGCTACCTCAATATGAAATCAACATTTTTTAAAAGAAAATAAAATAAATGAACTTATAGTAGGATTTCAATGAAATCGGGTATTAAATTTTTAGAAATTTTAATTTGACTTGCGAGACTCGTACATACGCTTGTTGCTAAAATTTGTTTACTTTCACTGCTAGCTATCCAAGTTTGGTAATTGAATAGGATAAATGACGTAGTGCGTTTACTACAATACATAATACATACATTTAAGTCTAAAGCGTACATAAACTTAATATATGATTTTTAAAGTTAGCCATTCTGGAGGGACTTCATATTTACTTTACAAAAACAAAATATAGTTAATGTAAATACAGAAATAAAATAATATAATAATTGATTAATTCATACTAAACATATACTGGGCTGAACCCAACATTAAATCATATTTGAGCATATTCTTGATTACTTTTGTTTTCTTGGGAATAACACCACAATAGAAATAAAAAGCTGTATATTGAACGAAAAAACCAAACGTTTCAAAGTCGACTTCGTTGTCAATGGCTTTATATGTATTGAAAATGTAAATTGCAAAAGGAAAGTTTGATTTCTGACATTTAAGTTGACATAAGAAAATGTGTTGTTTTTATATATACAGGTAGCACTAAAAAAATTCATGTATTATGGTTAAACAGGTTTCTAGTTGGAAGAATTTGAAAGAGTTGTCTTTAGAATTTATAAGTGGCGTACCTAGGATACGATTTTGTTATAAGATAGCTCATTCGCCAAAAATGCGATCAAAGAATTCTGCTGTTTCAGTGATCCCATTAACGTCATAAGGGAAAACCTAGGATAAACCTTATGAATTATCCCGGACTGGGTTCTTTAAAAGGATATGACCATTAATTTTTTCTTCCTTAATTGTCGGTAACCAGATGCGGTTGAATTCTATAGAAGTAGAAGCGATACAATCGTCTTCATTCAAAAGTAATAAGGCATACTCTTTTATTTTTCCTTTTATGTAATGTTGTTCTTTGTGAAGTATAGTTGAATTGTTAAATTGTATTTTATGGCCTCGGTCCCAAGCATGTTCACAAATTTTCGATTTTTTAAATTGTCGTTTCTATATGTAATTCTTGTGTTCATTTATTCGTACGTTTAATTGTCTGGATGTTTCCCCAATATAAAATTTATTGCATTCGCATGGAATCTTGTATATGCAGTTTTACAACTTAAAATAGACAAAGTTAAATGAATCTATGGTTAAAAGTTTATCATATTGTACACGCTTTAAAACTGTAGCTTAAAAATTCATCTACGATGTAGAAAGTTGGGGCCATCAGCAGGAATGCAGTAAATGGCAAGTAGATTATTATGTCCGGCAACCGATTGAAAAAGTGTATCGCCAGACACGGACCATCCCTACTCCTGACCAGTCGATGATAATTTGGTATAAGATTGTGTCAATGTCGGGTCTTGTGAGAATGAACCTATTCAAGTGTTTGATTGCTACTTATATGATTTTTAATATACACCAAATTTCATAAACTTAAACGAAAGGGATTTTTAGGTCAATGAAAGCACCTTTGCAGTCAGCTTTATATGAGAGGCTAGCATCTAGTCTAATAGTCCTGCGTTGTAAGGCGAAAACCCGTAATAGCTCCCGAATTTTGAGAGAGTGGCACAAAGAAAAATATACCTGCTTAAGTGCATTAGATAAAACTCAGTTTGCCATTACTTTGTGAAGGAATATATTGCTCGTCAATTTATTGGAGCACTCATCAGTAAGGGCATTCCAGCGCAATTCTGGAACCGGATACGCACTCAAGAACTTGACATTCTCAGCGGCGCGTTCCATGTCTCTATTACAAGTAGTGAAAACCATCATTTCTCTTTGGTTCATTCAAGAAAAGTTTATTGGCCGTAAATCGTTGCTTAGAATTTGACAGTGAATCATCCTCCGAGTCCCCCATAACATCATGATTACTATCTGCTGAGCAGGCAACTGTGGTATCGTCGGCAAAGATGATGAAGTGGGAATCAGGGGTTTTCAGCGGGTCATCATTGAACAGGGAATAAGAATTGATTCCTGTGGGAAGCCAACATCCAGGACTCTGTGGCTCCACACCGTCGACCCACTTTTTCAGAAGCCTCTCATTGAGTTAGCTCCTGTTGAGATCAACAGGTTATTTTTATCAAAATCATATCATCTGAGTTTCCTGATGAGGATATTGTGGACCACACAATCGAAAGCCTTGCTAAGATCGCAGAACTCCCGGCAGCAAAGTCAACCTTCGTATATATTTGTGGCAAGATCAGGAATCTCAGATGTAGAATTTAATAGTTTTCTGAAACCAAACTGTTTACTTGAAATGGGCTTGCTTCTCTAAAACTCAATAATGAGGATAAAATAAATTTAGAGGAATGTAAACATTTTTTATAATGTTAACATTGTATTCTTCTTTAGAATGACAATAAAACATTTTTGTTATTTAATAATGTATTAATTGTTATTTTCTACTTCAAGGTTGTTGAAAATTTCGACGCCAAACAATATTTGTCCACACGTACTACAGAACCCTCTGTCATCGTGAGCGCAGACGAAGTAGATCCCAGTGAAGTTTGACACAAACCGAGGAAATATTCGACTGAGAGACCTATATTATTAAAAAAGGTATTAAAAAATTACTAAACAGTAAGTTTATAGTTTTCACAACTTATTAATATTAGGAAGTGAGGTTTGGCTTCTATAAGAGTAACTTTTCCTATTTCTTCTTCTTACTAAAGTTTTAATAACATAGGTCCAATATATATATTTATTTATTTAGTATAAAAATAACTCATGTTATTGTTAGTGTGATTTTGAAAAAAATGTACACAAAAAAATATAATCGACTGACATTCAAAATGTTAATAATATCTTATTCTAGTTCAGAATAAATATATAAATTATTGCATATTGCGAATTTTAGCAATAATAAGTTTACATTATCTATTATACACATAATATTTAGATACTTTAAACTTGTGTTTTTGAGTTAACACTTCAAAGAAGTTGAAAAATTATATTGTTAGAGATTTACCCAATGAAAGCTCCAGCTTAGACTTAAATTAAAAATCAGGTGTAAATACTAAAATATATAATTTTATATACGAACTTGTTATAAAAATATTCGTGTTCAGTTGCCTCCATTCAGATAAGACATTGGTTTCACAAAATTTCCTCTAATGTGGGTAAAAGGAAACAAATCAACCAAGAGAACTTGCATACAGTATCAGATCGACACATTATGTGGTAAATTCATTATACATATACCTAGATACTAGAAAATGTTAATATTTTGTTACTTACACAATGTAAACACTTGATATATGAATTGCTAATATATTTTTTGGAGATCTTTTCCAAAAATATCTGCCCCCACCAATCCCAACGTTTCATTTGCTTACACAACCTAAAACGCTTTATTAAACCTTATCTCAGAACTAATCAAGACATTTTAAGATGCGGTGTATTTTCTAAGTCTGTGATATTGGATTGGTACATGACATAGGCAATGAGGTACTAATATTGTGCGTTGTTTCTGTTATATGCATTGGAAATGTATTATTTCCAAGTTCCTTATTTCTGTGAGGATGTTGCTACTGAAACCGGTCTGTATGTAAGTGTTACACAAACCACCTTTATTTAGCACAGCTTATTCTATGTACGGCCAATATTTTACTTGTATTTGGGTGTATTGGCCTTCATTAAAAAAAAAAGATACATATCACTCATCCACTACAGGTGTTCTTATACAAGGAACGTTCATAATGTGTGATATCCTATAAAATTACATCAAATCCTGGCCAATAAAAATATCTGAATTGCTAAAGTGAGGTCCAGATCTACAGAAAATTTCACTTTTGGTGATAGTTTTGTTATTACGAAACAAATCATTGCTGCATAGGGCCGTCAGTTTTATCTAAAGCTGACTGTACACGAAGCTTATCGTCATAGACACGTAGAAGATTCGTTTTGCAGCGACGATTCCTATACGCCTATAAGAATATACACGGAGCGTGCATTAAACATACGGGTATAGACCAAGAAGTTGAAACGTTGTCCAGCGACGAAAAACGTCTATTACTCCTCTGGTATCTACGTCATCACAATAAAAAAAGATTCTGGATGCATCCCTATATCCACAGTTCTCGTAATAGGAGATTAGCTATTGCAGCGAAGGAGTTGTTACAACAGAAATAAATCTGTTACATCCTTTCTGGAATAGTCCTGTGAGGTATTATTGTACAAACATTGGTGATTTTCAATTAACTGCAGAAATTTAGTGGTTTTATCTGCCACTTTTTCATAAAAATAAGATCCTTCAACTTACAAATGCAAATAAGCGACTGACACTGCTCTACGTCAGACGATTTCCGTTTGTCTGCTTTGACGAATCCCTACCGCTGACGCCTCATGAACTGTTCTATAACACAAGTGAGTAGTACAAAAACGTATACGCTCCGTATATCGCATCTAATACGCGTCTATGACGATACGTTCCGTGTGCAGAATGCCTAAGTTATCATGTTATCAATGTTAGAAATTTGTTATAATCGGTGATTATATACTTCAACTATGTTTACAAAACATATCAAGGAAACTGTGAAAATCAACATTTGGCTTCAATGAAATCAGAAGTGTTGTGTAAAACATTCGGGCGTAAATTTATTACAAAGTACATAAATAAACAATTATTATATATTAATCTGTTTTTAAAATTACCAATAAAAATTGTTCAAAATGATCTTCTTTTTCACGCACACAAGCATTTATGTATCATTTGTTATGAATATCGCAACACGCTGCTTATATATTTTTTGAAGCTCAACCAACATGTACCGTATTAGTAATCGATTTTAAGTTAGGCCTACCAATACTAATATATTTAATTTTATATTTGCGTATATTGGGCATATTTATACGAGAGCCTGTGGCGTTTTAGTACATTCATTCAAAATTGTTCCATTTTAAACTTGCTCAATCATTTTGAAACAAATACAATTGTCACGATCACCGTTATGATCCTTAGTTACAGTAACTTTTTCGATAATAATCTTTGTAACACTAATAAAAGTAAATATCATTCACAATAAAAGTCTTTCGCATTCCACCAGATGTACTCAATATCGTATTATTGAGTTAAATAAAACGTTACACGAATGGAAGCAAATGGAAAATTGATATTGAACAAGCAGAAGTCTACTGTGACTATTGAACAAAAATTTCTACTTTTATAACCATTATTTACAAAAATGTTTGAGAATGACGTTGCTGTTATTTTCGAAAATATCACATTTTTACTACAAACATTAATTTTAAATAGAACAAAAAGCATATAAATGTCACGTGTTGCAAGACTAACCATTATTTCCTGAACAGCCGAAAATAATATCGAAAAAAAAAAAATGAATGAGTGGTTGTGCACATTGCTTAAATATGTTTATCAACTTCACAGCGCAGTTATATCTTGCATGGATTTTTTGGAAATAACACCACAATTTAGAATAAGAAATGTATATTTAAAAATCTAAATGTTTCAAGTCTAGGTCTGACCAGGTCATTATTCCATTGACATTGAAACCTTTGGATTTTTAAATGTTCTTAATCCAAAGTCTAAATAATATATTGTTAATACAAATAACAATTTTAAAAAGAGCAAAAAATAAATGTCAGGTCATAATTTCCTGGAAGGCGATATGAAAAAAAGAGAGTAGTATATGCACATTGCTTTAATGTGTTTAACAACTTGTCGGCTTAATTTTCTATTTTACGGATTTTTGGGATATAACACCTCATTTGAGAGTAAGAACTACATATTTAAAAATCTAAACGTTTCAAGGTCAGTATTCCATTGATGTTGAAACGTTTGGATGTACTTAATCTAAAATTTGGTGCTATTTACCAAAATGACTTTTATCTATTCAGGAAATATTTAGTCGTGAATAATGCTCCAAGACTGTTTCAAAAATGTTATACTTTGGTTGATACTTGCACTTGTTACCTGTCATGAGAATTACAACGTATTCCAAAAACCAAATAGTTTCTGAATATAATATAAATATATTATTATTTCTCCACATTAATCGTCATTTATTTTCACACATTGGGTAACGAGGTATCAATTTTTAACGCCTTCCCGCTAGCTGCCAGGGTGGTTGATACAAAACATCCTACACTTTCTCATAATAATGAAAAGGCAGTTTTGGCGTGTTCAGGCTAGGAAAAATCAAAATACCACAACCCTTATTATTTAAGAAATCAAGAAATACAACCCCCTTTTGTCAGCCATCACATTCTATCGTGATTTGCCTTATGAAGCTTTCTAGGGATCTTACGATATCCTTGGCTATTTATGGATAGCGATATAATATTATGGACGTTTGCACTTCACAGCTGATAGGATCGAACATTTTTTAAGACATAATTTAGCCGCAACCAGACAGTTAGACCATTGCTACTCTTGTTCTTTTTATACTGATGTTCAACATTTACACGAAAAGTCCGTGGGATTTACAGTTGTACTTTCCTCTTATTTTGTATAAATGGTGAATAATTAAACTCATATCTATAAAATTGTAATATTTGTGTTAACTGTTGTTACACTATCCGATAATTATATAATTATTGGACAGAAGATTACACAAGTCAATTTTTGTTTGATTCAAGTCTATGCTGGACCCTAGTTCTATTTAATGCAATACTTAATATTTCATGTAACTGTTTTGTTTTTGTTTTGTTTTATTTATTTATTGTTTTCATTAATTTATAATTTTATAGTATAGTTAAAAGACATATTATTCATTTTTCTTGTTATTGAAATCTTGTTTAGATCAAAGTTTTTATTTCAATTCTTTTCTGATTATTTAATTTAAGGATAAAGAAATAGAACTATGGTGCTGTAAACCAATTAATTTCACTTTTGGTATTTTTTGTTGAATATTTAATCTCCACCACAGTGATTAATAATTTACTTTAGATTAGGTATATTGTTAAACTTTTACTTGGATCATTTGAATATCTCAAAAATACTCCTACTATGTATTTTATAATAATTATTTCTAGATTAATATCAGTATGCATATGTTTGGTCAAAATATTTTAACAGCATAAATATGATCACTGGCAAAATCTAAATATTGTACCATGCGGTTGGGGTTTTGAATTAAATTCCAGTACTAAAAAAGTCACTTTCAATCGATATATGTGCTTTAATTTAGGAGTGCAGTTATCTAGTTGTTTTTAACCCTCTTTTCTTAATTACCTTTCATGTTGTATTTCATTTATTATTCTGAATAAAGCACTTTTGTAATAACCATTGGATTTTTTCTTCTCTAAATATTTTAAAGAACATCCAATAAATATTTTCTTTAAAACAATCGTTGATAAGTTGTAACAAATCATATTATGTTCACTCATTGGAACTGTTTTTATGTTTGTAACCATGTACTTGAAACATTTAGTTATTCCACTATACAAGACTCATTTAGTTCTCAAAACATTTTCTTTGTCATAAAAATACGCAATGAAAATAGATGTGGACTTCCGGTTAAGATGGCGAGGCAGCAGCATGTGTGTGTGAATTAGTTTAAGGGAAATTAAAATTTCTGACAAAAGTTCACGTTCTGTAATAATACCCAATTTTTTTATGAAATTTTAACAAGTATCTGGCTAATAAGATCGCGAGATTGAAGCCAACCCTTTCCTCCGAGAGGGGCAACCTTGAGAGAAGAAGATATGGATTTGTTCGTCCACAACTGTTAAGGGTGGCCCCAAAACAGTTCTGTTACGCACATCAACCCGATTACATGATTTTTTTGCCATGACATGTCCGTCGTATAAGTTTTCATGAAAAAACAATGAATCGTTTTTGTTTCGTATTAACTACGATGTTAAACAATAATTTAATATTAGCTACGATTACGGATATCAAAACCACTAAAATACACAAATTATACAAAAACTTAAATATGTCAAACTTCCCATTTTTATAGCGAGTTGAATACTTTCGTAGTCAAATGCATAAGAATAGTGTCAAAAGAGACAAAACTTACATGTTTAACAGGTAATTAGGCTGTTTTAAGTATTTTTTAACCATCGATATTCAGAAAAATAAAGGGTCAACATTTCTTCACCGGCGAGTTTAAATTTCTAGTATATTACATTCAGGGGCGTCTTGGCCCTTTGTTACATATGAAATCAAACTTATAATTATTTACTTTAGTAGTACCTAGTTTATTATACATATAATTATACATACATTTCCATCTATATATGGACTGATAATTTCCGATTTGATTTTCTCAGGCAGGGGCACTAAAAAATGAATCGAATATGCAGGGTGTAAATAGTTTGAGGGCATATATTTTAGGTGGAGATAGTATACACCAAATAGAACACACAACTCTTATAACACTATGGTCTATAGGCCTTAATAAACGAAAAACTTCTAAATAAATGTCAAGTAAATTATTGTCAATGCTGCAACGACGCGGTAAAATCAGATCCACTTTTAGGGCGAATAATCAAGAAATGAACACCTGTGATTTTTGTATATTGAATAATTATGTTGTTTAGGTAAATAAAATTTTATGAAATATTATTTTCAAAAATGTACGCTTTAAATAACTATGTATTGAAATGAATATGTATTTATATTAGGCGATTAATTTTGTGCATCAAGTTGAAGAAGGAAGATACAAAGTTATTTACAAATGATATATAAATAATTCGATACAAAGTATATTATACGAAACATTTCTTATATATAGTTCTTTTATCTGTTAAATTATTCGAAAAATAATTATTACTCATTAAATTACTTACTTATGTTAAATAAAGTACTTACAGGATATGTCATCATGATAGAGCTTAGGAGAACAAACGGATTCTTCATAGTAAATATTTAATATTCAACATTCTTGCTATTACATCTGCTTTCCCCACAAATTAACAACGCAGGTCTTTTCATATTGGTATAATCTGCCACTATTTGTCACAAATTAATACTATCCACTCGAACTGAGAATTCACAACCGATTTTATTTGTTTCTCCAACTTATTTTTTAAAATGAAAATCAAATCACGTAGTCTACATCGAATATCATGCAAATAACTTTCACTTAGATATTAATTTTCCCACAAGAATTGATTCAGAAAAAACAATCGTGGCGGCGGTCAGCTGTATTTAAGTAAACATGTACTAAGTAAGGTATGTTTATATGCTATGTTGCCACATCTGTTTGGAGAAACGAACGGGAAATTATAACAATATTTAGAGTTTAAATATTAATTTTCTTTGTTGATACAGTTATTAAAGCTGTATAAGTTATTGAGTATTTAAATATTTAGCTTTACAAGGATTTTGAAGCCGGAAATAGTCTATTCACTGTAATAAAGCCTACATAACTTGTAAATTTTTTATTTATTTATTTTGCAAAACTAGTCTATTTCTGAAAATGTTATAAAGCTTTTTGATTTGTTTTGACTTGAAGTATTGATGCTCAAAATCTTGGCACGCAAACCTTTTACACCCTGTATATCCTCGTATATAGGGACATACCACTAAAGTATCGCAAGGGATATGCAAAAAAAAGTATCAATACTTGTATCGGTAGTAGTATCGAAACAAAAGTATCAAAGTATCCATACTGGTGTCGAAAGAAAGTTGTTGATACCAATTTAACGGGGAAGAAACACTAAAGTCCAGAAAATATGAATTTAGGGGGGGGGGGTGGAGTGGTATGAAAATCACGAACAAGTATCGTATGAAAGTTATTAATACCAATTTAGCGGAGAAACCCTAAAATTCAAAAAATGTATATGTATTTGGCAGGGGGAATACCATCAGCGTATCAAAATCACGAACAAATACAAAAAAAAAATTGTTAATACCAATTTACCGGGGGAATCAAAAAATTCAGAAAAATATAAATTTAGCTTACTAATTTAGCCGAGGGTGATGCTATCAGAGTATATCGATAAATAAAAAAATCTCCATTTCCGGGGAGGGGGGGACACCATTAAAATAAATCGTGTTTATGCGTTATATACGTGTGCATGTATAAACTATACAAACTTGATGGTCTTGGGGGACGTCCAAAACAAGGGTAAATATTTACTTCCGAGTTTCTGCTAACAAATGTCAATTCAAAGTGATGCATAAATTTATAGTAATGTATTAGTTAATATCAGGTCGATTCGCTTAATTCTCGTTTCCGTCTGCTCACGCTTCTATTTACTCCATTACTAGAATAGAAGTGTGCCAGACAGATACGAGCATTATGCAAACTGATCTGATGAGTGCAGAGGTGACTGTCCAAACGTCGTCATATTACAGGAATTGCCGAAATAATATCCTATTATTTGGTCTTTAACGATTTTCACATTTAGCAGCTCCCAAATGTGTTTAATCTATCACTGCAGAAGTTACACTGTTTCAATTAATTAAAGTTTCAATAATTATCATAATCTACTGAAACTCATCAATATTCATAAAATTACTTTAATACAAAAATTAGATATTTCGTATATTTTTTACAATATTTTCTTAATCTAACCACTCTATACACTTCACTTATTTTTTAACACCCTATAATTTCTTCTGAATGTTCTACCGCAAAAAACGCCGAAGAAGAAAATTCCACCTATCATCACAAAAAGCATTATCACAATATAATTTTTGGCCGGTGATGTGTTCACTTGTTGATAGAGGTCTGTAAGATCATCAACTTGTTCCTGAAATTAAAATATTACATTTTAAATATTTAAAATTTACAAAAATATATTGCTTTCGAGTACGACAATGGAGTGTAAGAAAAAAAATACATGAGTTGTAAGGCCCGCTAAGACATACAAAATAAACCATGGATGTTGGAATAGGGTTGCTCATAAGTTTGCTACATTCAAAACATTTTTTACCTATTTAATATTCTAATATAACGAGGCAGCTTTAATTATAACAAATTAAATCGTAGAAATATTATTAAGTGTTATTTTTTAAATATCAAAGCATCTCCAGTTATTATAAATGGTAAACCCATTTTTAAAGGCGAGTATTTATTAAACACACGAGTTAATAGAGATTTTTTAAGTGACATAAAATTCAACAGCAAACCGCATAAGCCTTCCCGTAAATAATAGTTTATAATACATAACTGACATAATTTTAACAGCAAATTCGTAGAAGTAAATTATTTATTATTTTTTGCTTATAATGTAAAAAGGAATAATCTGTTCATGACGTCAATAGAAAAATTGTAGAGAATTTAAAAATCTTCAAAATCAGTGTTTATAAATTTTGGTTACAGCATTTTTCATAAAGAAAAGCTGTAAACACCGATATAAGGTCAGTTATCTATATATAAATAGGCAAAGACAAAACGATTAGGTACCATTTTCTCCTCTGTCTCTCAACCGATTTTCTTCATTTTTATTTTGTTAAGTAGATACTGACGACCTTCAGTGCAGAATGCTAATATTAATTTATAATATTGGTTCACTCATTAAATATAATATAATAAAAATACATTATTTACGTCCATATACTGTCAACGCCAAACAACTGACAGTGCCGCCGCCGCCAGACTAGGGATGTCGGAAAAATATCGATATATCGATATTTTTTGTTTTATATATCGATACTTTTACACGATACTGTGCCCCACTGTGCGCAATTGTGCGGTAATTGGAAAACAGCCAATATATTGTCAAACAAGTTGAGATACATGATCTTTGTACACAAAGATTAGCAGAATTCTTTCAAGTATAATTAATTTATTATATTTATCCTATATGTTGCCTAAGTGCTTGAAATTAAAATTAATTTTAAATATGTTGAGGTAGAGGGGAGGTATATATGAGAGTGTATAAATGATCATTAGAACGACATCTAAATTTTCAGAAAATATGAGAAGTAGTAGTATATAGTTAATTTAACAATATATTACTACCTTAAACTGTGAAAAAGTCTCAAAATAAAATATTTTTAAATTTTGTAATCCAGTCTACCTACCACCTATCTATAAATTGTTTGCATATAACTTTATCAGATACACTAGTTCAACAAATTACTAAGTATATATATATATATATATATATATATATATATATATAGATTACTGTTCTAAAATAGTCCCGATATATCGATATTTTTTTCTCGATATATCAATATCGATATTGATACTTTTAAAAAATATCGATACAATATATATCGATACTTTTTGACAGTTCCGACATCCCTACGCCAGACTGTCAAAACTCCAAACTTTAAGTAATTATATATGGAGGGAGTGAACTTCAGATGCTGTTATATTCTTAGAGCATGTACTTCTGGAAGTGGCATACAAGCGTTGTTAGTGTTTAGTGGTAAAATAGTCAATGTAGTAGATCAGTATTGATTTTTCGGACGCGTTGCAGTAACTTTCATATTAAATATGAATTTAATTATTTGATTGATATATTATTATCACAAGCTTCCCGAAGGTGAAGAAAATTGTCAGACAGCGGACTATAGAGAATGTATTAAATATTTAAGTTCTCCTAGGGTGGTTGGTCCTCTCTTTTCTGTAATATTTCTGAACTTGATTTAAACCATGAAGAAAACTTTTAGGTTGCAAAGAACAATCTTCCAATTATTATATCGAATATTTTGCCAGGAGCGGTTCCAGCCAAAAATTGGGGGGGGGGTTATTCATTTGTCAAAAATATTTGAATACCGATATTTGATTACTTTTTTTTAATTGTCAATATGAGTGAACAATTTTGGTCATCTACTTCTCCGCTTTCTCCACAACTCTGTTTCTTATTAAAATATACTTTTTAAAATTTCATGAAATAGGGTCGAATTTTGACAACTGGGCGACCACTAGTTTAAAAAAAATCACAACTTGGTTGGAATAACAGCTAGAACCTTAATATGTCTCCTAATGATATATTATAACGTTGAGATTAATAACGCTGAAGAGCGATATTCAATGTTAAGTAGATCTTGCAGAATTGCAATTTAAATAATTTGTATAAATATTTAGCAGAACGTATCGTATTAACCACCAAAGTTCGATAGTGATATGCAAAATATTTTTTGAAAGCTCATAAAATGCACTTCTCTTACTTACTCCCTTACTTCTCCCCAGATGTCTTGACATTGGCGGATCCAGATAGTGGAAAAAAAGTAATTTAATATCAGTAAAATGTATACAGATAATATGGGCATGCAATAGTTATGTAAATTAAAACGTAATAAACTGCTGAAAAAAAAAACGTTTAATACAATTTACCATAATTTTCATCTCGTGCCCCCACCTCAAGAAAATTGTAGATCCGTTCATGTGCCTTGACAGATATTGTCAGTGCACCGCTGGCTGGCACATATTCGCACATTGAATGCAACATTTACTACTACCTAAAGGGTGTTTTTTTAGAGGTATAGAACCGGCGGCCATCTCGTCAGCTGTCAAGTGATTTATGTTTAGTTTGGTTTGGCATTTTATCATGAATAGACTGACGCCAGAACAACGCTTCCAAATTGTGCAAATTTATTTTGAAACTCCTAGTTCTGTTGGAAATACGTATCGCGCACTACGTTTATTTTATGGTCAACATAATCGTCCACCAGAGTAATTAATTCGATTAACTATGCAACGTTTTCGCACCACGTTTACTCTAAATGATAATACGCATCCACAGAGATGTCGTACATTGCGTACAGAAGGATCCATTGCTGCTGTAGAGCGTAGCGTAGAGAATCAGTCTATCCGCCATCGTGCACAGGAATTGGATATGTGTCCATCTACTTTATGGAAGATTTTGCGGAAAGATCTTGGTTTGCATGCTTACAAAATTCAACTCGTTCAAGAATTTAAACCATACGATCACCTAGCAAGGCGCAAATTCGGTGAATGGGCCCAAAACAAAGTTGCTGTTGATCCCAATTTTCATAAGCAAATTTTGTTTAGCGATGAAGCTCACTTTTGGTTGAATGGATAAGTCAATAAACAAAACTGCCGTATTTGGAGTGATGATAATGCTCAAGTTCATGTTGAGACACCGTTACATCCAGAAAAACTGACTGTTTGGTGTGCTTTATGGGCTGGTGGAATAATTGGTCAGTACTTCTTTAAAAACCATTTTCGTTCATCAGTTGAACAATCTTGATGCACACGAGCTGTGGTTTCAACAAGACGGGGCAACATGTCACGCAGCTCGTACCACAATTGATTTATTTAAAGAAACGTTTAGTAAACTCATAGTTTCACGTTTCGGACGCGTGAATTGTCCTCCAAGATCGTGCAATTTAACGCCTCTTGACTATTTTCTGTGGGGATACATGAAGTCGCTAGTCTACGCCTATAAGCCCGAAACGATTGACCACTTGGAGGACAACATTCACCGCGTTATTGCCGATATACGGCCTGAATGTTGGAAAAAGTCATCGAAAATTGAACCTCCAGATTAGAGTACGTCTGAGCCAGCCGTGGCGGTCATATGCCAGAAGTCATATTCAAATTACTAGCTGTCGCCCAGTGGTCGAAATTCGACCAATTGTGTCAATATCTCTGGCAGGTTAAGTAACATGAAAATTTTATCGTGACATTCTATCCTAGGACTTTAGGGAGAACAGCAATTACACAGAACGGATCCAGATTCGGAACCTCTGTGTGATAGTTTCCTCGAAAATCCTAGAGATGTCGGTCTTACATCTCGCTTCTACAAATAAGTAACGAAATTAAAGTTTTTTTCAGATATAATTCATAGAACTTTATTTGTGTTCAAATTCGTAATTCTTAATTTAATGACAACAATTCAACTGCTAATGGGCTACCCTACATATTTATTTTTTCTAACACCCCTGTATAGCTATAATTGCACTCAATTCTCTAACATTTATTAAAATCCGCATTATAATAATTCCATCTCATTATATATTTCCACCACCCTGTATATGTAAATGCTTATGGACCACGCATAATATTTTTTAACATTTTTCAACCACCGGGTAAACCATTCTGTATATGCCACTGCCTATGACCCACCATATTTACTCTTTTTGTTTATGAAATTTTTAATTATCTTCTGTAACTATAATTCTACTCCGACCTATATTTCAATCATTATATATATGGAACTCTTCGTGGTCTACTCTATAAATCATTTCCTATTCTAACATTTTTTATCACCATCCTGTATATCTATAATTCCTCTTACCCTATATTTCAACTTAACTATATATACAACTGCTTATGGGTTACGAAATGTTGCATTTCCATTTCCGCCACCCTGTATATGCATCTATGTATAACATTTTTTGCACCACCCTGTATAACTGTAATTTTACTGCACCTTCTATTCAAAGAACCATGTAAATTCAACCGCTAATGGGCTTCCCTATATAATTATTTTATTAGTTATAATTGCACTCTACTCTATATTTTAAACACCCTAAATATGCAACTGCTTATGTGCCACCCATTAAAAAAAATTATTTCTAACATATCTGGAATCGCCCTGTATAATTATGTTATTCAACGATTACTTTACCCACTAAACAATAACAACGCTTGCATGCCACCTCCAGAAGTACATGCTCTAAGTATATAATAGCATTGGTCTGTCTATATATAATTACTCAATGGTTTGAGTCTGGCGGCAGCGGCACGCGGCACATTCATTTGTTTGGTATTGACATTATTGACGTAAATAATGAATTTTTATTATATTTTATTTAATGAATGAACCAATATTATAAATTAAGATTAGCATTCTGCACTGAAGGTCGTCAGTAGCTACTAAACAAAACAAAAATGAAGAAAATCGGTTGAGAAACAGAGGAGAAAATGGTACCTAATCGTTTTGTCTTAGCCTATTTATATATAGATAATGCCAGAAAATTATCTTTCGAATAAAGTAAATTTCATGTCAATTTAAAAAATATATCTTTGTTTTATTCCATTTCAAAGTTCTATAGCTCTAAAAAAACACCCTTTAGTTTAACCAATTTCTCGGAATTGCAGCGAAAATGCAAGATAGGCAAATGGAAGTGAAATTTATGAACTTTCAAAAAATAAAAATATTTAGTATATGCCGGTCGGATTAGTCTCGCTAATACGGTGGTATGAGCAAAATATCTCTATAAATTATTTAAATTCCAATTCTTCAAAAACTACTTATTCAATAGTGACTCAACATAAACTTAACATCAAAAACTATCGTTTTAACGATGATTAATATTCCAGTATTAGTTAGCAGAAAGTTATAAATTTTTGACAAAAATCCACTTTTGACCAGTTTTTCTGAATATACTCGGTAAAAAATGATTCAAACATGATGCATAAACGCTCGTTTAGAAAGATTTCTAATTCTCTATAACGTTTCTGTGAACGGCATTACGATTCCTTCTCTACTTTTCATTATATAAGCTAAACAAAAAACAAAAGAACTTCGTATTTTTGCGGATTGTTAGTTGTTATTATTTAAATTGTTTACTTCTATGAGTTTGCTGTTAAAATCTTAACAGTAGTTATCTATAAACGGTTACTTACGTGATGGTTTAAGCGAATTGCTGTTGAATTTATGTTTATGAAAATTAGTTAAATTTTGCTCTATAAACTGGTGTAATAATAAAAATCCAAACTGAACAATCTTTATATCAATGGAAAGTGGAGGTCTCAAAGATTTTTTGCAATACATTACATTATTAATGTTCGATGCATCCACGGTTTGCTACACGCAAACATCTATGCGGTAGCCGAACTCTGAGAGCACGGCAGTTGTGATACGGTCGCGCAGATCGTCTAGAGTTATTGGTAGAGGTGAGACGTAAATAGCTTTATTAACATAACCCCATAAGAAGTGGTCACATGGGGTGAGATCAAAAGATCTCGGTGGCCAGGAGTGTAGAGCCCGTTCTTCATTTCATCTGCGACCCATTCACCACTGAGGAAGGAACCCTGCCAGCAGCTTCAGGAATCATCATTGCCCACCGAAACTTTGAAACTTCCTCTTTCCATTGGTAAAAAGATTTTTCATTTTGAATTTGTTCTTTAATTATTAAGAATTTTTAAAAATGGATCCATCATTTATAATAACCCTATGTAACTATAATACAGCAGCTATATGTATTAGATTAAACTTTAATCTAATACTTATTAAAACAAGTATCTGTTTTTGAACAAACTTGAATAATGTCCCATATGAAAACATATTTTTAAATTCCACTCTCACTTACCTAACAGAAAATAATATAATTCCTATAGAATATTTATTATAATTATGGTAATAAGTGTGTAAAGTAAATATGATTTCATAAATAATAAATTTGACCCACAGAGGCAAACCTGCAAACAAACTAATTTTTTCGTTTGGTTTCAAATTTCTGACAATAGCTAATATCACAAAACATAGTTTTTTATTTATCTTCTTAAAGTCATGCGAAGTATATACCGTTATTGATGGCATTGCACGCTACCTCCAGAAGTAAAGTCCGATATTGAGGAAATTAAAAATAGGGTATTTACTCTGAATTCCAATTTTACTCAGAAGTGTTAATGCAAAATGTTTACTTGGTTAGCGTTCAAATGGCATGGCAAATTAGTAAGTGATAACCACAACTGGTAACGTTGCCCCTTTTTTGTGATATTCTGATGTACGTCAAGCGTCTAATTTAAAATATCGCAAACAGAGAATTAGAATGATTATTCAAACGAAAAGTAATTGTTGTGCCGGTCTTGTATATTAATTGGATGTTATATTTGTTTGTATTGACAAGTTATTTATTTTCTATAAACTAAGCGACTCTTAATATATAACCTGATCCCTGTTTCTTAGAGAGACAAGGGCGGACTAAGGCCTAGGCAACCTAGGCACGTGGCTAGAGCCCGTACCGTATACTATATGCTTTAAAACCAAATTACCAACCGCAAAGTATGTGTCGGTGTTAATTACAATGTTGTCTAGGACCCGCTTTAGCCTTAGTCCGCCGCTATATAGAGAAAACTAAGGCTAAGGCCAGACTGGCCGGATTTCACGCCGCGTTTTTAACGTTTTTTTTTTCGAGCTCTCACATAGTATGTCAGCAGTTTTTCACGCGCTTGAAATCCAGCTACCCTGGCCACACACGCCAGTTGCAATCATTCGCGTGTCTTTAGTTTGGTCGAGCTCCGTGACGAATTGAACAGGGCGTTTTTTCCTGCCAGTGTGGCCACTCAACACACCGTGAAATAACGCAGAAAATGGAACCGATCCTATCTTTCGGCGGCTGACCTTGAAGATGCACCCGACACCGAGCCGTTGAGTAGAAATCCACGCTGCGTTTGGCCTCGCTGATTTGCAATAGTACTGCCTATTATTTTTGGCGTATTTTCCTGCCGAAACGCGGCGTGAAATCCCGCCAGTCTGGCCTTAGCCTAAGTTATATTGATATTTCGAGGTCAAAAAAAGTGTAGGAACCAAGTCTAACTTTTGCATCTCCCTACCATACTGATCTATTTTCATAAGCTTAAGTGTGGACCTCCGTTAAGAAAATTTCGCTTCAGAAATGGAAGTAACAATATAAAACAAATATATTTTTCACGTACCCATAGGAAGTTTTATAATTTGATTGATACAAAAGGTCAAGAAAATCAAGTACACTAACAAATTTTCGCGTGTTAGTTCTATTTTATAAATTAAATTTAACTACCTTTCCAGTGTTCAACTAACCGGACAGAGCATATGTGCGTAGTTCGGATGTCAATGTAAATGTTATGATGTAATAAAGCTGGCCTGAGTCCAAATAAAAATAAAACAACGTCATTGTTTGTGCTCGTTTAATTTGTCTTGACTAGTACTCTGATCGTAGATACCATCCAGATCCGGAAAGAGAATAAAATATTATGGTGTCATTGAGCTCATCTGATCAAGGAGCAGGAAGAAAGCAATAGACGTTAATAATAAAAGAATGCAACCTCATTAAGTTTGGGCTCTTAACTCTTAATTTGTCTGTTCTGATCCTAGATGGTACCGAAGGTGTGATAGTTAACGTAATATTGTAGCCTCAGAGAGCTGGACTGATCATGGAGCCACAAATGAACCATACTTTAGTAGAGAGAAGTAGAAAATATAAAATTCCAACCTCTATTCATAAAAATGAAATGCTTCCTATACGAATGCATGTACGAAAACATGATAGTGTAATCTGGCAATGTTGCAGATTTTCTTTCTCATTCTAATTACCGCGAAACACTTGGTATTAATTTAAAGAGCCCGGCAAGAATGTTTGAATTGTAAAAATTACGCAGATATCAAGGTAAATTGGCATACGATTGTCAAAATATGTGTTAATCGAAAATGGTAAGAAACTAACATAAAACAAAAGCCAAGGTAAAGGATTACGATGGCTTTAAAACAAATATATGCCGGATAACGTGGAGGCCCTGCGTACTGTTGAATTTGAGAATATCTTTGTTAATTTGTTACCACATGAATATCAAAAAAATAATGTATGTTGATAGAATTTTTAAAGAAGAAATTGAGGAAAAGGCACATGTAATTAAAAGTGTCATTTTCAGCATGATTTTTTAAAAATTAATAAATACTCGTGGTTATATTTATATTTATAACAATGGTTGATTAAAATCGTTAAATGTATTATTGAACAAAAATTATAACAATGATTTAATACTAGTTACTGCAGGATTAAATATCGTCTAATAAAGTTATTATAATGCCTGAAGCGTTTATATTAAATGCCTAAAAAGTGACTATTTTGTTTTTTACTACTTTCATAGCATTAATGAAATAATTCACTTCAATACACGCAGACCATTTTATTACCGTTTCCAAAATAAATCTGTAACCATTGTTCATTCTTGCTTTTGAAATATAAATCAATATTGTAGACATAAGTAATATTCAACTTCTGCACGGTTGGATCCAGGGGAGGGGCGATGGGGGCGATCGCCCCAACCGACAGCCTCAAAGTTAGTAAATTTAATATTAAAACCAGGTAATCCTAACTCTAACAACCTAGAAGAAGGTAACTTCTATGGGTTTAAACCTTAGACCGACTATTTTTGAAGTAATAACCCAAGAAATCGGGGTTAAAATTTTATTTAGGTAAATTTAGTATAGGATCGCCCCCCTTGAAGCATAAAATCGCCCCCCTCCCGCCCGGGAAGCACATGTTGGGATCCGCCCCTGGTTGGCCAGATTATATTGCAAGCAATAATAAGCCGTCAAAGTATGCATTGTTGTCATAGTTCACAATCTCTTATTGATGATATTGAGAACGAATTGAGATCTGATAAAAATGTATTTCTTATTTTAATTAACTAATAAACTGTTTTTGTCTTCTTCACACGAAAGTGTAAATTTTAAGCTATCCATAAGATCACATGTATAAAATGGAGATTTTAAAAATCATTTTCTCATAAATTACAAATATTAAAATTTTCCTTAAAATGTTTTGACGTAATTGTAAGTAAGTAAATGCATATAATAAATAAGGATTTGGTTATTATTTAATTAACAAAATATGGTTAATGTAATAACTATTACATTTGAAAATGCTCATTACCTAAGTAGAATTTAAATTTCTCTTTAGTTAAGTTCGTCAAATAAATGTAATAATCTCTGAAAAAATGATATTTTAAATAATCTTAGGTAAAATCCATTTCAAACACTCACCTACCCCCATGTAAGATTTCGTAAGATATTAGGAGACATCCACCCACTCTAAAATGTCTTACGTAATTTATGGATGTTCTCTACGTACGATTGACGATATGGAGATGCTGTCAACAGGACATAAAGGCAAAAACAAATAAATAGACAAGATGATTAATAACTGGGGCAAAATGAAGTTTACAAATAATGGTTCAAATAGTAGTACTTTTCAAGAAATGATATGAAAGGTATCTAAGTATATATTGCCATATGAAATCCAGGCTAGAAACAGTGCATCACTCTATTAGCAACAATAATATTGTCAGTCTGAAGTTTTTTTAATATAAAGAACGTTTTTTAAGTTGTCCGCACCGTGTTCCATATCGATACAACTTGTGATTAATTTAGAAGATTTTCCTGATATATTATATTTTGAAATGTACATGAATGCGTAGTTTTCATGGAATTTCTAGTTAATGCAAAAATTATTTAAAAATTACAGATAAAATAATCCTTACCTGAGCAGCATTTTTATACATTTCGAATCTTTCAGTTAATCTGGTTTTGCAAATAGGCGATAATGATTGAGTTGTTTTTTCCATTACATCTTTAAGGCACTGAATATCTGAAAATGATATATTTTAAATTATTACTTAATTCATTTATTGTTAAAATTATAATTTTAATGTAAATAATTTGAATAGTAATTTTGACATATTTCTGGGTCATCCATTAAAAAATTCTTATTTCTAAGGGTTCCGGATCACCTTTGACGTTTGGTATAATGTAGGTAAATCATAATATATTGTAATTTTCCAATTTCAGACCAGCACTGGAATAAGTGGATTTTCTTATATTTCCCTTAATATCGTTTAAACTAAGCATTTTCAATTGATAAAAATATCCACTTTTATTTCTCACAATGAGCATTTTTATTTGAGCTGCTTGATTTTTATAAAAATATTTATTAATTTTTTTTAAATTAAAATTAGTATATATTTTGGCTTCTTTTTACCAGTTAACTTTCAGTGAAGCCCTATATTTTTTGTCTGAATTTTAGGCTCAGTAAATTGCGAGATAAAGATGAGACTGGGTCAAATTTTAAATAATAAATTATTAAATTATTTTTAAAATACAAATAATATATGTTTGTATTTTTTTGACGATAAAGGAAATTTTTATTGTCCATTTAAGTTTATAAATGAATTTTATAATTAATGTTTTACTTATCTTAAATTTTAAATTTCGATTTTTGTATATTTTTTAAATAACTTTTAACAAATGTCAAATTGTTATTTACGAAATTTGTTATTACAAACCTTTTTAATTTTTTAATTTCTTGTTCATTTGTGTTAATTCCAGTGAAAACAGACTTTCAAGTTTATGTGGTGTTATTCCCAAAGAACTCACAAAAAATAAAAACTATTAATAAATTATTCTAAAAATATGAAAAAAAAACTGTTTTCCTCCTAGTGAGCCCTTTCACTTGATATATTACATGACACGTTTGATAAAAGTTTAATATTTTATTTTCCGTTTAATTTCATAATTTGCCCCCCCCCCTCTAAATTAATATTAGGGTTTCTCCTTATGTTTCCTGTATAGTTCAAGTGAGGCCATTGTAATTTTTTAAAAATTTAGATCTCATATGTTCAGAGATAGGGGGGTAATTGGTAAATTTTTGTATATTTTTGTCAACATATTTTAAACTAATTATTTTTAAAATATAAAAAAAAAATATTTCATTTCCTAAGAATGAGCCTTTTTATTTGATATATTTCATGATGCCTTTGGAGATTTTTTTTCTTTTATTTTGTATTTAATTCTATAAAATCTGAATTTCTTCATTTAGTACATGTACCCCTGATCGGGTCACCAAACCATACACTGATACCAAATTTCAAACTTTCCCGTCCAGTAATTTCGGAGAAAATGTGCTGTGATGTGACAGATATGTATGTGATATTGAATTGTTCTAAAAACAAGGATCTACTCATGAGCCCAAAACGTTTAGTAAATGACAGTAGGATATTATCAGTGACTACTTATCTGTTTTAAAATGTTGGTCTGTGCGAATAAATATATCGATGTACTTACGTCTTCCGTTGCCTTGCTCGATGTTATTACAAAACGTTCGAAGATCGTGAGCACAAGCGCTTTGAAGCACAGGATCTACATGTATATCCGCCTTTGACTCTTCTATCATATTAGCTATCTCTTGCTTGCACTCAGGCGATTGTATATATTTGTGTATATACGAATTTTTCAAACACTCCACTACTTTCCCCGATTCGTCAGTTTCTAGCTTGCATATGGTTTGAAGCTCGTTGGCGCAGGCATTTCGAACCACAGGATTCAAACTGATATCAAGTGCTCTGTCCCTCAAAATTTCCCGTATCTCCTTCTCGCAATCTGATGCAAGTTTATTATGTTTGAACTGACTTTTCAAGCACTTGATCACTGAATCTCCAACTTTCTTCTCGTCCGGGTTGGTCAATTCCTTCTTGCAGAATTTTACTATGTCCATGTGGCAGTTGTTCTGCAGAGAAGGGTTCAGAAGATTATTGGTATTTTGCTCGATAAATCGGTGCATGACGATGGCCCGGCATTTTTGACTGAAACCCCTTTCATTTCTGTTCAACTGAAAATCAAGTGTTATCAAATTTGTAAAATGGCCACTAGGTTTTCAAATATACCTTTAAACATTCGAATATGTTGTCCTTTTCATGATGAGGACAGAACAGATCAATCATTTTACCGCACATCGTTTGAAGAGCATAATCAACGCTGTTGTCGTAAACTTCTAACTTCTGTATTTTGAATATTTCCCTGGCACAACTTGATGTTAAGTCTTTCTGGGTTTGAAGACACTCCAAAACCTGAAAATCATGTTTAAAATTAAAACAATGTTTACCTGTATAAGTTTTTTGTGACTTGGATTCGTTACAAAAGTACCGCTAATTTGGAACATCTACATTTTAAATGTGTTTCGTGATAAAGAAGAACAGGTGGACAAGATCTCTTGAATAAGAGAATATCTATTTATAAATAGGCAAAGACAAAACGGCTCAGTACCATTATCTCCTATGTACCTCAACCGATTTTAATTATTTTTGTTTTGTAGTTATTGGCTCATTCATTAAATAAAATCAAATTAAAAATCCATTATTTGCCTCTATACTGCTAATGCCAAACATATTGTAATGTTTTTATTTTCACACACGGGTTCAGTTCAGTTCTGGGATTTATATATAAACACAGTCCAACTCACTCTAATTTATTTTCACTATTTTAACACAATTTATATTCACAGAACTACTTACAATTTATCTCTACTTAGCAATACGGCAGTCGAATACTGAATGGATCCCATAACCAGCTGTCCGCATTTATATAGTTCTCTGAGAATTGTCTGGTAAGTCAACGAACCATCTTTCATGTGTTCTGGAAGCTTCAAGGGAATTCGACGAATTCCTATTAACGGCAGCCGCCAGCCTCGGGTTGAGAGACAAGACATTTCGGATTCCTTAAGACCATTTCGTCCCGGAATGTCCCAGATCCTTCCTGGTGTGACGATATTTGCAGGGCTCTCCATTTAGACAACGGGAAGTTTGGTGGAAGTAACAGTCTACGGTCTTCGAATTTGGGCTACGAATATTGAGACAGCATACCAGGATGTCGATGCCACTGAATCGAAAGATTGTTTCCATCATACTTCTCACCATCCTCCAATGCAGTCCATACAACCCGCAGGCTATCTTTGGGACCGCCAATTTTATAAGGTTCTTCGCCATCATCAAATTCCTCAATTCTACCAGAGTCTTCCAAAGATCGCTGAATGTTGGCTTGTCCTGCGAGACTGTTTTCGTTACTAAATAAAAGATAGACATCCTCTGGACATCCGGAGATCTTGAGCCACACAATGGAGCCAGGACATATTCTATGGGCACCTCAAACAGGTCACGAGGTTCCTCTCTGGTCATGTCGTGCTGCACTTTCTGCCCATTAGAGTACAGTGCTATAAACTGTTCGAAGGTCATCTCGTCATCGGGTAGTTGGATGCTGCGGACTTGGGCTTGGTCAACTTCGCCGTCATGACTTCCGGCATAAGGGCAAACTGTTTTCTGTAGTTTCCCTTCTCTGAAATTTCCAGAACGCGCTTGAGAAGTCCATTTTCCAGGATAAGGGAGTTCCACTGAGCCCAGTACGACTTTATGGTTGGTGAGTATCGGGAAATCTCCTGCCACGTAGGTTTGCGGTCTTCTTCCTTTCAACGGATAACTTCCTTTAACTCCGGATCCTTATTCTGGTCTTTCTAGATTTCCTCATACTGTCAATGGTCATCGATTGCTGTATTTCTAGAGAGAACAGCCCGTTTTTCTTCAGCTCGCTGACAATGTCTGCAATCATCAGGGCATGCTCTCCTCGATAGGGAATCAGCATTCTTTTGGCTTGTTCCAGATCGATGTTCAGTCTCGAAGTCGAATTCTTGCAACCGCTCGATCCACCTGGCCACTTGTTCTTCGGGGTTTTTAAACTGCAAGAGCCACTGCATGATCAGTCCTCAGGAGGAATCTTTTACCATAGAGGTACTTGTAGAAATGTTCTACCCCCTTTACCACAGCCAAGAGTTCCCTGCGAGTAACGATTTGCTCAAGGTCTTGCTAAAATAGCCGATGACTCTCCTGACCGTTTTAGATCTGCGAAAGCACCGCACCAATTCCGACATTGCTTGCGTCGGTATCCAAAACGAAGTTCCCATCTGGCAAAGGATAACTTAAGACTAAAGACGGGGGCACTCGTCAATGCTCTTTTCAGTGTCTCGAACGATCGTTGGCATTCCTCGTCCCACTGGTACTGCACCTTCCCCCCTGTGAGTCTAGTAAGTGGCTTGGCGATGTCGACGATAGTACGTGCATAACCCCAGGAAACTTCTTAACTGGTGCATATCTTTAGGTATCGGCCATTCCTGGACAACTTTGATTTTCTGTTTATCAACAGCTACTCCCTCTGCGGAAACCACATGTCCAAGATATTGTACCTATTCTTGGAACAGCTGACACTTCTTCGGGAACTTCGAGGTCGCTGAAATACCTCCTCGAGGTTTCTCGCGTGGTCTTAAAACGATTTTCCAACCACTGTTTCCATCAATCTTCCAAACGTCCCTGGAACATTACACAACCCAAACGGCATCACCGTAAATTGGTAAAGTCCTGAACCGATGGTAAAAGCAGTATTTTTCCGGTCTTCGTTAGCTAGTTCCACCTGCCAATAACCGTTCTTCAAGTCCAGGGTGGAAAACATCGTCGATCTAGCCAATGTACCTGGGGTATCGTCTATTCTTGGTAAGGGATAGCTATCTTTCTTCGTTGCATGAACCGTCTTTCTTTTTAACCAAGACAACTGGAGAAGCCCAAGGGCTATTAGATGGTTCAATAACATCTTCTTCCTCTATTTCGTGGACTATCTTATGGGCTTCTTCTCTTTTGGCTAGTGGTAGTTTTCTCGCCGACGTCGAATAGGCTGAGCGTCCCCGGTATTAATGTTATGTTTCACTAGATCAGTTCGCCCACTGTTTCCTGTCCCTGCGTCGAAGGTATCCTGATAGTTTCTAACGGTGTCTCTCAATTTTGCTTTCTGGATTGGTTTTAACTTCCTGGAGGAATCTGTTATGAGTTTTTCCAGATCTTCAGATAGTTTACCTGGTGGTATTTCTGCATTCTGTGTGCTTTTAACTACAGAGGAAAATTTTGAATAATGGCCCAAAATTATTCCCTTCTTTAACGCAATCGAGTAATTGTTCAAGTTCATTACTCTTATAGGCACAATCTCCTTGGCACGAAACAAGGTCCGCACATCATCACCATTCCAGCTTTAGTTTCCCCCTCTAGGCAGGAATCTACAATAATTTCAGCTCTTTCAGGAACATTGACATCCTCTACCAAGACTGCTCGAAGCACTTTGTCGTCTTTCCCATGAAGCACCACTTCCAATTCCAATTCCATCTTAGAAGTTTAAGTGGAATCATGATATCCATTCCAATGATGACTTCGTCTTCGATGTCTGCCACTAATGCCCGATGTTGGAATGCTGTATTTCCCAAGACCATTTCAACCTCTATTTCACCATGGACTTCTACTGCCTCTCCTGTCGCTGTTCGCAGTTGCCATTTTGTTGGTTTTATCATCGTCTCTAAAACGATATTGGGCCTTATAACTGTTTTTGTAGCACCTGAATCCAGCAGCATTGTACATTGCTTCTTATTAATAAAGCCATCTACAAAGACACTGTTAACGTGGTTGCGAAGCGAAGCGACATATGCGTTGATAGTTGGAGCTTGTTGGCTACAGGCCGACGATGGCCCCTTCACATCGACCCTCTTTAGTTTTCCGACGAGGAAGTCGGGCCTCCGTTGCTCTCCTTTCAACGATTCCTTATGTGTCCTACCTTACCACACTTCCAACATCTCAGTTGTCTTTTCTCGGTAAGGACTTCCTCTACTATCTTCCTTACAGATGCCTTATCATTTCCGACATCTTCTGACTATCCTTCAATGATTCGGACTCTGCCCTGACCTCTACAGGTATTCTTTGCAGCCTCGAATTCCAGACCTCTAGCTAGTGCATCCACTAATTGAGTCGGTCGAGCTAGGGTCAATGCTTGCCTGGCTTCGTTGTCCCGCAGTCCATCCAAAAACGCTTGCACTGCTAACGTTTCTATCACATTTTTCGCCGTGGCTGAACAGGTAAGGCGAACCGACGGGCAATATCAGCTTCAAACGTTTGTAGGGATTCATTTGATTTCTGGTGTCGATTTTTCAATTGGGAGTGGTAGACGTGCTCCAAATGTGGCTGGCCGTACCTCAGTTCTAAATGTTTGACCAGTTGATCGTAGTCTTCTTTGTCTAAGTGTTTATTGGGAAATAACACCACACTTTAAAGAAAAATTGCTGTATATTCCAAACGTTTCGGGGTCTAGATCAGACCCCGTTGTCAATGGCTAAGAAACTACGGATTAAAAAGGTACAATTCCAAGATGCAAATTTAAATATTTGACAATGTATCCTTCAGAAAACAACGTAGTCTTCTTGCTCAGAGGTATTCAACGTTTGCAAAATATCTGTAGCGTCCCCTCTTAAGGCAAGAGTTAATGCTATTGCTTTCTCCTCTGCCCACCATCCGTTTAGCTTTGCTGTAGCCTCGAATTGGCGCCGATAATTAGTCCATGACGATTTTCCATCAAATTGGGGGGTTTCATTTTGTGTCTTGTCCCCTTGAGGCTAATTTTCGAATCCACTACTTCTGGACTGTTTCTGCTTTCAGTTTTTGATTGTACTTCTCCCCTTTGTATTGTGACTACCTGTTCTTTTATTTTGCTAATCTCTTCCATCATTGTTTGCTTTAGCTCCTCTATCTGAGCCTCATTCTCTAATATTTTCTCTTCCAGCATTTCTGAATTTTTCTCTACTATGCTTTTGAAATTTTTTTCTAAGGATTTAGAATTTTTCAGTAATTTGTCTTCCAGGTTTTTAGCATTTTCTAGTAACTTGTCTTCCAAGGTTTTACAATTTTCTAGCAATTTCTCTTCTAGAGTTTTTGAATTTTCCAGCAATTTATCTTCTATGGTTTTAGAGTTTTCTTGTAACATTTGTAGCTTATCTTCTAATCTTGTAATTTGTCTTCTAGCGTTCTAGCATTTTCTACCAATTTATCTTCTAAAGACTTAGAATTTTCTAGCAATTTGTCTTGTAATGTTTCTTTTAAACTTTCTTCCATTTTTTAATAGCATACTCATGTCTCCATTGCCAGAGACTGCAAACAAATAAGTATCGGGATTATTACCTTCATTTATTAGAGCATCTCGTAGGCGTTGTATTAATTCACTTTTCTTCCCACTAATTTCTAAATCCATTTCCTCCAGTTCTTTTTTTAAATCAGTCACTTTCCATTGGTCCAAACTCACGTTTTTAAACATTGTCATTCTATTTATTTTCCACAAATATACCTACACCTAACACCACTGTAATTTTTCTATTTTCACACACGGGTTCAGTTCAGTTCTTGGATTTATATATAAACACAGTCCAACTCACTCGTAATTTATTTCCACTACTTTAACACAATTTATATTCACAGAACTATTCTATATGAATTCTCGTAACAATATAATAGCCAGATTGTGGGACAGAAAATCGTAATGAATAAATAAAAAATTCAGAAGTTTTTGACCCCTCGCTAAAGTTATTCTACATAGCAAAGCTATTGAAATAAAACCTACAAAAAAAGATGACATAATAAACGCGTTTTATTGGGCTTCCGTAAGTTTCTAAGTTTCATTGAATTGTAAATATAGTTTGTCAACTAAAATCAGAATTATGTTGCACCTGATCAATTTATTTGTGATAATATTTTCCAAAACAGGTGTAGGACATTGTACATGAATTATGTCTAGAATTTTCCGGAACATCCAAAAAATAAATAATATACAGGGGCTTGCATTTAAAATAAGAAACTTGGTATTGGCCTTTGTCACATGACACACACTATATAATTTTTTGTTTAAAATGCGCATTTACAAATACAAATCGACGTGTCCAAGCCACTGAAATGGCCGTTTGGAGATCAGTTGGAATATCTAGACTTCAAAGAATAAAAAATGAAAGACGTTAGAATGCAAATTAAGACCAGGTAATTGGAATGACCGACCCGTCGGCGTAGGACGCAATGACCTCCTAATAATTAATCACAATTCTGAATATTCTACAATTTTCAATATTAAATCTTTTACCTGAGCGTTTCCACTTGAAACCGTCTTGCAAAACTTCTTGATGTCCTTTTCGCAAGCTTTCTTCAAAACCGGATCGAAATCGATCTTTTCCCTTTGTAGAAATATTTGCGACTTAAGCTGTTGTCTGCAGTCCTTCGGTATACTGCTTTTCATTCCTTGAATGGTTGCGTTCAAAATGTGTTCGCTGAGACATGTCACAACTTCGCTTCTAGAACCGGCTCGATTGCTGCACAATTTCATGGCGTACGGTTTGCAAGCCACTTTAAACTTGTACGTAAACTTGAAGTCCTTCAAAGATATAATTTGAAAATGCTCAATGCTGACTCGGCAAGATGGAGTCGATTTCACTAAGGGATGATTTTTATTTTCGATTAGGCAATCCATCACGCCGTCGTCCTCGGATTCGCAAAGCGTGTCGATTATTTTACCGCAGTATTTCGTAATGAAAGGATTCAATTCGACGTGTTGAGCTTCGATTTCCGTGAAGGTTTCAACAACGTCGTGACATTTGTCTTCCAAATCTTCCATGTTATCCTGTAAGCATTGCATTTCTTCGCCTTTCTTGTGTTTATCTCCGCAAAACTCACCAAGATCTCTGACGCAGACCTCTTCGATTTCAGGCTGCAATTCTACGCTAATGGCACGCTGACGCATCACTCTTTGGATTTCTTTCATGCAGGCTTTCGTTATTGCTCTGCTTTCTTCCGACTGATATGCATGTCTGAAATTGAAATGTATGATTGCAAATAGTATTCAAAACTTTATGGCAATTATTTGAAAAATATTTTGATCATAACGGAAAAGAATAAACACCTGAAAAGTGGACAAAGGAGTGGTTGAAGTGAACATATTGTTACAAAGGCTGTCTCTTCGAAAAAGGGGCCAAACTGTAATTTAATTAATGCTACCTATAACATACAACACAATTGGCACAAAACAGTAAATTTCTAGAGTTCTATCGAAACATCAACTATTCCTACATTTGGTTAAAAAACCTTATTTCGCATTTTCGATAATCAGATTGGTCGAATTTCACTTGGGAGAACATCCGACAAGATATGTCGGTTGTTATAGAAATAATTTGGTCAAGTGCGAGTTGGACTCGCATACTGAGGGTTCCGTACCACCTTCAAGATTCTAATATTCCAGTTTCACACAAGCAGGGAATGAGTGTATTTTCTTATATTTACCCTAATATATTTTAAAGGAAGCGTTTTATATTTATAAAAAATATACACTTTCATTTTCCACACATAGACTGTTTATTTGATCTGCTTCATGATTCACTTGAATTTATAATTTTCTAATTTAGCCCCCAAAATTAACATTGGAGTTTTATTCTATTAATAAACTTTCAGGGGAGCGTTTTATAAACTACTCTCTGAATTTTTGGCTCTGTAGATTGGAAGATAAAGGGGAAAATAGGTCAAGTCTTAAATAATAAATTATTAAATCTATTGCACAAATTATTTAAAAATACAAATAAAATAAATTTTTCAAAATTTTAGATAGTGTAGTTTCTAAAGTCGGAATTAAGTCGATGTTTAATATTTTTGTTAATATATTTTAAACTAATTTAAAAATATGATATGTTTGTAATTCACATAATGAGTTTTTATTTAATATATGACATGATACGTTTGAATATTGATTTTTTATTTTCCATTTAATTCTATAAATTTGTCCCCAAAATTACTATGCGGTTATTTTACTACTTTTTCTTATAAATTTCAAGTGAGCCCCAGTACACCTAATTATTTTCAAAATTTTAGCTAGTATGGTTTCGGAAATAAAGCGAGAAATGAGAATTTTTTATATCTTTTTGTTAATATCTTGTAAACAATTAATTTTAAAAATATGAAAAATATATATTTGTATTCCTCATAATGAGCCCTTTCATTTGATATATTGCATGATGCGTTAAAAAATATTTTTTTATGTTCCATTTAATTCTATAATTTGGCTCCCCATATTAGTATTAGAGATTTCTTCGTATTTTTTTCTGCAAACAAAAAATTTTAGCTGTTATAGTTTGGGGAATAAAGAGGGGAATGGGTATTTTTTAAAATATTTTTGTTAATATATTATAAAATATTCACTTTAAAAATATAGAAAAAATATATTTGTATTCGTCATAATGAGCCCTTTGATTTGATGTATTACATGGTGCGTTAGAAATAATTATAATTTCCATTTTTTCCATTTAATTCTGTAATTTGCCCTCTAAACTTAATATTAGGGATTTCTCCAGTAAAGTTCAGGTGAGCTCCTATATCCCTATTTTTTTCAAAATTTTTATGTTTTTGTTAATATTTTTAAAATAATTTATTTTAAAAATATGAAAAATATATATTTGTTTTCGCCATTTAATTCAATAATTTGGCCCTTTCATTTGATATATTACATGATGTCTTAGAAACAATTTTAATTTTATTTTTTTCATTTAATTCTGTAATTTGTCCCCCAACATTAATATTAGAGGTTTCTCATTTTCCAGTAAAATTCAGGTGAGGCTCTAAATCTCTAATTTTTGCGCCTTATAGTTTCGGAGATAAGGTAGGGGGAATGGTTAAAATTTTTTATGTTTTTCTGAAATCTTTAAAATAATTTATTTTAAAAATATGAAAAAAAAAATATTTGTTTTCGCCATAATGAGCCCTTTCTTTTGATATATTACATGATGGGTTAGAAACAATTTTAATTTTATATTTTCCATTTAATTCTGTAATTTGCCCCCCAAAATTAATAGTAGAGGTTTCCCTTATTTTTCCGGTAAAATTTAGGTGACACCCTATATCTCTATTTTTTTCAAAATTTTACTTCTTATAGTTTCGGAGATAAGGGGGGAACGGTCGATTTTTTTAGCCCCCCCCCCTCCCAGAAGTATCAAAATTTCTTCATTTACGATATGTACTCCTCATCGGGTCAACAAACTATATACTGATAACAAATTTCAACCTTTTCCGTCCAGTTGTTTAGGAGAAAATTGCTGTGATGTGAAAGAGGCAGAAATACAGAGTGATATTATAAGGGTATCCGTATATTGTATATACGGAACCCTCAAAAACAAACAAAATTGTGGGAAATTCAATCTACTTTCTATATAACCTACCTGTACAAACAAGGCAATACTTGTGCCGCATAACTCGGCCCCTTTTCGCTTTCAGTGGGATCAAAGTAATGACAGTACTGTCCAGCATCTTGTTTACATGCTTTATACAACTGGGGATCAAGTTTGAAATCCCTAGAGACAAAATACTGAATTTCGATTAATGCATTCTCACAATCTTCAGTCATGGTGTCAGCGTGAATGTGATCCATTAAGCATGATATGACTCTTGCATTACCACTCGGAACATCCTTGCAAGCTACTTTTACAACTGGGTCACATGCTTCATGCAGAACAGGATCCACAGACCAGTTTTCACCTACATCAGCTTTTTTTACAAGGTCTTCAAGCTGAAAATTGTCAAGAATGAAACAGTTGGACTACCGTGTTAGAAATATGTATAGATATATTTTAGGAAATTTACTAAAATCGTCATATAGAAAATTAAGTTGAGTATGTAAGTGAATAAATTTTTAATTGTATTTCAATCTTAAGGTAAATGATTATAGTTTTTGGTAGATAAATAACTGGCAAGCCTAGGACAGACATGTACAATCGATAGCGACCATAAATTGCCACTACTAAACGTCAAAAAAAATTCCCTGACTTTTTCTGGCCCTTTTTTTTCCCCAGAACAACTATATTAATTTGAAAGAAAAAAATATTTATTGAAAAATATGCTATAAATATTAATTACCGCATTTTTCTATTCATCAATAGAAATATCATAAGTAAGTAAGTGGACAAATTTTAAAAGTCTTTTTTGCAAACAAGATTTTAAGTAGGGCGCAATTCATATATCTCGACTGATGTGAAATCATCTGCATGAAAAGTGCTCTATGTTTCTTTGTCCCTTGGCATGTGACACTAGATTTGCCTTGTCTGCATTACTGATAAGTCGAAGATCCCACAGTAAAATCTCTACGTCCATGTGTTATTTAATTAAATGCAGTTTCACTAGATGACTGTTATTATTAATACGTTTCTCATGGTAGATGCTATTACTACTACGGGCCCACTCAAACACCCAAAAAAACATCAAAATCCAGCTGTTTGAATTTAAAAAAATATATATTCCGGTCAAAGCGCCATCTACAGGAACCAATTGTGAATCTAAACCATCCAGAGTCTCACTCAAACACATTCAATTTCATTAAAATTATCATTAAAATTAGTCTACCAATTTGGGAGTTCCAAAAAGTTTTCCTAGAATCCGATTACTGCACCATCTACCTGGTTGAAATGAGAATTATAAGCAATTCAGGGACCTACTCAAACAGACACAAACATTTATATCATATTTTATATTTGAAAAAGAACCAACTTTAACTTTTCAATTGAGTAACTGATGAAGATTCCCTAACCAGAAACAATATATATTATATATATTGTCTTGTATACAAAAGAATGACACCTCGAAGAGAGTATTTTAACTAGATATTGTAACGAAATTTCCTTAAGCCGGCCCTGATTTCATTCCAGTACGACACCGATCGCTTTTAGGAAAAAAATGTTCTCGAAATGGCTCGGTAGCTGTAGAATTGATGATTGTTTGAACGAGAGTTTTCGATGCCTGTTTTATAAAGGAGCGATCCATAATCGCGGCAGTCAGTTAGTGCGACGAAGAGCTTATGTAGAAATGTTATTGTGATCAGCTGTCCTGTATCATTTGATGTAAATAAAAGCTCTAGAAAAGTGAAAGTGAATCTTAGTTTTTAAATTTTAATTGAACCCACGAAATTTATAACAATATTTATTATGAAAATTTGACATTTACCATGATGTTTACAGTTTTTGTGCATATATTTTTCCGATTTTTGGTATGTTTTATGTACGGAATCAAAGTGGAACATATCATTGTATAATACAATTTATAATATTCAAATTGAGCAGTTTTAGAGAAAACAGTGAAGATTCATTGAAAATCCCTGAAATCTAGTCCCATATTTACTTTTTTTCTGATTTTCTAGAAAACGTAAATCTAATGTTATAGACAATTATATAGGACATTTCTGTAATGCTCATTAATATAAAATGCAGTTTAAATAATCGCTCCACACACCTACATAAAAAAAAGTTTCATACGAATTCATAACCTCCTCCTTTTTGGAAGTCGGTTAAAAATTGGTCCAGTTGTTCAGGAACAATTAAAAAAATCTTATTAACACCCTTTTGTCAAGCAGAAAATGGGCTGATGATTGTCAAAAGGCAAAATATATCTTCAAAAATTATGGCTAACCATACAACAAAAATGTAAGACAGTATTCGCCTTATGGTTATAAATTATTTAGCAAATGTTCAAAATTTATTTAACTGTGATAACACATACATTTCAAAATTGTTTAATAACAATTACAATAATTATGAAATTATATTTTACTGTCGCTGCATGACATACTTTCTTATTTCTTGGATTTTCCAGAATTCATATGTAGTTAGGAACAGTAGTGGATTCAGACATGTGGTTGAAAAATATATGTTGATGGATTACTTCATATAGAACTAGCCGCTACCGGCGGTTTCACTCGCGTACGGAATGTACAAGTCTTTGCAAAAAGGAATAACTTATGAAAAATATGGGCCACCCTATATAACAATTTTATTCGACTTTGTTTTGAATCACCTTGCATAAGTGTAACTCTACTTCACTCTATGGCGCAACCATCCTGTACATGCTGCTGTTTATTTGTCACCCAACATAACATCTTTAACACTTGCTTATAACTCTACTCCACCCTATATTTAAGCTATGCTACTTCTTATGGTCTAGGCTATATAACAATTATTTCTGACATTTTTTTGAGCCACCTTATAAAGTACAAATTCTCTCCACACTATATTTTAGTCACTCTTTACATGCAACTTTTTCTAACATTGTGTTAATCACATTCTAAAACTATAATCCTTCTTCACACCATGTTTCATGTATTTCAGATAGTAGGATGCAACTGTTCATGCCTTATATATCATTTTTTAAAAACTTTTCAACCTACCCTAATGGAAATTTCTGTGGAAACCTTGGTGTGTCACAAGTGTAAAACACCCACCCAAACTACAATTGCTTTTTGGCGACCCTATATAACAATTTTAATGTTTTTTTTTGAACCGCCGTAAACTCTACTTCAATCTACATTAAAACCGTTCTGTATATACTGCTGCCAATCAGTCAAACATTATAACTTATTTTTGAACCATCCTGTATAACCATAATTTTACTCTACAAAATCCTTCAACCACCCTGTATGTTTAACTGCTTAGGGGTCACCAAATACAACATTTCTTAAACACTTAACTATATTTCTGCTCCACTTACTATCTGATCTTCGCAACTGCTTATGGACTAGTATATAACCATTTTTTAACCACCCTGGAAAGTAAAATTTTTCTCCACTTTATATTTTAACCACCTGCATAAGCAACTTTTTCTAACATTTTTTTAATCACAATGTATAACTATAATTTTACTTCGATCCATGTTTCAGATATTGCATATATGCAACAGTTCATGTAACTTTTTTTGTAAATCCCTGTATAACTATAAATCCATCAATGCCCAATATATTTTTTAATCACCTGGCATGTATTACCACTACCCTGTATACACTGCTGCTTATTGGTCAACCAATATAACATTTTTTTAATACTTAACTATAACACTTCTCCACCCTATATTTCAACTATCCTATATGTGCAACTGATTATGAGCCACGCTATTTCACAATTTTTCCTCAAATTTTTTAAACACATTATAAAGTATAATTTCTCTCCACACTTTATTTAAAGCACCCTTCATTTGCAACTTTTTCTAACATTGTTTGAATCACACTGTGTAACTATAACTTTACTGCATACCATATTTTAAGTACTCCATATACGTAACTACTATAAAACAAAATTTTTCTACCATTTATTACCCACCCTGTATAATTATAATTGTTACTCCACCCTATATTTCAACAACCTTATATATGCAACTACTTATTTGCCATCCAATATTACATTTTTGTACCACCCTGTATCCTTAAATATCTACTCCACCCTGTATTTCAACCATCCGGTAAATAGAACAGCTTGTAGATCATAACATTTCTTTATAATATTTTTTAAACCCACCTGTAAAGCTGTAATTACACCCCGCTACATATTTCAACCATCATATAATATATGCAACTACTTGTGGATATAAAATATTTTTTTAACCATTCTATAAACTATAATTCCACACGATCTCATATTTAAACCACCCTGTATAAACAACTTCTAACATTTTTTCAACTATAAGATAATTTAAATGTTTACATAACAGATCTTTTTCTAAAAAAAATTATCCACCCTATATAAATATTCTGCCCGTATTTCAGTATTGTATATGCAACTACTTATGAGCCAAACAATATATCATTTTGTTATCCACCGTATATAAATATAATTCTACTCCTCCCGTTTATGAACCATCTGGTATATGCAACTATTTATGACCCACACAATATAACTTGTTTGATCCACCCCATATAACTAATTCCACTCCCCCTTATTTTCAACCATATTCTATATATGCAGAACACCCTGTAAAATTATGGTTGATATATCAGTTGATTTTTTTAAATCGAAACATGTTACATTGGCCTATTAGGAATTTTGAATAAAAGCTAAACTGATTCAAGTATCTAATATTTGGTGCTTGTGGTGGAACTAATAGAATAATTGTGTTATCCAACGCGGTAGAAGTTTTTTCGCTATATCTACCGTTTCTGTCAATTTAGGGAGATAAAATATCTACCAGATTTTAAGTCAAACTATAGGCTTTGCAACAAAAAAGATTCAGCAAAATCAGTTAGTATTTCTTATGTGATGCAAGAACAAGCAAACAAACAAGCTGGATATGCTCATGGATAGACAAACTATACAATACAGCTAATTGTACACAGGAAGACTGGTTGAATATAATGCAGAGATTTCTTTCTACTTCAACATTTGTGAAGAAAAATTTTTGTAAGGGACAACAAGTAATCAAGTCATTTTTTCCCAATGGCCCCTACTACACTTTGCCTTCACTACATGTTTCAAGAACTTATCTATTCTAGAAAAAAAGTGAGGAGTGAGTATTTGTTAGGATATTTATTATTAAATACCATATTTTTATATAAAAAAAATAATTCTATGTTTTTTATATAGCCTAATTGATCTTTAGAAGTTATGAATTATCTAAAAATTGTCTTTGTAAGATTTAATTAAAAATCTTGTAGGCATTTCTGCTATTAAATGCTAAGACAGTAGGATAATACAGAAACAGTAAGAACAGGTACTGCAATGCCCATACAAGATAGAATTCAACTTATAAAATGTTCTAAACAGGTGAACTTTGTACTGCAATGCCCATACAAGATAGAATTCACCTTATAAAATGTTCTAAATGGGTTCAAAAAATAATTATGGATAACATGGGTAGTAATAATATAATTAGTCTAGTAGGGAAGTGAGTTGTCTGCGAAAAATAGTTCTGATGATTTTAAAAATATGGGGTTTGGTTTTTTCGATTCAGAATTAAATTCTGAGCAATGGGTATTTTTCAATTTTTTTGCCAAGAAAAATTGTAATTGTTTTAAACAAAAAACGTACAGAGAAAATGAGGGTCTCCGTTTTTTGATTATAACTTGAAAAATATGAAAAATAGCTTTTTTGAAAAAAGATTCTAAAAGAGGAGAAAATTTCATAACGACAAGTCCCGACTCCCGAAACTGTAACTCCATTATTTATAATTTTAAATTGATGTTGAAAATACCGCTCCGCGTGGCCGTTATCCCGCTGCGACGTCACCGTCAAGCCAACAGAGCATCACAAAATATATATTTTTTAATATTTGTTATCAATTTAAAAATTTTAATAAATTACAGTATGATCTAGAGACTTAACGGAATATAGTCCAGCAGACAAAAAATTGTTCACTTCATTTTTGTTAAAGTTATTCACATGTTAATTAATTATTTTTTCATGGACTCTGGATAACTGAAAATCAGTTCTAAAAGTTTAAATAAAGGACCTAAAAATATTTTGAACTCTGGGAGATTTTCTTATTGACTCAATGAACCAAATTCCATTAAAACATTTAAAAAAAGTTATTTCATTTGTTTATTATGATTTTTTTAAGTTAACAAAAAATGAAAAATGCAGATTATGTTAATAATTTTTTTTATATTTTTAATTTCAGCTGCTTTTTTATTTACTTTTTGCATCTTATTTCATTACTAAAAATTTTTTTTCGTTATTTGTTCATAAATTTGTTATAAACAAATGGACTATTTTAATATTTGAAAAAAAAATTGCCATTCTGTTATGGCAAATAATGAATTTAAAAAAAAATTCTTGAAAAATTTTTTAATTGTTTATAATCTTTTTTTTATTTGTCGCCCCTTTAAATTATTAATTAAGGAATCGTTTTTTTTTCTAAATTCATCATTTACTATCCTCATTAGAATTCAAAAAAAAATTTTTTTTGCAACTCAATTTTCATTGTTTATTTAATAAACATTTAGTTATAAAGAATTTCTGAACCTAATTTTTTTTTATTTCCGTTACAAAAAAAATAATAAATACAGCCATGTGCATCAAAGTATTTAAAAAAATGTTGTTTTATTTTTTATTTCATTCTTAAATATTTAATATACTCACTGTTGAACCCGGCACCTATCTTATCAACTTTTAAATTGCTATAACTTTTAAACTATTAATGATACGGTCTTGGACATTCAAGATAATATTTTAGATAATTAATTATTATTAATTATTTGTTTATAACTAAATGTTTATTAAATAAACAATGAAAATTGAGTTGCAATTTTTTTTTGGAATTCTAATGAGGATAGTAAATGATGAGTTTAGAAAAAAAATGATTCCTTAATTAATAATTTAAAGGGGTGACAAATAAAAAAAAAGATTATAAAGAATTAAAAATTTTTTGAAGAAAAAAATTTTTTTTTTTAAATTCATTATTTGACCCATACAACAGAATGGCAAAAAATTTTTTTTTCAAATATTAAAATAGTCTATTTGTTTATAACAAATTTATGAACAAATAAGGAAAAAAAATTAATTTTTGGTAATGAAATAAGATGCAAAAAATAAATAAAAAAGCAGCTGAAATTAAAAATATAAAAAAAAATAATTTTTATTAACATAATCTGCATTTTTCATTTTTTGTTAACTTAAAAAAATCATAATAAACAAATGAAATAACTTTTTTAAAATTTTTTAATGGAATTTGGTTCATTGAGTCAATAAGAAAATCTCCCAGAGTTCAAAATATTTTTAGGTACTTTATTTAAACTTTTAGAACTGATTTTCAGTTATCCAAAGTCCATGAAAAAATAATTAATTAACATGTGAATAACTTTAACAAAAATGAAGTGAACAATTTTTTGTCTACTGGACTATATTCCTTTAAGTCTCTAGATAATACTGTAATTTATTAAAAATTTTTAAATTGATAACAAATATTAAAAAAAATATATTTTGTGATAATCTGTTGGCTTGACGGTGACGTCGCAGCGGGATAACGGCCGCGCGGAGCGGTATTTTCAACGTCAATTTAAAATTATAATGGAGTTACAGTTTCGGGAGTCGGGACTTGTCGTTATGAAATTTTCTCCTCTTTTAGAATTTTTTTTTTAAAAAAAGCTATTTTTCAAGTTATAATCAAAAAACGGAGAACCTCATTTTCTCTGTACGTTTTTTGTTTATAACAATTACAATTTTTCTTGGCAAAAAAATTGAAAAATACCCATTACTCAGAATTGAATTCTGAATCGAAAAAACCAAACCCCATATTTTTAAAATCATCAGAACTATTTTTCGCAGACAACACACTTCCCTACTAGACTAAATGGCTTTGAAAGCTTTGGTTAATCTTTGAAGACATATTGTGATTTGTAACCTAAGATTATCATTGTTACAATAATAGATTTAGTTTTATATCTTGATTTGGGAGCTCTAGAGGATCATTTTCCTGAAGGTTGAAGTTTCTAAAAAAGGTGTTTCAATGACAATAGGAATTATAATAGATATAATAAGTATTATCAACAAATATTCTTTAAATTTGTATTCTCAGCAGCAATTAGAGGTAACATCAAATAGCCCTGAGTCTGTGCATAAATAAATATTTATTTATAATGTTCAATTATGTTGATAAAGTATATTTATACTATATGCTTTATCAAGGGTTAGATAAGCTAGTCTCATAAACATTTAATGATCTTAAAGAACTTTTATCAAGATTGTGGAATTATTTTTATCTAGTGTAAGTAAAAATTTCAGATTCTCTTTTACATACCCATCATAAAATTTTTGATATAATAATAACAGCTATGTATTAATTTTGTAATATAAATGTTAGGTCTTATAATAAAGTATGTAAATTAATAATTTGACATAAGAGTTTGTCAGATCCCTCCCTGCTAGTTTGAGCTCACTTAATTAATGGATGTCAATTGACATTGGTAAAATGCTACCCTTACTAACAGCTCTTTTTCAAGCAAATTAACAAAATTTAAAATTGGGTATTTAAAATTACTTACAGCTCTTATACATGGATCTGAAATCCTGGGCACAATACTGTTACCATGAATCAAGGCTTGGTTCATCAAACAATGTATTGTCTTCCCACCAATATCATATCCTTTACAATACACCTGTGTTTCATTCTTACATGAACTAACAATTTCTGGAGACAGTTTATAATCTTCCATAAGCATTCTTCTATGACTAATCATCTCAGTTGTGCATTCAGATTCAATTTTTGTGCCATTTTTCATAAGATTTTCTAAACATAGTAAAATTTGTGCTAAACGGACAGTTTTATCACTAGAATTTTGCCTTCTGCAATGACCTTTTTTGATATCATCTTTACAAGCTCTTAACAAACCTTTGCTAACACGAAAATCAGCAGCAATTAACTTTTGCCTCCTCATCAAATGTTGACGGCATTTCTTCTCAATTCTTGATTGATCTTGCAAAAACTCTTTCATTAAGCAAGGTATTACCCTCCCACTTCCTGGTACAACTTCACTACAGTACCTTGTGTAATCATTTGTGCAATCTATAAATAATTGTGCATCTAATTTGATACTATTGGACTGGAGTTCAGAAAACATAAAGACTTCTTTCTTACACTCATCTGATTTAAGTGACATTATTTTCTCTTGTAAACAGCTCACTGTTTGAGCTTGTGAATGATTGTCTGCATCAAATCTGCCACAATGAAGACTCGAAATATCATCTTCACAATGTTCCATAAATTTATGCATCCATTTGTAGTCAGTGAAAGCCACACTTTCAAAACGTAACAAAACTTGATTGCAGTTGTCATTTTGGATTTCATTTATGTTACTTACAATACATTTTAAATACTGGCCATTGGTAGATTTATCCACCTTACATGGTAACTGTGTCAGCTCATTCCCACAAAGTGGAACCAAGGTGTTTTTTACATTCTCATCATCAATCAGAGACCAAGCTTTAGTATATATATTGTGTTGGCAATCTTTGTTGATAGTTTTCAATCTTTCAGGATTTGTGGATAACAAACACTCTAATACTGTTAGATCATCTTTTTCCCCTAAGTTCATACAAATAGTTTTGATTTCTCCACAGAGAGGATCTTCAATTATGGACGTAGATAGGTCTCTTTTGGTTCTTGAGTAAACAAAGTCTGCAGTCAGTGCATTCCAAGGGTAACATAAAAACAACAAAGGGAAAAAGTTTCTCATATTCAATTTATAGTAGCACTCTTGGTATTCAGCTGTTTAATAAATTATATTAGGTGAGTTTACATGTACAATTGTTTAAACAATTAATCTATGTTTACTTTATTCCTCATTTTTTAAAACTTAACCTCAAACTGTCACCACAACTGTCACGATTCGTCACTGTCATTCTAAAATTCCAAACCATCCCTATGCGAGGACCAAGGTAAGTCTAGGTAATAGGTTGCACAAATGTTGTTTGTTTGGATCCTAAGGCTTTGCTCACACGAGTGTTTTTTTCAGTGAATTTAAGGCATAAACCTTAGAGCATGTACCTTCTGGAGATAGCCTGCAGTGCACAAATGCCGTGGTAAGACAAAAGAGAGAGCGGGCAATAGAGAGGGCAAGAGGCTATTTCACTCGGCTGGGAGCTGCTTCCAATGAAATACGTTCAGCATGTTGTTCATTGGCTGCGTCCGCCCACTAAGTGAAATAGCCTCTTACTGTCTCTATTGCCTTCTCTTTCTAGCGTTGCCTCAATTTTATGCATGACAGGCTATATCTAGATGGTACATGATCTAGGCATAAACAGACCTTCGTCACCTCGCGTGAGCTCATGTGATGTCACATTCGCAAAATCTCACATGTTGCCATGCCTTAGAAACAGACTATACTCGTCACATTTGTTAGCTAAATTTCTGTCAGTAATAATTGCGGAAATACATTACTCTATAAATTTTCAATTTAGTTTCATTTGGGTTTGTGTTGTTTATTAATTACTAATAAGACATGCATACTTAAATTAAAATTAATAAATTTACCTTATGCGATTTACTACTTTTATTGACCTTTGCGGAGGTTTTAATAAATGTCATTTTGATGGAAAGAAATAAATTTTGGCAAAAATAAGAATTGTGGCAATACAACAAAACAATCTATGGTATCAGACCGGTTTTTCAGTTTGTTTATAGTTTTTATCACTTAATTGTGACTGTTATTAAAAGTTCATATCTTAATTACTTTTATGTTTTTTTGGGCAATAACACCACAATCGAAATAAAACGACGTATATTGAAGGAAAACCAAACGTTTCAAAGTCTATTCTGACTTCGTTGCCAATGGCTTTATATTTATTGATGTAAATTGCAAAATGAAAATTAGTATGACATTTAAATTGTCATTAGAAAATTCGTTGTTTTTAGATATCTAAAGAACTCATTCTCTGATATTCGACAAGAAAGGAAGTTGTGTACATATCCAATATCACGTTAAGTCAGAATAGACTTTGAAACGTTTGGTTTTCCTTCAATATAAGTCGTTTTATTTCGATTGTGGTATTATTCCCCAAAAAAAAAACATAAAAATATTCAAGAACATGCCACAAACAACATTTAGAAGACAATTCATATTTTAATTTTTACTTTAATATGCATTAAATTTGTAAATATTATAAAGGAAAAGAGAGAAAATCATTTGAGACTGAACGATGAAAGTGAAGGCTTTTTATAAAATATTCTATCTGTCTCACGTTTAGGGACACGGAAAAAGTATCGATACTTTGTGGTATTCAGTACTTTTTTTCGATACTGATACTTTTGTACTCTTTTAAGTACATTTAGGTAGGTATCGTATCGAATAAATCTTAAAATTTACTCTTATCTTTCCATCACATCTGAGGAACCAAATAAACACTATTGAAAGGCGGGGCTGGAATTTGTATAAATAATTTAGCAACAAATAAATCCTTGAGAGTAAAAAACATCAAACCAAGTACTCTAGGACGCGGAATTTGAAGGGATGGGAATTTTTTAAAATAATTTAGTAACAAATAAAGCTGCGAGAATAAGAATCATCAAAGTACTCTAGGACGTCGAATTTTATGATGATAGTTATTTAGAATCTTTTCATTAGATCGAAGGAACCATGTAATTATTATTAAAAGACGGGGCGGAAATTTGTTTAAATAATTAAGCAGTAATTAAGTCGAGAGATTAAAAAGCACCAAACAAAGTATTAAAACAAAGTACCCCAGGACGTCGAATTTGATCATGGCAGCTGTTTAGAACCATTCCATTAGATCTAAGGAACCATATAAACATTAATGAAGGGCGGGGCGGGAATTTATTTCAATAATTTAGCAACAAATAAACCCGAGAGAGTAAAAAACATCAAAGTACTAAAACAAAGTACTCTCGGAGGTCCAATTTGATCATGGAAGCAGTTTAGAATCTTTCCAATAGATCTAAGGAACCATATAAACATTATTGAAATGCGGGTCGGGAATTTGTTAAAATAATTTAGCAACAAATAAAGCCGAGAAATTAAAAAAGCACCAAACAAAGTACTGAAACAAAGTACTAAAGGACATCGAATTTGATTATGGCAGTAAGGAACTATTCCGTTAGATCTAAGGAACCATATAAATAGTATTGAACGGCGGGAATTTTATCATGACAGTTGTTTAGAATCTTTTTTTAGATCTAAAATCCTTCATTGCGTACTTATCTACTAATTCATTAAACTTGATTGTTGCTTGGCACCGACTTCAAAAATATACTAGATTGGTAGGTAATTAATTTGTACAGAATGAGCACCTTTTAATGTTTACATTTATTACTTCCTGGGTAGGTACCTAACAACATTGAATGTGTTATTTATTTGCTAGAGTTGTATTTTGTTATAATTATTTTTAGCTTTTTAGTTATAAGTAGAAGTCGGTTATATATTTTTTAAATGTTTTATTTTCAACTTTTTAGTATTTTTGAACTCAGGCAGTTTTCATTCTTTATTTTTTATTTTGTATGTATAACCTTAATAGACAGAACCAGGTAACATCGAAAGCCTCAACATTACACAATGATACTTTCTCATTTAAATTGACAGGTAAATCTTTACGAACAAAATGTACTAGTACGCGTTGACTTAATAAGCCCAAAATATATTTATGCCTTATGGACGACGCCATGTAACCTTTTTTCAACTTTTTTTGACAACCCTGTATAACTATAGATTTTCCACTCCAACCTATGCACCAACCATCCTGTACTTACGACTGCCCACGGACAAGCATAAATTTGTTAGCTGCCTTCTGTAAACTATAGGACGAAGTAAAATCCATCCCATATTTACGGAGTCAAATCCGTCCTATATTTCAACCATAGTAATAACTCCTTGTGGGCTAGCCCATAAATTAGTTAATTTTTTACATTTTATATTATCGTCCTGTGTAACATTAATTCCTCTTCACACTTTATGCAACTTCTTATGGGCTATAAAAGAAATATTTTTTAATCACACTGTATAAATATAATTCAACTGCAGCATATATTTCAACCATCCTGTATATGATTTGCTTATGTCCACATCATATAACAGTTTTTTAATCACCCTATATAATTTTAATTTCACATTTTTTCCAACATTTTTATACCACCAAACGTCCAGTCCACCCTATATTCCAACCATCCTGTATATACGGCTGCCTACGGACCACTATCATTCTAGTCCGTCCTATATTTCAATCGTCATATAAATGCAACTCCTTCTATCACTTTACTTTGTGATTTTGTTTGCTATAACTAAACACCCTGTCTATAAACGTACCAAATAGCAGTTTAAAGTTTGACATGTGTTGTCACTGAATTTTCTATTAGGCCGGGAGAATATTGCCTGGTATACAAACAAAACGAGCTTGGTACTCATTGATTTAAGGAGCCGAAAATACTATGCTTTACTACCTATATGCTTGAGATGTAAATAGACAATTTTCAAATTCGCAATTAAAACTTCCAGTGCCTAAAATTACCGCACTATTACGTTGAAATTAAAATATTTATGAGGAAATGTCCGTTATGTCATTTCGATAAAATTTTTGGAATTTTCGTCGATTTTCTGCAAAACTTCAAGTTGCACGTCGCAGAAAAGTATATGAGATCACCTAAGGATCTTCCTTAATAGATTAAACGTTAAAAAAACTATACACATCCATAAGGAGTTATCGAAAAATCGACTAAAATATTAGGGATATTGGTCGATTTCCATGCACGCATGTTTTCATTAACAAATTTTATCACTTTACCAATAGATTTCTTTTTCAAAATTTGAAGTTTCACCAATCCGGATATATACTCTATTAAATAAGACCATATTCATTCAAAATGATGCACCACAGGAGAAGAAATCAGGTAACATACATACAAAAAAAAGCGAAAAAATACGCGACGAATTGATAACCTCCTCCTTTTTGGAAGTGGGTTAAAAATACGATATCCCGAGACAAAGTGAATACTTTTTTCCACGCTTACTTCTATGTAGAGTCCGAACCCACTTTTGGAATGTACGTATCCTGCTCAAGTAAAATGTACTTCGGGTTAGATTTTCCATTTTTGGAAGGTACTGGAGGTAATCACCTCCAGTTTGCTATATTTCAATTATTCTCAGATGAAGAGTTCATACTCTTGGTTAAAGTCGCATTTTGTTTGTTTTGCATATAAAGCTGGATTATTAGAGTTTTCATTTCTACGGTAGTTCAGAAGATCTGGTTACTAAAGTCTTGACGACGGCTTGTAGTTGGGCTGGATGGTGATGAGAAAACCTATATGGGGCAAACTAACAGAAGAACTTCGGGGTTATTTGAGGGAAATTGTTTACACTAGTGCACCAAATACGCGAAGGATTTTAAAGACTTAGAAAATGTATTTTTGATAGTTTACTGTTTACAAAGTTTATTACTCCAAATCGTTCATGCCATTCCTATCACAAAAAAAGCAGCAATCATTTGAGACTGAACGATGGAAGCGAAAGCTTCTTATGTAATATACTTCCCGTCTCGCGTTATCTCCGTCTACGTTTCTTTCTTGTGTCAGTCTTAGTAATGCATATAAATCTCATGAGAATTAAAATATTTGTCACTATTTTGTTCATGTTCAATTATTAATCGTAATGTGTAATTTAATTGTTTGTTTAAATATAACTGCAAAGTAGATATTTTTTAAATATCAAAGCATCTCCAAACTATTCTTCAAAATAGATGTTTTAATATAGTTTAATCTAATACGTACGTAAAAATTATATCAAGTTGGCGTTGACGTACAAAGATGGTGGATTTTAAACATCATGCCAAACGTTTTTAGAATATCTCATAGATGTTTACCGAAATATAAAGGTTGTTTTTTTAGAGGTATATATAACTTTAAAATTAAATAAATCACATTAAAATCAAGATAATGACCAAGTAATTGAAACGATAATTTTATGCTTTTACTGCTTAAATATGATGTTGGCATATGCGCGCCACGGCTGGCTCGAATGAAATGCAATTGGGAAGTCCAATTTTCGAACACGTTTTCGAGCAGCTGAGGCCGCATATCAGCAATAACGCGGCGAATGTGGTCCAAAGTATGTGGTTTATCAGCGTATACTAGCAACTAGCATCTATAGACAAGAACTAGCATCTTCACATATCCTCACAGAAAACAACCCATTAGTGTGATATCGCACGATCGCGGAGGCCAATTAACAGATCCATTGCGCGAACTTATGCGCCCATCGGATATTCCTTTGTTGAAACCAAAGCTCTTGCACATTGACTCCATTCAACTGGGAAACAAAAAACTGTAACTTTCTTACCAGCATCATCTTTGAACACATATTCGCTGTGTTCGCGACTGTAACGCCCAAACGTCTGTGTACTAAAGGAAGCTCAGGGGGCTCAGGGGTCCGATTTTTGAAACCATGATATGCCAAAATGGTCGTACACGGCCTTGCAGTCGTACACGAAGTTTGTTCTATTGCGTGCCTAATTGGTATTCTCGAATTGGTAGACAAGACAATACTGACTTTTGTTATACAAAATTAAAATATGGTGAATTACCAGATCTTCTTCAATATTTTCCATGTTACGTAGACATTTTAAAATTTATAGCGCAAATAAATTAATTTAGTCGGCCAAACATAACAAATCAAAACAAAACTAACCAACAAATTTGATTACTATAAATGACAAAATTTCGTATACACTTGACCATTAGAAACTCTTGTCGTACACGACCTTCGAGAATACCAAATAAACGTCATTTATGTCAAGTTTTATTGGACTGCCCTCATCTTTCAAGTGGTAGAGAGTTCGAATGGTTTCGAGAATGGGGCCCCTGAGCAGTTATAAAATAGGTAAATCGGTTTGTTTATTACTAGGGTTTTAGCGTAACCAGACCTGGTGTTTGTGATGTTATTGTAAATAATTTAAAATAAATTGTTTTCAATTCATTGCTTATCATCACCTTGTAATTATCTTATTCATAATTCAAAATCACTAAAGTTATAAGAAGAGAATAGTTTAGAAGGGAGTTTATTAGAAGACAGGTCGTGTAAAATATAAAATGTAAAAAAAATACTTAATGTCATGTAACGTAAAGTACTTGCAATTTGTTAACAATAACTGAAAAAATAATATATTGTAATATATAATGATTAAGAACATGATTTTGTGAAACATGGATTTGTTAGGTTTAAAAATATATAAAAATTGTTACATAAACTTTATGTACTTTATCTCATTGTCAAAAAAAAAGTTTAAAAATATTACAATGAATCATATTTTAATTATCGTTTACTGAACATTTCTTATTTGAAATTATTTGAGGTTGTAAGTAAAACAAAACAGATGTACATAATGCCACCTACACAAAGAGATAAATTTTCTAGGATTTTATTAAATACTAGCAACCTGTCCCTGCTTCGAACGGGTTCTTTACAGAAAATATAAACTGCCCTTTTTTACTTCGAGAAGATGCAGATTTCAGTAAAATTGGTTAAGAAGTTTTTGAGTGAAATCGTAACAAAGAAAAAATCAATCATCTTTCCTCTTTATATATAATATTAAATCAGATTATTTTTTGAGTGGCAATTATTTATGAGGTAAACAAAACAGAAAACATTTAGATTAGTTTCTAAGTACATTGTTTGTATACGACATTAATAATCTGATCACTTGTAAAACGAACAAATTTTGTTTCGAAGTAATAGGTAATAGGGTAACATACAATTGCTTGTTCGAAAAGCGCAGTGTGCTTAAATATACTCCTGCCAAGCAAATACCCAGTGGGGGTTCAAACACCCTCCGAAATTTTGTAAATTTTGGTTTCAAGATTAAATTTTAACCCGTTAATATTTTTTTCATAAGAATAAATATTATGCTTATACAATTTTATATATCCTGAAAATACGTGAATACTTAATCAGCCCACCATCAATAAAAAAAAATATCCAAGCCCCCCGAAAAAATTATCCAACCGACCTGGCAAATATCTCCTGGCTACGGCGTTGACCCTAGCAACTTTTAATGATTAACCCTGGGCTTTATTAATTGTTATTCCAAACGCTATTTTTACAGGAAATTGTAAAGGCAATTCTGAGGGTATCATGGGAATTATTGGTATAAAATCAGTTTCAGTAGACTCAAATGTCTTAGTAATATAATAGGAGCACCTACTTTTATTATTAATTTGAAACTAATTTAGTTTCTTAGTGGATGTTTTACTAATATCGGGATAAAATTGTTCAATAACTTCTTCCACATTTTGTACCAAAACACAAATATTGTTAAAATTTACATAGACATTTCCTTCTTGAAATTCACCATTTCCTATTTGGACTAAGTCGTTAGAAAATTGCCAATTATCTTCGCTAAACGATAAAATCCTCATATTTTTAAGTTCATATTTCGTTATATGTGAGAAAGATGCGATCTATCGAGGGATGCAATGACTTCATCTGCTCACGTTCCCCTAGTTATAACTGGCAAAATTTGACGGAAATCTCTAGAGAATAAAACAGTACAACCACCCCTTGGGCAGTTACTGTTGCGCAGATCTCGCATTGTCCTGTCTAGTGCCTCAACCGCTTTATGAGACATAGAAGCCTCTTCCCAAATAATCAAACTGCAATTTCTCATTAATGTTCCGGCACTACTCTGTTTAGAGATATTGCAAATGCTAATGACGCCATCACTACATATTTTCAATGTCAGTTTGAATGTGTAACGGGCGTTTCGTCCACTTTCCAAAAGTGTGCCTGCTATGCCGGACGATGCCACAGCTTGGGCAATTTTTCTGTCGGACCCGTACTTTTGCTAATTATATATTTATTAAAAATGTTTTACCTGTGGCTACAGGGGCATCTAAAAAAATTTTTTACTTTCATTACTAATATTATTTGAGGACAGTATTAGGTCATAACAATTTTTTTTTCAGAGTTCAAGCGACATTCATCTTGAATGACTTGTAAAAGTCTCAAATGGTTATGGTTAGTTTCTCGTAAATACTCTATATTGATGGTTGCAATTAAATTGAAATTTAATAGCAAGTTGAATCAAAAACTTTTATAGATTTTCCTGACAGAGATTCCACTTGTTTATTCAATTCAAATAAAGCTTTAGAAAGCGAACTTTTCCAATGAGAGTCGTCTTCTAACAGACACATTGCTTTACAAAGTCCTTGAAAGGTTTCATAAGTTATACCTTGAAAAGTACGAAGACTACTGAAATTACCATATCTTTATTTTCAGGGTTAAAATTAAAAAAATATATATTCCTACCCTCTAGGTACTCTAATACAAAGACTACTGAAAGAAGTAGGGCCTTTTACTACGTGGAGTAACTAACATCTAAGGCTCGAACGCGGGTGCGCGGGGTCAGGGGGAGCGGCCGAATCACAGCGACACGAAATTATTAATTTCGTTGCGTGTTACATATTTTGATGTTGCTATATCTCCGAAGGTATTCATTTAATTTTCATGGTGTCCAAGGAAAAATATTCTTCATGAAATGCTCAAGCCAACTAAGGTATTTAAAATGATAAAGATTAATAGCGTATTTGTCTAAATATCGTTCCAATTACCGCTTTATAATTGCCCTTTTTTTTAATTATTAAAATGAGTATAGCATGTTATCCTTAAGAGATAGACATATGCCATCCCTGACTTTTTTGTAAATCTCTATAAGATACACAATTTCACCATAAACTATTTTGTTATATCTCAAAGGGTTTATTTAGGCAGCGGTTTCGTTGAAAGGTCTCAGGCGGCTTATTTTTTCCCGACACCTCCATGAAATATCTTTATATTTCAGCCAATCTATATATAAATAGGCAAAGACAAAACGATTAGGTACCATTTTCTCCTCTGTTTCTCAACCGTATTTCTTCATTTTTGTTTTGTTTAGTAGCTATTGACGACCTTCAGTGCAGAATGCTAATCTTAATTTATAATATTGGTTCATTCATTAAATAAAATATAATAAAAATTCATTATTTACGTCAATAATGTCAATGCCAAACAACTGGATGTGCCGCCGCCGCCAGACTCAAAACATTGAGTAATTATATATAGACAGACCAATGCTGTTATATACTTAGAGCATGTACTTCTGGAAGTGGCATGCAAGCGTTCTTATTGTTTAGTGGGTAAAGTAATCGTTGTATATTATAATTATACAGGGCGATACCTGATATGTTAGAAATCATTTTTTTCGTGGGTGGCACATAAGCAGTTGCATATATAGAGTGTTTAAAATATAGAGAAGAGTGCAATTATAACTAATAAAATAATTATATAGGGAAGCCCATTAGCGGTTGTATTTACAGAGTTCTTGGAATAGAAGGTGCAGTAGAATTACAATTATACAGGGTGGTGCAAAAAATGTTATACATAGATGCATATACAGGGTGGCGGAAATGGAAATGTAACCCATAAGGAGTTGTATATATAGTTAAGATGAAATATAGGGTGAGAGGAATTATAGATATACAGGATGGTGATAAAAAATGTTAGAAAAGGAAATGATTTATAGAGTAGACCACGAAGAGTTCCATATATATAATGATTGAAATATAGGTCAGAGTAGAATTATAGTTACAGAAGATAATTAAAAATTTCCTAAACAAAAAGAGTAAATATGGTGGGTCATAGGCGGTGGCATATACAGAATGGTTTACCCGGTGGTTCAAAAATGTTAAAAAATATTATGCGTGGTCCATGAGCAGTTGGATATACAGGGTGGTGGAAATATATAATGAGATGGAATTATTATAATGAGGATTTTAATAAATGTTAGAGAATTGAGTGCAATTATAGCTATACAGGAGGGTTAGAAAAATAAATATGTAGGGTAGCCCATTAGCAGTTGAATTGTTGTCATATTAAATTAAGAATTACGAATTTGAACACAAATAAAGTTCTATGAATTATATCTGAAAAAAACTTGAATTTCGTTACTTATTTGTAGAAGCGAGATGTAAGACCGACATCTAGGATTTTCGAGGAAACTATCACACAGAGGTTCCGAATCTGGATCCGTTCTGTGTAATTGCTGTTCTCCCTAAAGTCCTAGGATAGAATGTCACGATAAAATTTTCATGTTACTTAACCTGCCAAAGATATTGACACAATTGGTCGAATTTCGACCACTGGGCGACAGCTAGTTTATATAAAAACTTAACAAATCATATACTTAAATCTTCCTCGAGAACCACTCTATCCACTGGTGAAAACAGCATGAAAATCGGTAAGGTGGTTTTCTGAGTTTATCGCGAACAGATAGACAGACAGATAGCCGCGGAGGAGAACTTTGTTTTATAATATTTATAGATTTGATGGGTTTTCAATCTTTGCCTGATTCTTTCGACGTGAATCCTAACTCTTGCTACACTGTAGGTTTTTAAGAATAATGGCATAAAACATTTGCATTTTTTACCACTTGTCAGCCATACATTGTCCCCATTTTCTAATATCCTGATTGTATTATTAGCTAATTGAAAATCTAATTTTCGTCCTCCAGCTACTTCAGCTTTTAAACCAATAAAATCACCAGGAGTAATACCAACAAAAACTTTGGCGGTTTTTTTTATATTGAGAATATGTAAAAAGACGGTTGTCGACACTTGTAGGAATTTCAATGCTAAATTCTGTGTAATTTAGCAATTTTAGCTGTGGTATTGTTGTATTCTCGAGTTGCCAACTGGCCTGTTTTCCTACGACATCTCCTGTTTTTATAGTATTCTGGATAGTTCTTAAGCAGCGTCCTGTGTTTTGTATTTTAAAATTGAAATATTTTTATTAAATTAAATAATTATTATTACTTGAATTTCATTTAACCTTTTCACTACACATTAATGAATATTGTGAGAATTCTATTATTGCATCGTTTTTAAATATCAAGGCTAGTTTCTTAAATTTAGGGCTCGCAGCCCTACTCTGTTCAGGATCATTTAGGGATGTTCATGATGCAAAAATATCGATATTTTATTCGATATAATATATCGCAATGCTGTATCGATATTTTCTGATATATCGATGAAATATATCGATATTTGCGATATATCGTATGTAATTTGTATTTAACTAGTCTGTAATAAAGAAAAGGAAGAATTGCAGTGTTTCTGAAAACTTATTGGGGCTATTAGTTTCGTTTTTAAATTCCTCAACTATCTAAATACGCAAACAGCAACTCTCAATACATTGTAATATCCAATTTGTCGACTAAAATCAGGTTGATGTTGCAATCTCCTGATAACTATTGAATACTGTTGTGAACATTTTATACTTTAGGTGGTATGTATTTTTACGGCTTAAATTTAATAAAATTCAACTAAGAATACCAAAATGATAATATTATACAGAAATCATCAGATCTGGAAACACAGCGTCAAACACTAAATATCTATTCTCCCGTTGCTATAGTAAACCGGAAATTAGTGCAAAAAATGACGGAACCAATCAGAATTTAGCCTGTACCTTGGAAACACTTCTTATACGCACACTGGGTATGTCATAAAGAAAGTTCTTATTTTCTTTATGGGGTATGTCCTACAAGTGCTGCCCTCACACAATAGGCCTCTTCATATTCGAACATTTTTTTTGCGCATGCGTCAACATCTGTAATTTTTTTGGACAGTTTTCACACCATTGGCATGTAAATACAATTTTTCCAAAATTTTTAAATTCTTTTTTTAAAGATTAGCTACAAATAATGTGTATTTTTTTAATAATCAATATTTTAAACCTAATATATTCTTTTAACCTGTCTACTAATTTTGCCTTATCTCCACCTTGTGGACGACCAAGGCACTTTAACCATCGTCCTAATTGAATACAAGTATATGTCTCTACTGTAGAATGCACCAATGAAGCACCATCAATTAATTTTTCACTCAATTTCATAATTAACAAGGCTTATGAAGCTTGTATAGTATTCAAATTTGAAAAGTGTACGAAACATTCGAATTACCGCCTTGTCAACATAGCAAACGCGCATGTGCGTTACAAACAAAGAGGTTAATACTGAAGAGCACGTGAAGTAGCGAAATTTATGTAATATCAATAGAAAGAGAGAGAGAATAAGCGTGTCGTTCCTGATTGGTCAGTGTCAGTGGTGACGCCTACTATTGGTAGGGTAGAGACATAGCAAGCGCTCCCTGATATTTTCTTTCTCTTTCTATTGTTATTACACTGCCACTTACAGTAACGCCCATACCTAATTCACTCTACGTATTAAGCTCTTTGGTTGAAAAGGGTTATGGGAAGTATCTCTTGCCTTCAAAATAGTACTAAGTAGAAAACACGTCAAAATTGTCATTGTGAAAAGCTTTTAATTTTGTACGATATTCATATATCGGGTAAAATATATCGATATTATATATCGATATCTTTTGATTCGATAATATCGGATTGATATATTATGATATATCGATACATATCGAGCATCCCTAGGATCATTATATTTATAATACAATATTAGAGTTTGTATTATCATATAGTTATTTTTCTTATTTTGTTTGACATTGAAATTTATTAAGTTAATTGTATCAGTGGTATTCTCAATTTAAATTATTGAGACTGTTGCTTTCATAATTTATTTTATATTATTAAAATTTATATATTTTTCACATATAGGTATTTATTTCTCTGTAAACTGGTCAAGATTTATTGAATTGAGGAGATTTGTAGGTTGGGGGGAATATAGTAGGAATGTAGCTAGGGCTCAAGTCTCCCTCGATTTTTTCCTTCAATAATCACAGCATATATAATAATAAATTCTTTTTAATATGCGAACACAAATTTATTAATACTAATACTAAATGAAACAAACAGCAATTTTTTTAATTTCCAATTGAAACAATTACAAAAGAATTATCTTTGTATTATTCATTTACAATAATAATTCACTGGGAAAATACGTATTACAGTGTTATTGTTATTACTGAAATAAAGGTCATGGTACTATTTACTATTGGCTTTTTACAGCAGCTATCCACTTATTTCTTTGATTTATTTTCCATTTCGCTGCCGGAAATTTATAAAATATACTTTCACTATTTTTTCAGTTGCAAACGAAGCAACGCTGATGCCCCATTCTGTTTTTATTTTATTAGTTAAAATGAATTAAAAATTTTCTTGTGTATTTTTCGCTCGAAAACAGCCTTCTGAGCAGTGGCTGGTGGGTTATGAAACTGGTGGTGCACTTTACTGGTCAAATATTGGGATTCAAAGATGCAAGAAATCAAACCATAGCTAATACTGCATTAATTTTTTGTTAATTAAAATATTTGTCGACTTTTTTCGAAAGCGAAATATTCAAATTCCAAATTTATTCACCGTCATAAATAATGCAAGGAAAACAAAATAATGTATTGATGCGATCACATCCATACAACCATTTATTTTTTATTATAAATTTCACTTTTAAAACTTCAATTAAGATATGGTTTAGGTGGACCAGCCAATTTTATATCTAACTTGTTGTGAAACGATTTATTATTGGTTTTAATATAGCCAGTGTTAAAGTTGATACTCTTTTTCACAGTTATGTAAACACAGACACACACACTCTGTATATTAAATATTCTTTCATAGACTACGAGGACAAAAACAAAGCAACCACTAATTAAATTATTTAAACAAAAATTTGAATTATTGAAACGTTAGGATAGGTCCGGTCAATATCAGCACAGTGAGCACAGCTCGGTGTCTCCGTGCGGCGTACGAGAATCAGCCCATTATCCCATATAGTTTGCATTAACTATCTTCTATCTACGCGCTAAGCCTGTTATATCGTATCTCATAGAAGCTATATAAGTTTCACCATGCGCTAGCCGAAGTGCACGGTGAAATATTCTTTTAAGCGAATATAAGTCTCAATACAAGTTTGGATTAGAGCTTAAATTGTTTTTTGAGAAATTCGTTGGTATTTAAATGATATTTATTAAACATTTTGTGTTGATTTTTAACTTTATTAAAAGCTTATTAAATTTGGTTCAGCGCACGAGTGCACTTAAGGGACAGCCGCCCTTGCTCCTGAGTCTCTTATAGTGCAGAAAGTATCAACAGCGTAAGCGGGCGTGGATTCGGCTATCACTACCATGACTTCGCACGGAGCGAATAGCCTAATGATTCTACTAGCCGATAAAGCACACCAGGCCGTAACTTTTTGTGGATATAACGGTGTCTCAATAATTACATACTTATGTATGTTCTTCACTCTAAATGTGGTAATTTTGCTTGTTGACGTATCCATTCAAAACAAATGAGCCTCATCGCTGAACAGAATTTTTGATGAAAATGAGGTTCCAGAGCATAATGATCCCATATATTCCATTCCATTATTCCATATAGTCGTGGGATTCATTTGGATCTTCCTCAACATTACGCTCCACGGGTCCACAGCAGCAACAACTTCTTCGGCTCTCACAGTACGATGCGTATTCTTCATTAGACTGTACGTGGTCCGATTCATGGTCGTTTGAATAGACGGTTTTGTCGACGGTAAAATGTAGCGCACGGTAAGTTTTACGAAATGAACCACTATTTTCGAAGTAAATGCTGTTCACTGTGAAATGGCAAACCACAGATCATACAATAGAACTGAACACCAATTAGCCGTCAGTTGTCAAAATGGCTGCCACCATGGAGTATTTGCCACCTTGAAAAACAAACCTCTAAAAAAACACCCTTGATTTTTATAAGAATACATATGTATTGAATTTTCTAATTTGGCCCTCAAAAATTAACATTACAGTTTTATTTTACTAATAAACTTTCAGGGAAGCCTTTTATAAACTACTGAATTTTGAGGCTCTGTAGATTGAAAGATAAAGGGCAAAATAGATCAAGTTTTAAATTATAAATTATTAAATCTGTTATTCAAACTATTTATAAATACAATTTAAATATATTTTCCAAAAATTTAAATAGTATAGTTTCTAAAGTGGGAATTAAGTCGATCTTTAATATTTATATTTTCTAATATTTTTTCTTATAAATTTCAAGTGAGCTCTAGTACCACTAATTATTTTCAAAATTTTAGGTAGTATAGTTTCGGAAATAAAGCGAGAAATAAGAATATTTTATATCTTTATGTTAATATCTTGTAAACAATTAATTTTAAAAATATGATAAATATAAATTTGTATTCATAATGAGCCCTTTCATTTGATTTATGCACGATGCATTAAAAAAATATTTTTTGATTTTCCGTTTAATTCTATAATTTGGCCCCCAATATTAATATTAGGGATTTCTTTGTATTTTTACTGTAAACAAAAAAAATTAGGGCTTATAGTTTGGGGAATAAAGGGGGAATGGGTAATTTTTTTAAATATTTTTTAATATATTTTAAAATATTCATTTAAAAAAAATAAAAAATTATATCATAATGAGCCATGTGATTTGACATATTAGATGATCCGTTTGAAACAAGTTTAATTTTTTATTTTTCATTTAATTCTGTTATTTGCCCCCAATAGGGACTTATTAGGGGGTTTCTCCTTATTTTTCAGTAAAGTTCATGTGAGGGGAACACCTCTATTTTTTTTCAAAATTTTGCGTCTTATCTTATAGTTTCGGTGATAAGGGGGGGTGAATGGGTAATTTTTTAAATATTTTTGTTAATATCTTTTAAAAAAATTATTTTAAAAATATGAAAAAAATATATTTGTTTTCGTCATAATGAGCCCTTTCATTTGATATATAACATGATGCGTTAGAAACAATTTTAATTTTATATTTTCCATTTAATTCTGTAATTTGCCCCCCCAAAATTAAAAGTAGAGGTTTCTCCTTACTTTTCCAGTAAACTTCAGATCAGACCCTATACCTATACTTTTTCAGAACTTTACGTTTTATAGTTTGGGAGATAAGGGGGGAGAATGAGTAAATTTTGATATATTTTCGTTAATAACTTTTTACCTATTTTTTAATATGAAAAAAAAATATTTGTGTTTCTCAGAATGGGACCTTTCATTTAATGTATTACATGATGCGTTTGAAAAATTGTTTATTTTTCAATTTTCATTTAATTCTATAATTTGCCCTCCAAAATTAATATTAATGGTTTCTCCTCATTTTTCCTGTAAAGTTCGGGCAACGTTCTATATTTCCTATTTTTTTTCAAAATTTTAGGCTCAGTAGTTTCGGAGATCAAGGGGGGGACGGTCGATTTTTTTAGTTTTTCCCCCCAGAAGTACCCCTAAAATCAAAATTTCTTCTTTTATGATCTGTACTCCTGATCGGGTCACCAAAGTGTACATTGATACCAAATTTCAACCTCTTTCCTCTCGAACGCTTATGTATGTATTTGATACATAACGGTAAATTTGTAGACGCGTCTAGGGTTTTCCGAGAAACTAGCACACAGAGGTTCCGAGCTGGAGCCGTTCCGTGTAATTGCTCTGTAATTTTCAGGTTGCTATATCTGTCAGATATATTAGCTTTTAAAGCTAATATCTCTGGGTTGGGACAGCTATTACAATTGTAATAGATCTATTACATTTTAGATTACTTTGTTACGCTATTACATTATTTTTTTAAGCTAAATCTATTACAATATTAGCTTCATCTTATCACCTTCCCACTTTTGACTTTTATTATTTGCTCTTGTTTTATTCTACTAACAAATCTAACTCCGAAATTTTGTATCAAGTGTAAATACAGAAAACTACTCGGTATTTTGCATTGTTTCTTTACGGAAACGGTAACATTAAGAAGGTAGAAAATTTGTATATTTCTTCATGTTGTTTTCTAGATGTCTCAAGTTGCAAAAGGGGAATCCAGTGCATTTCGGATAGGAGATTAAGGGAAAAATTAAATAAAATGTGGGTTTTACCCTTCAATTTTCGAAAAAATGTTACCAGTGAATTAACGGGAAAAACACAAATTATAAGCATTTATACGTGTCTTGTACTCAAACGTAACAAATCATTCAATCTACAAAACACATAATACTGAAAGCTTTTTAAAGAATTTTAAAGCATATTGTCAACTAGTGGTTGCCCAGTGGTCGAAATTCGACCCTATTTCATGAAATTGTAAAAGTATATTTTTATAAGAAACAGAGTTTGTGGAGAAATCGGAGAAGTAGATGTAATGACAAAAATTGTTCACTCATATGAACAAATGTATTGCAATAAAAAAAAAATGTAATCAAATATCGGTATTCGAAATATTTTTGACAAATGAATGACCCCACAAATTTTTGGCTGGAACCGCTCCTGGCAAAATATTCAATATAATAATTGGAAGATTGTTCTTTGCAACCTAAAAGTTTTCGTCATTTGCGGTTTCAATAAAGTTCAGGAATATTAAAGAAAAGAGGGGACCAACAACCCTAGGAGAAGCTGATTCTGCTTTTTCCGGATTTTGACCGCCTCATTTTTTCGAATTAATTTATTTATATACCTAAACCGGCACATAAACAAAGTTTTCCGACGTTTGGCCCACATTTATAAGGGGCTTTTTCAAGGATGAGACAAAAAACAAAACAAATGTTGCTTACCTTGCGGCGACTCCATTCATTTCATCTTTTTTTCACGAACACACTTCCAAAATTTCACTTTTTATTTAACTTGTCACAATGATGCACAAATTCTAAATGAGTAATAGGTACGAAGAAATAATAATTGGCCCCCCGAAATTTTCAGGTAAAAGAAGGGTAGGAGGCACTAAATGGGATTATTTTATGATTGTGATGAAATTTTTGTATACGTTCCTGGAATTTAATTGATTTATTTTGTGGAAATGTTGATGCAGGGTTGCCCGATGGTCCAAAGTTCGAAACCGTTGTCTCGGTTGAAATTCTTGGGATTTTTGGCGATTTCAACGGCCTCACGGAATTTTCTGGTGAAGTAATACGGAGATTTGGCCACGACAGAGGAGCTGTCGAAGATGATATGGTGGCGCATTTCGTAATGATGTTCAGCTATAGCTGAGTTTGAAAGCAGGCCCGTTTTCAAACAACGTTTGTGCTGACCCAGATGTTTATAGATCGACCTGTTTCACCGAAGTATACTGCCCCACACGAGCATGGAATGGAATAAACACCTTTAGATGAAAGAGGATTTTGTTTATCCTTTGGAGAGGGTAACATTTGTGAGATTTTGGATAGTGGTTTGTAGACTGTTTTCACCTCGTGCTTATGCAGAATCTTCCCAATCCTATCCGTGACGTTGCTGATATATGGCAAATATGCTACTGATTTATTAGGAGAAAATTCTTTCTAGGAAGGGGATTTTAGTAACGAGAAATGGAATTACGAATCTCTCGTTTGCTGTAGCCGTTGTTTAGTAGGCTACCCTCAACCCAAGTTAATTCCTTCTCAAACTTTTGGGTTCAAAAATGGATATAGCTCGATGCATCAGGGAGTTCACGACTGACCGTTTCTGAGATGGGTGATGATGGGACCGAACGTGCAGATATCTGTTGGTATGTGTTGGTTTTCCGTATACAGAGTGGCCCAGGCGACCATTTGGCAACCGTGAAACCAACACGTCTAGGAAGGGCAGGTATCCATTGGACTCAATTTCCATAGTGAATTTGATGTTGGGTATTAATGTGGTTAAAGAACAATTGGAGAGCCTTTTGTCCATGTGGCCAGGTGACAAAAGTGTCATCAACATATCTCACCCAAATTTTGGGTTTGTGGCTTGAAGACTCCAGAGCCACTGCTTCCATAAAGGTATTTGCCACTACCGGTGATAGCGGCGAACCCATGGGAGTACCAGAAGTTTGCATGTAATATTTATTTTGAAAAAGAAAATACGTCGACGTAACATATTTTTCGATCAACATGAGGAAATCCAAGGTTTGTCCATCTTCCGACAGCAGTTCTCTAATAATCGATAGGGAGTCTGAGATATGAACTTTTGTCAACAGTGATGTCACATCAAAACTAACTAAAATGTCTTGGGGTACAATTTGTATCTCTGACAGAAGAGTTAGGAAATGGAATGAATTTAAAACATGTGAGGGCGATTTTCCAATGAATGTCATAAGAATGTCCGCTAAATATTTGACAATGTTGTATGTTGGAGTGCCGATTAGGTTCACAATTGGTGGTAACGGAACTTGTCCTTTATGAATTTTCGGCAGGCCATATAGGCGTGGAGAGGTGCAACACCCAGGAATTAGATGTTATTGTGTTGCTTTGGGAATGTTCGACTCTCTTATCAATGAAGTTATTTCACCTTCTATTTTGGGAGTGGGATCCCGATGAATGGGAGAATAGGATCCATCTTGAAGTAAATCATTTACTTTATTGGCATATTCTGGGAAATCTAGAACAACCGTTGCGTTGCCTCTATCCGCCGGAAGAATGACAATGTCACGGTTATCCCGGAGCTTGCTAAGGGCGATTCGTTCAGTTCTGGGGATGTTTGATGGCGGGGAATTTTATTCGTTTTAAAACCTATGCTGTCTGCTTCGGGTTTGGGAAGACTTCCGATTGACGATTCAATTGAGCTAATTATGTCTTCGATGGGGATTTTTCTAGGGGCAACTGCAAAGTTGAGAGAACGGAGTTTTCATCTGGAGTTAATGTGTGTGAAGAAAGGTTTACCACAGTTTTTACATCATTTGCTGACCTACGGTATTCAGCGCCTTTTGAGTATAATGACTGAAATTTCTTTGTGTCTCAGAGCAGTTATCTCTTTAGTTTTGAGTGTCTGGCAATATGAAATTCTATCAGCTGTGTCCCAATCTGTTGGTGACCAGCTTCTCGCGAGAATAAGATGTAATTTGAGCAGGTCTTTAGAAAGGAAATCAAGGTCACATATAGTTGCTTGGGTGCGTTCTCGTAATAAAGCAAAACTCGTTCGTTTTAGAATTTTGCGAGAGGAACTCGTGTTATTAGATTTCGGAATTATTTTATGATCATGACAACGCTTAAGAAAAGTTAATGAAGACAGGGTCCTAGCACTTTTGTGACGAAGTTTACAAAATAAGGATGTTTGCTGAACGATAACCTCTCCGTAGAGGTTTGTTAAATGAGAACGGAGGTTTTCGCGGCCAGAGTCATAGCTGATTCTGCTTTTTCCGGGTTTGGACCGCGTCATTTTTTCGAACTAATTTATTTATATACCTAAACCGGCATATAAACAAACCTTGGATTTACTCATGTTGATCGGAAAATGTCTTACGTCGACGTATTTTCTTTTTCAAAATAAATATTACATGCAAAATTGTGGTACTCCCATGGGTTCGTAGCTATCACCGGCAGTGGTAAATATCTTTATGGAAGCCTTTGAAGCAATGGCTCTGGGGTCTTCAAGTCACACACCCAAAATTTGGTTGAGATATGTTGATGACACTTTTGTCAACTGGCCACATGGACAAAAGGCTCTCCAATTGTTCTTTAACCACATTAATACCCAACATCAGATTCACTATGGAAATTGAGTCCAATGGATACCTGCCCTTCCTAGACGTGTTGGTTTCACGGTTGCCAAATGGTCGCCTGGGCCACTCTGTATACAGAAAACCAACACATACCTACAGATATCTGCACGTTCGGTCCCATCATCACCCATCTCAGAAACGGTCAGTCGTGAACTCCCTGATGCATCGAGCTATATCCATTTTTGAACCCAAAAGTTTGAGAAGGGAATTAACTTGGGTTGAGGGTAGCCTACTAAACAACGGCTACAGCAAACGAGAGATTCGTAATTCCATTTCTCGTTACTAAAATCCCCTTCCTAAGAAAGAATTTTCACCTAATAAATCAGTAGCATATTTGCCATATATCAGCAACGTCACGGATAGGATTGGGAAGATTCTGCATAAGCACGAGGTGAAAACAGTCTACAAACCACTATCCAAAATCTCACAAATGTTACCCTCTCCAAAGGATAAACAAAATCCTCTTTCATCTAAAGGTGTTTATTCCATTCCATGCTCGTGTGGGGCAGTATACTTCGGTGAAACAGGTCGATCTATAAACATCTGGGTCAGCACAAACGTTGTTTGAAAACGGGCCTGCTTTCAAACTCAGCTATAGCTGAACATCATTACGAAATGCGCCACCATATCATCTTCGACAGCTCCTCTGTCGTGGCCAAATCTCCGTATTACTTCACCAGAAAATTCCGTGAGGCCGTTGAAATCGCCAAAAATCCCAAGAATTTCAACCGAGACAACGGTTTCGAACTTTGGACCATCGGGCAACCCTGCATCAACATTTCCACAAAATAAATCAATTAAATTCCAGGAACGTATACAAAAATTTCATCACAATCATAAAATAATCCCATTTAGTGCCTCCTACCCTTCTTTTACCTGAAAATTTTGGGGGGCTAATTATTATTTCCTTGTACCTATTACTCATTTAGAATTTGTGCATCATTGTGACAAGTTGAATAAAAAGTGAAGTTTTGGAAGTGTGTTCGTGAGAAAAAGATGAAATGAATGGAGTCGCCGCAAGGTAAGTAACATTTGTTTTGTTTTTTTGTCTCATCCTTGAAAAAGCCCCTTATAAGTGTGGGCCAAACGTCGGAAAACTTTGTTTATATGCCGGTTCAGGTACATAAATAAATTAATTCGAAAAAATGACGCAGTCCAAATCCGAAAACCTCCGTTCTCAACCCTAGGAGAACTTAAATATTTAATGCATTCTCTATTGTCCGCTGTTTAACAATTTTTTTCACAACACCTTCGGCAAGGTTGTGATAATAATATATTAAATCAAATAATTAAATTCACATTAAAAACAGAATACTTAATATGAAAGTTACTGCAACGCGTCCGAAAAATCAATACTGATCTACTACATTATTACTACCACTAAATATTAACAACGCTTGTATGCCACTTCCAGAAGTACATGCTCTAAGAATATAACGATCGCTACCTCCATATATAATTACCCAATGTTTTGAGTTTTTACCGTCTGGCGGCGGCGGCACTGTCAGTTGTTTGGCGTTGACAGTATGGACGTAAATAATGAATTTTTATTATATTTTATTTAATGAATGAACCAATATTATAAATTAATAATAGCATTCTGCACTGAAGGTCGTAGGTAGCTACTTAACAAAACAAAAATGAAGAAAATCGCTTGAGAGATAGGATAAAATGGTACGTAATCGTTTTGTCTTTGCCTATTTATATATAGATAATAAATTTTGGGAAAGAATTATGAATCCGAGCAAGGGTCCAATGTCAAGCAGTCCATCATAAAATTTGCTTAAATATATTTATCAAATCCGTTCATCATCAATGAGAAGAGAAGAAGACTGTAAATAGGATAGGAAATATTAGGGAATAGGACACATAATAGATTAGGTAATGAAATATCTCAGGGAATATGTAGGGATAAAAACGTAGGGACTTAAATTGCATTAGAGGGTAGGAGTAAGGAAATCTTGTAAAAAATTTTAGCTCTGAAAATAAAGATATGTTTAAGAGAGGGCATTTTATTGTGGGAAGCGCAACTGATGAAGGTTCCCGAGCAGAAACAATATATATTATGTATTGTCTTGCATACAAAAGAATAACACCTCGAATAGAGTATTCAATATCTCTGACGGGTGAAATAGTCTGAAAATTTTAACCTAGGAGTTGCGAGAGAGCAGCAATTGCACAGACCGGCTCCAGAGTCGGAATCTCTGTGTGAAAGTTTCTCCGAAAACCCTAGATGTCGGTCTTTACATCTCGCATCTACAAATTTACCCTTATGTATCATTTATAAATAAGTGTTCGAGAGGAAATTCTATTGTGGGAAGCGCAACTGATGACTGTTCCCGACCAGAAACAATACATATATATCTTATGTATTGTCCTGCGTTCAGAAGAATGACACCTCGCTAAATACCGGTCGACCGCTCTAGCTTGGAAAAGACACACAATATTGCTTGAATCTAGGATGTAATTACATGTTAATAGTTGACATTTTGTTCACAAGAAAAACTTAAAAACTATGTATGTACAAAAAGTACAAATACATCAGTACAATTTAAAATTAGTAAAAGACATAAAACTAGTACGAGTACTTATTTACAAATGGTATTCTTTTACCATAAATTTAAGCTTTTTTAAGTACTTATTTTAAAATACACGTCAATAGAACAGTAAAAAACTCTCACAATTCATTAAAATATGGTTCCTGTAAAATATTACTCTGTGTGAAATACCCCAAGGAAATGTTATCAGAGTTATCATAGTTCAAATCGTCTGCATATTGAATCATATCAACATTTAGTGGTTCCTGTGGCAAACTAGTCTGTGCAAATGTTGGTTTCCAATCCGTACTTATATTTTCAAACAGATTCAATATATTACGGCCTTGATATGTTATCTTGGTGTCTTTGGAAACTGAAAGTGTTGATTTCTGCACTTCAGCATTCTTTTCTTCTTCTCTTAACTAAAATCAGAAAGATATTTTGATAACTTGAAATAGACAGGGTGAATTCATTTATTAAAAGAGGAAATATCTATCCGTCTGATTACTAAGTTCACTTCTTTTTTTAATTGAGGTGGAAATTTAATAGAACTAGCGGTAGCCCAGTAGTGGAAATTTGACCGTACTGTATAAAATTTTGAATATTATTTTGCCAAAGCGTAAGTATATTTCTATAAGAAATAAAGTTAAAGCGAAATCAAAAAGATAAGCCAACCCTTTGCTATCCTGGTTACTTCATTTGCATTAAATTTATAGAAATAATTAATCCAATTATATTTTATTTATATGTAATTTTCTAGGTATATATTTAGTTTTACATAAATGTCCTTTATATTACAAATTTAATAATAACTGTGCAGCATGTTCGATGTAATTATCGGGGGATTTATCTTTCTAACTTAAAAATTTCTCTCATTTACAGTTTCAATCGATTTCATAAATAGATATGACAAACCACCTAATGAAAACTCTAATCTTTAATATATTTTATATTGTCCACTGATTGACGGTTTGGTACACAACACCTTCGAACTATTGTGGAAATAATATTATATCATTGAAATCAATATAATCACAACAAAAAAGTACAAATAATAATTTATACGACAGGTGGTACTACTTGTCCGAAAAATAAATACTGATCTACAACCAAAGAGGTTAATACTGTAGAGCACGTGAAGTAGCGAAATTCATGTAATATCAATAGAAAGAGAGAGAGAATAGGCGTGTCGTTCCTGATTGGTCAGTGTCAGTGGTGACGCCTACTATTGGTATGGTAGAGACATAGCAAGCGCTCCCTGATATTGTCTTTCTCTTTCTACTGTTATTACACTGCCACTTACAATAACGCCCATACCTAATTCACTCTACGTATAAACCTCTTTGTCTACAACACTGACCATTTTCCTATAGACCTTTTCACGTTCGAAAATTTTTAGTGGGCATGCGTCAACTTCTGTCATTTTGTTCGGACACAAAAAAACATTGAAGTTACATGCCAATGGTGCGAAAACTGCTCGAAAAAAATTACGCCTGGCTGCAAATAATTTTGAATATATGAAATGAATGAAAAAGCCTATAGACCTTTTCACGTTCGAAAATTTTTAGTGGGCATGCGTCAACTTCTGTCATTTTGTTCGGACACAAAAAAACATTGAAGTTACATGCCAATGGTGCGAAAACTGCTCGAAAAAAATTACGCCTGGCTGCAAATAATTTTGAATATATGAAATGAATGAAAAAGCCTATAGGCCTTTTCATATTCGAAAATTTTTTTTGCATTGCCTCATTTTTTTCGAGCAGTTGTCAGACCACTGGCATGTAAATATAATAGTTTTTTTTGCTCGAAAAAAATGACAGAAGTTGACGCTTGCACACTAGAAATTTTCGAATATGAAAAGGCCTATTGTACTGCAGACCATAGTGTGTATAAAGAGAATGGTGGCAAACCCGGAGGCACGGCCATTTTCAGCTCATTTTACACCAATAAGAATCAACTTTAAAAGTGTGTTATGCAATCGGTGTAGATTATTAAACATCAAGCAGAGGGGCCAGATTGCTTGAAGACAAAAATCTTGAAAAAGCAATAACTTTTATGCATTAGCTTCAACGAAAAAATATAATTCAAGAGATCAGCCATTGATATTAAAATGCATTGCATTCAAAGTAAAAAATAGATAATAAACAAATTCACATACCTAATAATTTTATATTAAAAAAAAATATTGATAACAGTTTTATTGAAAAATTTCTGAAATCTAATTGGGGCACATAGTTTAATTTTTAAATTCCCTTACTATCGTAAGTATGCAAACAGCAAATCTCAGTACTTTGAAATGTGCAATTTGTCAACTAAAATCAGGTTGATGCTGCAAAAGACCTATTTTCTTCAAACAGCTCCAACCCCAACCCCCCACATAGGTCGTACACGCCCTGTTGTTCTAAAGGGGTCCTCGTTTTCGGAGTCCTCAACACCGAGTCCGTGGAACCCTTGACTTACGGTAAATAAGCTTTGGTTATTGTTTTGACTTTAGGGCTCTGGTTACTAAAGTCTTGACGGCGGCTTGTAGTTGGGCTGGGTGGTGATGAGAATTAGCATGAAGGTATCTGTTGGTTTGAGTTGCTTTCCTATATACTGCATGGCCAAGGGTTCCATCCTTCTTCCTATTTATCAGTACATCAAGGAATGACAGTTGATTGTTGGCCTTAACCTCCATGGTAAACTGTTAAGATGTTTGCCATTAAGGTAGTCTAAAAATGTGTAGAGGTGTTTCCTCCCATGAGGCCAAATCACAAATGTATCATCCACATATCACAACCATAAACTGGGTTTAAGATTTGCTGTTCTTAGTGCCAACTTCTTAAAGTTCTACATTATAAGGTTTGCTATTACTGGTGAGAGTGGTGACTCAATTGGAGCTCCTTATTCTTGTTTGTATCGTTGGTTCTCGTAAACAAAATAAGTGTTCATCAGACAGTGCCTTGTTAAAAGTCTACAAGGTGTTGAGCTGGTTTGTATTTTTCTATTATGATATCCAAGGCTTCGCCTATAGGGATGTTGGTGAAAAGGGACACTAACTCAAAGTTTACAAGAAGACACTCGGGTTGTAAGACCTTCTTGCTAAGTATTTCGGTGAAATGTGTCGATTTTTTCACGTATGAGTCTTCCCCTCTGCAAACGGTTGAAGTGGTTGGGCTAGGTATTTGGCTAGCTGTTGTGTTGGGGATCCAATTGAGATTACTATTGGCCTCAAAGGTGCACCTTCTTTATCTGTTTTTGGCAACCCATAGCATTTCGGACATCTCGATGACTTTTCTAGAGTAATGAGTTGCAGTTGGAGATTTTTGTCGATTCTACTTGCTTGGATTTTGAAATCCAGAACTTATGGAATAGTTGGAAATTTCTATTAAACATCGTACCGGGCCGTCCCCGCCCTATAATAACTGAACCTGAAATAACCAATCAGCAAGCGGAAGGCGTGGCCACTGAGCGCCAAGGGCCAATCACACGCAGCCATTCACGGTGCCAACTGATAGGCGCCGAGCCGCGACTATATAACAGCGGGCGCGCTTCTGAAAATTTTAATATTCGAGTAACTAGTAAGCAGAGGGCTACGATAATTATGCGACCTGAAGAGGGCAGATGTGATTCTGCCGAAACGTCATTTTACCATAAGTTTTCGCGGGCACTAAATGTGTTAGGTGGTTTCCGGGAATTTCTCCGCGTAGTTGATAACTGATCCCTGTCGGGACAGATGGTTAAATGACGACGTTTCGGCAGAATCAGATATGCTCTCTTCAGGTCGGTTCGCATAATTCTCGTAACCTTCTACTAAGGCTTCTACTTATTCTAATTATTAGAAGCGTAAGCAGAAGTTTACGAGAATTATGCGAACCAACCTGAAATGGGCAAATGTGATTCTGCCGAATTATGTAACCAATTTGAAATTTAAATGTCCTGTATGTTGATTTACTAGATCTTTCAAATCCATATATCAAATATTGGAGTTGCTATTTTAAAAAATTCTGTATGATATCATACAGACTACATTAATTTGGCACATTCTATACTTTACGTGCACACTGTATACGTATTTTAAAAATGCAACGAACACACGCTACAGACGTGAAGTATTTCTATATGCTGGCAGCACATAAAATTGGACAAAATTTAAAAAATCTAATAATGATTATACGGATATAACTTTAACAAGCTCAGTAATGTGCAGATTTAAAAATTTAATGAAATACGGTCGAATACCAACCACTAGGCGACCACTAACTTTTATTATAATATGTATATTTTTTACTTGATTCAATAGTTATTGAATTTCTCAAAGTTCTGTAAATTATAGCAAGAGCTACACCAGGCCTCTTTTGTCGATTATTGGCGATTTGCTATATGTGAAATAAAACCTAAAATCTGAGTGTGTTTTTCTAATTTTAGTTGATAACTTTTAGATAGTCGTGTTACATATTTTTAAAAATTTATTCTATTCACTTGTTATTAAAATAATATCACATATACAGTAATTAGTTCAAATTGACTCAATCTTACACGATATTAAATTCTTATAATTCTTTAGGTGGATCGTAATACACTCTGTTTTCTCACGTTATGAAGTACCGAGTTGTTGTGTAGGATAATATTAATATTGAACAACTATCACAAACTAACGGCTTCAAATATCTAACTCAACATTAATATTAACTAGCAGAGGTAATAACAAGTTTACTTACGTAATATCTTCTTTCAAGGTCATCAATCACATCAAGAAATTTCTTTGTACGAAGTCGAGTGTGTCGATCACGTAGAGCCTGGGCAGCATCTTCCAAAATTTTTTTCTCCAATTTCGCAAAAAGTGTTTCTAGGTCTAGCAAAGGCGAACTTTTAGTAAAGACTGGTCTACGAAACCGTCTAGATCCACCGAAACCACTGTCGACGGAAGAGTCACTGTATACTGAAGATGGGTATGAACTCTTTGTGGAAGCATATGACATGTAACTAGAGCAATTGGAGCTAGGCCTTGAGCTGTTCAGTGAATCGAGACTTTCTAAGCTTTGGGATGCTACTGAATAGAAATTCTCTAGACCATCGTTGAAATGTTCCACTGGTAGACCGGATAAATATGCTGCAGCTGCCAACGCTGTCATCTTGGAAAATTTAGAAAATTAAACCCACATATATATAGATATAAGAAATATTTATTACATAGGGTGATCTGTTGGCAAACGGACACATAGCAACTGCGAATTTCATAAAGGAAAATATTACAACCCCAATTATTTTGATCTCCACGAAGCTGGATATACTACCGATACTCAAAGTGTATCTATAACATATACAAAAATGCACCTATATCAGTTAAAATTAAAGAAGAAAAAGTTATTAGACAGAACTTATGTCTCCAAAACTCTTGAAATTTAACACCATCTAAACCAAAATCTTTACAAATCTCGTTACTAGGAAAGGTATTATACAGCCCCACAAGAATTTCACTATGATAACTTGGGTTTTTTGGAGTCACCGATTCCGAATCCGGTGTCTGGTTGACTTTATCAGGTCAGGGTCAAGGTCATTTGCAGGTCAGATCGAGAAAACCCTTAAAAAAAACTGGAAAATTTCATAAGATTTTTGGGGTCGCTGATTCCGAAGGTCAGTTGAAGGTCAAATCGAGAAAACCCTTCAAAAAATCTGAAAAAATTCATTATGAGGTTTTTGGTGTGGCTGGTTCCGAATCCTTATAAGGACTAAATCAGTGCCATTTTAAGATCAAATCGGAAATTTTACTCGATACCCTTCTGTTGCAGCAGTATATTAACAATCACATTGTCCCATTTTTACTTAGATCAAATTGAACAGAAATTCAATGGCACTGCTACCTCCTGTTGTGAGCGAAGCTCTCAGCGGTCTCCATTTCCCAAGATTTTCTCTGGATAATCTTGATCTAGGGTAAAAGGAGCACAAAATTTTCAGCGATGAGTTCTTCCAATTAGGGTCAAGGATATACAATGTATAGTGCGAATCAGATTTATACTTATTTTTATTGATTGCAAATCAACATACCAACAATAGCATAACTCAAAATCCTGCTACCACGATGGATACTTGAAACGATCACAACTGCTTCTATAGAAAATGTGTAGAATGATTCGTTTTCAAGTCCAACGTGGTAACAAAGCCAGAGATGGCACGCTGCCTTGCTGAGGGACATTAAGGTGTGAGAATGATTCCATAGTGTGTCTGACGATGAATGGAAATTGCCCTCGTCCAAGTCAGAAGGCTCTTATACTTAGACCTGGGGAGGTATGAGAGTTATTACCCCCAGAACGGGTGATCGGGTCAGGTACCATAAAAAACAATTAATGAAAAAAAGTGAATCTTATATAAGTTATTTCAAATTTTAATGTGAACTCTACCGCTAAACCTTGAACTGAATGGCTCCAAAGAACTGGAAAAGTGATAAGGTATTTATTTTTATCAAACTGACCTCGGGTTCGTAATCAGCGACCCAAAACCCTCATAATGACTTTTTCCAGATTTTTTTAAAGGTTTTCTCTATTTGACCTTTAAATGACCTTGACCTTGATTTTATAAGGTCAAGCCGACTCTGTATTCGGAATCAGCGACCTCAAAAAACTCATAAAGATTTTTTTCCAAATTTTTATGAATGGTTTTCACAATTTTACCTTCAAATGACCTTGAGCCTAACTTTATGAGGTCAAGCGAACCCCAGGTTCGGAATCAGTGGCCCCAAAAATGCTTAGTTACCATGTTGAAGTTCTTAGAGCAGATTTTCTTTTGCTTTGTGGGTCTGTGTTATCATCGAAGACACCCAAATCGGAGAGGTCGATAATTACGTTTATCTAGACACGAAATTAGCATCTTAAGAAATCATAAGAACTTTAAGCTCCACCAGAGGCAAACCTCAGAGGGGTTACCATTGGGAGGCTCAGATATATCTTAATAAGTCACATCGCCATCTGCTTAAAACGAAGAGGGCCGCATCACAGTATTCCTTACATACTGAGCGTAACCATTAACCTTAACATCAGCATCCACGTAAAAGTCTTAATTTGAGCGATCATATTAGAATTATTAAGAGTGATAAATAATATTAAGCAAACAGCCACAATGAAGTGAAATTCGACTGGAGATATAGCTTGGATAAGTGAATATCGATGGGCCCAGCGGAAACTACGTACAGTTAAATAAATACAAGGAAGATCCCCAGCCAGGTGAACCGACAACATAAAAAGAATAAAAAAGAATAGCAACAAAGTGGCTTCAGGCAAGTGAAGAAAGACAAAAGAGGAAGGCCTAGGTTCAGCAGTGGCCTGGGTGCTAACGATCTTCGGTCGATTCTTGGAGAAGATCCAAGAGTGTCAAACTCAAAAATTATTAATTAGTTCTATAATTTCAACAGCTTTCAATATTAGCAAACAGGAGTAATTTTTTTAGTTAGACAATAATTTCAATTTCAGTCTAACCTACAAACGGCGTTACGTTCTTTTTTGACATGCATTTTGGTTAATTGAATTTACCAGAATTATTTTTTAATCGTTTTTATATGAAAAATGTGTATTTATTTCAACACTTCTTAGTTTTAGGTACACAGTTCGTGATATTCTACAAGTAAAAATGTTCAAGTTAAATGAGAAATATAATACTACAATGGTTGTCGGGAGTACGCTGAAAAATATTGAAACATATGGTAATGTTGAGGGCGGATGAAGACCGGGCAGAAGACATTGTCCATGGCTGATGAATGTTAGAGATATGTTCGCAGACATGCTAAGAATAACACAAGTCAAAGAGCGGTATGCCAAAGTTGTAGCGCTATAAGACTATTGGATTAAGGATCACATCAGTTTTTAGATTGTTACATGAAGAATTAATGCATTCATATTTACTACACTAGTTCAAAATTTGTTATCAGCTGACTATTAATACTGGCTCGCGGTTTAGTAAAGAGTGTTCCTGATGAGGAAACTTTCACTCGATGACGGATTGTTAATTTTAGAAACGCTCGTATATGAGGATATCAAGGATCTCATGTATACAGAAGAGCCACGTTTAACATGAAATATTTGGTGTGGTAAAACAGAAACTGTGGATTTAGTTGACACGAATTACCAGATAACTTAAAAGGTAACTCTTATATAATTTTCTACGAACTGAATTTATGTATATGTTTGATGATTCGCTGGTAATCTCAAGACAAGACATGTCGTTCCTGCAAGATGTTGGTCTATCACATTTCAACAGTATACTTTCACTTCTCACAACGTTGCATTGAGCGATGTCGACAATATGCTTACCAGGACGTAGTCAAGACTGCAACCAAATGTATGGGTTCCTCGAAGTTTCCTTGGACTTCCATCGTTTTGAAGTGGTTGATCTCTACGTTTCAATAGCTTTGTATCTGCTATCGTCATAAGCTGAATGACCTGAGATAGCAGATACAAAGCTATTGAAACGTTGTGAGATCAACCACTTCAAGACGATGGAAGTCCAAAGAAACTTCGAGGAACGAGTTATATTGTCTACCAGTTTCAGACTAATGTATGGGTTTTATAAAATTTAGTTGGTAGGAAGAAATAAATTTTCATGCGAAGCTTTGGCGAAGAATTCTTAATGTATTTTCTATTAGGAAATGGTGGCAATTGAAAACAACTGTAAAAATTTACTTTTATGTTAACTGACAGTATAGTAATCATGTGTAGTTTTGCCAAAAATACATTTATTTTTAATCATTGCAGTACATCAAACAATTTTAAGAAATAAATTATATGTGAAAAATTAAAAAAAAAAATAAAAATCATTTTATAATTGGCATTGTTTCATCGATCTATTAACATTAGCCAATATTAGCAAAGAGCATCCGAAGGATTTATTAGAAATAGGATTATGTCTAGATTTCCAAATTTCCTCCAGCCAATCAATAGATGGTCATAATAAACAATATTTTCATCAAAATTAATTCAATTACAACCACAACTTTCAAACATCCAATATCATTTACTCATCATTCTCCACAGTTTATTTCCTTACACAATATGGATAAAACTTCGTTTAGACGTTTATTAGTAAACCTATTACTTACATAAACTTTATCAGACTTGGTGTACTGGAATAAAACGTGAATTGGTCAACAATAAATAAAAAAAAGTCATCAACACAAAGAAACAACAGGGTTACTTCTGGAATCATAAAATACTACAAAACAAGTGACTCTTGTGTTATATACCAGAAATATAAAAAATAACCAAATAAAGAATTAATAAGGGCCACATACAAAAATTATTTTAAATTAGTAGACAAAATAATTAACGAATCTAAGTTGATGTACGATCGTGAACAATTTATAAAAAATAACAATGATACCAAAAAGTTAATGAGATATGTCAACCAAAATATTGGTGAAAATAGTAGAATACAGAACAAACATTATCTACATATATGATAAAAACAAACGGAAAAAATAGAATCCTGATGAAATAGTAAATACCACGAATAAACACAAAATTTTGTACCCTAACACCAAACTTTTATTTATTTTCACTCTACGCACATTTTAACATTTAAGATGTAAGAGCAAACTTACTCCAGATGATGACATCTTAGATGATGACACTTGCGTAGAGTGAAAAAATAAAAGTTTCGTGTTAGGGTACAAAACTTTGTGTTTATAAAACTATCTTGAAGTAACAAGTATAAAATATAACTTGAAACTAAAAAAGTGTGGAATTGATAATATATGTGCAAAAAATCTACTAGTAGGTACTATCTAGACATATATCATATAATAAAATTATGTATACAGAAAGCAATTTGGTGGGCAGTACTCAAGTTAGCTGATGTCACACCAATCTATAAAGCTAATGGTAGGGATAATATAGTAAATTATAGTCCAATATCATTGGTATCAGACTTAGAAAAAAAAATTATATATTTGTGTAGCACAAATAACTAGACTTTATTAAAAAGAGTAATACAAATACAATTCATGAAACACTTGGTAAAATGAACCTATTGCTGTTTCAGTTCTCGACCTAGTTATAGCTTTTGACACTGTAAACCATTCAATATTATTGGATAAATTATATAAAAATGGAGTTAGAGCTAATGTTTTCAAACTTATTTCAAGTTTTTGGACAGACGGCTAGTAGAAATTAATGCCAAATTAAAACAAGTGGTCCGCAAGGTACTATCTTGGCTCCCTTACAATTTATTTAGCTGTAATATCAACGTAAAAAATCATGGAATGCACTTCAAACACAAATGAGATCGTTATTAATGTAATACATAAATAAATTGCCTGTCTTTAGTAAATTACCCCTTAATATTGATACTACACTTTTCATTACTCTAGAAACTATTGCAATAGTGTTCCGGATAGTATAGAGACTAAAATAAACACAAAAAAAAGAGTAGTAGAAAATTGTAAATATTTGTCTATTGTGATTATAGAATGAGATGGGAGACGCATATTGAACGTTTAATAAATCAAACCGACTATTTAGTCTTTATATTCCTGGCAGTGGCTAAAATTATGTTGAAGGACTGCTGAAAATGTTATACTACGCACTTTGCCATAGTGATATCTGCTATGGGAACATAGCAAGGGGAATTTATTAAACCAAACAAATTTTACTACAACTACTACAAAGTAAAAATATTTAAAATGACAAGTTTTTTAGGGTTCCGTATATACAATATACGGATACCCTTATAATATCACTCCGGATTTCTGCCTCTGTCACATCACATTAATTTTCTCCTAAACTACTGGAAGAGGTTGAAATTTGATATCAATGTATAGTTTGGTGACCCGATCAGGAGTACATATCGTAAAAGAAAAAAATTTGATTTTAGGGGTACTCCTGGGCGGAAAAACTAAAAAATCGACCGTTCCCCCCCCTGATCTCCAAAACTACTGGGCCTAAAATTTTGAAAAAAATAGGACATATAGAACGTTGCCCGAACTTTACAGGAAAAATAAGGAGAAACCATTAATATTAATTTTGGGGGGCAAATTATAGAATTAAATAAAAATAAAAAAAAAAAAATTTCAAACATCATGTAATATATCAAATGAAAGGTCTCATTCTGAGGAACACAAATATATATTTTTCCATATCTAAAAAAAATATATATTTAAAAAGATATTAACGAAAATATACCAAAATTTACCCATTCCCCCCCCCCTTATCTCCGAAACTGTAAAACGTAGTTTTGAAAAAAATTAGAGGTATAGGTTTTGACCTGAAGTTTGCTGGAAAAATAAGGAGAAACCTCTAATTTTAATTTTGGGGGGCAAATTATAGAATTAAATGGAAAATATAAAATTAAAATTGTTTCTAACCCATCATGTTATATATCTAATGAAAGGGCTCATTACGACGAAAACAAATATATTTGTTTCATATTTTTAAAATAAATGAATTAAAAGATATTAACAAAAATATAAAAAAATTACCCATTCCCCCCCTTATCTCCGAAACGATAAGCTGGAAAATTTTGAAAAAAAAAATTGATGTATAGACCCTCACCTGAACTTTACTGGAAAAATAAGGAGAAAGCCCTAATATTTATTTTGGGGGGCAAATTATACAATTAAATGGAAAATATAAAATTAAAATTGTTTCTAACTCACCATGTTACATATCAAATGAAAGGGCTCATTACGACGAAAACAAATATATTTTTTTCATATTCTTAAAATAAAATTTAATAAAAGATATTAACAAAAATATAAAAAAATTTACCCATCCCCCCTATCTCTGAAACCTTAAGCTGGAAAATTTTGAAAAAAGGAGGTATAGCCCCTCACCTGAACTTTACTGGAAAAATAAGGAGAAACCCCTAATATTCATTTTGGGGGGCAACTTATAGAATTAAATGGAAAATAAAAAAATATATTGTTTCTAACGGGTCATGTAATATATCAAATCACAGGGCTCATTATGACGAATACAAATATATTTTTTTAATTTTTTTAAAATGAATATTTTAAAATATATTAAAAAAATATTTAAAAAAATACCCATTCTCCCCGTTATTCCCCAAACTATAAGACCTAAAATTTTTTGTTTATTGGAAAAATATGAAAAAATTCATAATTCTATTATTTGCCCCCCAAATAATATAATTAAACGGAAAATTAATTATTTTAAAACCCCCGTAGTAATTTTAGGGACAAATTATACAATTAAATGGAAAATAAAGATTCAATTTTCAAAAGCATCATGTAATATATCAGATAAAAGGCTCATTATGTGAATTACATACATTTAAAAGATATTAACAAAAATATTAAACATCGACTTAATTCCCCCTTTAGAAACTACACTATTTCAATTTTGTATTTTTTAATAATTTGAATAACAGATTTAATAATTTAAAACTTGACCTATTTTGCCCTTTATCTTCCAATCTACAGAGCCTCAAAACTCAGACAGTAGATTATATAAGACTTCTCTGAAAGTTTATTAGTAAAATAAAACACTAATGTTAATTTTTGGGGGCCAAATTAGAAAATTAAATACATATGTATTGTGATAAAAATCAAGCGTATCCTGAAGTCGATAAAATAAAAAGTCTATGTGTGGAAAATCAAAGTGTATATTTTTTATAAATTTAAAACGCTTCCTTTAAAAGATATAAGGGAAATATAAGAAAATGCACTCATTCCCTGCTTGTCTGAAACTGGAATATTAGAATATTGAAGGTGGTACGGAACACTAAGTATGCGAGTCCAACTCGCACTTGACCAAATTATTTTATTAGTAAATGTAATAAGCGAGAAATTTAATAAAAATATTGTAAGTATTTAAAAAATATTTATTCCATTGTATTTTCATCTAATTGTATCATCAACCAAGGTTTGCAGGGTACTAATAATAAGATGTAGTATATTATTAAGATTGGAGTTAAGATAACTCAATTTACCTTTGCAGAGTTTATTAATATTAGATCAATGGTATAAATATTGTAAATATTCTGAGGTGTAAATAAATAAATCAATAAATACTAAATCGAATCTTTCAGTAACGATTATTTAGTAAATAGTGATTTTTTACGAGATGAAACAAGTACACATTTTTAATATAGAAGTGATTAACACTTTCAGGTGCTTCACTTTACCAACGTGATGTAAAACAATTGAAAATATTTTAACCAACTTCCTTATTAAGCTACAGTGAAACTAAAGATAGATTTTGATTTAGAATTATAAAAAAACCTGTTCGTTTATAATAATGTCAATGTAATTGTGTTTAATCGTAATATACCTGAGGAATTAATAGTGTTGCTCTGTGTCCTATTGCGAACAAATCACTTTGTATTAAGATCAGTTAGAATTACCCCACATTTTCAGATCAATTGATCCAGTCATTCCCAAGACCTCTTATGTTGAATCAGGAAAGTCAGCGAAATTTGAGGACTTGTTTTGGTCCAGAATTTTTTTTCTGTTGCCTCATATGAGACAGGCAACGTCTGCATTTCGTAAAGCGTTAATTTTCTACAAATTTTGCTAGTTTTTCCTTTAACCTCAAATATTTATACCCAGAAACAGGGCTTCAGAAAAGGGAAAAACTAAAAATGCCAAGAAGGGGTTATGTTTTTAGCTTGTAACTTTTTTGTTTTGTTTCCTAAGGTTTAGACTATTCTGTGTGTTTGATTTATATTTTTGTTAATGTATTTCCTGGATATATAAAATTGTATAAATATTAAACTTATTCTTATGAAAAAGATGATTAAACTAATTAAAAGTGAATCTTGAAACCCAAAATTCCAAAATTTTGACTACCCGCTGGCCGCTGGTCACAGCCTTGACAATTTTGGTACATTTTCTATTTTCAAAATTCTCTACGTGATCACCAAAATTTATTCAATCTATTTTGGGTCTCTGTTGACTACTACATTAATCAAATTTGTTAGAATAATATTAATAATGGTCAATCGGAATTGGGATATCAATTTTAAGCGTTTTTACTGTTGTTAATAGATTTACCTCGAAGAATAGAATATAAAATAATATTACATTTTGTTGAAAGGATTTAGTTACTTAATTACGTCATTAGTATCGACTTTGAGAAAAATATTATGTAAAAAAAATCTAAATATTTATATTATAATTTAATAAACTGAATTCCGCACATCAACGATGAATTCTTATACTAACCAACACTAAATGTAGATTTAATTTTTCTACAACTTCATTAAACTTCATTGTTGCGGCCCCGACTTCAAAAACATAATACATAGGTAGGTAATTAATTTGTACAGACCTTTTACTGTTTTTATGTATTTATTTGTTCTTGGCAACTGTGAATGTGCTCTTTATTGTATCATGTTGTTTTGTTAATTATTTTCAACTTTTTAGTTCTAGCAGGAATTCAGAATATTAGACTATTAAGAATGCTTCCAATTGTTTAATAAAAATATTATTAGATTTAGTTTTTAATATCGTTTTATATCCTATCCCATTCGGTTCACTTTTGTTATGTATTTGTAAACTATTTTGAAACTTTTGAAGCTTTTTGGGACTTGTTAATATCTCCTTTCAAAATAAACCTACGAGAAGTTCTTCGTGTTCATATAAGGTACAGCGTTAAAGTAAAGTTAAAGTTCATATTTTTGATGGTATTTTTATTCACTAGGTGGCGCTGCTAGCAATAAGACGTCATGTCTAAATTACGTCATAAGACTTTTACAAATATGAGTCCCCGAAAATGTGTGAAGTAATTTAGACAGGATCTCTAGTTGAGAGGCACAATTACCATCAGGCAAAATCTGAATTGTTGCGTTACAACTTTGTCAATTAAACAAAACAGAAATTCCAAATATTTCAGAAACATGTCGACTTCATACAGAGGTGCAAAGGCAAATGATAAGTTTTAATATTTTGTAGTAAAGTATAATATGAATATGATAAAGTGTAGTTTAAGTGATAAATTGATTTGACGTGAATTAATTTTGAAATTAGTTTACACATCCGTATACAAATATATTTTTCAAAAGGCCCTAAATTCTGAATTGTTAACAGTGGCTAAGTTTAGGGAACGCGAAATTGGGTATTATTTTGAAATAGTTTATCGATTTCTGATGAAACAAATAAAGTTTTATAGGACGATGGTTGTACCAATTCTGACTTATGGCAGCGGGACATGGGTAATGACTAAGAAAAATTAAAACAGGTTCCAAAGTCAAGAAATGAAATTCGTAAAAAGGGTTAAAGATTGCACACATATAGATAGAATAAGAAATGATTGTATAAGAAGTGAACTGAACATTCAGCATAAACAAAAGTATTACAGATATTAGTAGAATATGTAAAAAGCAAGTAGATAGAATGCAAGATGACAGAATCGCTAAGAAAATATTGAACTATAAATGTAGAGGCAGAAGAAATATTGGTAGACCAAGAAAAAGATCGGTGCTGCAACAGGCAAAAGCCTAATGACATAGAGAAGAAGAAGAAAAAAATTGGATGTGTTATATTTCTTTTAAAGACAACAAGCGAAGAAAAGGGTATCCAGAACATGTTAAAAAAGAATCGGAGGGGGAGTGTAAGAAAGAAACGTCTTTGTTAGAAGATTAAGTACACCAAAATGGAAGACGGTGAGAATGTTGAAGATCTGCCAAAGCCCTAATTGGGCGACAAAACATTCGTTCTAATGAACTGGAGAGTTTACTAGTACAATATTGATTTTGCATGAAGAAGGTCTTTTTGTTTACGTAAGCGAAATGTAGGACAACATTATCTGAAGTAGCGTGAATAACCTTTCCGAACTCCTCAGACAATATCTTCCTCCAGGGTAAAATTCTTCACAAAATCAAATATGGAAAAATTGTTAATATTTATGAAAAAAGTGGAATCTTTATCGAAGAAACTTCTCAACGACACGAGGCTGTAGTCAACTTAATTTAAAATCAAACAACTACGTTTTTTGATTAAACTATAACCATGGACATTAATCTAATGAGAAAACGGGCAAAAATGCAATACATCACGGTAGCAGTTCTTTAGATAAACAGCTCAGAACACACTTAGTGAAGAATAGGCACGATGTAGTCAATTTTTCAAGTGACGCCAAGAGGTTGAAGATTAACAAAGAAGGCTATATGATAGTACCATAACATTAATCCTTTAAACGTCATTGTGTTTTTTTCAATAAATATTTTCTATATTGAATAGTTTTAAGAAATTTTAAACCTTGTTATCCCAAAATTCTTATTTATTCTAAAGTAAGCTATTTACTATTGAAATACTGTATTTTCCTTTCTTTACTCCAGATGTTTTGTAATCCTAAGGTACATTACTAAATAATGTCACATCCTTAACCACACGTTCAATATTTTTAATTTTACACATTTAAAATAAAATGGTATGCAAAATATGGGTTCCTTTCTCTATTATGAAAGGTAGATATTGTGACATTTTGATATATAAAGGGATATATAAAAAAATCACTCTTGTTCGTTATTGAATTCAAATTAGTAACCAATTTTCATGAATTTTATTTCAATTACTTTCTAACAAACTACAGTATTTATTGAAGATTGAAAATATAAAGTAGTATATATAACAAACATTTAGAAAATATTAATATCATCGGTTTTTGTAGCAGTATTTTTGAATTGTATTCTCAACAAATTCAACTATATAATGGACTTTTCTAGTTAGCTTACTGGTGAGAAAATGAGAACCAACAAAATTTCTATAATTGGAATAAAATTTATTAAATTGGCTTGTTCAAAACTTACTTTTCTTATGTTATAAATAATAATATCCAGTGGAACAACACACATTAACACACGTAATGTCACAATGCGATACAGTTGAGTACTTTTTAAACGAGAATACAAAAAAAAAACAACAAAAAATATCATAATAAAGTACGTTAACCAAAAATAATTTCAGATATAGAAAATATTGACAAAGTAATTTCCTAATTTAATATTAAAACTATAAAAAAATATATAACTAATTTATTATTTTGAAAATGTTTTGTAAAATGTTTAAATATTTTTACCTTCTCGGGTTTCGTTTATAAGTTTAATTAAACAAATCACATTTTTGGAAGAAGTAGGTGAAATTTTGAAACAAGTTGCTTTTAATAATTTGACATAGAGTTTTTTACGGGATATACCCAGAAAGTTTTCATAAAAATTGTAAAGAATGAAATTTGACATAAAAATTAGTTTTTAAATGTTCCGAAAAATGGTTGCAAGTAAAAATCCTTTAATATCGCTTGAGAGCAGCTATTATGTTCTTTGGTAATTTAATCAGAATTTAATAATCTTATTACTTTTTTAGTAGAAAATTTTATTTCCAAGCTTTGTAGAGTTAGAATTCAAAATTTATAGGAGTTTTATCACTATGAAAACACATGATCCGCATATTTTTTCACATTTTTAAAATGTGTGGCAGGGTTTGAAAGATACCACCCCTATTATTCTTGTCAACTAAATTTAAAGAAAAACTTATTCAACGACTTGTTAAAAAACAAATTCGAATAGCACGATTTATTTAGAAACTTTTTTATCTTTACTATTTTTTTATAAAACTAAATAAAATCATAAAATGTAAATCATTACGTGGCGGGACGAGGAAATTTATTTTAGAAAAATAATTTAGTGGGCCGCTATCACTTTTTAGGGTTTTTATAAAATTGCTTTATTTGACATTGCTCAGTTAGTTTAACTGGAATATTTTACGATTAGTTTAACCAATTGGTGGTCTATTTCAAACCATTCCACTCATTTTAAAAAAAGTGAAAAATATGCAGATCAGGTGTTTTCATAGTTAATAAACTCCTATAAATTTTAATTTTTCTACAGCATTTCGTTTTTAAGATATCTCCCTAATAATTGACTTTTGATCTAACGTTTATCCAACAAAATATACTGAATTTTTAACAAGGAGTCGCCTCTCAAAGTTTTCTCATTTGTTTTGAAACACCTTGAATACAATAATTTATATTTAAAAATAGAACCGACTTCAGCTGACTTAAAATAGAAAGCGTTTAGAAACTGTATGCAATCAATCGCTATTTTCACATATGTCTTCTTTTTTATCTGATTTAAGGTACAATTCAATTGAAAATTATAGCGTATTCTTATCTCTGTTTATTTTTCTTCCTTTCTCTTTCTCCCTCTCTAATTTGTATCTTTGTCTATATTTTCCAAATGTATTTTAACTTTTTATTTGTTTTAATATCTATATATATATATATATATATATATATATACATATACATATATATGTTTTTAAGTTTTCGCGGGCACTAAATGTTTTAGGTGGTTTCGGCAGAGTCACATCTGCCCTCTTCAGGTCGGTTCGCATAATTCTCGTAGCCTTCTGCTTTCGCTTCTAGTTACTCGAATACTAAGATTTTCTGAAGCGAGCGCGCTGTTATATAGTCGCGACTCGGCGACTATCGGTTGACACCGTGAACGGCTGCGTGTGATTGGCCCTTGGCGCTCAGTGGGCACAGCTCCATCCTGCTGATTTGTTATTTCCGGTTGAGTTGTTATTGGGCGGGTCCGGGGCGGTACAGTGTTTAATAGGATTTTCCAACAATTCGATAAGTTCTGAATTTCATTGCGTGCGTTTAGACTGTGAGGTCTCTTCGCTATTTCAATTGCCTCTCTTACGAGTCTTGATTTCGGGTGTTCTATATTTGCCAGTACTCTGGTGTTCTCAAAGTCTATTCGGTGTGACATCGTGGTGGCGTGTTCCGCAATGGATGTTGTTTTTTCCTGCTTTCTTACAGCGTTCTGGTGTTCATCACGTCTAGCTTGAATTCTTCTATTAGTTTGCCCCACATAGGTTTTATGACAGTCTGCACCAGGAATCTCGTACACTCCCTGTTGTTCTAAAGGGATCCTCGTCTTCGGAGTCCTCAACACCGTGCTTATTTTTCTGTCTGTATTGAAAATAGTATCGATATTGTGTTTCCGTAGAATTCTTGCAATACTGTCCGTGGTCCCCTTGACATACGGTAAATAAGCCTTGGTTATTGGTGTCTCATGCTCCTCGTCTGTTTGTCTCGGTTTTGACTTTAGGGCTCTTTGTATATTTCTGTCTGTAAATCCGTTTTGTCTCAGAGCTGTTTTTAAACTGTCCATTTCCTGTTTGATGCTATCCTGGTCAGCTAGCCTTTGTGATCTGGTTGTTACTAAAGTCTTGACCACTGCTTGTAGTTGGGCTGGGTGGTGATGAGAATTAGCATGAAGGTATCTGTTGGTGTGAGTTGCTTTCCTATATACTGCATGGCCAAGGGTTCCATCTTGTTTCCTATTTATGAGAACATCAAGGAATGGCAGTTGATTGTTGGCTTCAACCTCCATGGTAAATTTTATTTTGTGATGGATGCCATTAAGGTGATCTAAAAAAGTATTGAGGTGTTCCCTCCCATGAGGCCAAATCACAAATGTATCATCTACATATCGCAACCACAAACTGGGTTTAAGAGTTGTTGTTCTTAGTGCCAACTCCTCAAAGTTCTCCATAAAAAGGATCGCTATAACTGGTGAGAGTGGCGATCCCATTGGAGCTCCTTCCACTTGTTTGTATCGTTGGTTCTCGTAAACAAAATAGGTGTTCATCAGACAGTGCCTTGTTAAGTCTACAAGGTGTTGAGATGGTTTGTATTTTTCTATTATAATATCCAAGGCTTCGTCGATAGGGATGTTGGTAAAAAGGAACACTACGTCAAAACTTACAAGAAGACACTCTGGTTCTAAGACCGTTTTTCTAAGAATTTCGATGAAATGTGTCGTATTTTTTACATATGAGTCTGCCCCCTCTGCAAACGGTTGAAGTTGTTGGGCTAGATATTTGGCTAGGTGTTGTGTTGGGGATCCAATTGAGCTTACTATTGGCCTCAAAGGTGCACCTTCTTTATGTACTTTTGGCAACCCATAGAATTTCGGATCTTTTCACGCGGAATGAGTTGCAGTTGGAGATTTTTGTCTATCCTACTTGATTGGATTTTGGCCTTGGTTGTTTTATCTACATAAGTTGTTGGGTCAGTAGTAATTTGTTTATATGCTGGATCTTGTAGCAATATTTGAATTTTGTTTGAATAATCCGCTATATCTAAAATTACAGTCGCATTTCCTTTATCAGCAGGTAGAATGACAATGTCCTTGTTGAGGCGCAGTTGTTTCAAGGCCTCATTTTCTTCTATAGATAGGTTCCTTTAGGGTGGTTTAGACTTTCTTAAAACATGTGACACATCTTGTCTAATTATTTCAGCGGTGTTCGCATCTAATTTTGAAACTGCTGTTTCTACGCCACATATTATGCTCTCTGTTGGTATGTGAGAGGGAACAATAGCGTAATTGAATCCCTTAGCCAACACGCCAATCGAGGAAGTGTTCAATTGGACCGAAGATAAGTTATAAACGGTTTTATTCGTTTCCAATTGCCGTGAGGTTAGACTGTGACCGTTATTTTACGAGACAATATCGTTTTTGGGCTTCTGTTGGAGCTTCAATTTGTTAAATTTTGCCTGTTGTTGCATTGTTGTTAACTCTGCATTGGTTTCGGCTGCAGAGGGGGCAGACTCATATGTAAAAAATTCGACACATTTCATCGAAATTCTTAGAAAAACGGTCTTACAACCAGAGTGTCTTTTTGTAAGTTTTGACGTAGTGTCCCTTTTCACCAACATCCCTATCGACGAAGCCGTGGTTATCATAATAGAAAAATACAAACCACCTCAACACCTTGTAAACTTAACAAGGCACTGTCTGATGAACACCTATTTTGTTTACGAGAACCAACGATACAAACAAGTGGAAGGAGTTCCAATGGGATCGCCACTCTCACCAGTTATAGCGAACCTTTTTATGGAGAACTTTGAGGAGTTGGCACTAAGAACAACAACTCTTAAACCCAGTTTGTGGTTGCGATATGTAAATGATACATTTGTGATTTGGCCTCATGGGAGGGAACACCTCAATACTTTTTTAGATCACCTTAATGGCATCCATCACAAAATAAAATTTACCATGGAGGTTGAAGCCAACAATCAACTGCCATTCCTTGATGTTCTCATAAATAGGAAACAAGATGGAACCCTTGGCCATGCAGTATATAGGAAAGCAACTCACACCAATAGATACCTTCATGCTAATTCTCATCACCACCCAGCCCAACTACAAGCCGTCGTCAAGACTTTAGTAACAACCAGATCACAAAGGCTAGCTGACCAGGATAGCATCAAACAGGAAATGGACAGTTTAAAAACAGCTCTGAGACAAAACGGATTTACAGACCGAAATATACAAAGAGCCCTAAAGTCAAAACCGAGACAAACAGACGAGGAGCATGAGACACCGATAACCAAGGCTTATTTACCGTATGTCAAGGGGACCACGGACAGTATTGCAAGAATTCTACGGAGACACAATATCGATACTATTTTCAATACAGACAGAAAAATAAGCACGGTGTTGAGGACTCCGAAGACGAGGATCCCTTTAGAACAACAGGGAGTGTACGAGATTCCATGTGCAGACTGTCATAAAACCTATGTGGGGCAAACTAATAGAAGAATTCAAGCTAGACGTGATGAACACCAGAACGCTGTAAGAAAGCAGGAAAAAACAACATCCATTGCGGAACACGCCACCACGATGTCACACCGAATAGACTTTGAGAACACCAGAGTACTGGCAAATATAGAACACCCGAAATCAAGACTCGTAAGAGAGGCAATTGAAATAGCGAAGAGACCTCACAGTCTAAACGCACGCAATGAAATTCAGAACTTATCGAATTGTTGGAAAATCCTATTAAACACCGTACCGGCCCGGACGCGTCCAATAACAACTCAACCGGAAATAACAAATCAGCAGGATGGAGCTGTGCCCACTGAGCGCCAAGGGCCAATCACACGCAGCCGTTCACGGTGTCAACCGATAGGCGCCGAGCCGCGACTATATAACAGCGCGCTCGCTTCAGAAAATCTTAGTATTCGAGTAACTAGAAGCGAAAGCAGAAGGCTACGAGAATTATGCGAACCGACCTGAAGAGGGCAGATGTGACTCTGCCGAAACATCGTCATTTTACCATCGATACCGGCAGGGATCAGTTATCAACTACGCGGATGAATTCCCGGAAACCACCTAAAACATATTATATATATATATATATATATATATATATTATATAACTTACTGGTCTATCATTTTCACATTGTACAACTATAATTCAACTCAAAATAATATGACAACGGTCCTGAAAACTTTATATCCACCTTGTATAATGATTTTATTTCCCCCCATATGTCTAATATTCCAGTTATGCAACTGCTAATGGTCTACCCTATATAACAAAATTCATCTTTTTGAGCCACACTTTATGACTATAATTTTCCTCTACCATTTATTTCAACCACCCGGTATATGCAACTGCTTCTAAATTTTTTTGAACCCATGTCTATAATTATAATCCGTCCTACGTTCTATAATTCAAATATCCTAACTGCTTATGCTTATATAACGAATTTGGGATACACCCTGAATAACAATAACTTTACCCTTACTTCAAACACCTTCTATAAGCAACTACTTATGTTCCAAACTATATAACTATTTTAAACCGCCCAGTACCACTGTAATTCTACCCCAATTTATATTTCAACCATCCTGTATATTCAACTACTTCTGACAATTTTTAGAGCCTTTTGTATAACTGTATTTATTTTCCGTCCTATAATGCAAATACCGCTCTTTATAACTCTAGTTTTGCTCCACTTATTTCAACCACCTTGCATACGCAACTACTTATGTGCCACCCAATGCAACTTTAGAACCACTCTGTATAACTAATTCAATTCCAACTTATATTTCAACCATCCTGTGTATACAACGGCTTATGTACCACCTAATATCACATGCACGCACATACACACCTGCAACCGTAAACCATATAGAAGAGTTCGCCGACATATCTAACAAATTTTCGTTTCGATAAACTATCGGAATATTTTCTGCCATTTCACGCGACTATAACTTCGTCTCTAACAGAAAGTGACTTTCAAATGCATCAAATTGAAAACCATTAAAAACACCCTGTACGATATACTTTCATGACATATCATGACATTTAAATTAGATATTTATGATAAAAATTTGACATTTACCATGATGTTAGCAGTTTTTTTGCATATATTTTTCCGATTTTCAGAAAAATGGTATGTTTTGCCGTATAGAATATATCTTTGTATAATACAATAGATAATATTCAAATTGCGTGAGCACTTTTAGAGAAAACTGAAGATTCAGTGAAAATCACTGAAATCTAGTCCATTATTTACTTATTTTTTCCGATTTTCTAGAAAACCGTAAATCTCATGTTATAGACAATTATATGGGACCTTTCTGTAATGTTCCTTCATATAATGTAGTTTAAATCATCAAAATTGCCCAAGCCGTTTTTGAATAATCGCCCCACATACATAAAAAAAGTTGCATACGAATTGATAACTTCCTCCTTTTTGGAAGTCAGTTAAAAATAATTGACATTTCAGATCCTTAGTTTTTTAACTTTGTATATTATTATGTGGATAACTTTAAGCCCCCAACTCAGTTAATTTAAATTTTACATAGGAAGGGCCTTGAACCAATTTTATATAAAATTACAGGGTTTGCAATTTTTTACCCACACTTGATCATTAAAATACTCCAATATAACATATGAAAGATTTTTCCTGGAAAATTTTGATTCAAAAAACTATTAGATTTTTTCCAAGATTTTTTGTGGATATGGGGTGGGTGATAGTCCGTTACTAATGGGATAGAAAGTAACTCCAAATTTTGTGACACTATTATGATTTAATATTGTTGATACTGAAGAAGAAGATATAGGACGTGAAAGTTAAATTTTCTATATTAAAATACTTATATAAATAATTTCAACAGCTCATAAAAAATAGTGAACAGTTTAACAGTTTAAGTATAGCCTACAGATGACGCTTTGTGACCTACACTGATTTCTTTAAATTACCTAAATTTTGTAGTTCACACTGTTTTAATGAACCTAAAATTTTATTTTGAACTTTTGTACATGGAAAATATGTGTCAGTTCGCGAAAATTCAATATTTTTGAGTTAATTAATCTTAATTATTAAATGTAACTCGTAAATGAAATTACAATTTTTATTTCACCTACTAGATGTATCAATAACAATTTATAATAAAAAAGTAATTTAAGATAATAATTTCCTAGAAATGATATTGCGTAGAATTTGTGCAAAAAATGTAACAAAATTTGTACACATATTAAGCACAAGAATTCGTTTTTTCATTAAAGAAAAATATTGATTTCAGAGATTCCTTAAGTAAAGAATCTATACGATTATAGTCTTAACTACTTGCTGGTCAAAGATAATGGCTACTTTGGCCAATTCAATTACTGTCAAGGTAATTTCGTAGAACCTATTCTACTGAGAAGTGGTCGAGCAGCATCCTGCTGGGCCATATGTTTGGCTTTGAAATTATCGGCAATCATATGCACTTTTATCAAATTAATTTGTAGAAAATTTACATAGTAATCACCATTTAAGATAACGGGTAATTCATTTTCATCAAATTCTTGGTGTCCAATTACGCTATAACAAATATTAATTTTCAATTTTTGAAAAATTTGACTTGTTTTTAACTAATTGTGGGTCAGCAATTTTAATTTTAAATAAAGAGTGCAAACTCTAATCTAGCACGACCAACAATACATTTTTGTTTGAAAACTTTAATATAAATTATAATAATAAATTTAAGTCGAACCAAATTCAATAAATTGTTCGTCATGCCATGAAGAACACTAGTCATGAATTTTTTTTTGAAAATCGACTATTCATTTTACATGCTTTGTAGAAAAATTCAATTTTTGTGACGAGGGTTTTTTCACTAGAGAAGTGTATTTATGTAATTTACATTATGATGAAATGAAACTAATTACTTTGTTTACTATCACTAACACATTTATTCACTAAAACATGTGACTAGTTTCGATGCCTAGCGCATCATTTTCAAACATATATAAACAATGAAAAAACCCATCTAACAAACCTTAAATACAAAACTAATGACCAAATACATGGACATAATGGTTAGCCGGTCGTGGTCAATAACATAATGAATATAAAACTAAACGGATTTAAAGGTATTATACAACTACCTGATATTCTAAGATTATCGACGGGAATACCCGTCCTAACGTAGTAATTCGAACAGGGGTGTTTTTACAAAGTTAAGCTGATCATTAAGCAGCAAATCTGGGAATTTATTGTGAGAGAGGTAAATTTGAATTTGTTCTAAGAAAGATGTTTTAAAATAATTATTACTGTAATGCAAAATTTTTGTGTTTTCTATTGTGGGAAAAGTGTGCCCTGTTTGAATTATATGGTTAGAAAAGGTTGAATCAGTTTTAGTCCAAAAGATCTATAGTGTTCTAGGTACTTGTTAGCAAAATTTCTAGTTGTCATTCCCACATAGAAGCTATTACAGTCCGAACATATCAGCTTATAAACTCCTGACCTGTTGTAAATACTAACTTTGTCCTTGGCGTTAAATAATAAATTTGATAACTTGAATTGTGATTTGAAGCTAACTATGATATCCTGGGATGATAGAATTCTAGCGATTTTGTTACTCACGTTTCCAAAATAAGTTAATGAAATGTACTTTGTAGGATCTGTATTTTTGACGAAGGGATAGATGCTTCGATATGCTAGTTGAAGCTCTTTTCGGGAGATTAGTTTCATAATTAAATTAGGATTGATGTTATTTTTGGCTATTATAATAATAGTATCTAATTCTTGTTTTAAATCACTTTTTGATAATAGGATAGAAAAGGCTCTATGAATCATATTTTTGTATGCGGATAATTTATGGTTTAGCGGACTAAATGAAGACCCGTGAATTGTGGTGTCAGTAAATGTTTGTTTTCTATATATGTTAAAACTTATTGATGAATTATTCCGAGTGAGAGTAAGATCTAAAAAGTTAATTTTTCAATCCTGTTCTATTTCTATTGTAAACGATATGATGAGATGTAACTTATTAATAAAACTGAGAAAAGTATCTAATTGCCTAAGTGTTCCTGTAAAATAAGCTAGGATGTCGTCTACGTATCTGTACCAGAAAAATATATGCTTTTTCCTTAAAGAGGAACTCATTATATCATTTTCTAAATTTGACATGAAAATGTCTGCGAGCAAGGGACTGAGTGGCGAGCCCATTGCTAAACCGTTATTTTGAACATAAAATTTGTTATTGAATTGGCAATAATTTTGAGAAAGGCATAATTGGAAAGCTGATTCTATTTCTTTACGTAAGTTAGGATTTATTGAGCAGTTATTTATCAAGTTTGAAATTAATGGGAAGCACTCATTTGTGGGAATATTAGGGAACATGTTGCTGACATCGAAAGATACTAAAAATCCCGTTTTTACTATGTTCAGTTTATTGATTGATGTTGAAAGTTCCAGCGAATTTTTTATAGTATATTGTGGAGAAAAATTTGTTAGTTTCATAAATTCTTTATTAAGTTTGGACGCTAAAGATCTAGTTGGGCTATTTGTGTAAGAAACAACTGGTCGAATCGGTGCTCCCTGTTTATGATTTTTAACAAGGCCATACAATTTTGGAGCGGAGGGATTTTTATTAATTAATTTGTATTTCTCATAATTTTGAATTAGAGTTGATGATGCATTATTTATGAAATGTCTAGTTTTTTAAACTAGTCACATGTTTTAGTGAATAAATGTGTTAGTGATAGTAAACAAAGTAATTAGTTTCATTTCATCATCATGATTGACTATCACAAAGTAACGGCTTCCACAATCGATTTTTTAATTTACATTACTCATAATGCATGTGCTTTGAGGTCTAATCGAATTTTACCCCGCAGTAGGGGTGGAAAGAGGAAAACTTTCGGAAATATGAATAAAGTATCTTTCTTTAAACATTTTCTTATTAACGATATGTTAAAACGGAGATATGTAGTAAGTGGAAACGTTAAATGGATGCAGCGTCCATCAGAAAATATAAATCCACCCTTTGCCAAGAATGATTTTTTTTGCTAAACGAAAAATATTTTATTTATATTACATTTCTAGCTAAATAAGGGATGAAATACCAAAAAGTGTGTTATGCCTTTTACAACAGTTTCTCAACGGGTCTAATGTGTAGAAGTACTCAGGTACACTATAAAATTAACTTCATCTTAAAAACCTCAATAAAGGGATGAATGCGCAATTTCTGATGTCTTGTGGAATTCATTTGATATCTCAAGACGTGAACATCCTCTTTTCCGATTTAATATAAAAAATGTTATATTTATCGTTTTCCCAAAAACCTGTTTATCATCTTTTACGACGATTACAGCGTTTAGAGTAGCATCTATTGACAGGTCGGCGAACATCAAGCTAATGCAAGGAAATTTCTATAAAGTAGACTACTACAGTTCATTATACCATCAAGAGATGTCGCAGTCGAAACCTTTAGCGACATTTCTAATTGTTTATTGTTATTTCATCGTCATTCAGACACATCGTCTTTTTTATCTGATATAGGGTAATTTCAAATACATATTTAATAATTTTAGCATATTCTTATTTCTCTCTTTTTTTCGTCTTCTCTCTTTCCCCCTCTCTAATTTTCATTCTTTGTCTATATTTTCCAAATATATTTTAACTTTTAATTTGTTTTATTATTTGGACCACTTTCTATAAATGTAACTCTAATTAACTCTATATTGCATCCCCACTGTATATGCTTCTGTGTATGGGTCACCCCTATATAAACTATTGGTCTATCAATTTCTGAATCACCCCGTATAACTATAATTCAACTCAACACAATATTACAACTGTCCTGACATCTTTAAAACCACCCTGTATAGCTATAAATCCTCTCCACACTATTGATTAATTCTATTTTTCTATTGATTAAATTATTCCTGTATACCAATTATTTTACTTCGCCCCATATCTCTAGTATTCCATTTATGCTCATTTATGCTCAGGGTCTACCCCATATAATTGCGTACTACCTAATATCTCATGCACGCACACACGCACACCCCTACAACGGAATACCATTGAGAAGGGTTCGCCGACATAACAAATTATCGGTGAACTTAGTCTCTAAAAGAAACTTACTTCAAACGAATCAAAATGAAAACTATTACAAACACCCTGTGCGATATACTTTCATGGCATATCTTGACATTTAAAGTAGATATTTATGATGGAAATTTGACATTTACCACGATATTTACAGTATTTTGTATATATTTTTCCGATTTTCAGGAAAATGATAAGTTTTACGTTATAGAAAAATATACGGAATCAAGCTGGAACATATCTTTCTAGAATACAATTTATAATATTCAAATTCCTTGAGCGGTTTTACAGAAAACAGTGAATATTCATTAAAATTCACTGAAATCTAGTCCCTTATTTTTTTTTCTGATTTTCTGGAAAACCGTAAATCTCATGTTATAGACAATTAAATGGGACTTTCTTTAATGTTCCTTAATATAATGCCGTTTAAATCATCAAAATTGCCCAAGCCGTTTTTGAATAACGCTCGTCATACATAAAAAAAAGTTACAGACAAATTAATAACCTCCTTCTTTTTGGAAGTCGGTTAAAATGAGAAGCAGCACCAGTTTGCCAAACAAATAGATCATTTACTGGGTTTGTTTGTATATGCTAGTTGCTAATAATTCCAACGTTTTTAAATATTATCCTCGAATTGACTGTAGACGGAGCACGGTGTAAGATTAGAAAGTGGACCGACTCCTATCAAAATCTGAGAATTTAATGAGGATTTCCTTTAACAACCACCGATGGCGCCACTGTAGCATGTGTACCAATTATTTATCCAAAAGATTTAATAAAATGAAAAATATCATACGATTTAAATTGTTATTAGTTTCGTAGATACATAAATATTATTAAAATAGTAAATAAGGAATTAAAATTTGCTTTAAACAATTTTTAAAATATAAACCTCACGAGGGGTTGAAAAAAGATAAACAAAACAGAACAAAAGGTAACTAGACTTCAACACTAAATTAGTTTTAGTATTTTACTACCTGTTAATAATTATTTATAAAATACTTGGCTTTTATAAAAAGTGATCATGCAAGAGTATGAAACAAAGTTTTATAAACAGGGAATTGTACTTAAGACATTAAAGTTGTCATTTGCACATGTTCAATACATACCATAGAACAACACAATGTATATGAAAATTTTACCCTTGTAATTGCATAAAATATTGAGTTATTGGTTCAACTGAGAATAAATTGAAACGTGATTTGAGAGTAATATTTGACAGGAACAAACATAAAAGCAGCAGTATATATTTTTCTTGTTTTTGAAAAACTCAAATTGCTATAAGGAAAAATAAAATTAGGAATTTTGTGTATGCAGTAATTGTTCTCTATTTACTAGATACAAGTTTGTGTGACAAAGTAGTTTAATGACGAAAAAAAGTGGAAATTTACTTCCATTGGCCTTGAATGGTACAGAAGCTACCAGTGCCATCTAGTGAAGAAAGATTTAAATTCTCAATAAGGGAACGCATTTATCTTATTGTGGGAATAGGAAGCCGATCCCATCTTCTAATTTTACACCGTGAGAGTTTTCAAATCGTTCGAATTAGTCGAAACTGGCATCTATGAATAAACCCATTATCATTCTTTCCTGATCTCTGATTTAAATTATATGAGCACTATAAATTCCGGCACTTTGTGTCATTCCAAAATTAAAAATTTAACATTTAGTGATAATTGTTGACAGTTTTCTTATTAGAAAAATACGTTTGAAATAAAAAAATAGAATTTGTAGTTATTGTTTCATTAAATTCTTAGAAACTGTTATTGAATCCAATTGTCTCGAAAACAGATTCTTTACTCAATTTTCCTGTATTCACAATAGAATCTATATTACTGTGAGCAGGGCCGCTGTAGAGCCGGGAAATCCGAACATTTTCCTGGGCGTCAAAACTTGGGGACGTCATTTTGGATATTGAGGACAAGGTAACAAGATAGAACGAATACGTTGAACTAATTTTAATGACGAGAGATCAGTTAAGGCACCAGTAGTAGATCACGTATTATTTGAGATTACTAAGTCGTTAGTAATACATATAATTAAAATCTAGAAGAACGGGAGAGCTGCGGCCACTGATAATATTTATGCTGATGTTATGTAAGTTCTCGCAGATCAAGAAGGATTAGGTCTATATATCTTAACCTCCATTTTTAACTGCATACATACCAACGGTCAAAAGTCATCTGATAGGCTAAACCCAACATTTATTACTTTGTCAAAGAAGTGATATTCCTTTCATTGCAAATACTATCGAATGATCAGCTGGATATCACACCCACTTTTTGCAAAGAATACCCGCACGTATTATAAAAAATGTAACATGTAGAACTAGGTAGATAATATACAGTATGGATTTAGAAGAGAATTCGTCACATGTGAAGCTTGTTCTCTCTTAATGTTATACAGAGATTGAGATACATGAACGTCAATGCTGTCGCCTGTTTCATAGGCCATCAAAATGTATTCGATTGTTTAAAACAGCATAAAATGATGGATATGCTAATAAAACACAGTAGCAGACCAATAAGAAATAAATACACTCTCCAACCTGTACTGGCATGAAACTGCAGAAGTAAAGTTGGATAAGCACATCTGGTGCTGTATTAATTAAGGTGTGGAGACAAGGTTGCATACTTTCTCCACTCATCTTTAACATATATTCAGAAGCCATTTTCAGAGAAGCGTTATGCACAATGACCGGAGGCGTCACAGTGGCATCAAGATTAACACCATTGGGTTACCCTGTAAAAATGACTGACTTGTAGAGTGTGACAGACCACATTGTTCAACATATCAATTCCGATTGCATAAAACTCTGAGAAAACCAAGGTGTTTATTTTCCAAAAAGCTGATGGCAAGACGAATTTGGTAACTACTGAAAATATAAACAGGTGTGTTCGTTCAAATATTTGTTCAGATGGGTCTAAGGAATGACATAAGATCTAACTGAACAAGAAAGACAAATAAAAATAGTCATCACAAGATTAGATCTTTGAATGGAACTTCGAATTCGCAAAGCCAGATGATATATCTTCTCAGTTTTTTTATTATATGATTGTAAGAGTTGAAAACTTAAACCAAGCCACGAGAATAATCTGAAGGCCTTCGAATTGTATCTATATAAAAAAATATTTCATGGGTGCAAACAAGTATTCGGGCTTAAAACAAAAAGAATTACTATTAACAAGGAGGATCCCAAAGTGGTCCGATATTATTAATGACGCGCCCAGCAAAAACTTATTTTATGCCAACATTTATTTCTGGCGCATCCGCCATCTTTTAATATTCGTTATTATGTAAATAGAATGAAAAAAATTTAGAGGTTCATTATATATGCAACGTGTCTACTTAAGTTGGAATTGTAGAAAATTTTTAACAGACTTCCAAAAAGTAGGAGGTTATCAATTCGTCGCGTATTTTTTTATTTCTTATTTTTTTTTGGTATGTATGTTACCTGATTTCTTCTCCTGTGGTGACCCGTTTTGAATGAATATGGTCTTGTTTAATAGAGTATATATCCGGCTTGGTAAAACTTCAAATTTTGGAACAGAATTCTCTTGGTAAAGTGATGAAATTTGTGAATGAACATATACGTGCATGGAAATGGATCAATATCCCTAACATATTGGTCGATTTTTCGAAAACTCCTTATGGATGTGTATAGTTTTTTAACGTTTAATCTACGAGTATTAAGGAAGATCCCTAGGTGATCTCATATACTTTTCTGCGACGTGCAACTAGCAGATTTGCAGAAAATCGCCGAAAATTCCAAAATTCTTATCAAACATTTCATCGAAGTGACATAACGGACATTTCCTCATAAATATTTTAATTCCAACGTAATAGAGGGGAAATTTTAGGCACTGGAAGTTATAATTACGAATTTGAAAATTTTCTATGTACATCTCAAGCATATAGGTAGTAAAGCATAGTATTTTCGGCTCCTTAAATCAATGAGTACCAAGCTCGTTTTGTTTGTATACCAGGCAAATACCTATTTAAATGCAAATTTTTCCATTTTGCGAAGACGGTGCTCAAACTTTAAACCTGCTATTTGGTGCGTTAATACACAGGGTGTTTAGTTATAGCAAACAAAATCACAAAGTAAAGTGATAAAAGGAGTTACATTTATATGATGACTGAAATATAGAACGGAATAGAATGATAGTGGTCCGTAGGCAGCTGTATATACAGGATGGTTGGAATATAGGGTGGACTGGACGTATGGTGGTATAAAATTGTTGGAAAAAAAAGTGAAATTAAAATTATATAGGGTGATTAAAAAACTGTTATATGATGTGGACATAAGCAAATCATATATAGGATGGTTGAAATATTTGCTGGAGTTGAATTATATTTATACAGTGTGATTAAAAAATATTTATTTTATAGCCCATAAGAAGTTTCATAAAGTGTGGAAGGGAATTAATGTTACACAGGGCGATAATATGAAATGTTAAAAATGAAATAATTTATGGGGTAGCCACAAGGAGTTATATGCTGTGGTTGAAATATAGGACGGATTAAACTCGGTAAATATGGGATGGATTCTACTCCGTCCTAAAGTTTACACAAGGCAGCTAATAAATTTATGCTTGTCCGTGGGCAGTCGAATGTACAGGATGGTTGGTACATAGGGTGGAGTGGAATTATCTATAGTTATACAGAGTTGTCAAAAAAAAGTTGAAAAAAAGTTACATGGCGTGGTCCATAAGGCATAAATATATGTTGAGTTTATTAAGTCAACGCGTACTAGTACATTTTGTTCGTAAAGATTTAGGTACCTGTCAATTTAAATGAGAAAGTATTATTGTGTAATGTTGAGGCTTTCGATGTTACCTGGTCCTGTCTATTAAGGTTATACATACAAAATAAAAAATAAAGAATGAAAACTACCTGAGTTCAAAAAAACTAAAAAGTTGAAAATAAAACATTTAAAAAATATATATAACCGACTTCAACCTATAACTAAAAAGCTAAAAATAATTATAACAAAATACAACTCTAGCAAATAAATAACACATTCATTGTTGTAAGGTACCTATCCAGGAAGTAAAAAATGTAAACATTAAAAGGTGCACATATTGCACAAATTAATTACCTACCAATCTAGTATATTTTTGAAGTCGGTGCCAAGCAACAATCAAGTTTGATGAATTAGTAGATAAGTACGCAATGAAGGATTTTAGATTTGTTTGGCACCGGCTTCAAAATATACTAGATTGTTGGGTAATTAAATTGTACAGAAGGAGCACCCTTAAATGTATGGATGTGAAATATGTATGAAGTAAAAACAAAACAAAATATTTATGCCCAAATATGAAACACAAGAACTCAAAACAATCGGGCGACCAAACATGAGCAACGAGCTTATCCGAAGTTCGTCGAATGATACACATGATACACGACACAGTTTTGGAGCCACCCACCAATCAATTAAACCAATTAAACAAATAAAACGATTGGCATATTATTACACCTCAAATAACAACATCACATGTACATTTTTTTCAATTATATAAGTGGACTGTAGAAGTATGAATTTTGATTAAAAATTTAAATTCTTTTATTTATAGCAATATCCAAAATTTGAAGACGCGAGATGTAAGACCGACATCTAGGATTTTCGAGAGAATTAGCACACAGAGGTTCCGAATCTGGAGCCGTTCCGTGTAATTGCTGTTCTCCCTTAACTCCTAGTACAGAATGTCACGATAAAATTTTCAGGTTACTTCACCTGTCAGAGATATTGAATACTCTCGAAAATCCTAGATGTCGGTCTTACATCTCGCGTCTTCAAATTTAACGAAATGTATCAAATATGTAAAGAAGTGTTCGAGAGGATATTCAATTGTGGGAATCGCAACTGATGAAGGTTCCCTGACCAGAAACAATATGTATTATATAGTGTCTTGCGTACAAAGGAATGACACCTCGAAGAGAGAGTGGTATCGGCACCCATACGATATTTCGGGGTATCATAAATATTGTTAGTGTGGCCCATCGAGATCAGCGGCTTGCTTTGATGTATTTCTCGAAGAATCTAGTCTAGTTCCGGCGGCTTTTTGCCTTTCTGGAGAATTCCGAGAAGAAATATATATATATATATATATATACGGAGAGCTGAGGAAGCCATCATTCAGTATTCGACCGCCGCATACTTAAGATAAATTGTAAATAGTTCTGTGAATATAAAATGTGTTAAAGTAGTGGAAATAAAATAGAGTGAGTTGGACTGTGTTTATAAATAAATCAAAGAACCCGATTGTGAAAATAAAAACATTACAATATTAACCATCCCAGTGACTCTAGGAAACGGGAAAAAATATTTGGGAACTAATATCATCGATCCACCTGGCTAGTCGATCTTTAACTTGGCACCGACTTCAAAATTATATTGAAAAATAATAATAATTTGTATTTACATAATGAACTAGACTTTTTTAAAGTGAAAGCTTCTTAACGCAGGCCCACACTTACATATATCAAAATAGATGAGTATGGGAATGAAATGTATAAGTGTCGACACCACAGTACCTTGTTCTTGAAATACCAGTACCCACAAAACTCAGTTCTCTGTGTAAGACATAGTAATATATTAAGAGTCTCTTTTTTATAGAATCAAGGCCGTAGCCAGACAATTTTTTCGGGGTGGGTTGGACAAAATTTGGGGGGGGTTTGATAATTTTTTTGATTGGTGGTGGACTGATTGGTACTGCAAAATCTGTATTTGTATTCATATATATCCAGGATATATAAAAATGTATAAATATAAAATTTATTCTCATGAAAAAGATGATTATTTGGTTAAAATTGAATCTTGAAACCCAATATTTCAAAATTTCGGGGGGAGGCTTTGAACCCCCCCCGCTGGCTACGGCCTTGTATAGAATTCTGTCGATATATTAAACTGGAGACTTGACATAAGTCAGAGGTCCAAAAAAAAACACGGCACAAAACAGCAGCGTTACTTGCCATTAAATTTGTGTGCTGAGTATCTTCATATTATGAAGTAAACATTTTACATTAAGACTTTTGAATAATAATTCAAATTAATATAGGAAATTATTTACCACAGTGTAGTAAAAAGTTGGAACGACGGTAATCCCAACGGAATGCTGAAGCAATTACTAAAAGTTCGCGTACTTCTACCAAGCAACTGCATCCCTCCAGGTGTACCTACTGCATATACAGTCAATCACCTTCGTCGACACGGAATATCACGACTAACGCAATTAATTAATAAAAAAAGTTATACATGAATAACATGTAACAATGATCTTATATTTGGGTTTTCCTGTATATAATAAAAATAATTTTTAAATATATACATATAATAGATATCTATAGTTGATTCGTTTAGCCATTTTATTCCATTTCGGATAATGTGAATATATGGATATACTTAAATTAAGAATTAATTCTGTTTTTTAATTATATTACTTTTGCGTTTTTTTAAGTCTGTTTTTTTTATAATTAATTTATGTACCCCTATGGAGTTAATGGTTTTTAGTAGTAATAAAGAGACCTAGCGGATTAGGTTGTATTGTGTTTGTCAGGCAGTCATTCACTGTTAAATATTTCATAAGTACATAAACTTTCCGTCTACGTTAATATCTATTTTGGATCTTAATTTGGGTTTCCCCCAAAACAACGTTTTCTGAAAAATATACATAAGTTCAGCAGTTGAAAATCAAGGTATAGTACCTTAGAGTAATTTTTGGAAAATGCCCGGAACACTATTTGCCTTCTTATAGAAAAACTCTTTCCCAGGATCAACTGAGAGAAAGTCAGTCTACGGATTTGTCAACTTGTTTTCCTGTATAATATGTTCGGTTATATTTTCTGTGATACTTATCCGTGTGATGTGACGTTTCCATTCCTCATCAGGCATCATTGTCGAATAAAGATTTTTGAAGCAATTTGTACAATATTCAATATTCGTAGGCTTGACTTTTCAATTGATTGACTTTGAAATATTCTTTTTGCTGCTCATTTGCCAGGAGCTGTTACCTCATGGTAATTTCTACATTATTTAACCTAAGGCAAGGCGCAAATTGAGACGCGTATAGCGCGTGTGAGGTGACGTGACATGAGTGGCGCAACCAGCACGTGTCATACACGTCGCGTGGTGATCCGCATATTGAGACGCAGTTCATAACCAATACCGTCAGAAAATATATGATTAACGAACGAATAAATTTTATTTTTTAATTTTGTCTTTACATAATTAGTATATTTTGTATTATAACACCCTTTTTGATATCTTACCGCCTCTATTAACGTCTGATCTTACCATTTTTCAAAACACTTGACAATCTGTTTACACGGGCGACACGAGAAACTGTGTCTCAACTACAGCGCGACGCGACTGTTAGTAGACGCGCGTTGTGCCTCGCGACACTTTGTTGCTAATTTGCGCTGTTCTATTCAATATTTGCGCCTAGCCTAACACTTTTTTGATTTTAATTTTTTTGATGTGTTCTGCTTTAAGTAATATTGTTTGTTGTCTTATTTCAGTTCATTTTGTGTATACCATTATCCGTTAGTACATGGTTTGCCAATATTGATACCTATATCTGCTTGAGAAGTTCTCTTTTTCTTATTTGGAGAGGTCTTGATGTTTCTTCGGTATATGTTTTTCCACAGGCACAAAGACACTGTAAAACAATTGTTTTACTTGGTATTTATCTCCAATAAGTTTGTTGTTGTTTAAATTAGAAGTACTTTGTGATGTTTGTGTAGTTTATAAAAAATAACACCAATACAATAACTCAAGAAGACGTATAGACTTATAAAGATTGTCAAACCGTGATAACCACTGAAAAAGCATACCACTCAGATGATTTTGGGGGGAGCTTCAGCACCTTATCCCCCCTGGATCCGCTAGTGCCATGTACTGACAGATAATGTTATACACAAAATGGACTGGGATATGACAAAATTATTAATTAAAGAATACACCAAAAAGAAACGCATGTTGTTAAACAATGGAGAAATCACCTGACAAATGAATATCCAAAAAATAATATTTCAAAAGGAAACTTCAAAGTCAATTAATCAATCAGTTGGTATTGCGAGGAAACTCAAGCCTACTAATATTTTACAAATTGCTTTAAAAAACATTGTTTAACAATGATGCCTGACAAGGAATTGAAATGTTATATCACACAGATAAGTTACGTATAAAGTATATCTAAAAATATTATACAGGAAAACTAGTTGACAAATCCGTGGACTAATCTGTTATACTGGGAAAGACTTTTTCTATAAGAAGGAAATTAGTGTTTTCACAAACTGGTCTTAGGTACTACATCTTGATTTTCAATTACTTAACTTATCTGTATTTTTCAGAAACCATTGTGAGGCGTGAAAATACAAATGAACATCCAGAATAACTATTTGCGTCCTCAGCCATTAAGAAACTACCTTAGTATCCACTATTATCACTGTCAATATTGCCCCTTACCCTAATTGTATCTCGTGCCATAATTTTCTTATAGATAATCAAGTAAAGACAATCAATCCTACATACATACGTACCTACTCATATATACAGATAATTTATGTCGTGTAAATTTCTATGTAGGTTCCATATTGAGTTTTATATGTAGATATTTTAAAAACACAATTAAAAAAACTAATAGGAAAATCCCGGAGAGGGCGAAATTAGCTTTTGAAGTCAAATCCCACATTTTAGCATGAGATTAAACTGATTTTCCAATCGTTTCAAATATGATTTTCCTCCCAATGGAAACAATTTCAAAAGTTCAAATGATTTTCGCTCTATCTACCTATATATATCCCCAAACATTGATCGTTACTGAACATTTCAATAATGAAAAACCAATTTGCTTCTTTGAAAAGCGAAAAATGACTTTTCTCGATCATTCGTTTCATCCCTGTAGATTAATTAGCTCTGTCAATCCAGCGCAAAATGAAATCACCTCAAGGGGCAAAGTGGCCCTGGCCCTGCTTAAAATTTCAACATTCACAGTTTTAGGAATTTCAGAAGTAAAGGGTAGGTATTGAATTGACAGCCAGTGTAACACGGGGTAACAGTTCCGAAGAGAGCGCGCTGTTGCCGGTGTTACTTGCCTAAAAATCAGATAGGCGCTGGAGGAGATCATTAATGATTAAAGCGGAAGTATTGCTATTCCATTCTCATGAATTAGATATATACGCAAATGACGAATCTTGATTGCGATATGCTTAATTCATATCACACTGTCAAATAATCTTAATATATAAAAAATCCGTGTCACTGTGTATGTTCCAATAAACTCAAAAACGAGTCAACCGATATTCATGAAAGTTGGCATATATATGTAATTTGGTCCAACTTAGATGATAGGATAGTTATTATTTAAATTAATGGTCTTAATAATTAATAATAAACAGATCATCAACGTTGGATGTTGTTATTAATCGTACGTTCCATAAGTCAGGAACAGATGGCGCCTTGACCAAAAATATTGTACATCGACTGGCGCTTCATTGGACATTAACTGTGATTCATTACGATTAAAGATATTTAGAGTATATATACTATTGAATAAATGTTATAAAAATGTTATGTTAATTTGTGTTAAATTTGTCTTTCAAATCTATCTTAAATCACTCAGCCACAGCAACGCGTGGCCGGGTCTGCTAGTTTTAAATATATGCTTAAACAACTTTTGTTACTTTTCCACTTTCAGTTCAGTATACCTCAATAATCTTTCACTTTTAGTCAATAATTTAAAAATTTAAATTATTATAAAGAATTTATATAAGAAGAGGCTCATGGCAGGTTCAGAATAAAATATAAAAAACAACAAAAAAAAGAAATAATAAGGTCAAAATAATTAACAAAAACAACACTACACAGTAATTACTTCTGGAGCTAAGTAAGTCCCTGTACATAGAGTAATAAATAAACGTGCTTATTATTACTAATTAATTACTTATCTATCCAGTATATTTTTGAAGTTGATACCAAGCAAATATCAATACCGCTTTATCACATATTTGCGTCCTATCAAGTTCAAGAATTTACTGGATAGGTACGTAATTAATTAGTACCTAATAAGAACTCAGTTATTATATGTATTACTACTCTATTTGTAGGTAACTATCAACTGTGAATGTAGATTATTTCGTAAGGACTTTTTGTATACAAGTACTTAGAAAGTACCTTGTTTTCTGTTATGATTTATTATTTATTTTTTGTTTTTAGTTATTTTTTTGACCTCGGTTAATTAAAAATATATCTTCCAGAGTATATCTTTCTAGACATATTATTTTACAGTCAATAATTATTTTCTGACATTTAGGTTCTAAATTTTTGAATGTGGCACTTCTTTAACATTTACTAATTATTTTATTATCGTTTTAGGTAATATAAAAATTATATAGGGTGATCTTGGAATATTCCTTAACCTGTCCAAACTGGTAAGGCTTCAATATACATAAAATAATGCAGGTATTATAAAATTTCTCCCTTTCACGGGTATAATTTTTTAAAAATTTTAAATCTGTGCCGTCTCGACGTAATGTCTGTTATACACAGTAATAATAAATAAATAAAATAATATTGGGTAATGGTACAAATAAGGTAATATAGATACATACAAAGAAAAAACAAAAATAAAAAAAAACAAAAATATTAAGTCAAATTGAAAATTCGCAGTAAGTGCAAAATTACACTTGCCTTCTTTGTAGGCCTCATTTGAAGACGATGTTCGCATTTTACATTCCTTTCTGATTTTTAAAGAATAATTTCTTGCTTTACTGTCATTTTTAACACATTTCATTTTATTAAGAGAAAAAAATCAATACAAAAGTTAACAAAATGTAAAAATTAACAACCTAAATCAAATTATACAATATCTACGTCAGTTCTTAGCCTATCAATCAATCGGATTTTACTCGGGCCGTCGATTTCATTGACGCCATGAGAACGGAATGTATATAGATATGCCACGATGATTTTACTATAAGCTATAGAGTGTTATAGGGATATTTTTAAATACAAAAGGTGTGTAGGTGGGTTGTCTTCGACAAAAGGTGTAGAATATAAGTACTTCTACATTTGAGTCCAAAATGTAGTATGGGCCAATTGTGGCTGTAAATTTTCAAAAAGGTAGTTTTCCAAATACCATAGCACAGGTTGACTTTGTGCCGTACAATGCCTCAATGTTCAGGCGTTAATTATTGACTACATAAAACATCCGAGGGTACAGTTATTTCTTGTGCCCATTTGTGCGAGGCAGTCCTATAGTTGGAACAGATAGACGTCAGGACTGCCGCATTATGGGCTATTGTGCGATAATTGGAAAACTACCTTAGTAAACTAGACATACATAAAATTGTTAAAATGGTAAAAAGTATCGTGTATTTTTAAAATTAGATTGTTCATTAAAAAGATATGTAAATTGGACTCAGTGTTTGTGTTCAAATAAATAAATTAAAAAATCCATTCCAAATTATAAGAAAAATAATATTTTTGGGACCTGTGGCGCTACATCTTCCTCTCTTTGATTTTGCTATCATCCATGAAGGCTGCACCTGCGTTTGGATCGTCTAGGTTTCTGTCTGCAGCGACTCCGGCGCTTTTTCTTTCTGCAGCTGCTACGTCGTCGTTTTCTAAAAAATCTGCAGAAGGTTGATGGTCTGATCCATTTACATTTATTATTTAAAGCGAAATTAAATTACTAATTAACTTAAATAAAATAAAGTTAATATCGGATTGCAATGTTTTTAAATAGGTAAGACGTTGGCATGCTGTTGAACATAGTAGGTATTGGGATGCTGTCGAATTAATTATAAATGAATAAACAAGGAGGCAAACGTAAGCTACGTATTTGTCATTATTTTTAAAAATTCTTTCGAGCAGATCGAAGGCAAGTGGATTTAAGTATTTAGTATACAAACAAACAGTTTTCGAGCTGTTTCAGAAGTGACGATTTCCTAGTAAATTTATGGGAGTAGGGAAGCTTACCTATTGTTTAGATACATTGTAGCTTCTGGGGTTTTGCATTAAAAATAAGTAATCTGTGGTTTAACTCATTGAAGTTCTACTGTTTCAGATTTTTAGACTGAATTTTTTCCTAGTTTTCCTAGTCCTAGTGTAATCCGCAGTCGCTCCCGAGTGCATATATTTTAATAAATAAAAAGAGTGTTACCTACCTATACTGGTATGAAAATGCCCATCATATGCTTGATGTACTTAAAAGACTTACAAGTTGTAGATACTTAGTTGACTTCTGGTTAAACCAACATTAATTAAATGTAAAATTCAAGGAAACCCAAATTTAGGAAAGATTTACTAAAGTACAGATAAAGGATGGGCTGATAATTTGTACAAAGAAACTAATATCAAGAAGAGACCGAAGGAAAAAAGGGCCGATCCATAAACGTAAACAAATCGAAACAATACAACAAGAATGATGACAAATGTGGGGATTTCATAAAACAAAACACCTACCTTACATCGATATTATAATGTAATTGGTAGTTATTAAAGAAGTAAGCATACTCATTCATGTATATAATGATAAAAATATATTGTGCCCTAAAAATCAAGATGTCCTAATAGCATCTGATTTTCGCAATTATTCCAATTCATGCAACACCAAAATTTATGAAAGGCAAAACATGCCAACAGAGACAGTAGTAAAAATAACATTTGAAGGTATGTTCAGTAGGTATTACAAACCAGAACAGAAAAATCAAAAAAGTTATCAATTTGGTTAAAGGTAAGTTAAATAAACAAAAGCATATAAATTTATGAAAATAATGTACTAGGTTGCCTGAATTGGCTATGAAGCGGTGATACCTAAATTTGAAATCACTTTACATACCTTACATAAATCTGGACAAGAATCTATGATACCCTACTGGTTCGTTACTATCAAAAACCTAGAAGTCAGTATTTGTTTCCCATTAAACTATTCAAAAATGTATGATAGAAATATAAAAAATTAGAGGGTAGCATTGACTGCAAAACAATTTTTATATACTAGATATAAAATTTGTATGAGGAATTATTAACCCTTTTTGAACTATTGCATAACAATTATAAATGGTTGTAACACTTTACCAGAGTTGTTAAAATACAATTCTATGTGTATTAGGAGAAAGAGGAATTTCGATAATTAGGTACTATAAAAACTTCTTAACTACATAAGATTATATTATGTGTTGTAGAGCTTAATTAACAATTAATTTGGTAAGTGAATAATTAAACAAAAAAGAGTGGCATTGGGACTTAGAGATTATTTTCATTTTCCTACAAATTTGGTATTACTTCTAAGTAGATGTCCACATCTATTTTGCTATGAAATATTAAACAATTCATTTATATCGTTAGCTTTCGGCATTAGTTTTTTAGATTGATATGAAAAATCGTCCATTGTTAGTTTATATTAGTTTGCTATTATACTTGTTTATTTGATTGACATACGGATACTTTCTGTACATGAAGAGAATATTTCTTACCTACCCTCCATGGATTCCATCCTACCTCAACTCTTCACTGCAGGTGGCAGAGTTTGGTGACAATGTCGACGTCATTTACAGAAAATAGCTTGCGTATTTTCCTGTGTGGGTTATAGGTTGATAAATATTATTTTAATTAATTGCTGTTTGCTAATATACGGAGAGAACAACTTTTATCTACACATAGTTGTCGCTAACTTATGATTAAACTTATTTTTTAACATTATTAAATTAATTATTGCGCAAAAGCTAGAAGGAGACTAACTTTCTGGATTTGAAGAAGTTGCAAAGCTTTGTCGCTATATAGTCAAAGATTTTTCACTATAGTTTGTAGTTGTACCCTAGTAGTCACTAATCACTGTATTACCAAATGAAGGAAAATTGGCAATCTATAAAAATAATATAAGCACCTAGATCGACGATCTTGCCACTCATTCTCAACTCTAGTGATTCAGAACTTTCGCTGCTTATTGTTGAAAATTTAAGACGTTAATAAACCATAGAATCTGAAAAAATGCATAGTCAACGTACCTACATGATGCTAATAGAATAACAAACCGTTTATCCATCTCTGGTAGGAAAAGATCAGCTTCCCATTCAGAAGAAGTCGCGTTTCAATTTGTCGTAATCTATTTGATCGTTCAGCAACAGAATGTTTTACATGCGAAGATTCTACATTTTTGCTCAGGATTCTTCCATTTCCAAAGAAGAATGAAACTCTGGCCATCTATATTCAATAAAAATATTTTACATTCTTCAGATACTATGATTAAATTTTTTGTGGTAGTGTTACATATCAGGTGAGCTTCATTATACTAAATTGTTTGTATTGAACTCCCAACTACATATATATATATGTCGGGTTTGATCCAAAAGAGGAATGAATAAATGTGGGCTGGACATTTATTTGACAAATAATAATCACACTAAATTGACCGAAGGCACCATAATGATTGACCACTGGAGTTTCAGACTATACGAACAATAGATAATGCTGATGATCAATTTATCTTGGGTGCCACCTAACATAAGTTCGATCGGCGTAGCGATATGATATTATTAATCTAAATTGGTACACAAGGTATTCTACTCGGAACCGCGGCGAGATCCTGATTACGCGACAGCCCTCCACGATCTCACCTCGCTCGAAGTTCGAACAGAACTGCCTTCGTTCCTCTCGGTATGGTTATTTTCAATACTCATGAAAAACATCGTGGATAACACCTGACTCATAGACTATCACGTAATCAACAGCTCGCTGGGTGATTACGATTATGAATCACTCACGATCCCTAGCCGGCAAATTTGTAGTAGAACATAATAAACGTAACAATCGTAAACAAAAGTGCGAAGAAACATAAATATCCTGTTTCTGATAATATAAACTATATAGTCTTTAGACCTTCGCCACTTGAGAAACCAACTATTTCGTTATCTCCGACACACACACACATATATATATATATATATATATATATATATATATATATATATATATAAGAACTAAGCTAGGTTCTGGGTGAGAACCGCGTCTGAATTTATTAAATACTCGACGTTTCGACTTCAGTTCAGTTACCTAGTGACTCTTGGGGAGTAGGCAGGTTGAGGCCCCAAGTTCGATCTAGACTCTGAAACTCTATTTTATTTTTTGTCTGTTGATAATGTACCAATTTGATTAGGTACATAGTTACAAGTGAAGCTAATAAAAGCGTGCTAAAAAGAATTGCTTCCATATTCTCAGACCATGATTTATTCGTAATGCTGACCATGGAGGGATCCAAGGGGGCGATGGGGGCGATCACCCCACCGAGAGCCTCAAAGTTAGCATATTTAATATTTAAACAACCATATAATGACAACTTTTAATGCAATAGTTTAAGAAATATGAGTTTAAAATTATATTTTGGTAAATTTAGTACAGGGATCCCCCTGAAACATGAAATCGTCCTCCGGAAGCACGGGCCTGGATCCGCCCCTGAATGGTGTTGCTGCTGTTTTATGAGTAAGGTGTCTGTCGAACTATCAGGCTACTTAATAGGGAGTTTTTGAAGACAGTCCCAAAGTGGAGTTTGAAATATGTTCTGCTTATTCCAAAAAGCAGGACTATGAAACTGTATTTCTTGCAAGATTGATGAAAGATACCAATGACAATGATACACATTAAGTAGCTTAGATTTCTTTCTTTGTATATAATTTCCCAGCGAATTATGAGTCCGAATATTACTGAAAATTTGTCAAACATGCTGGAAAATTTCAGTAACTTTGCATGTAACACAAGCATCGAAGTTCACTACTTCCAGAATCATTTGAACTAAATTTCCATGCATCATTGGCGTGCAGAGTGAGGAAAGAGATTTCATCAGGACCAAAAACATATGGAAAAATATATTCGGGTTTGCTTTTTTTGCTAGAGTATCATGGGTGCAACGAACACCCTCGAAAAAATCTTAAAAAATTAAGTTCACTGATGTAACAGAAGGCGCAAAATATGAAGCAATGATATTTTTCCATCAAAAATATGTTTTTGGTCTTTCCGGTACAAAATCTATTGCTATTTCTTGCTTTAGTAATATACAGAGAAAATAAAATTTTAGTGACTATTATTTTCCAGTTACTTTCCCAAATACATAATTCACCTAGCTATACGTGAGTTCCTTCGTAGATATTTAAACGATATCGGCAACAATCTGGCAACTTTGTAACGCTATAAGCGTTGACAAATTCTCTTTCCCGCGAGTGGGGATCGGATTAGGTCACGCCCATTTTCAAGGGGCGTAGTGATTATGTGTTACGCCTCGCGTCTGTAGCGCTGTTTCCTCAATTACTAAACTAGCCTGTTAAGAAAAACATCTCCGAGGTGGAAATTAGAAAAATATTTATTTCCTTTTTTGGTTCAATGATTCTAGGATTAAATCTTTTTTAGATGTAATGATGCAACAATTTATTTAATGGTTGTTACGCACGCTATTCTTGTAGACTCTTAAATGTGACAGTGAAAAATCGTTGATGTTGCCTTGTTCCGTGCGAAAACGCTATAAGGCTACAAGAAATTAAATTAGCAGTTGTTAATTCGTTATCACATTATGGAGGATTGCGAGTTCAATCATCTGTTGCACATGGAAGGCAGGTGTTTGAAGGGTTCGTGTTTCAAGAAGTACAATGGATTTTTTTTGGAGCTTTAGTTAAAACAATTTGCATTTTGCTGCTATGAAATTTCAAGGCGAATATTTTATAATAAGCAGAAATCGGAGATAGTTATAAAACTGCATATTACCTATAGGCAAATAGGATGATTTAAACAAGTACTGTTTGTAATTACTAATTATTTGATTTTATATGGGGACCTTTTGAAGTCAATTCTAGAAGATGTTCACAATAATGATTTCCACAACTTAAAGTTCCCAAGGACACTAGTATTGCCATAATTCCTAAATATTTAATGTTATTGACTAAGTGGATATTTGTTAATAAACATTTTATAGGTCCCATCAAAATTTCGAATGTCTGGTAGGTACCTACCAAGAATATTGGATGGAGAATGCCTTACTTTTGGCGGATGGATAGTGCTTAAATATATACAGACAAGCTCAAAAGGAAATTGCTTTTCCGACGGAAACTGAATCTTTTCTAAGAATGATGAAAACTCCTGTGGGGATTCTACTGGAAAACTTCACTATAATTTCAACTTCAATAACGTGGTTTTTTATAGACTTTTGAGTTTGTCTGTTTTTATTATAACTTAATTACGATTAATGCAAGAATTAGTTGGGGATCGGTATAAGTTAAAATCATAGTAAAGTAATTTTATATGTCTAACGGAAAACAAATTCATCTAGAGTGGATTTAGATATCAAGTAATGAAAGATTTACAACTTAAGAGATTCGTTGTTCGCTGATAGCGATTTTAGAGTTATACAGGCACATTCTTTTAACGAAGTTGTACAATTTGTTTTGCAAATGAATATTGGGTATTATGCTGACTATATTTTTGCAATTACCTTACACATATTGTAGTAGTCATTTTTACAACAAGTATTTTGATTGTTCACTTGACTTTTTACTGCTCACAAATATTTCTGAACAAGATAGACAAGTTAAATAAATAATTGAAAACCAAGATGTAGTACTTAAGGGAAACTGCCTGGAACACTAGTTGAATTCTTATAGAAAAACTCTCACAGAATTAACTGAGAGAAAGTAGGTCTATGGATTTGTGAACTAGTTTTCCTGTTGTTTTCTGAATGATAATTGTGCCATCTCTTTGGGAATAACACCACATAAACTCGAAAGTCCAAATGTTTCAAGGTCTAAATCAGACCTTGATTTCAATAGTATTAACACAAATTGAATAATAAATTAAAAAAATAAAAAATCAAGAGGATTCGCAATGACAAATATCGTAATTGCGAATCCTCTAAATTTTTTAACTTTTTCATTTCTTATTCAATTTGTGTTAATACCATTGAAACCGAGGTCTGATTTAGACCTTGAAACGTTTGGACTTTTGAAATATGCAGACTTTCAAGTTTATGTGGTGTTATTCCTGTATAATATTTGGATGTGTACTGTATGATATTTATTTATGTGGAGGCAAAAGTTAAAACATACGAACTACTTTAATAGGGGATCGTTGAGACATTCAGTATTGCTTTGGACAAGCAAACAATCAACCTTTCGTATCATCTAGCGGTTAAAGTTAAAGGATATAGCCGCTCGTGCATTATTTGTGATGACAGTAACTGCAATTAAGAATATGTTTGAACAATAATATAATTAAATCTTGAAAATTTTGTATTGCATTTTGTAGAGAGAATATAGGTACAAGTATGTTATGACTATTTTTATGGTAAAACATATACTTTTGAGATTTGCAACAGGATTCCGGTTAAAAGTAAAAGTAATTACTGCTTCGAATACTTAGTCGAATTTTTTATTCGTTTTTCTGTGTGATTTTTGAGATTTTCAAAGTTGCAAGCAATTAAAAACAACGAGAATATTGTATATTTGAGTATTTTCATTTACAAATTAGAATATCGTGGTGTGTAGTGTGTAACACTCTTGCGTGAGACACCTTCTGATGTCTTCAATGTGCTGAGACAATATTATTAACAGAGAGGTGCCGCTAACCTGAAAGGAAGAGTCAAGATAGGCTGTGAGTATTTTTTTTGCCCTAGTTGTACATCACTTTGCTCGACATTGTTTAATTGAGTATTTGATTGTGTTAAAAATATGGTCGGGCTGATGAAATCCCAAAAGGCAATTATTTTTCATGAATATTTTATGTACATTTTCTCAAGAAATACTAACTAATTTTCTAATAAACGCAAAAAATAGCATCTGAAACAGCGAAGTCACGTGATCAAAACGAAATTCGTCATGACATAGAAACCATAATTTGCATAATCTATTCTGTAATATTTGTTCTTTGTATAGAAAATGAAAAGTAAGTTCTGTGTGTGGTCCTATGGTCTTTATCTTCGAGTGATCAACACTTTATTTAATTAATTTTAGTGTAGACAGAAAATATGTTATGTTTACTTACATCAACGTGGTCTGAACAGAAATAAAGTGCATAATTGACCCTAACCTCGTTGGAACTTATAGCAATTGTTTCGAATCTTCTCACTTCTTGTAATATGTACAAACAACTTTTTGTTTTTTAAGCACAGCATGGACACAGTCATGACAGAATAATACAATGAAATAAAATGTTCAATAAGTTCAAGCCTACATTTGTTACGTCACAAAAATCACTAGACTTAATAAAACATTTACGGGGTCATTATACTTTGGTTTTTCAATTTAATTCCCTATATTGTTAAAAAATATTGAAATGATGAAGAAAAAACATTCCGTGAACTTATTCCAATTTATTTTACAAAAACATTTAAATATTAACCTAACCTAACCTAATTGAGCATTTCTCAGTGTAGCTCGATATTCAATTTTTGTGGCATAATGTATAACAAATTATATTTCAACGTTTTGATGGTCCAGGAAAACAGTTTAAATACGTTCAATGAACCTAAATGCTAACATTATACAATAAAGTATTTAAACAAAATATGAAACAAAAGTTACCCGTAAAAGATTCTTATTGCATAAACACAATATCATTAACTTAAAAAATACGAATAATTCGTAGGTTTACTAAAACCTATCAAAGCAATTATAAAAACCCTTTAGAGATTTTACAATTTCTCGAGTTGACAATATCACGATTGATTTGTAACTTTTTTAGCTAGGGCATTTCTTTATTTTTATGTGTTTTAACGTTACTGGTTAATTCAAGTATATTGTTGTTTATACCTACTTTGTCTCTATTATAATAGTCCATGCGGTAATCGTAAAAAATAATATTTATATTGGAGAAGTTTAGTTTAATAAATACCCGACGTTCAAAAGATAAAGGAAGTAATAAATTGTAATATATGATACTAAAGTTAATTTGAATATAAAAAATACACTTATTTCATATTTCTTAATTTTTAACTTTATCGGTAGTCCTCAATGGTTGCCTACTTCTAACTGGTCTTGTATGTAAGTTTATTAAGCTTTTTTTGCTTTAACTGAAATAGTAAACCATTTTGGTAAATCACAGAAAGCGCCCAATCTTTCTCCAGACGATGAAAAAATTAACCGAACGCAATTACACGTCATGTCATGGATTGGATTAACAAAGTTAACTTGTTTTCTTATTTAAAATTATGGTAGTTAACGCAAGAATTATTAATTTGGTTGTGAAATGTGTGTAGCTCCTAAAAGATGTGTTGTATCTCATTGCCATAATTATTTTTTATGGTTTTGACAATTACTGTTTGTTAATTGAGGTAATTACGTTGATGTGCTTTGAATTAGTTTAATTTGTTCTTAGTAGAGTGTAGTAGTACTTAGTTTTATGGCAAAATGTAACATTGTTCAATTGTTTCAGTTTGTTAAAGAAAAATTCTCACAGTTTCTTTGATAATAAGTGGTATTAATATATATCAAAAGTTTTAGTGAGATCAGTACATTTCTTTACTTTGTGACACAGGCCTGGTATTTATAAAATCAGAAAACTTAAAATTCAACATAAAACCTATCTTGGACTGCTCACAATTGTTAGGCTACTTTTCATCGGGAACAAAAGGGGTGGGATTAAAATATTAAAACTCAAAATTTATTTTTATTAAGGGCGCAATTTGGTTAAAAAAGCTATAAGTGAACATACCTTAAAAAGCAAATAAACAGTATCAGGTTGTGATGTTATTTCACACCGGCTATATTGTACTGTATACCTATATTCCTTCCGAATGAACTATTTTGTTTTCTCAAAAAGAAATATATGTGTTCAAAATTTTCACATGTGTTCACTTTAAAAAAAACTCAAACAAATCTATAGGCTCAGGTGTAATAAAAAAAACAAAATGTAAACAGAGGAGAGTTTAATAAAAAATAAAGAAAAATATGGTATAGGTAAGAAATGATCAAACGAAATGCAACACTCTATATAAAGATTAAATTTTGAAAATATATTATTTCTCTGATAGTAAAAAAATATGTATTTACAAAAAAAACAAAAGTCAAAATGAATATATTTACTAAAGTGAAATTGAAAAAAAGAATACTCAACTATGATTATATAATCACCTTGTACAATGCTGTTCGGTAATTTCCTTATACCATATATACATCAAAGTTGCTATTTGGACTCTATTTCTTGAATGTACTGGAAACTCAAACCAGGGGCCTGTTTCATAATCAACTTGTAACTTGTAGTTTTGTAACTTGTAGAATTAGCAACATCAAAATTATTCTACAAGTGACAACTGCAGGAAAATAGCACAGACACTGACAATTCAAGGAAGTAAATGTTTACCCAAGGTTAATAAATATCAAGTAGAAATTCAATTTAGAAAAATTTAACACGTAAATAATTATTAATTTGATTGTCAATATAACTGTCAAAGACTATATGTTGAACAAAAATAATTCCTAACCAACCGTTACTTGGTACTACTACTTGACATAAAAAGTTTAAAGTATGAAATGGAAACTACAAGTGCAAGTATTTTGTAACTTACAACTTGTATTTTTTTACTAATAATATTAGTGTGATGATTATGAAACAGGCCCCAGATACTTTACCAATCCGCTACCATCAAAGGAACTGCACTTCTCCCACTAATAGCTTTACAGGAAATTTATCTCCTGGGGTTAACTGTTAAATAGCCATTTGAGGAACACCTAAACTTTCCAAGAATCCCCATCAGGTATCAAACACCAACTACATAACTTCCGGCCACATTATGATGCACCGAAATACCTCAAAATAAATAGGACCAACTCCAAACTAACATGCTCCGTTCTATCGCAGTATTCCAACGGGAAAGAAAAATCTTAACGTAGAATAAGTATCCTAACGTAAAACCCTAAAATATAATATATTGTACGTAATGATTTTATTCAAGCAAAATGGCCGTGCTTACCTTTCCATGAAAGGGGGTTGGCTCTTAATCTCAAAATTCTTTAACCATTAACACTATGGCCTATATATTTCAGCCATAAAATATTGTAGGGCCGTTTAGCAGAGCATCACCGTCTATATATCGCGTACATCGCGTGACAGCCTTCGCCCATCGGCATCAAGACCAGGAAAGACAAGAATCTGTCGTTGGTTTTCAAATGAACCTTTTCCTTTTCAAAACGACCAACAAAGGCGGTAACGTTAGGCGACTCTCCAGCTACAATAACTCCACATTTGACTTCAAACTTAATCATCAGGTTAGTCGATCAAGGCTTTACATTTTTTAAACGTTACAACTTATACATACTTTTGTAGACGCGAGATGTAAGACCGACATCTAGGATTTTCGATGAAACTAGCACACAGAGGTTGCGAATCTGGAGCTGTTCCGTATAATTGCTGTTCTCCCCTAACTCCTATCAGAATGTCATGATAATATTTTTAGGTTACTTCACCTGTCAGAGATATTGAATACTTCCTTACGCAAGACAATATATATGATATATATTGTTTCTCGTCCGGAACCTTCATTAGTTGCGCTTCCCACAATATAATGGCCTCTCGAACACTTATTTACTGTTATGTATCAAATACATAAATAAGTGTTTGAGAGGACATTCTGTTGTGGAAAGCGCAACTGATGAAGGTTCCCGACCAGAAACAATATATATCATATATATTGTCTTGGGTACAAAAGGATGACAAATCGAAGAGAGTATATACACAGTTTATTTATACTTTCTAGTATTTTTTTAATGTGCATGGTTTTTAAAACGAAATGATTTAAGATGACTGCTTGACAAAATTTATTTATTAATTTTTAAAAAATTGACAGACTTCAAACATTACAATTAAGGATCGGTGGTGATTATTCTAAGCTACTAAGGGAGGCTTATCAAGATTCACATTATAGCAATATATTGTTAGATTAAGTTCTATGTAATGTGGATTAACTTAGTGTTTCAGGCATATTTTTAAGAAATATTTTGAAAAAATATGAACAAAAAATTAGAGGAATAGTGAAATTTGCTGTCATCAAAAAACTCAAGTAATTAATTTTGGGACACTTTCAGCGTGTTTTGCTATAAAGCGTATTTCTGTACCCTCATTTCTGAATCAGAAAATTAATAGCCATGCTATTTGTATCTTTTTCATACACCACGGGTAAATAAATCATAGTGGCAACCAAAGGTCGATCAAGACACCCATTAGTGTATACACTCACTTTCCCTGAATGTATGGCAGGGAAGAGAGACTACGTACGCACACATATACACTGATACACACAATCAATCTACAGTAAAGATCCCCCTGACATTAACAACGGCTATAAACGCCCCGGAATCTCGGCCGCTAATATTTTTATGGTCGATCAAAGATACCGATGGGTCAGCCCGTCGAATGTTATTTGGAGTAATCGTTTCCGATTCCAGAATATTTCCAGGTTCTGGCCGTTGCGGGATATGCCTCTGGCTCTGGTGCGAACATGTCGCCTTGTGTCGTTGAAGGCGATTTACTGCAGGAAGTTGCGACGTACAATATTGGATTCCGATTTCCAATTGTGGTGTTTTGTTTTTTTGCGTTACGGTTATGTTTTGTTTGTTCGAATAAAATGCTTACATACTTGTATTGTTCAAAATCAAATTATTTCACAAAAATTGGTCCTTCATATCACTTTATTCTTTGAAGATATTTGAAACATATTAACAAATATTTCCTTATACGATGTTGCAGGTTGTGGATGATGATTTCCAACTTTCACAACATTCTTCTTGATAATCACTTATGTTTTTCCTTCTTTTTATATTAATACTTGCAGATAAACTTACAAGGTCTTGAAATTTTTCTTTTAGATAAGAGCAGTAAAATTTGTTTTCAAATATGTACTCAAGTCTTATGTTTAGTTAATGTTCACCCTAAGATCATTATATCTTAAACAAAGTCAAAACCCGGTTTGATATTTAAAATAACAACAGTTGACCTTGAAAGAATTGTCTTAAGTCAGGGGTCCGCAACTTATGACACGTGGGTCAACGAGTGACCCATTGGGCAATTTCAAGTGACCCGAAAATAAAGATATACAAACATTTTTTTCTTTTTCCCAAAAAAATGTTGTCGCAATGTTATGAACGTACCAAATTTGAATTCAGTATAACCAATGACTACTAATATAAATGGACCTGTCTGTTTACATTAAAATTAGGTTGAAAGATCATTGCCGGAAAATAGTAAACAAATGCTTACGAGACGCTTACCCGTGCCAAACTTCTTTCAATTGTAACAAATAATACTTAAATCTAGGCATTCTACACTAACGCGTTACGGAATCGTTACGTTTCATGTGGGGAGCAGGCAACAGTGCACTTTACCAACAGTTCGCTTTGTTTATGTTTGGATTTGAGGTTAATTTCAATTTTCATATTATTTAGCATGTTTTTGGTATTGAAATCCGTGATTATCTTGTGTACGTATAAAAAAACAGTAAAACAATGTTATTTCAGTGCTATATATGCAGGAAAACGGCATATTCGTTTGCCGAATTATCTTCTCATACGAAAATATCTCTGACCCAAACGTCTTTTTAATACTCGCATTTTGGTTGAATTTGACGCGCGGCCAAAAGAGGTTGCCGACCCTTGGTCTAAGTAATGGTTAGGTCACAGCCGAATAACCAAGAAAATCCAAAACCTTTTATATTTTAATTTTTCCCTCTTCCCGAAAAATGTGATAAAATTCAATACTTTAACGTCAAACATCGACCTCTAGGAGTTTCAGGAGAAACTAATTCACAAGTACCCCAAATCGCGAGTCGAGCTGTGTGTAATGCCATTTTCCTGTGATTCCTAAGGTAGAAATCAGACGAACGAGTTCGTAGGTGAACCCATCAAAGCAGTTATGATATTATCTTTTGGCATTCACCAGTTGTGCTATTAAATTCAGTTGTATCTACAAAATACATAAATAATTATTTTAGGTTTTAGTGAGACGAGGGAAGAGCAGTCGATCATCTGTTTTCCATTTATTGTAATAGTCTATTATAGTATAGTATGTTTTCTTATTGTTATAAACTCCCTGGGTTCACTTAATTAATTAAAAAAACTAATATTCACTCCACTTTCAAGAACTTTTATTCACACGTAAAAATCAAATAGCTGATTCTAATACACTAACATCAAGGTCATAACAATAAGTAAACTCTACTAACTGACTAGTGAAATTAATATCGCTTTAAATAGCGTACGCCGAATTTTCTGGTCGTTCTATCTTTGTTGGCACAGCGTCCAGATACACTATTTTTTTCCCATCCGAACCTTCTAGTTCTTCTTTTTTTACTATCTTAGCGATTGATTTTAATTGGGATGAATAATGCTTTACGTTGTTTTTGCCAGGGACGGAGTGGAATAAATTTTATAACACTGTCCTCCCTTTAATTCTGATCGTCCCGATCAGAAACTTTCTCTCCATGGTAGTCAGCGAGTCGATCTAAATGGATACCGTTTATGAAACTCTGTGTGGCCAATTGATCTTTAGTTTCCTCTGGTAGGTCTAGGTAGGACAAGTGCACTAAACATATAACCTCTGCTTCGAATTCTTGAAGGCTCTCTCCAGATTTTTGCGTTTTTTCACTTAGTTGCACCTGGTATACTTGGCTCAAGGACTGATTGTCGTATCTTTTGTCTAAAATGGCAATGATCGGAGCTGGTCGGCATAATCGTTGATGTCTTGGGAGGGTTCTTCGGGGGAGCCAAAAGTCAAATCACAGGATAGTCGTACCTCTTTTCCGAATAGGACCCTGGTTGGAGTCAGGCCTGTACTATTTCCCTGGTTAGCAAGTTCGGTTTGTTGGCTACCCCTGGTTGGTAATCGTTCCGGTAGCCTGACCCTGCAGTCACGTTGAAATGCCCCTCTGGTGCCAGTTCTTCGTGACCGTTCTAGTAGTTTGTTCGTACCAGTCAACAGCGCTTGAAATGGTGACTCTGGCTTTTCCTGGTTGGAAACTGCTCGTACTCTCGGCTTGGATATGTTCGTGACGGCCCCTACTTCCAACGCCCGAAGTAAAGCTTCATTACTTTTCTTGACGCCACTTAGTCTTAGATTTCTTTGTACTTACACATCTCTGATACCGTTTATGAAACTAAAGATCAATTGCCCACCAATTGATCTTTAGTTTCCTCTGGCAGGTCTGAGTAGGACAGGTGTACTAATCGTCTAATCTCTGTTTCGAACTCTTGTAGATTCTCGCCGGATTTTTGCGTTTTTCCACTGAGTTGGACTTAAAGTTTGTTGTTCACTTTTCATCGTGGAAATAAGATTTTGTTGTTTTTCTTCAATGGCCGTCATAAGATTGTCTAATTCTATTTTACGTTTTTCATCAAAAGATTTCACTAACCTTTGTTGAATATCTTCTTTATGTTGTTTCTCCTTCTTGTCACGTTTTTCCAGGATCTGAGCTTTTTTTTCGTCTAGTCCATCCGTAACCTGTTTTAATATTTTTTTGTAGTCTCGTCAATTTTTTCTTATTCCATATTTCGGGTTTCCATAAATCAAATTGCGATTTTAACTTCTCTTAATCCCACTTCTGACACCAAATTGTTATAAACTCCGTGGGTTGAATTAATTAATTAAAAAAACTAATATTCATTCTACTTTCTAGAATGTTTATTCACACGTAAAGATCAAATATTCTCAACAGCTAATACAGTAACATCGAGGTCATAAGTAAACTCTACTAACTAACTACTGAAATTAATATTGTTATAAATAGCGTACGACAAATTTTCTGGTCGTTCTACCTTTGTTCGCACAGCGTCCAGATACACAGTTTTTTTTCCACATCCGAACCTTCTAGTTCTTTTTTTTACTATCCCAGCGGTGGATTTTTAATTGGGATGAATGATGCTTTACGTTGTTTTCGCCAGGGACGGACTGGGATAACATTATGTTGACTTACTTTCTAGTTCTAGTAGAATTCGTTTAATATTTTCTTCTTTTTCGGCGATTAGGACCACATCATTTGCGAATCTTAAATTAGAAAGCCTTTCGCCTTAATGTTAACTCCCACACTTGTCTAGTTCAAGGGCTAGGGTGAATAGTTTGGAAGATATTGTATATATCCCCTTGTCTTATTTCTATGTGGATAGGTATCTTATATGAATCTTTCCGAAGTCGAATTGATATATATTTTTAGTAGATTGTTGTATCTGTAGTCTATACCTGCAATGATCTAACCCGTTCGTTATTACTCAATGTTCCACGGAGTCGAAGGCATTCTCGTAGCCTATAAAGGTCATGTGCACAGGAAGATTATATTCTATCATTTTTTCCATAAGTATTCTCATTGTGAGTCTATTGTACCATATCTTTTGATAGTAGTCAATTTTTTTGTCTAATCGGTTTATTATCTGTGTAAATAATTCATAGAATTGCTATAGCAGATTTATAGGGAGGGAAATGTTCACCTTTTTTTAATACAACCGTTATTATTGGGTTATTCCATGTCCCAGGTATGATTTGTTGACCTAAGAAGCTGTTGAATAGTTTTGTAGACTTGATATTATTACGTTTCTTTTAGCATTCAAGTACAAAAAGCCAGTAGTGTAGCAACTAGCTTAAACAACGTAATATGGAGAAACAAACATATTAGAATGGAAGGACAATGATTTGCAAAAGGTACTATAAGACCAATCATAACACACGTGGCAGAAACGAGACCTAATGCTTCTTAAAGACAAAGGATGCTCCTCTGGAAACGACAGGGATGAGAATACTAAGAAGAATCTCGTAGAAAACGCTGAGAGATCGATTAGGAACAATCACATAAGCAGAATAGCAGGATTGAGTGATAACACAATTTAAAGACTACCCAATAAAAAGAACATGCAGAACTGCATGATAAAATGAGAAAAGATAAAAAAGATCTTAATGAGTGTATATTCCAGTTCGTAAAGACTGTTCCATTATAAAGTAGCAGGTGACGGATTAGCGATATTTGTTTTTTCGCTGTATAAATCAGGCACCTTAAAGGTTTGACCTTTCCATTAAATTGTCTTGTTTTCAAAAACCATGGGACTATTTTTGATGAAACCATAAGCGAAAGAATTGCGATCTAAATACAGATTTCCCAAAAATCTCGACAGATTGGGACTTAATCCAAGCACAAATACATCTGTGTATTCAGACACTTTTACTTGATCTGATAATAAACGAACTCATATACCATCACTCCGACGCGACGTCGAAAACCTACCGCCACTTCACGTTTACAACACCACTAGAGTGGCACACAATACATTTTTAGATGCATTGATGGAAATTTCGATTCAGCTTCAAAGAGAGAGATACACATCACTACGTATACGAATATAATTCTTGCCGATTCGAAAGGTTCATTGATAAACCCTTGCTGGGCTTATTCTATTATATGGTAAATATATAAGAATGACAATATTATTATGGTAATTCTATTAAGTATTGTCGACAATGGTGCCACCTGTTGGCTTCAATTGAGAACATTTCACGGACAACAACTTTATTTGATAACGAATGTCGACAACCGCACAAAAGATGTTTGCAAATGTGTATCACGATGCCGTTTAGACGAAAGCAAAAGCGCGTCTGCTGCTGTTGCTGCTACGAAATTTTTCTGTTTTGTTTGGCTCTTTTGTGTTTCTCGTTTTTTGTTTTGGTGTTTTGTTTTGTTTTGTTTCACTTTCGAAGATTATTGAGAATTACTTTAAGTAATTTTTCCGATTAAAGTTTAATCGATAAGGTTTTTAAAGGTGATCATCTGAGGTTAAAGAGGTTCAACAAAGCGTTCATTTCTTTTTAACAAGGGAATTACAGAATTACTTGCATTTTTTATTCTTAAGTTAAATGATGTTTAAAGACAAATAACTATAAATGAAGCCGTTGTATGATAAATAAATGCAAATCTGTAAGACTAATGTGTATCAAATTGGAAGCGTTTATATATAGTGTCAATTAAGTCCCGGGACGGCTGAATATTTGCTAAAGTACTTCATTTATGGAAAGGGTGAAGGTCATTCCTTTGGTAACTTTGATTAAGGAATCCGATAGTGACCTTGGACTTAACATCATTTTTGAGGTTATTTTGAGGTCAACCTAATTTTTTAAATGAGAACCCCTATTTTCTATTGCGGAGTTGGAAAGAGCGGAAAATTTTACGTCCGGACATGTATGGAGGTATGAGGTTGAGGTAACCCCTAGAGGTCAAATAGAGCTCAAATAATGACTTCTTAAAATTTCGCGAGTTCAGTGGTAAAACATAACAAAGGTCATATTCTAGGTAAGTCTTAAAAAGGAACTCAATGGTGGCCTTGGATTTGCCCTTGCACCTCATTTTCAAGGTCATTTGAAGGTCAACATCATTTTGATAAGGGTTTCTACTCTTGTTTTTGATACCGGATTCGAAATGAGCGGAAAATTTTACGTATGGATTAGAACTCAGCGACCCCCAAAACCCCCTAATAAGAAATTTCTAGCCAAAAATGTGCTATTTCTATGATTTTTATCCGCTATTTTGGATTGGGAAAAATTAAAATTTCGTTAGTTGATTCGAACTCAGTGACCTCCAAAACCCCCGAGGAAGAAATGTCAAGCCAGAAGAAGTCATTATTTGACTTCTATTTGATCTCTAGTGGTTGTCTCAACCTCATACCTCAATACATGTAAAATTTCCCCCTCTTTCCGACTCCGCAATAAAAAATTTGGGTTTTTATTTGAAAAATTACGTTGACCTCAAAATAACCTCAAAAATGAGGTTCAAGGTCAAATCCAAGGTCACTATCGGATTGCTTGGTCAAAGTTACTAATGGAATGACCTTTTCCAGAAATGATAACTGTTACCTGTCGGGATCGATGGTAGATTGACGACGTTTTGGCAGAATCACATCTGCGGTCTTCAGGTCGGTTCGTATAATTCTCGAATTCTTGTAGCTTCTGCTTATCCTTCTAGTTACTCGAAGTATCTTCAATAAAGGACAAAATACGATTCCGAATAAAACGAAAATAGTGGGCTCAGAAAAGATATCAATTAATGAAAAGCATAAAACGTTCAAGAATATATATACTTAGGACAACAGATAGTAATTGCTAAACGAAATAGGGATAGGAAAGCTGAAAGAAGAAGGCGATTAGGCTGAGCTATATTTGAGCAAAGCCTACTATCTGCTATTACATATGGAATACAAACGTACAGGACAATGAAAAGTCTGATATTAAGTATACACTGAGAGACCAACATCGTGCTGATTGGATTGGGCAAAAAACCAAAGTCACTGACATAATTGAAAGAGTTACCAGTCTGAAATGGCGCTAAGCTTGTAACGTTGAGAGAATTAAAAATGGACGATGGAATAGTAGAACTGTCAGATGGAAAGCGTGGAAACGAAAAAGAGAAAGAGGGAGACCGGCTATGAGATGATATGACGATATGAAAAATTGACTGAGGCGGATTGAAGAAGCACAAAACAGAGCGAGCGGGAGTAGAAAGAGTAAGGTCTATGCTCAATACTGGGCCCAAAAAGGCTGACAAAAAGATGGGTGTAACCTACCCTAAATATATCGAAAAGATCTTATCAAAAAAAAAACCTTCAGGAACAAAGAAATAAAGTTATAATGTTTCAAATTAGCTATCTACTGGTGACTCAGACAGCGTACTTGATCTCGACCACAAACTTGGGGTCATGTGAAAGACAAATTTATGTCATTTGTACATAACCAACCGTATAGGTAAAAAAGGCATGCGATTTGCTGACCAAAGCATAATTAGTATTAATTTTCCTTTCTTTAATTTTTTTTTGTTTGAAAGATCTATTCTTGCTCCTTTTAACTCCGATTTTCTACTTTTGAGTTTGATTCTAAAGGTAGCCTTTTTTTTCAATTCAGCGATCACAAAAACTTCTCAATAGTAGCCACATATGTAGAAAGATGAAAATAGAGGTTGCAGCTTGTTTTTCTCAATTTTGAGGTCTAGATTGTAGCGAGACTTAAAATTTCCCGCTCTTTTCAATTCCGACAGCAAAATGGAAGGTCTCTCTGGTCCCTTTGAAAGCTCATAACTTTGTTCCTCGAAGTTTTTTTTCTCGAATGAGCTATTTTTAGGAATATACCTATTGGAGCCACGAAACTAGACAAGGAACACTAAAAGGCGGAAATAAAAAGGACAGTAGGGCTAACATACAGTATGAGATAATACTAATTATAATACAATTCGAAACGAAAAGTATATAATATATATAATACGTGTGACGAGCACAAAAACCAATCTGAAGTAGGGGCAGGACACAGCGCAGATGGGTAGATGATATGAGGCGGCTTGTCGGAAAATACTTACGAGGGAAAGCTCCCAGTGGAGGAACATAGGAAATACGAGTGGATATAGCGGAGCCTTGAGTCGGGATAATGAGTTTGAGATTTACTACGACAAAGCAGTATTAGAATTTTTAGACTTTGTGGAGGTGTTGGGCTTAGACCGCTTGTTGATGATTGTGACAAACCCTCCAGAGATTAATCAGAGTCAGAAGGATTCTTTCAGCGTAGACCTAGCGTAATATAAGTATTCAAAATATTCGGTTTAGGGGCTGCAGAAGAATTAGCATAATCAGCAGCGTGAGATGAGAACTAGCAGGCGTTGAAAACTTAGCCATGGAATAGACAGACTACGAAGAAGGAATTTAGTACGACTGACTTCATACCAAAATGAGGATTATGGATGGGCCCGATCCAACGTCTGGCCCTGACCCAACCATAAAGATAACATCGTTTTACATCGAAAAACACCGAATTTTCTAGATAATAATTTGGTATATAAATAGATTTTTGTATAGCAGGTAGTTAAGATTAAACATGAACGCTGTAAATTAAATATTAATTTATGTATAGTAGTAATAACAAAATTACCTATTGGAAAAGACAGTTGAATAAATACATAATTGGGTCAAGTGCGAGATTTGATACAATATAGGTAAATCAAAGTATATATTGTTATAATATTGTAGTTTCAGACAAGCCGGGATACAGTGGATTTTCTTATATTTACCTTTATATCTTTTAAACTGAGCGTTTTAAATTTATAAAAATATAAACTTTTATTTCTTACACATGATCTTTTAATTTTATCTGCATGAATCGCTTAATTTTTATAGAGAATTTATTTAACTTTTGTAATTTGGTCGCGAAATTTAAGATTAGGATTTTTGCTTCATTTTACCAATAAAATTACGGTGAAGCCCTATTTAATCTTTTGTCTGAATTTTAGTCTTAGTAATTCGGAAGATAAAGGGAAGAATGGGTCATTATGTTTATTTTAAATATTAAATTATTAAATGTTTTATACAAATTATTATTAAAAATACAAATAAAATATATTTGTATTTTGGAGATGGTTCCTTACATTTGATACATTACGTTGCGTGTGCAGTTTAAGAAACATTTTTTGTTATTTAAGTTTATAAATTATTGTTAGAATTTGTGTTTTACTTTTTTAATGAGTCGAATTTTGTATATTTTTTAATAACTTTTTATCAAATTATTTTAAAATTATGAAAAATATTTACTTATGTTTCTAATTCCTCCGATTGGTATATTACATTAGGCGTAAAAATATTTTTCATTTAATTCTGTAATTTAGCCTCTAAACTTAATATCAGGGGTTTCTCTTTATTTTTCCTGTAAAGTTTAAGTTAGGTCATATATTCTATTTTTTTTTAATTTCAGGTCGTGTAGATTCTGAGATAAAGGAAGGAATAAGTCAATTTTTTATATTTTTCAAAATATCTCTTAAACAAATGATTTTAAAAATATTTGTATTTCTCATAGTGAGCCTTTTCATTTGATATAATACATGATGCGTTATTTTTAAAATTAATTCCCATTTAGTCGCATAATTTGCCCAGACACAATTAGTATTGGGGTTTTCTACTTATTTTTTCTATAAATTTCAAGTGAGGCCCTATACCCCTTTTTTTTAATGTTAGGCCGTATAATTTCGGAAATAAAGAGTGGAATGGGTTTGTGTCAGAACCCTTTAATTGATATATTACATGATGTGTGAGAAGAAATTTTAATTTATATTTTCCATTTAATTCTGTAATTTGTTCTCCCAAAATTAATATTAACGTTTTCTCTTTATTTTTTCTTGTGAGGCCCTATTTTATTTCCAAATTTTACGTGTTATACTTTCGGATATAAGGGGGGGGGATTTGTAAAATATTGTATAATTTTGTTATTATCTTTATTTTTTTTTTAATTTTATTTTAATAATATAATTTTCCCCGTAAGATTAATATTACGGATTTCTTCTTATTTTTCCTGTAAACTATGGGCAACGTCCTATATTCCCTATTTTTTCAAAATTTTAGGTTTAATAGTTTTAGAGATAAGGGGAGGATTTTTGATAATTTTCCACTCTACTCCAAAAATCAAATTTTTTTCATTTACGAAATGTTTTCTTCTTCGAGTCACCGGAGAAAATTGGTGTTATGGAAAAAATGGAGGAATCATGGGTGATATTATAAGGGTATCCGTATATTGTATAATGTAAAAAATAAAAAACTAATTAACGATAATGTAAGTTAAAATTATTGTTAAATTTATGAATTTCAACAGAATTCGGTAATGAACATTCGAATGTTAAAATACTCCATGAAATATAACATGGAAATACGGGTTTAAAGCATATAAATTATCTTATATTTACTCTCCATTTAATCTACCACAACAACAAAAAAGTTCTATTTCAAACACATCATCATCACAAGTTTATGCAAGTCACTTTTTTTTATTAATCAGACTATAGAAAACTATAAATAAAAATTCAACGTCATATTATGTTGAGATAAGTTTATTTAAATCAGACTTAAATTATTTGAGTTTGGTGAGCTTATTTAAGGTGGCTGTTTTCTTCTGGAGTTTTTGCTAGAGTTCACACTATTTCTAGAACTGCTATTTTGTTTTTGTTAACTAAACCGGTTTTCTCGACTAAATTGCATCCGTTAGTGTCATATTTGCCTTTGCAGTCGAATCGATAGAGAAAAAAGTTCATCGAATCAGTAGAATCCGTGGAATTGTGAGTTGTAATGGTTATTGGACGCGTGAATCGAGGCCTGCCTAATACCGTAGAAGTGCGCCAGAAACAAGCGACTGCTTCGGCCTAATCCCTCTTATCCCGAAAGTAATTTTGAGTCTTTTGAAATCGTCCCCAGCTTTCAGCGAAATCCGCCCGAGTAGAGCCGTATCTCGTGCAACCAGCACCTCTATCTAATGCCAAACACAATTTGTACGGAGTGGAACTGCTCTGGCTTGAAGCTGGTGCATGAGAGAAACCTTAAAATTACTAAAAAAGAACCTTTTTCATTATAGCAGTTCCGAAAGTAATATCTCAAAGTTTTTTAATATAATGGGCGGAACACGTCATGTATAAAATTAACTGGAAACCTCTGCGAAAATTGTAAAATGGAAAATTAAAAACGGACAATCTAATTTATCACTTGCGAGTCAATTACCCATTCATATACAAATTGGTGCAGAGTTGTAATTTGGGAAACATAATATATACCATCCAGTTTTTAGTAAGATGTTGAAGCAAATTAAAAATCTTTAATAATTAGCTATATATACGACTAACAAATTTAGTAAATCCATCGTAATAACTTTTTATCATCGAAGGAAAGTTCTTGAATAAAATAGCATCATTTAGAAATAAATTCATAATGTATCAAATTTTGGCGAAACTGTATTAAAGATTTACAGGGGTGAATATAGGATTTTCTTAAGTAGGGAGCGCAAAATTGTACCAGCTGTCTAAGATCCTATATATACTAAAAATAACGGGGAAAAGTTCAATAAAAATATAAGTCCTCAAAAACATAAAAATGTTTAATAAACTGATAATAAATATTTTTTCATTATAAAAATCAGTGTAATATGTTTTAAATGATTTGTAGTATACTCTAGTAAATTTTATTTTGTTCTGGGAAAATATATCACATAAAATATCTAGGAAATAGTGAGTAAATAATTTTTTACTATAACAAATCAGATTAAGAAGTCTTAAATGAATTGTATTATACTGCAGTAACTTGTTTTCGTACTAAAATATATTAATGCTAAGAATAGACACATGTATTAAATACTGAGTAAATAATTAGATATTTTCATGTTTTTTTTAAGATTAATATATTTTACTACAAAAAGTAAAAGTTCGTTCAGTATACTACAACCCAATGAAAATATACTACACTGAATTTTTTGCTAAAAATTATTTAGTGACTATTAAAAAGATGTTTTGATCATTAATATATTTTATTATAAGAAAACAGTTTATACATTTTTTGGTAAAATATATTATTAGAAAAAACATATAAACATCTAATTAATAGTGAGTAAATAATTTTGTATCACAAAAACTAGTGTAGTACAGTATGTTGTAATTGGGTTGTAATATATCGTCGTAACTTTTACTTTTCTGTAGTAAAATATAATTACTGATCTATCCACTCCCCAACACGTTTTGACATTGACTTAATAAGGTGGACTATTTCTTCTTGAGAAATACTATTGCATAACACTCCAAAGTCCGTGGGAACTGGTGTAAATTTCCAAGCCTTCTACACATCATATTCCAAACTTTTCTATGGGAAAAAGATCATTCACATGGGTCTCTTAAAAAAGTTTAAACTAACTCGAACAACATGAGGCCGAACATTATGTTGTTGAAATATGAGATCCATGAGTCGATTAAGATTATGGAGTACATACGGCTTCCTGAAGATGAAGTAGCACTGTCATATTGCCTCGAACAAATACTAAAGGTACTAAAGACCTACTTCCATGTGGAGTAGCCACCTATACTATAACTCCTACTGTGTACATGTGGCTCAACATAAAATTGAGGTTGACGTCTTTCTCCTCCACGTCGTCTAACTCTTCTTCGGCCATCATGTCCACTCAAGCAAAATCGAGATTCTTCAGAGAATACCGTTGATGATGTCATTCCACATTCGAATGTTGTCGTTCTTTGCAATACAAAACCAATAGTTCGACCTCTTTCAAATTCACTGAGCTGGCGATACGGGTACATGTACTCTAGGCATTTTAACATCACTAAACATCGATTTAGGATCCCTTCAACCAGTTTGTTTTTTGGTATATGAAAAAAAAGTTTATATGAAAAAAACGTTCACCAAACTTTACTAAATTTTAATCATTTACTCCTTACTATATGCTAGTAAAATATCTTTGACAATAGGCATTTGCGCCATCTCGTGTTTTATTTGTGGAACGCTGGTTCTGTCAAGGCCGTAATTTATGTTTAATGTGTTATAGAATGGAAAGAAAAACATCAAACCGAAAGTGCTATGTAGTTGATTATGAAAATACATCAAGGAAAAATCAAAAATTACAATTCTACCCGTTTTCCTGGATTTGTATAGCAATCGAAGAGAAAGAAAAAAATGAATTACAGCTGTTTGTCGTCAAGGGCAATTAAATTAAATTTCCACGTTTTTAGTCATTACTAAATACATAAAGTTAATCAATTGTTGTTCTCTTAACAAAAATAAGTTCAATAACTTTTGTAATAAGAAATGTTAATCATGCAAATACTTTTCCTTACAAAATAAATTTTTTAATTAATAATATTTTCTTTTAGGAATAAAGAAAAAAACGTAACTTTTTAGTTACAGGAAGGATGAAAAGCCATGGCAACCAGGAACATGTTCAAGGATCTGCTGCGCTCATTTGGATGTTTCGATGGAGCAGAAAAATCAAACAATATAGATACACAACAAAGTTTACAATTCAACTATCTTTCCTGTAATATATCAGTATTTATAGTCTTTTAAATAATTGACACTTTTTATTCTCATTATTTTTATTCTTTTATGGGCGCTTTTTTATTATTAGTTATTACAAAAGCTATAAGTAACATATAATCAATATTCACTTCTTTTTGAATTAACATGTATATTTGCATCTGTTGTTGCTTTATTATCTTTGTTCCAACTTCAAATTTTTTATCTTGAGCCATTAAAACTTCATTGTCAGTGAAATCTACCAATAAATTATATATAATGAATAAAGTTAATTTGTTCTTTTTCATATATATATATATACTTACTATTGTTAATCTCAATTGGAACTTCATCGACTCCTGAAGTTGAAGATTTTGCTTTTTTATATAGATATTGCAGGAAATATAACTAACTAATTGTAACTTTTGTTATGTGCATTGTTTACTTTTTTCCCAAACAATTTGACCACTGCAAATCACTGAATTTGTTTCTGGTTGAGATGGATTGCCCCACTGTTGTAATTAAAAAATCTCAGTTTTGTTAATGGAACAACAATTATTATTCATTTTATACATACAATAATGACTAACAACGTGGAAATCAAATTTATTTACCCATGATGTCGAACTGCTGCAATTCATTTTTTCTTCATCTCTAATTGATATGCAAATCCATGAGTGGTATAATAGTAATTTTAAGTTTTTTCTTGGTGTATTTTCACAATCAACTACACACTTTCGGTTTGATGTTTTTCTTTCCATTTTATAGGATTACTAAATTTAAATCTATAACACAGCAAACATCAATTACGGCCTTGATAGAACCAGCGTTCCACAAATAAAACACGAGATGGCGCAAATGTCTATTGTCAACGATACTTTACTAGCGTATAGCTTCTATATTTGACCAAAACAATATTAAACTTAAACATCTCCTTCTGGGTGTTGCGATTTTTTGTCAGTGAGTATATATTGAATTTGAAGACGCGAGATGTAAGACCGACATCTAGGATTTTCGAGAGAATTAGCACACAGAGGTTAGGTTAGGTCATTCCTTTGCGTACAAAGGAATGACACCTCGAAGAGAGTATTCAGTATCTCTGACAGGTGAAGTAACCTGAAAATTTTATCGTGACTCTAGGTGTTAAGGGAGAACAGCAATTACACGGAACGGCTCCAGATTCGGAACCTCTGTGTGCTAATTCTCTCGAAAATCCAAGATGTCGGTCGTACATCTCGCGTCTTCAAATTTAACGAAATATATCAAATACATAAAGAGGACATTCAATTGTGGGAAGCGCAACTGATGAAGGTTTCCTGACCAGAAACAATATATATTATATATAATATATAATGTATATTGTCTTGCGTACAAAGGAATGACACTTCGAAGAAAGAGAGTATATATTGGCTCAAAAGACATAAAAACATCTAATTATTTACTCAATATTTAATGCATGGTTTTATATTTTTTACGACTAAGATATTTGACTGTAATGTACAAAAGTTAGGTACTACAGCAAACTACAAATCCTTTTAGACATACTATACTCATTAGGGTTACACAACGTAATAGTAAAAATTATTTACTCAGTATATATTAGATGTTTATGTGTTTTTAGGAGTAATTATTTTACATAAAAAAATAAAAAACACTTTTTCTTATCTATGCTAATTGGGTTCATTAGGACTTAACTGATATCAATAAATTATTTCTTTCCATCTTTTCTAACCTTCGTGCCCCCGCACCCCCTACTGGATCTCACACTGCGATTTTTGGTATCTGATTTATTCAACTCTGTGAGATAGACTAATATAAGTAGTTTTCTATTTCATTATTACTATTTCGATGCCGACCAACAGTTTCAAGAGACCGAAATCCTTTTTGTACGAAATAACCGGTAATAGGAATTAATAAGTAGCAGTTATCAAAATATCAAACCAAATTAAAAGAGGTGTTATTTCAATGTTTATGCACCAACAGCGGCTTATATTGATTAGAAACGGTATATGTTTTTCAATCAAATATCAGATAACATAACCAAAGTCAACACTCAGGTTACTTCAAATAAAAAAATAATAAGGAAAAAATGATGAATATGTATAGAACTTCCAAGGAGTGGCTTAGAGAACTTGAAACAAAATTCATGACAATATGGAAACAGAGTTAAAAAAACAACTAAGTGTAATTCAAATTACAGACTGACGATAAAATTATTGTAATGTTTTTATTTTCACACTCGGGTTCAGTTCTTGGATTTATTTAATAACACAGTCCAACTCACACTAATTTATTTCCACTACTTTACCACAATTTATATTCAGAGAAACTACTATTAACATTTTATCTCAACTGTACAATACGACTGACGAAAACTGAATGCCTCCTATCGCCAGCTGTTCATATTTATATATTTATCTTGGAATTGTCTGGTACGTCCACGAACCATGGGGAAACTCTTTCATGTTCTGGAAGCTTTAAGGGAATTCCCAGTAACGGCAGCGGTCCGCCTGTTGAGAGACAAACATTTCGGGTTCCCAGAATTTATCTGAATAATGTCCCTTCCATGAATTGGTTGATGGCCGATTGCACCAGCTGTCGGATGAATTCTCGTAACAGTGCCCCCTCCTTCCTGGTATGACGATATTTGCAGGACTCTCCATTTCGACAACGGGAAGTTTGGTGGAAGTAGCAGTCAACGGTCTTCGAACCTGGGCTGCGAATAATGAGACAGCATACCAGGATGTTGATGCCACTGAATCGAAAGATTGTTTCCATCATATTTCTCACCACCCTCCAATTCAGTCCATCCAACCCGCAGGCTATCTTTGGGACCGCCAGTTTCATCAGATTCTTCTCCATCATCACATTCCTCAATTCTACCAGAGTCTTCCAAAGATCGCTATATGTTGGCTTGTCTTGCGAGAATGTTTTCGTTACCAAATAAAAGATGTCTCTGGTACCCACTGGTTGTTTATCTTCAAGATGAAGGACCTTCCCTACCACTGGATCTTGCTCCCGTAGCTTCTGGAACTGGCCGTACTTCTTGAAAAACACCTTGGCTATTCCTCAGGACATCCGGAGATATCGAGCCACACAATGAGCCAGGGCATATTCTATGGGCACCTCAAACAGGTCTCGGGGTTTTTCTGTGGTCACGTCGTGCTGCACTTCCTGCCCATTAGAGTACAGTGCTATAAACTGTTCTCATCATCGGGTGGTTGGATGCTGAGGACTTGGGCTTGGTCAACTTCGCCGTCATGACTTCCGGCATAAGGGGCTAACCTGTCGAAATGTACCACCTTTGGCTTTCCTCGAGACAGCTTCCTTATTCTGTAGACCACATCGTTGATTTTCTTCACGATTTGGTATGGCCCCTCCCAAGAACTCTGTAGCTTGGGCGAATATCCACGACGACGTTGCGGATTATACAACCAAACAAGATCATCAACTTGGAATTCTCCGCTCTCAGCTTTGATGTCGTAGGCTTCCTTCATTCGGGCACTGGCATTCTCGATATTTGACCGCACTCGTTGGTGTATGTAGTCCATCTTTCGACGTAACTGGCTGACATAGTCTTCACCTGCAGCCTCTTCGCCTGGGGACATCCAAACTTCAAATCGCATGGTAGTCGTAACTCTGGTCGCATAATAACGCTTGCCGGGGTCTGACCCGTGGACTCGTGCACAGATGAACGATATGCCATTAGAAACAAGGGAAGGTACTGGTCCCAGTCTCTTTGGTGGTCGGAGACTACTTTTGACAAATGGCGGTTAGTAGTCCTATTCATCCGTTCTACCGTCCCATCTGATTGAGAGTGTAATGCTGTCGTCCATGTTTTATTGATCTTCAGAAGTTTGCAGACATCTTGGAAAAGAGTAGACTCGAAATTTCTACCTTGGTCTGAGTGCAACTCCAAGTGAACACCAAAACGACTGATCCATTCCTTGAAAACGGCCGTCAGCAACGGTCAAGGCTTCTTGATTCGGCAAGGCATACGCTTCGGCCCATTTACTAAAATAGTCCATCACCACCACAATGTATTTATTTCCAGAGTCGGATACAGGAAATGGACTGCCCACGTTATATTGCTTCATTTGAGCTTTTGGTTGCTTCTGAGGCCCATTACTTGCTGCACAAATATTATATTTCCGCCACCACTCCTTAACGTCTACTTCCCAGTTTACCCAATAGTAGCGTTCTCGCAACTTCTCCAAGGTTTTGGTCACTCCCAGATATCCTCCGGTTGGACCATCATGTAGTTCTCGCAAAACCTCTGGTCTCCTATTTTTAGGGACTACAATCTGCTTTCTTTCTTGCCTTCCTCTGGGGTTTCAAGGACGCGCTTTAGAAGTCCATTCTCCAGGATGAGAGAGTTCCACTGAGCACAGTACGACTTTATGGTTGGTGAGTATCGGGAAATCTGTTGCCACGTAGGTTTGCGGTCTTCTTCCTTCCACCGGATAACCTCTTTCAAATCTGGATCTAATTTCTGGTCTTTTTGGATCTCCGCAGATTGCCAATGATCATCGATGGCGGTAGTTCTGCAGAGAACAGCTCCTTTTTCTTCTGCTCGCTGTCAATGTTTGCCATCATCAGGGCATGGTCTCCTCGATAGGGCATCAGCATTCTTATGGCTTGTTCCGGCTCGATGTTCAGTCTGGAAGTTGAATTCTTGCAACCGCTCAATCCACCTGGCCACTTGTCCTTCGGGGTTTTTAAACTGCAGGAGCCACTTCAGTGCTGCATGATCAGTCCTCAGGATGATAGTACGTGCATAACCCCAGGAAAATTCTTAGCTGGTGTATGTCTTTAGGTATCGGCCATTCCTGGGCAGCTTTGACTTTCTGTTTATCAACAGCTACACCCTCTGCGGAAACCACATGTCCAAGATATTGCACCTCCTCTTGGAACAGCTGACACTTCTTCGGGATTAACTTTAGTCCAGAACTCCGAAGTCGCCGAAACACCTCCTCCAGGTTCTTGACGTGGTCTTCAAATGATCTTCCAACCACGATAATGTCGTCAAGATACACCAAGCATGTTTTCCATGAAAGCCCTTTTAACACTGTTTCCATCAATCTTTCAAACGTCGCTGGACCATTACACAACCCAGACGGCATCACCGTGAATTGGTAAAGTCCTGAGCCGATGGTAAAGTCCAGGGTGGAAAACATCTTCGATCCAGCCAACGTATCTGGGGTATCGTCTATTCTTGGAAGGGGATAGCTGTCTTTTTTTGAAGCGTGGTTTAATTGCCGATAGTCTACGCAAAATCGAGTCGAACCATCTTTCTTTTTAACCAAGACAACTGGAGAAGCCCAAGGGCTATTGGATGGTTCTTCTCTTTTAGCTAGGGGTAGTCTTCTTGCCGACTGTCGAATAGGTTGAGCGTCCCCAGTATTAATTTTATGTTTTACCAGATCGGTTCGTCCTCTTTTGCCATTCCATACATCGAAAATATCCTGGTAGTTTCTAACGATTTCCCTCAACTTTGCGCACTAGTTTGGTTTCAAATTCTTAGATGAATCGCTGATGAGTCTTTCCAGTTCCTCAGATAGTTTACCCGATGGTATTTTTGCATGCTGTGTGCTTCTGACTACAGAGGAAACTGATGAACAATGGCCCAAAGTTGTTCCTTTCTTTAGCACAACCGAGTAATAAATCAGGTTCATTACTCTTACTGGCACAATCTCCTTGACCTGAAACAGAGTCTTCCCCAGTGCGACTCATCTGCCTACATTTCCGTCGTTAAGTTCGGGATCAAACAGCATTACAGATCCAGTTTTAGCTTTTCCATCTAAGCAAGCATCTATAACGATTTCAGCTCTTTCCGGAACATTGGCATCCTCTGCTAAGATGGCTTGCAGCATTATGTCATCTTTTCCATGAAGCACCACTTCTTCGTCATTCACTCGCAGAATTCCATCTTTGAAGTTTAACTGGAATCTCTTGGAGCTCATGACATCCATTCCAATGATTACTTCGTCTTCGATGTCTGCCACTAATGCTCGATGTAGGAAGGTTGTGTTTTCCAATGTCATTTCAACCTCTATTTCACCATGGACTTTCGCTGCTTCTCCTGTCGCTGTTCGCAGTTGCCATTTTGTTGGTTTTATCATTGTCTCTAAAACAATGTTGGGCCTTATTACTGTTTTCGTCGCACCAGTATCCAGCAGCATTGCAAATTGCCTCCTATTAATAAGGCCATCTACGAGGACACTGTTAACGTGGTTGCGTAGCGAAGCGACATATGCGTTGGTAGTTGACACTTGTTTGCTACAGGTCGACGATGGTCCCTTTACATAGGCCTTCTTTAGTTTCCCCGGCGAGGAAGTCTGGACTCCGTTGCTCTCCTTGCAACGACTCTGGACATGTCCTACCTTACGAGACTTCCGACATCTCACTAGTCTTTTTTCGATAAGGAGTTCTTCTATTATCTTTCTTACAGAGGCTTAATCGTTTCCGCCATCTTTAGATTCTCTATCAAAGATTCGGACTCTGGCTTGACCTCTGCAGGTATTTTTCGCAGCCTCGAATTCTAAAGCTCGAGCCAGTGCATCTACTAATTGAGTCGGTCGAGCTAGGGTCAATGCTTGCCTGGCTTCGTGGTCCCGAAGTCCATCCAAAAATGCTTGCACTGCTAACCTTTCTATTACGGACAATGTCAGCTTCATACTTTTGTAGGGATTCAGTTGATCTCTGGTGGCGATTTTTCAATTGGGGGTGGTAGACGTGCTCCAAATGTGTCTGACCATACCTCAGTTCTAAATGTTTGACCAGTTGTTCGTAGTCTTCTTGCTCCGAGGTATTCAATGTTTGTAAGATATATGTAGCATCCCCTCTTAAGGCTAGGGTTAATGCGATTGTCTTCTTCTCTGCCGACCATCCGGTTAGCTTAGCTGTAGCCTCGAATTGACGACGATAATTAGCCCATGACGATTTCCCATCAAATTGGGGAGGTTTCATTTTGTGTCTTGTCCCCTCGAGGCTAATTTTCGAATCCCCTACTTCTAGACTGTTTCTGCTTTCGGTTTTTGATTGTGTTTCTCCCCTTTGTATAGTGACTACCTGTTCTTTTATTCTGCTGATCTCACCCTCCATTATCTGTTTTAACTCTTGTATCCGAGCCTCATTCTCGACTATTTTCTCTTCCAGCATTTCTGAATTTTCCTGAACCATGCTTTTCAAATTTTCTTCTAAGGATTGAGCATTTTCGTGTAATTTCTGTAGCTTATCTTCCAAAGACTTGTCTTCTAGGGTTTTAGAGTTTTTTAGCAGTTTGTCTTCTACAGATTTAGAATTTCACAGTTCTATGTTGATAGTCTCGGGTATGTTACGTTTTAGCTACCTACACTTCGATTTTTTGTTTACTTTGAGTGTCAATGAGATGAGTAAGTTGCTATTACTAACTGCTTACTCAGGCAAAGAAGACAAAACAACTCTAAGTTGAAAATAGTTCCCTTCAATAAATCAAACATATCATATGAACTTTTTTTTTTCATTAAATATCTTGCTTTGAAAGCATTTATTAAGAATAGAAATATAGCAGTCTTATTATGTCATAAATGAGTTCAACAAATACAAAAAGGTTGTCAAATGTACTGAAATTTCCAGAAACTTAATAATGGACAAGGTCCTTAACTATACAAGATAGATATGTCTTTGTTAAGAATTTAAAGTTCACACCAGTACTATCATTTACACCCTGTATAGAGAAAAATGTCGAAGAGTGTCAAATTATTTTTTATTGATCCTTTACTGAATACCATTTTATGAAATTGAAAGGACTTGAATATACTAACGGTGCAATCTCCATTCACAAATATTAGAATAAAACATAATCTTGGCGACTAACAATAAAAGCGCTAGCGTTGTTCCATTGTAGTTTTGTGGCATTGAAATCTTGATTAGTCTTTTTAATTCATTATTTCTTCGTTAAACTTAATGAATTAATAGAATACAGGAAGAGATTTTTATTCTTGAAGAATGAATATTGTACGTCATGCCTTTTAGAAATCTTATTATAGAGGCAAATTCTTCCAGTTTCCTCGCGACTTTCGTAAACGTAAGTGTAAAATTTTAGTTATTTTTCCGTCATTTGAGCTGTTGATGATGTTACAAAGTGTTCTTTTTAATTTTCGTTTATTGATAATTTGTGTGGTGTTTCATTTTGTGATGATTACCGCTTTATTCTCTGGAATATTTGTGTTTAACTGGTGAGTTGAGTTCATGTCATAGAATCAAAATATAAATAATTTATACACTGAGAGAAAAATTCACTTCAGTTAAAGTAGTTTAAAAGGTTAAACTGTTTAGGCATATCGGTTAATTGTCAGTGATAATACATGCTAGAAGATTTTTTTCGTAGAAGAATATCTTACCTAATAATTTTCACAGTTTTTTGTCTGAAGTGTAAATACGTAAAGCCTAAGGAAATAGGATGATCAGAAAGTCCTTGAATAAAATGTAAATATTTGTAAGACGTTATTAGTTCATTAGGTCCGGTGTTGTTTAGTAATAATTTTATTGAACAAAAATGCCTTGGGCAATATACAGTGTCAGTCAAAAGTCTCTCCCTCCCCTCGTATCTATTGAACGGTTAATAAAATTTGGATGGTGAAAATAAAAGGATACAAACTTCTCTTCCAGTGAAAACGGATGACGTAAAGTTATAAAATGACCTCACAGGTCCATTGTGTTCATTAATTTTAAATAGGACCTTAATGTAAGTGAAAGTTATTGACAATACCTACTCAGTCATCTTAATTTTGTGTGAGTTGAGGCAAGTTTTGATGGATAAATTAAATAAATACTAAAATTATTATTTGGCATGTAGATTATTCAATCGTTTTTGAATTTTCTAGTGATGGTTATTTTGTTTTTGTAAAAAGTTTTTACATTAAATATTTAGTTTTAGTATTGTTTATTGGTGAATGATGCCTAACGATCTAGTTGATCAACAGTTAGAGATGACAAAAACATAAAATTGACTTAATGGCACAAATGGTAGTAAACCCTAAGGATATTTTACAAAGGATTGCTTCATCAATGTTAAAAATTATCGAAAAAAAACCAGCCACCTTGTGACGTATGACCGTGTGTTGCGCCCGTTCTCGAGTTGTTGTGGCGCTTTGTCTGTTGACAGTTGAAGATTTTTTTCTGGTTTTGTTTCTTCTGTTTAATGTGATATTAATTAGATTATGCTCTTACTGAAGTTTACATAAAATAAGCCAATTGGTATCATCAACAGGTTGACTATCAATACGAGAAGTTTTACGTGCATATATTGATTTGGAACATGTTAAGAGGCAAATAATTTTTGAATCGAATGTTTCCTAAAGGAGGCGCACACTAATATGTACATACGAAAATAGATGAGTATGACAGTTAAATGCATAAATTACAAATCTTTTTACGAAACTTCGTTCCGACACTTCTTTTGACTTTGATATACCCATAAAACTTAGTTCTTTGTGCAATAAGAAATATAACATCCAATCAATATACCGTACCTGCACAAAATTTGCTTTTCAGTGATAAACATTCCAATTTTCTGTTTGCAATATTAAAAATTAGAAACTTGATGTACATCGGAAATCTAATCACAAAAAGGGCAAAGTTACTAAGTTGCCATCATATTTGTGTTCATATTATAAAAGTAAACATTTTATATTATGACTTCTAAATAATAATTGAAATTGAAAGATAGGAATATGTTCATCTATAAGTTTTTTATTAAATACCCTATATTAAAGTGTTAATTATGTCCCTAACAAATTGATCTAATATAGAGTGATCCTTTGTTTGTAAATAGAAAAGCGGAAATAGAATTGAGTTCAAGTGAAGAACCAAGCATATTTGATTTATCATATAAATAATAACTAAATGAAGCTCAGGCTATCAACAGGTAAAATACGCTAAACTGAAACATTTAGGTTCATAATAATTTTTATTTCCTTTATTATTGTAGACACAAACGTTACAGGAAGACAAAGTAAAACATGTTTAGATGACAGCTATTGATAACTAATGAAACTGAAGATTTGCAAACATCCAATACATTTTTATGTAATAAAAAATGTTAATAGCAACATTGTGAATTAAAACAGAAATTATAAGGCAAGAAGATATAAAAGTCATACCCAAAATAAAAAAAATATGTTAGACGATTGATTCTGCTGTTAGACTTAATATTCTAATACATGATCATTCCAAAAAAAAAACCTTTTGGATATTTGTCAATTGATGATGGATTAAGGTGGTGTTAGCGTTAACAATGTCAATACTCTTTACAAAACATTGAGTGTTCCAAACAAATGTTCGATATCCAAAGAAGAATTAATTTTTTGAAGAAAATGAATTTTGGCCTCACATTTTTCCTTATTTTTTTAGAACACAGATGCACAATTTTCCGAATTTGCACAGTAAACATCAATGTTTCATTTTATTCATATGATAGATTTTTTAAATTGATTCGGTTAGTCGTGATATTCCGTTTCAAATAAGGTGAATGACCCTGTATAAGCAGTAAACTTGCAGGGATGGTGCACTTGGAGCAGTTACTTCGAAATAGTAGGCGAGATATTCGTAATAGCTTTATTATTGCAATAAGATTACCGTCGTTCCACATTTTTACTACACCATCCTGAATAATTTCCTATATTAGTAATATCCCTATTCAACTGCTTAGTTAGAACAATATTGGAATATATTTCTATAATCTTGAATCTTATATACGAACGATACATTATGGATATAGAAAGGGTTCAGATTTTTTTTTTGAAATATGCAACATTTGAAATTAGCGGAGTCTATCGCCAAAGAGGATGTGAATATAATCTCTTATTTAAGTAGTTTGTAAAAGGTTGAGGAGGCAAATAGTTATTTTGGATGTTCATGTGGGTTTTCACTCCTCACAATGGTTTCTGAAAAAACACAGATAAGTAAAGTAATAGAAAATCAAAGTGTAGTATCTAAGAGCAGTTTGTGGAAACTGCCCGGAACACTAGTTGCCATCTTATAGAAAAAATCTCTCGCAAGATTAACTGTGAGACACTAGGTCTACGGATTTGTCAACTAGTTTTCCTGTATACTATGTTGGGATGTATTGGTGAATAATTTCCTATATTAGTTTCAATCATTATTCAGAAGTCTCTTAAAATAAAATGTTTACTTTATAATATGAAGCTAGTCAGCACACAAATTTAATGGCAAGTAACGTTGCCCATTTTTAACCGACTTCCAAAAAGGAGGAGGTTATCAATTCGTCGCGTATTTTTTCGCTTTTTTTGTATGTATGTTACCTGATTTCTTATCCTGTGGTGCATCATTTTGAATGAATATGGTCTTGTTTAATAGAGTATATATCCGGATTGGTAAAACTTCAAATTTTGGAAAAGAATTCTATTGGTAAAGTGATAAAATTTGTGAATGAACACATGCGTGCATGGAAATCGACCAATATCCCTAATATATTAGTCGATTTTTCGATAACTCCTTATGGATGTGTATAGTTTTTTAACGTTTAATCTATTAAGGAAGATCTTTAGGTGACCTCATATACTTTTCTGCGACGTGCAACTTGCAGTTTTGCAGAAAATCGCCGAAAATTCCAAAATTCTTATAAAATTTTGAATCGGAATGACATAACGGACATTTCCTCATAAATATTTTAATTCCAACGTAATAGTGCGGTAATTTTAGGCACTGGAAGTTTTAATTGCGAATTTGAAAATTTTCTATGTACATCTCAAGCATATAGGTAGTAAAGCATAGTATTTTCGGCTCCTTAAATCAATGAGTACCAAGCTCGTTTTGTTTGTATACCAGGCAAATACCTATTTAAATGCAAATTTTTCCATTTTGCGAAGACGGTGCTTTTGGTTTACACATTTTCCCGGCCTAATAGAAAATTCAGTGACCACACATGTCAAACTTTAAACGTTTATACACAGGGTGTTTAGTTATAGCAAACAAAATCACAAAGTAAAGTGATAGAAGGAGTTGCATATATGAAGCTTGAAATATAGGACGGACTAGAATGATAGTGGTCCGTAGGCAGCCGTATATAAAGGATGGTTGGAATATAGGGTGGACTGGACGTTTGGTGGTATAAAAATGTTGGAAAAAATGTGAAATTAAAATTATATAGGGTGATTAAAAAACTGTTATATGATGTGGACATAAGATAATCATATACAGGATGGTTGAAATATATGCTGCAGTTGAATTATATTTATACAGTGTGATTAAAAAAGTATTTCATTTATAGCCCAAAAGAAGTTGCATAAAGTGTGAAGAGGAATTAATGTTACACAGGACGATAATGTAACATGTAAAAAATGAACTAATTTATGGGCTAGCCCACAAGGAGTTATTACTATGGTTGAAATATAGGACGGATTTGACTCCGTAAATATGGGATGGATTTTACTTCGTCCTATAGTTTACAGAAGGCAGCTAACAAATTTATGCTTGTCCGTGGGCAGTCGTATGTACAGGATGGTTGGTGCATAGGTTGGAGTGGAAAATCTATAGTTATACAGGGTTGTCAAAAAAAGTTGAAAAAAGGTTACATCACGTCGTCCATAAGGGATAAATATATTTTGGGCTTATTAAGTTAACGCGTATTAGTACATTTTTTTGGTAAAGATTTACCTATCGATTTAAATTAGAAAGTATCATTGTGTAATGTTGAGGATTTCGATGTTACCTGGTTCTGTCTATTAAGGTTATACATACAAAATAAAAAATAAAGAATGAAAACTGCCTGAGTTCAAAAAGACTAAATAGTTTTAAATAAAACATTTAAAAAAATATATAACCGACTTCTACCTATAACTAAAAAGCTAAAAATGATTATAACAAAATACAACTCTAGCAAATAAATAACACAATCAATGTTGTTAGGTACCTACCCAGGAAGTAAAATATGTAAACATTAAAAGGTGCTCATTCTGTACAAATTATTTACCTACCAATCTAGTATATTTTTGAAGTCGGTGCCAAGCAACAATCAAGTTTGATGAATTAGTAGATAAGTACGCAATGAAGGATTTTAGATTTGCTTGGCACCGGCTTCAAAATATACTAGATTGGTAGGTAATTAATTTGTACAGAATGAACACCTTTTAATGTTTACATTTTTTACTTCCTGGGTAGGTACCTAACAACATTGAATGTGTTATTTATTTGCCAGGGTTGTATTTTGTTATAATTATTTTTAGCTTTTTAGTTATAGGTAGAAGTCGGTTATATATATTTTTTAAATGTTTTATGTTGTGTTGTTTTTGACTTCTGACGTATGCTAAGTCTCTAATTTAATATATTCTCTTAGAACGAAAAGCAAATTTTGTGCAGGTATTGTATATTAATTGGACTTTTAATATATTATCGTGTCCCTGTTTCTTATAGAGAGGACTGTGTTGTATGTGTTTGGGTATTTCAAGATCAAGATAGTATGGTGAAATTTCAAGTTATGCATTTAATTCCCATACTCAACTATTTTCACATGTGTAAGTGGGAGCTTTCCTTAAGAAGGTTTTGTTTCAACAAAGTGGGTTTAGGTTGGCTTGACCATAGTTTACAAGATATAGTAGATAAGTAGGTAATTAATTCCTGCATAAGATACATTTTTAATTCATTTCCGAACAAAATTTTTACTAAATCTTTTTTTAATTATTTCTCTATATGCAGATTGTTTAACACTAAAAGGGTAAACTTTTGACGTGCTGTAAAATTGAGCTTAACTTTTGAAGCGTTTGTATTATTTAGTTCAATTAAGATAATGAATTTTTTTAACGATCATTATTCAGTGAAATAATTTTCATAATCTGTAATATTATTTTACTTAATTTTGGTCTATTTGTGTTTTTTTGTTTACTTTATTCCGTTCAGATTAAATATTCTTCAGATATTAGGGCTATGCTGTCTTAATACCTTTGAATCTTGCTGACTTTATCGTTAGACGTAGGGGAAAAATGAAATAATTAAGCAAGTAATTTCCTCACGCAAACGGCACTTATCTTCAAAGATGCGATAATAAAAAGCGATATAATTTTCGTTATCTCAAAAAATGTATGCAAAGCAAAACGATTTAATAAATTTCGAATAAAATTGCCCGAGAGGGAGAACAAGGATAACCGAAATAGCAGCTTTTCAGTTCTTTAGGTATGTGAGCAATGCCAGGAAGGAATCCTGGTTTCATTTTTACTACTATAAATCAGAGCGAATCGCTTTAATAAAACAGGAGTTACAGCGGCGTGCTCACAGAAATTCTCTATTCGACAATTTATTCCAATATTGTAGATCAACTATCTTATTTCCTATGCATATTTTTAAATATATTTAAACACTAACCACTGTGGTAATTTTCACTAATTTTTAAGTTGACAGGCTTCATTAGAAATAAATATAATAATATAACTAAATGATAAACATCGGAATACTTAATACAGTGTTGTAAGATAATGTTGGAAAATTTGGGTACTTGGGTAGAATATTAATGACAGTAAAGGTAAATATTACTAACTAATATAATCATGAATTTTGTATTATATAAGGATATTGAGATTATGTGAGGGTTACATATTTGTATCTGTTTGTTCATTTAAAAAAAATGGTGAATTTTTAATTGAGTGATTTCAAGTGACTAAAAATGATAATTTATCATTACTGGGCAACCATTAAGTCCTCTTTTGGTTGAAATACGTATAGACAATCTAGAATCGCTAATTTTTAAACAAGATTTGAGTAACAAATTTTTATATTGGTACCGATTGATGATGTTTTTGCTTTCTTTACTGGTACACAGAGACAATTACAATTACTACATAATTACATAAATCAACTCGACCCCAATATACAATTGACACTATAAACAGAAAAAAACAACTATTTAACTATAAAAATAAATAAATAGAATAAAACACATTGTTATTAATAATCAACTTCCAAATTATTGATAACATATTATCCAAAAAATTAAAGAAAAAAAGCTATAGAACAGGTATATCATTCACCTCCTAGCTCTAACTCAGAATTTTACCAATCCGTCACATCTATCTGTTTTTGTTTACAAAACAGAATTATTCAAACGGCCTTTAAAACAAACAAGAATTTGGCCAAATACATAAAAAATAATAAGACAAAATTATAACTCAAGAGTCTATAAGTTAACATGTAGTAGTTGCCGGAACTTCTACAACGGTCAAACATGAAGGTCATTTAAATCAAGATGGTCTGCACCTTTAAAAGCCGAGGAAAATCAGAGGTACAACATCTTCCGACCGTTAATTAATTGAAATTCACATCCACCAATTATTTTCGAAATATTACATCTAGATAAAAAAAGTATCCCATTTAGAGTCACTTGAAATCAATAAAAATAAAGATTCACTTAATCTCAATATCGTTGTATAATACAAAATTCATGATTATATCAGTTAGTAGTAGGTATTTACCTTTAGTGTCATTAATATTATACCGTAAAAATATTGTACTTTCTACCCAAATACATAGATTCCCCAATATTATCTTAAAACACTGGATAACGTATTCAGATCTATAGCATGGAGTTATATTTATTTTTAACGAACCCTGTCAACTGTGCGAAACAATTTTCAAATAATATCTAATAAATTTAAAAAACTACCGAAGTGGTTAGTGTTTTAATATATTTAACATTAATTTTCACCAAGTAATGACCGATACAATCATGCATATTTTTATTGATTGTACTTATGAATGAACAGTAAATATTATATTTTCCTATATTTTTCAATTTTAAACATGTGCTTATATTGTTAGGGATTTTGCATGAATTCATTTAAACAATGTAAATATAATTTGACACCTTGCACCTTGCTTTCATAGACACATCTTTTCATCTTCCTCCTTTTAGACCTCCATTCTCGCATTTTCCATATTTACTAAATAAATTCTATGATGCAAACAGGCATCACAATATACGATAGGCATAAGTGTCGTATGTGCCCAAAGATTCCCATGATTTTACATTTGATTTTCACCTTAGTAGGGATCTGCCCAAGTACATTTTAAGTAGGAGTAGTAGATAGGAGATATACCACATCAAATTTTTTATTGTTGCGAATGGAGTTGTTAGGCTGTTCCCAAGTTTGATTGTTGTGATATTTTGTTTATAGTACATTTTAGTGACTTTTATTAAGTTTATGTTAATAGTTCCTTGTTTTTGAAAATTACGAAACTGGGACCTGTGCTTTTTCTAAATCATTGAGGGCTAAGTTTGTTCATCTGACCGTGTGTTCTTGAGGTTCTCTTCGACAAGGATTTTTAAAATTCTAGAGTTTAAGTATCCCTGTTTATAAATTGGGGAGATATTTGTTACTTCCTTGGCACTGCTTTCCATTTAGGTAACTTTAAAATAAAGTTCTGTCGGTTTAGTTGGGTCTAAATCGTTTTTCAAATTGCTTTTCCATTGATTCCTCAATATAACTCTTAATTTGCCCTAATTTTTTTTTCAGAAGATGTGTTTACAACTGTAAACTTTGGGTTCAACGTCTAAAAATAAAGTTTGGTTCTACAGTTGTATTGTAAACTGTCCAGTTGTAATTTACGTTTTTATATTTATTGTTTCTGTTTCTTGTATTCATTTCAATGAAATTAATATATATTTTGGCAACCACATTCGGCCCCTTTATTAAAACTTACATTTCTTACTTTTAAGCTCGATTTTTGTTTTAGTATAATATTGTCAGTACAGGTTTGTTCCAACCTGATTCAAAACAGTACATGTGACGATCACCATCACGCGCAAACAACTTAGCGTTTCTGGTATAGTCATTTCGATCCTTGATGCGGAGCAAGAAGTGTTGTGAGGATAATGCGAGTCCTGCACACTAGACTCTTTAACCCTACCCGTTACTCAGATAAAAGTTTTTTAGATTATTATATTTACATTTATAGTTTAGTTGTTGTCTGCGGTGTTGATAGTTAATCTATTTTTATTATTGTACCTATTTGTAGGTAATTTGAATATCGAAATGAGTGAAAATTAAATTAGTATGACAATTAAGAGGAATACAGAGCTCAGTCAAATTTGTCAGAAAAAGGGTGTTATATTCGCAGTTGGGCATAAAAATAACGCAGACAATTTCCTGACAGTGATCGTAGTGATACTGTAGGTAGGAACAAACCTTATAATTCCAATTCAAGGACAAAAATATGCGTTATGATAGGACGATAACGTTAGCCATTCACGATTAATGCATTACTTTCCTCATCTTCAAAGAAATACGATTCAGTGATTCCTCCAGACCACAATGCACACTAAAACACATTTTGGATGCATTGCTTTTTGATAAATAAATAAGACAATTTTCCCGATTAGCAAAGCCGTTCAGGTAAAAATGGACCTTATCACTGCAACTGATTTTGTTCGCAAAATCAGATTTTATTTCTACTTGCTCAAGGATCAAATTGGTGAGCTCTCTTCGCCTTACAGCATGCTCTGTTGGCAAAAGTTGTTGAGTCAATCGGACTTTCTAGGTGTTTAGATGTAAATTTTTAGTAAGAATACGCTGAAAGGTGACGGTTGTAACATTCAATTTTTGTGCACGAAGATGAATCAACGTCTCTGGACAGCCACACACTCGTAAACTGCCCTGATGTTTTGTTCTGAACAACCTCTACGAGCTCTTAATCCTAATCGTGTGGTTCACATGAGGCGTGTTCTACCCGACGTAAAACCGATAAGCAACCGGTAATTGTATTGCGCGTAACAATACTGTAAACGGTAACTCGTCACCGCGCACGAAGATTATCGGTTGTGTATCGGTAATTCGGTCTGTTGGAACGAACCTATGATTAACTGCACCAGTACACAGTAGATGAATCAGGATCATTTTGTGCAATACAAAAACTCATTGAAATACCCTTTATACCTCAATCATCATGTATGTTATTACTATGTATATTTGTGTATGTCATTATCGCCGAAATAGATGTTATTATTCTCCTCTTCGTACATTAGTATTACTTTGGAGTTCCACTATTTTTCTATTCGTGTATTCAGATCTGCGGCCACAATTATTTCATGGCTATTTGGGACATTGTCAATAAGATCTTTTCAATTTTTCCAAAAATAGCATTGATTTAGACAGTTTGCATTTACGACACATATGCCATAGTTGTGGTATTTCTTCCTACTCTATTTAAACTGGATATATGATTCGGCGTATTTTGAATGGATTTAGTTTTACTTAGTTCAATTCTGAAAACCTCAGTGAAAAACTATTCTAAATTAAATTAGTAGCCAATTTGAAGTGAAACAAGGATCTGATAACAGACCTAGTTGCATTTGAGACTACGGGCTACCGAAATATGCACGAAATAAATACATGCATCAAGTAGCAGAAAGCGTAACCTGTACGTTTATAAACACTACATTGTTTGAAGTTAAATTCTCATGATATACGGTGTGCACTTAAATTATGGAATATACCAAATAAAATCTATCCAGATAAAAGAAGGAAAAAACCCTCGGACACGTCAGTTTTAATTTAATAATGAACACATTTGGACATACATAGATTTTGTGTGAGTCATTGATATGGTCTGTATCACGCCATCCACCATTTTTTTAAATGGCAATTCTAATACAAGACTCCACATACAGGACGTTTCAATTTCACATCTGTCATATTACAAGTTTTTCTAGAATTCTTTCTCTCTTTTATTCACTTACACCAAAATCAACTGAAAGATGAGTTATTAGTCTGATTTCTTCCATTATTGTTAACCTTAAATCTTCAGTACTAATTAGTCGGTTGATGTAAACTTCTGATTTCAGATAGTTTCACAAAAAGAAATCCAGTGGGGTAAGTCGGGAGATCTAGCAGGTCATTCGATTGGTCCTCTCCTACCAATCTATTTGTTTGACAAAATCGTATCTACATAATTTCAGACAGATTGTGAAAAATGTGGCGGTGCACCGCCCTCCTGAAACCATATTACATCATCAGGCATGCCAAAGACTCCTGTAATTGCCGGTTTTATGTTTTGCTATAGCAGTTCCAAATAATTCCCACCATTTAGTGCACCTTCAATAAAAAAACCGACCTATGAGTGCTGACAATCCCTACCCTTACATTGACGTTCTGCGGGCATTGTGTACGTACTTCCATCATCCAGTGTGGGTTTTCAGGTGCCCAATATCTATAGTTCTGCGTATTGAGAGAACAATTTAAACAAAATGTTGCTTCTTCTGAGAAAATTATAAGAGTTGAACTTTATATGGATGCCATTTGTTCTGCTTTAGGTATTTTAAAAATGAAGGTCCCCTGACCAGAAACAATATATGTTATATATAATATATAATGTATATTGTCTTGCGTACAAAGGAATAACACCTCGAAGAGAGTACTCAATATCTCTGACAGGTGAAGCAACCTGCAAATTTTATCATGACATTCTGTCCTAGGAGTTAAGGGAGAACAGCACTTACACGGAATGGCTCCAGATTTGGAACCTCTGTGTGCTAATTCTCTCGAAAATCCTAGATGTCGGTCTTACATCTCGCGTCTTCAAATTTAACGAAATGTATCAAATACATAAAGAAGTGTTCGAGAGGACATTCAATTGTAGGAAGCGCAACTGATAAAGGTTCCCTGACCAGAAACAATATATGTTATATATAATATATAATGTATATTGTCTTGCGTACAAAGGAATGACACCTCGAAGAGAGTATTCAATATCTCTGACAGGTGAAGTAACCGAAAATTTTATCGTGACATTCTGTCCTAGGAGTTAAGGTAGAACAGCACTTACACGGAACGGCTCCATATTCGGAACCTCTGTGTGCTAATTCTCTCGAAAATCCTAGATGTCGGTCTTACATCTCGCGTCTTCAAATTTAACGAAATGTATTAAATACATAAAGAAGTGTTCGAGAGAACATTCAATTGTGGGAAGCGCAACTGATGAAGGTTCCCTGACCAGAAAAAATATATTTTATATATAATATATAATGTATATTGTCTTGCGTACAAAGGAATGACACCTCGAAAAGAGTATAACTATATTTTGAAAATGGTGATCTGCCGATTTTAATTTAGGAATATGAGTCATAGGAAATCTATTGTGTAATACTATTTAAAATAATCCTACGTAAAAACCATTTTTCAACACCGACCTACCCCCATATAAGAT